>CM025850.1:25941004-26391701 GCA_003952965.2 Morella rubra | reverse complement strand
GCAGTTTCTGAAGAATTTTTGATGTGCCTTGGTGCCTTGTGGGAAACTGCTTTCGGATAAACCTTTCAATAAAACAGGAATCTGTGGAGCGATTTACAGATTATGGCATTTTGTTCGGGATTTGGAAATGGAAGAAACTGAAGGGGATAGGTTCATTTTTTCCTTCCAATCTCAAGTGTGCAAGAATCGGGTTTTGGAGCAGGCACTGTGGAATATCAGGGGTTTCCCCCTGATTCTTAAACCTTGGAAGTCAGGTGAAACCCTTTCTGAACTCAACCTGTCCTCCTTTCCGTTGTGGGGTGCAAATTCACGGTCTACCGATGGGACAGACAACTAGAGCCATGGCCTTTGCGGCTGCTAGCAGGGTCGGGGAGGTTGTGGAGGTTGATTTTCGTTCTTCCAAGGAGGTGTGGGTGACTCAGTTTATTAGGGTCAAAGTGTTAGTGGTTGTGGATCGACCACTATGCTCAGGGTTCTTTTTGCCAAGATTGAACAGGGGTTCTGCTTGGATCCAATTCAAATACGAAAAGCCTTTGAGGATGTGAAGGAGAAAGTTCTTTCCAAAGTGGCGGGTTGGAAAATGCGCGCGCTCTCTCTAGCGGGGAGAACAACTTTAATTAGAGCTGTTGCTACTGCTATGCAACTCTATAGTATGTCTATTTTTCTTCTCCCCAAGGAATGGTGCGGAGATATAGATAAGATGTTGAAAGACTTTTGGTGGGGATTTTCTGCACATAAGAGGCACAATTTTACGCCGAAGGCTTGAGATTCTATTTGTCTCCTTAAGGAGAGGGGTGGTCTTGGGTTCCGAAAGATGTTTGAGGTGAAATTGCTTTAGCGGCCAAGCTGGGGTGGCAATATTTGCACTGTCCGGGCAGATTATGGGTGAGGATTGCTACAACAAAATACAACAACCACTCACCTATTAATCCTCAGCTCCAGGGAGGAAATTGCTCTGCCATTTGGAGAGGTATCTTGCAGGCCGCTCCTCTTCTCAAAGTGGGGCTTTGCTCATGGCCTAGGAATGGAAGCACAGTGAGGTTGAGAGATGATCCTTGGCTGCCGGGTGGGGTGCATTTTCAACCTAGGTGGAGGGATGGTGTTTGGCTGGACCCTCTATTTCTATGGTGAAAGACTTGGTTAATTCAGAGCTGAATGTTTGGAATGCTAACTTGCTGAGGGATTTATTTGAAGATAATTCGGTTGCAGAGATTATGAGGTTGCATGTTCCCAATTTTCATTTAGAGGATTCGTGGCTTTGGACTTCGGAAAATGAAGGCTTGTTTTCGGTGAAGTCTGTGGTGGTGAGTGAGCAGATCCAAAGGGCTCCATTGAGGCCTGCTTTGGATGAGGCTTCTTGGGGTAAATTGTGGAAACTTAGATTGCAGGACAGGCTCAAAATTCTCCTTTGGCAGGTTGCGGCGGGGGCTCTAAAAACTAAGGGCTCTCTGGCTAGGATTCTTGGATGTGAAGAAGAGGAGAGTTTTCAGTGTCCTTTATGCCGCAAGCTCCGAAGGATAGCATCCATTTATTGGTGCGGTGTAGCGTGGCTTGCATTGCTTGGCGAGAGTCCCCTTGGGCTTTCCAGTTGGATGCTTTAAATCGGGGGTCGAGGGAAGAGCTGATTGGCACTGTTTTGAATGTAGATAGGGTGCTTAATGTGAGGAAAGGATGGCTGAACACCTTTGCGCTAAATGCTGCAATTTTCATTGACAGTTTATGGTTCCTCCGCAACAAAGTCATTCATGACGATGTTAGAGTGGATTCGGGTGAGCTGATTTTGACTATCAGGAGGCGTTATGCTGAGCATGCTCAGGCTTGGCTGAAGTCGGTTGGAGGTGTGAAGTTGAGGTGGATTCCGCCAAAGCTTGGGTGGTTGAAGTTGAATTCGGACGTGGCTATTCGTCCAAATAGGTCATTCATAGCAATCTCGGTTTGAAATTCTCACAGTTCCCTCTGTATGGCATACATGGAACGATTTGCTGCTATGGACCCGCAGGAAGAAGTGGTCGAGGGTGGAGTTTGAGTGCGATTCTCTTGCGCTTTGCAAGGAGATTTGGAGAATGGTTCACCTAGTTGGCCTATTGCTTCTTTGGTGGTGAAAATCCGTTGTGGGTTGGAGGATTTTAAAGATTGGAGGATTGCTTGGGTGTCTCGTAAGTGTAATATTCTTGCCCATAAGTTAGCTTCTTGGGCTGCTAGTTCTGGTAATGTAGGTTCTTTTTCGTTTTCTAGTATTCCCGAGCATATCCGAAGTTGTGATATGCGTGGTTCCTTTTGTTTTCTGTAATGCAATGAGGTTATTAAGCAAAAAAGAAGTATACCTTATTAGTTTTGGGTGTAAATTACAAAATGATTGATAATTGAAGAATACAAAGTGTAGTGTTTCCTATAAAAATGATATATTTGTTCAGGCTGTTATCTTCTAAGTAAAACTACTACTATTATTGTGCTATATGATTTTGTTTTTTCTAGGCAACTAAAATACTATATTAATAACCGAAAAAATACTACCGAACAGAAAATAAGCTAGAAGGTTAGTGGAAAAACCTAAACGAATCAAAAGGCCCTAATAAGATGGATCCTATGAGAGGTCCACAAACCAGCCACAAGGATCGGGACATAATACAAACTTACTGCAAGAATTGAGATGCACAAACCGACCACAAGGACAAGGACTTAACAAGACCACCACAAAAGGCAATGGCGACTTCCACTGGAGGAAGGACGATTGAAGCAATGATCTGACTCTTTCGGGACAATCTTCAAGCAATGACTAGCTGCATAAAAGGAAGGAGGAGAAAAGACAGCTCTAGGCGGCACAAAAAAGCGGTAGCTAGGAGAGTCACCAGAGAAAAATGACCAAAACAGTCCACAAAACGAGGGGAGGCGAAAGAGAAGACATAAAAGCCTATCGGACCAATCAGGGGGCAAAACCATCGTGCGTCTATGTGACACCCCTCCCCTTCCGTTTAGACTCATTAAATCTACTTAAATTAGTTTAATGATTTTTCTATAATTGGATTTTTTGCCTGTAAATTTTTATTTTGTGCTTTTAGTAACTATGATTTAATTTTTATAAATTAGATGTTATTTATTAGTGGATGCCATATTCTTGATTTTATAAATTTCTTTCAGGTATTTATAATGAATTTCTCTCGTTAATTCATTATTCTTATTAAATAGTAAATTTATGACTTGCTAAAGCACATAGTGCTTAATAAAGTTAGTTAATTATATTTTTGAATTCATGCTTCCTCCATATTTGATTATTTTTAGTTGAGGGATATTCTTAAATAATTTATTCGTTATATTTTTTTTTGGGAGAATTATTAAATATCTTTTGGATCCTATTAGCAGGCTTGTGTCGTGGGCTTTGAGGAGGAAATAGTGTGGGCTGGACTTAGGAGCTAAGTGGGCTTCATTGTGGGCTTGAGTAGCAAGGGAGGCCAAAAATTAGTTGCACTTAGGCTTGGCTGGCCATCTCTTCACCTCCCCACCTAAAATTAGTTGCCATAATGACTTAGCAAAACTCAAAAGCTTACTGAAATTTTAAAATATATTTATTTTAAAAATAGAGAGTGTGAGTCTCATCTCTCAGTATTTTGGAACTCTTTCTTGTTTATATTTATTTTGTATTATCTCTACTAATATTTTTACGGTATACTCAATTTTGACTAATATAAACGCGTGTTATATATTCTTAAGTCAAGAAAATTCTTTGAGAATAATTTTCATAATGTGAGTTGTATTTATACGAATTTTTTCATATTTTATATATAGTAAACATATAATTTAAAAATAAAAAAATATAATATAATATTATTTTGGCCTCCTCAAAGATAAATTCCTAAATTCGCCGTTGCGGTAGCATCTTCATAAATTGTTTTGACAATCATTTTGCAAAATAAAATTTTATTTAGTAAGGATAATATTATATCAAATTAATATTATTTAATAAGGATAATATTATATCAAATCTTATAATTATTAATCGTGGTCTTCCCCATTTTCCCTTTCCCCATACTTGCCAAGACAAAGAAAAAAAAAAGAAAAATTGGCAGTTTAATCCCTGAGTTTTCTCCCCTTTAGTGGTTCGATTCTTAGGAAATAAATTCTAACAAATTACTCCCCAAACTACCATCATTTGACAAAACCATCATTCCGTCAGGTTCCGTGTGATTTTTTAACGGGAGAACGTTCCACGCAGGCTGAACTGACCAGGAGTACAGCAGCTTACCAGCGACCAGACCTGCGTGGAACGTTCTCCTGTTAAAAAATCACATAGAATCCTGACGGAAGGATGATTTTGTCAAATAATGGTAGTTTGGGGAGTAATTTGTTAGGGTTTATTTCCTAGGGATCAAACCGCTAAAAAGGGAAAAACTTAAGGATTAAACTGCCAATTTCTCAAAAAAAAAAAGTGAGGCTCGAAAAATTACAGCCGTTTTCTTTACTCTTTCATTGCTTAAATTCCCAGTAACTTTTTTTTCTCTTTCTAAGTTTGTAGACATTGTTTCTGCGGGTTAACAATAACAGGTTCTTGTTTCTGGGTCTTTGCCGGGACTGACCCCCCGTTGTTGTTCTTGCTTTTGCTAATAGAGGTAATCGTAGCTTTTGATCAAAAAAAAGAAAAAAAAAAAAAGGAAAAAAATACACTTTTCACCCACGAACTACCGGAGTAGTGACACATTGCACCCAAACTACCATATTTAAGACATTGCACCCTCAAACTACCAATGTTATACATTTTGCACCCTAAACTACCCACTTTGACACATTACACCCTCCAACTACTAATATTAAACACTTTGCACCCTCCATTTGACAATAATATCCTTGAGAAATTAATGAATTGACAACAATATCTAAGGGCATTATTGTCATTTTAGTTTGAAAATTTGATAAAGGGTGCAAAGTGTTAAAAATTGGTAGTTAAAGGTGCAATGTGTCAAAATTGGTAGTTTATGATGCAAAGTGTAAAATATATGGTAGTTTGTGGGTGAAAAGTATATTTTTCCAAAAAAAAAAAACAATAACAGGTATTTCAATCTTTTTCTCTTTTCGTTTTACCTCTTAGGGGTGATTCGTGCATCAAAGCCCATCCTTTCCTGATTAATTACTTCTGAGTGTAATTTCTCGCCCAGTTCAATAATACTCTTTTTTGCTACACAGCTATCTCCCCTTCTTCTCAAAAATTTTCACCTTCTCTTCAGAGAAGAAAACGGGAGCAGGGATTGGCTCATCTTCGTACACGGTACGTCTTTTTCTTCTGTGGGATCCATGTGTTGCGTTCGTAGAGTGTTTTTCTCCTTCCCTTGAAACCGCGTGTTCTAGAATTAGAAAACTGACTTAAAGAGTCAAGACGCCTTGTGGAATATGAATAGGAAACACAATTACCCGAGTAGGGTCACAGCTTGTTGGAGGCTTTCAATGAGAAGACGATGATGCATCATGGGGTTGTTGGAAAAAATTTCTATGGGACCTGACAGCAACAACTGAACGTAATATGTTGGGTTTGGTACTAAACAGCAACAGGTGGAGGTAAGTCAAGTTCTTCTTAGGCCGATACTAATTTCATGTAATTGCTTGGAAGTTTCTTTTATTCTGTTTAATATCTAAGATTCCGTAATGCTGAGGGTACATAAAGTCGCTTACCAATGGCCACAATAATGTCTAATAACCCTCTCTAAATACTCTCTCTCTCTCATGGCTTACATACCAGCTCTACTGATCTTTGTGCTATGTTTTCTACTTTCTGCTAATGCAAACGCCCAACGAAACCACTCTAATGTGATACACCTCGGTTCTTCACTTTCCCCCGCTGCAAACCGCACTTCGTGGCTCTCACCCTCTGGTGTTTTCGCATTTGGGTTCTACCAAAGTCGTGATGGCTTTGCTGTTGGAATATGGCTGATTAACCAAACAGAAAAGACAATCATCTGGACTGCAAATAGAGATGACCCAGCTGTCTCTTCGAAGGCTACACTGGACTTAACTAGAGATGGTCAGCTGCTGCTTCGAACTAATGAACAAGGAAGAGAAGTTCCCATTGCTGATGTGACCGAACCTGCAGCTTCCGCTGCTATGCTTGACTCTGGTAATTTTGTTTTATACAACAAAACATCTGACGTTATCTGGGAAAGTTTTGATTTTCCAACTGACACCATATTAGGAAATCAGTCTCTGTCTGCTGGCAATAGTTTGGTTTCGAGCGTCTCTCAGTCAGTCCAGACGAGTGGACGATTTCGTCTTGATATGCAGGATGATGGAAACCTTGTTGCCTACCCTGTTAACAGCTCGACTGCACAATATGACGCTTACTGGTCCACTAGGACGGCTCTGACTGACGATGTACAGCTTACTCTTAATCGTTCAGGTCTTCTCTTCCTGCAAATTGGTGAATCGGGCGTACACGTTTTGGCAAAGAGCTCCTATTCTGACAAGAACAACGGGATTATTATTCACCGTGCAACACTTGATGTGGATGGTATCTTTAGGTTGTATTCACACCACTTTGGGGGAAATAATAACTCAAGTATGTTAATGGAGTGGTCGGCGTTGCCTAACCAATGTCAAGTCAATGGTTTCTGTGGATCCAACAGTTACTGCTCAGGCATGGGCAACAAAGCTGTCTGTAACTGTTATCCGGGATTTGATTTCATCGACTCCAGCAATAAGTTCCTGGGCTGCTACAGAAATTTTGACGACAATGCTTGCAGACGCAGTAAAGATCCTGCGATGCTGTACAGTGTCGTTCCTTTCGAGAATATGTGGTTGGGTAATTATCCATACTCAGTGGTACAGATGATCAAGAAGGAAGATTGCCGCAAATCTTGCTTGGAAGATTGCAATTGTGGCGCAGTATTGTATGGGGATGATGATTGCACAAAATATAAGCTTCCGCTTATATATGGAAGAGAAAGTGAAAACACTTCTGATACGGCCTTTTTCAAGGTGATTAGGGAAAATATCATAGCCGCCCCACCCCCAGTTCCTTTAGCTCCAAAAGTCGTGACCGAAAGCAAAAGAGGACTGATTTTGATCCTTGCTATAAGTTTTGGTTTCATTTCATCCTTGTGTATCATCTTTGCTATCTACAGTTTCATCAGATACAGGCGTCAAGTTTTCGGGTATAGAAGGCTGTCAGAAAATGCAAATCTGGGATTAACTGAAGAGTTTACTCTTCGATCATTTTCTTACGATGAGCTTGAGAAAGTAACCTGCGGCTTTAAGGAAGAATTAGGTAGGGGCCCTTTTGGAGCTGTTTATAAGGGGACTATCTCTGGAGGTAACAAAGCTGTTGCTGTTAAAAGACTAGAGAAAGTTGTGGAAGAAGGGCAAAGGGAATTTCAAGCTGAAATGACTGCAATTGCACGAACTCATCACAGAAACTTGGTTCGATTGCTTGGTTTTTGTATTGAGGGCTCCAGGAAGCTTCTTGTTTACGAATACATGAGCAATGGCTCTGTTGCAGATCTTCTCTTCAAGGGTGAGATGCGCCCCAGTTGGAGAGAGAGAGTAAAAATTGCACTTGATGTTGCCAGAGGGATCCTCTATCTGCATGAAGAGTGCGAGGTCCGTATCATCCACTGCAATATAAAGCCACAAAACATACTGGTGGACGAAACGGGGACTGCAAAGATCTCTGATTTTGGGTTGGCAAAGCTTTTACTGCCAAATCAATCAAGAGCGACCACGGGGGCCGAAGGCACAAGTGAGTACTCCTACTGGGCACCCGAGCAGCAAAAGAATGCCTTGATATCAGAAAAAGCAGACACGTACAGTTTCGGTATTGTGCTTTTGGAGATTGTCTGCTGTAGAAGCAGTATAGAAGTAAAGGCTGCAACGGCGGATGAGATAATGCTTTCTAGTTGGGTATATCAGTGCTTTGTAACAGGGAAGTTGGACAAGCTTGTGGAAGATGAAAATGTGGACTTCGTGACACTGGAAAGAATGGTGAAAGTGGGGTTATGGTGCATTCAAGAAGATCCAGATTTGCGTCCTTCAATGAAGAACGTTATCCTGATGTTGGAAGGCGCAATGCATATTCCAGTCCCTGCATCTCCAGTTGTTTCCCTTCTTTAATAAAATGACTGTCTTTTCTCTTTCTCTGTCATTTTTCCCCTTAATTAAGCTTAATGGACGCAATCAATCAATTAATCGTCCGTACCCCATGTATTCAAACCTTTGTTCATGGTCATGCTATCGGCCATTTTGAATGTCTTTTGGAACTATCATTGAAATAAAATAATTATACTTGATCAGCAGGGATGCCTAAAGAACTATCATTTATCTATAAGTTTACTTAAGAGGATAACAACTCTTTATTACCTCATGAGGTAATTTCACCTATTATTTTTCATCAAGTAATTTTTTTTTTTATAAGCAATATCACATTGAAAACAAAAGAAGCTTACACAAAGTCAAGGGATCAGACCCCATATGATAATTCTCAAACAGCTCAAGACTTTGGAAACAGGTTTTCTTTATCATGAGTTCCTTTCAAAGATGAGACTGGACGGATTTTACGGGCAGGAAAGGTATTGGTCCCAGTCAGTACCCTTCAATTATTCTGTTCGTCATTCTATCGTTTTCCTGTGAAGAAAAGTTGAGGTAACAGAGCCTCCACAATAGACTGCCTAATTGTGTTATGCATGAACCTTGCAAAGTTGCAAGGACACGAAATGAATGACGTACTATTGGATGACTTTAAAGGAAGAGTAGACCATTCCTTTTTGTTCCCTGTACGTAGTCATGGGAACACTTGATCCATTCGAAAATCTACCATTTGTTTGGAAGACGAACAAAGGGTGTAAGAAAAAAAATCTTACGCAGCGAGTGTGGGATTTAACAGCATAGCCAATTTCTCTCGTTCGTCCCCCATGGCTTCCACATCCATTGTTTGCTTCCTCAGGCTCCTTTTCTTTGCAGGAGGAAGAGCCCAAGAGCACATTATTCCGGGGTCTTCAGTCTTCCCAACCACTAAGCCCACTTCATGGTTTTCCCCGGCTAGCCGGTTTGCATTTGGGTTCTACCAGCGAGGCAGTGATGGCTTTGCCGTTGGAATTTGGTTGGTCGGTGTAGATCCAGCTTCTACGTTCATGTAAACTTTGGCTTGATCCAAGAAAAAACTTTGTTTCTCTTTCATGTAGATTTCCTCCTGTATTCCTAACATGAAAGGGATGTGTATTAACCCCCTCAGCAGTATCATATTTTACTGTCAGCCAATATTTTTAGAAAATTTAAAAATTATTACCCGGTTTTATAAATTAATAAATCACATTCTGAATTTAATAAATTGATATTGCTATATATGTTTGCAATATCACTCTCTTCATCACACTTTATGCATATCCAAATCTTTTATAAAAATTATAATTATAACAATAAATTAAATTTAAAAAATAAAATTAGTACAAAATCTTAAATCATAAAAAATATTATAGTTTTTTTTAATTTTTAAGCTTAATTTCCATACCAATCCTGGGATCAAGGATCTCCCAAAATCTAGGCATTAACTGGGCCTCTAACACCGTGATGGAGTGGACTTCACATAAGTGGGATACGTCGGACCAATCTTGTGTCAAACCGTGTTACATTTTGACTGCCACTTAACCATGCCAAAAAACCGAGACATCTTAGCTTGCCACCTCACCCCAATTAATCCATGTCAGCCTCCACCCATGTAGAAAAAAGAAAAAAAAAAAAAAAAAAAAGAGAGTAAACTCTAACCCTGAATTAGAAGCAAGACTTTTTCTCCCCCTTTCGAATAGTTGATTGCCACGTAAGTATGCCAAACAACCGAGACATCTTAGCTTCACATGCCACCTCATCTTAATTAATCCATGTCAACCACCATCTACACGGAAAAAAAAAAAGAAAAAAAAAGCTTAAAACCACTATAAATGGATTAGAAGCCAGACTTTTTTCCCTCAATTTTTCATTAGAAATTTGGACAAACTAAATTATCAATTTTAAAATGCTTTTAGAACCGCATAAAAATTCATCCTGTGATAAGTTTTTTTTTCAGACGACTTTCGTTGATATAAACAAAGAAAGTAAAGCCCGAGGAACAAGGCCTCAATCGGATGGGTTGGGAATAACTGCCAATACAACACATGTAAACGGGGACGAACCACAGGCCGAAAAGGCTTTGAAACATCCTTCTCCCCGACCAGAGAAGGGCTAAACTCGCTATGGAAAGTGGGCACTGCCATTGATGGAAGGAGGGCAAAAAAGGACGGCCTAGACAACATCGGCTTGAAACATATATGCAGTGCAGAAGCCTACAAAAGAGTAAAACAGCGGAAGAAGGATGATCCATGAGATGCGATCGTGCTAAGCCCAACGACCAGGACCACCACGTATACCGAAATGGCGCGTGGATTTCACTCGCATCTAGGACTATTTGGGCTTAAACCAAAGAACCCGACGACCCGGGCGGAGTAAGCAGCTTCGGAATTCACAATTATGTCAGCAAGCAGATTGGAATGAACAAATTCACAATTATGTCCTTCCGACGGAAATATAGGCAAAAGAGAACTAAAAGTAAATTAATTATGCCGCCGGCCAAGAAGGGCAAAGGAAAGGCCAATCCCGCTGAGGCAACTCAGTCCTCACCGTCCGAAGAACCGAACAATGTTCCTTCCTGTATTCGCTTCATCCCTCCCTCCTCTGTCGCCATCACCATCCACGCCAAGCCCGGCTCCAAATCCTCCTCCATCACTGGTCCGTATTTATAAACACTGTGTGTGTTTTCGTATGTGATCGTATTCGTAACTAATTTTTGACTTTTTTATTCTCTTTTTCCTTGCGAAAATATGCGATGTAGATGTCGATGACGAGGCAGTTGGGGTGCAAATAGACGCGCCGGCAAAGGACGGAGAAGCTAACGCCGCACTTCTCGATTTCATTAGCTCGGTCAGTTTGATTATTGGTGATTTCAGTTTATGTCCTTTTTCGTTTCTATCTGAACCAGTTTGCTTTCTCAGTAATAGTTGCTTTGAATTTCCTTTCTAAAAGTAAAGACTGAAATTTTTAAAGTGAAAATAAAAATAAACAAAGTCTAGTGTAAGTGTGTAACAAGGCCTGTGTGGGAGTAGATCTCTATTTTTTGTATTAGAAAGGAGCTTTTTATTAACATTTTGTAGAATTTATAAGCTAAAGTTTTGAGTTCTGTCTCATGGATAGGATCAGTAATATCATGGCTCTCGGTTTTCTGTGCTTAAATGTGGAAAGTCAAATTATCGTTGGAAGTATTTCTGCTGTCCTTATAACAAATGCTCTGGAAGTGCCTTTCTAGTGCTCCCTACTTGGACAATTGTAAGTGGCATACTCCGGAATACAGTAGTACAACTTCTGAATCCAAAATGATTTGTAGGCTAGTGCCTGAAATTTAGATTGAGAAGATAAAGACACCTTAGAAGATCACCTTTCGTCTTGGGTGGCATAGCTTTCTGTTGGCCCTGTAATTGTTCCATGAACGGGGTCTGCATCTCGAGAAAAATCATTAAAGGCTACGAGATTTTTCATTCTTGCCATTGAGACGGAATAACATATAACTGAGTTATGATTGTCAAAGAGCCTGATTACATTAGAGATTAATTTGCATAAAATGCTGTACCTTAGTCACACCAAACTTCACTCTTTATTGGGTTCTGATTATACTGGCTATTCACTTCTTAACAGAAAGTGTTAGTTTAGTAGTTTATTTGCCAGTTCATGCAAGCCATATCAAAGCACACCTACTCCTCCTCCTAATACAGCAACTACAGCTATGACTCGCCCTTACAGTTATGACTAAAAGTACTATTCCCTTTATGACCTAAAACAAGCGGATTTCTGCATGTTAGGCTAGCCCTCTTTCTTTACAAAAAAGAGGAAACAGCCGCAGGTCCTAGCTTTGATAGGAAAGAAAAGGTTATTTTGTAAAACTGGCATGACATGCACATAGAAAAATGCTTAAACTTTCTATTTTAAGAAATAAAATTTATATGTTATCATCCCCGGACTTCCAAAGGAATTTTAATATGGCACTTGCAGTTAAAGAAAAGGTTCAATGGATTGGGTTTTTTGTTTTATTTAATGTGGTGTTAAGTTCTGATTAGAGAACCCGCATGTATCAGTACACATTTCAAAATTGCAGAAATCCTGACAGATTTTGGCACTTGTTCTCACTTGGAAATTTTAACCATAAGATCAACCTTTAAGAGGATAAAAAGATTGTTCTATTAATAAAGATATGATTGTTAATATACTTCCCGTCATGATATACTATTTCTTTCCTTGATTACCTTCAAGAATGAGAAACTTTCATGGTGACTGTCATGTTATTGGCCTGTTCATTTTTTTATCATTCTCATGTGTTCTTAAGGAGTGTGTTTGTTGTGGTTTCTGTCTTCCAAATATGTGGTTTGCTCAGCACTATATTCAAAAGTTTCAGGTGGCTTGGTACATGAATAGTAGTAGCATTTTCAAAAGGTTACTTGGGATTTTTCTGCGTATTTTCTTTGCCCACCATTTGACGTTACTTCTCAGTTTAGCATGCAAAGTTAGTGAAATGATGTTATCCACATTGAAACTTTTAAGTGTTTTCCTTCTTCTTGAACCTCAGGTTTTAGGCGTGAAGAGAAGGCAAGTGTCAATAGGTTCTGGCTCTAAATCAAGAGACAAGATCGTGATTGTGGAGGAGGTAACTAGACAGAGTGTTTTCGAAGCTTTCAACAAAGTGTTAAAATGCTAGTGTTGGAGAATGAGAGATGAGAGGTGATTTCTGTGAACGAGATTGTCCTTGATATAACTCTTTGCAAAATATACCTAATCTTGTGAATTAAGCTGGAGGTGAAGATCATTTATCTGCTCTAATTGGGACTTATGTCCAACTAGTGCTTAGGAAAACCAGTATCATTTGTCATCACCTTGTAACATCAATGTGTTTGAGCAAAAGTTATAGTTTTTTTTCCTGATTGAGCAAAAGTTGTAATTACAGAAACTAAATGTAATTTTCTTTGGATTTCTATTTTGTAAATGCGTGGTGTTTTTTTTTATCTATACTTGAGGTTGCTGCTCTTTTATCCGAAATTATCCCCGTCTTCTCTTCATTTCTACTTCTAATTTTTGGTTAATGAAATGTCTGGTTGATATAAGGGTACGTGATAGTTAAGTCACTCTATGGGCTATGTAGAAAAGCTCCTTGTTTGCGTTTGTGTCAGAGAGCAGGTTATGGCATTTTTTGTGGTGCCAACTTATATGTAAAGCAGTATTCCTACCAAACTAGAAGATGTGTGATGGTACATGAGAATCCTATTTCTGTTGGTGGTCTGAAATAGTTCGATTTAGATATCTCAATTCTCAAGGTTTTGGAACTCTATTGACAAATTGAGAACTCGATGAGCAGATTTTAAAACGGGTGGCGTTGCCTACAAAAGGTGATAATTTTATGTACATGTGCGTTAAAATCATATAATCATTTTATTATTACAAATTTTTGGGAAATCCGTGATCTAGGCTAGAAGGTACCAATTTTATGCTCTATTTCAATTCACCAAAGACTGACATCTGGGTTATCCGAACCATCCGAAGAACATTTAGAAAGACTTCAAAAACTTAAAAATAACAAAAAAGTGAAAGGGCTTGACTTGTGGACTCTTTTTTTTTCGCTAAAGACTTGTGGACTCCATGTTGTTGCACATTCCTTGACTCGACTTTTCAGTATTCCTTCGGATGTTTCGGCGGCTTGAACAATAAAACTATTTTGTTATCATATTGTTTGGAAATGTGGATTATTAAATGTCTATATACATAATAGAACATATTTCTTTGAATTATTTGCTAATAGCATTATTATCTCCTATAAATCAGTATCAGTTGCTATAAAAAAGGATTTATAAGTTTGTCTGCTATCAATGTAGTTGTGTACCTAGTAAAACCATGCTTCCAATATATGAAGAACAAAACCCATGAGAGCAAAATACATTTCAAGAAGCAAACGACATAATTTAGCATTGGAAGTACTATACCTAAACGAGGAAGAATGACAAGAAACTTACCCCCCCCCGGTCTTTTATTCGTTGCAACATGAAAGAAGCATCAACAAACTTCAGAGAAACTAAGAAAAGAAGTCGGACTTGGAGGGATTGGAATATCGACAGTCCCTTCCAACATAAGCAGGACCTTCTTCATTGAAGGACAGAGCGATGGTCATCTGAATGCACCAAAGAGCTATTTTAACTATTCTTCCAGTTCTCTCTGGTCTACATGTTCATCATTCAGTAGTTTAACCAGCTCACCACGCTCAAAGCATTGGTATGCCCATTCTTCAAGAATAGCTGCTTCTTCAGGAAGATTATAGTCCACACTGCAACGACTCATATAATCTCCAATAACACAATTCCAAAGCTGTAAACATCTACTTTGACTGTCACGGGCAGCTTCCGATGCCACTCTGGTGCGACATATCCCCTTGTCCCTCTGATGTCGGTAAAGGTTTTGGTTTGGTCTGGCTTCAGCAACTTTGCCAATCCGAAGTTCGGAGATCTTGGGGCGTCTCTGTTCATCCATGAGTATGTTCTGAGGTTTTATGTCACAGTGAATGATATGTGGTTCACACTCTTCATGGAGATAAAGAATTCCCCTCGCTATATTGCGAGCGATTCCCATTCTTTCATTCCAAGTTAGTATTTCCTGTGTGAAGAGAACATCTGCAAGGGAACCATTGACCATGTACTCGTACACCAAAAGCCTATTGGGTCCGCCATTGCAATATCCAAGTAACCTGACAAGGTTTCTGTGATGGGTTCTCCTAATAACTTTCATCTCCGTTTGAAACTCTCTTTCCCGTTCGACCAACAATTTGTCCAGTTTTTTAACAGCTACAAGCTTCTCGCCGTTCCATATTGTCCCTTTGTAAATTGTCCCAAATGCTCCTCTACCGAGCTCTTCCTGGAAACCACAGTTGCTTTCTCGAGTTCTGCATAAGTGCATGATTTTGGACCAACATCCTCACTAGATGGAGTGTTTCCATTTTTTGATAACATTTCATATGCCCAAACCCGATATCGGTATATTGCAATTCCAGAAATTACCTCAACAAGGAATGCAAATGCAACTAACGAAGCACCAACAATAAGGATCTCCACTGATCCTCTTTTTTCCTTTCTATTTGCACATTTCCATCTGTACTGAGTGTAGATAAACCTACCTTCATGATTGCTATGGTTGAGTCGTCGGTTGCCTTCTTCCGAATCTTAAAGGAAGCCTTTGCTTATTGCAGTTCCCATCTTTGAACAACGCAGCTTCACAGTTACAATCCACCAAACATGCTTCCTGACATTCCTCTTCACTTGACGATGACAGCATAGAATAATTATCATTTTCCCATACGGTAGAGGGCACTGTTGTATGGTATATCCGGGGCCAGTTTATGTTTCATTGCTTTTGCAACTCTCTGCAGTGAAACTCCTTTCACAGCCTGAAGTCCAATCTGCTCTCATTAACGACTGCAAATCCGGGGAGACATTTGCAAGAATAAGTTTGATCATTATAACGCAAAACCCATTAAGGCCACATAGAGGGGGCACACAGGTCATCTGGTTGTGACCAGGTGACTGATCATTGCCATTCTCATCAAATTGTAGGTTAGAGGCAAGATCCCGTCAAAGCAGATTTTCAAAAGATATAGTACACCTTTTTGATTTCCTCTCGATGTCAGATTCTTTATATATGTCTTTGCCATTGCGCAAGTATAGGAAACCATCAGCCTCAAGATGCAATGCCACCTCCGTTTCCTTCTCAATACCCTGTCCACCATACCCGTATTCAAGTGTGTATGGCGTTCCAACTGGGTACATCGCGAGCCATCCATCTTGTTGCATGAGGAGAAGAAATATGCCTGTTGATTGGTCAGATTCTGAAACACTGGAATACATCACTTGGTCGACCGAGAGTTTCTGAGTTGGTAAGAAGGTATCGGTTGGGTGGTCGAAACTCTGCCATGATGTAGTGTTGTCTGAACCATAGAGAACAAAGTTGCCTGAATCGAGCATTGACGTTGACGCTACATCGTTGGGAAAACTGGAGATGCCCGTCTGTGTGCCTTGTGCCGATTGTAGAACCAGGCGTCCATCACCTGTAAAATTCAACATAACGTCAGCGGGAAGTGGAGGATTGTCTCGGTTGGCTGTCCAGACCACTGTCTTCTGTGGAATCCCGGCAAGAAAAATTCCAAGAGCATAGCCGTCGCCTTTCTTGTAGAATCCAAAGGCATACAGACCGGACCTCGATAGCCAAGAAGAGTTGGTACTAGGTGTATTAGGTCTTAACAGAGAGCTTGGCCTTACAATTGACTGCCCAGCTTGTTGAGCTTTTACTGTGAAAATTGCAGAAAGAAGAAGAAAGGGCAAGATAGCCGCCATCACAGGAGCAGAGTTCTCCAATTGATTTCCTTCCTCTCACTCTGTTTTAGAATGGAAAAGACTCACAAAGTTTGCGCACTAAATAACCACATTCTGTCATTGTTTTCAAATGTAAACAGACAAACAAACTTCCAAAATTCCAAAAGAAAATTAGTCTCAGCTGCAGCGATTGGTGCACCTTCAAGGAATGGGACTATGGATATTGAAAATATTGGCATGAATTAATTCTCCATTCTGCTAGTGAACTAGTCAATCCTCGGTAAAGAATTGTGGGGCCCAAACCCAGGTACAAGGCTCAATAAGTTTATCTTGTTATTTGCCCATTACTTGTCTCATTTTTTTTTTTTTTCCCTAAACCGAGATAATAACTTCCGTAGCTGCGTATAACATCCACAACTATGGGTGAAGGGATAGCATTCACATGGTCTATATTTCCCCATTGATTAGTCAGTGCCGCCCACTTAGCAAGTCGATTCTGCTTTTTAAATTTTAGGGACCCAAGACGGAGACCAGGAGGGGTGCAATGACAGTGCAGCATGGCAAGCTTTGCAAGGTCTTAAAACGTTTTGTGCAATAAATTTGGTTGTGTTTGGAAAACCTCTGAAAACGTTTTGTTATGTCTCAAAAGTGTTTTGCTCCCAAACATAAGAAGGTCTACAAAATTTTCTTGTCATTAGTCTCGATAAATTTAAGAAAAATAAACAGAAAAACAAATTACATGAGAGTTGAATTGTAGTGGAAAATACAGAGACATTAAGAAACAGAAAGATAAGGGTCTCTTTGTAACTTGTATGTTTTCTTGCTGTTCATTCTCCACCGAGAAGAATTGGAAAAGGGCTATTCAAGGAGTCGGTATTAGTCTCTTTCAATGATGACTTCCAAGTCTACGATAAACAATTTAAAAAGTGGACTCCTTCAACATCCCAGAACCACGCAACTTCATCGACCACCTGATCCCCTAAAACACAACACCAGTTCTATCGAGTACAATCGAACATTAAAATCAAATTTGACAAAACATGTTTAAATTCAATCTATATCTAAGCGGTGACTAGATATTTAAAAACTTTTAACAATCACTTAATTCAGCCTTTATTACAAAAACTGCACAGCAAACAAACAGAAATACAATATGCTTTCTATTTGGTTAACATAACTGTTTAACCTTTATTTGGCCAAGATTAACAATCTAACAATTAAGATTAAAATGTAAAGGTAGAGAGATAATTAACCGCACAAACAAACAATTCTATATTTGTTTATGAAGTGAAAACTCTTTAAAGAAACTATTCAAAGAGAAAAACACTTTAGGTGAGACCACCACCAATTAATTCAGTATGATTCCTCAATCTTACAACCGGTTGCCTTTAGCACAAAGCCCTTTTGCCTAATTCCTAGATCCCAATTCGCAAGACATCTAAGTGTCACTTTTGAACCAGTGCACCCGCACCAGCATTTAGCACCTCTAAACTTCTTCAAAGTGATTTTCATAAGCAGTAGCATCAATCATTCACTGAAACTTCAGCAACATTCCCTTTAGAACTCTTAAGGGATCCTCACAAGAAACAATGATGTTTGTTATTTACAAACTTTAATAAAACGAGATAGTAAATTAGTTAATTAATATTAAAGAAGTCTTACTTTGTTATAATAATGAAATATTAGTTTAAAAGAATAAATAGAAATCTTTTTTTAATATCAGATTAAGAGAACTTTTAGTATATAAATTCAAGAATCAAGATTCCCTACAATTATCTATGGTGCAATTCAAGAGAGACTAACATACCATACGAGTCCTACCGTCTTTAATATTTTACGTGTGTTTCAGCTTGTCTCACATGCTTTTTCACGTACATTATGGGTCAAAATTCAAATTTTCTGATTTATCTCGTGTGTAAAATGTTTGATTATTTCAAGTGTCTTAAATTTACTTGGGTATAATTAATTCAGTCCCACTCGGCCAATTGGCCTTATTCATAAAATTTATTTCGATCCATGAACCAAAATGGATGCAATGGCCTTCCCAATTAAACGGCAAAAAACCCAAGTCAATGTTTTTTAGCTAGTACGGACCAAATGTAGCAATTTCTGTATACTATACCCTACCACGTTGTAAGAAGCCAAGCATAGACGCAGTGGTGGACTGACTTTTGTCTTGGACATCTCTTATACACGGTGTGCCATATGCGGCCCCACACGCTACTTCATTTTCTTTCATAAATCAAATTCAACCCGAATATTTTGTTCTCCTGTTCTTTTGTTTTTTTCTTTTTAAATAATAAAATTATCGTTTAACGGGTCAAAATTTTACTTTCGGTTCAATTTGACAAAAAAAAAAAAATTGTTACTGAAAACATAAAATGATGATAATGAATAGGTAATAGATATAAGTGACAAAAATAATAGTTTAAAAAAGAAAGTATCAAGATTTATTCATTTTTTTTTAGAACTTGAATTATTCATTGCATGCAGTTAGCGAAAAGACCGTCAAATTCATATGCCAAAAGATTCCATAAGGTTGACTTGGAAATTTACCGTCAATCTGCATGCCTGTTATTGACCATTTAACCCCTCTGTCCTTAGTAATTAACTGGATAAAGATGTTCCCCTAATTTCTAACCAATTTTAGTTCCTAGAAATAAGGCTGTACATGGATAGGGTCGGGTCCATGTGGCACCGCATCATACTTGGCTGACCAACCTGAGAACCCGACCCAGATGGAGGATTGAAACTGCCCAAACCCGACATTCCTCGGGCGGGTCGAGGCCTTTTTTTTCACTTTTAGCATTTACTATTTACTTTTTTGGTGGAGGGAAAGGAATAAATGGTAAAAATAGATTGTCCAAAAAAATAACAGATATAAGACAAGAAACAGTATTGTTTCTCAGCTGTTGAATATGGCAACAACAATGCAACAGAAAGGAAAGATCTTCAGAAGAAATCTCGGCTTCCTTATCTGCAAACATCCCTTCAGTTGTCCCAGAATTTGAATTAGGCAAGAGAGATGGGCGGGCATCAAGGACTAGTCACTAGCCTCATTATATGCATGATCTTCACGAGTTCTTGCCAAATAGCTGAATTATAGAACACTAGGATTTGCTTGAGAAGAGTCAATACCACATCAACAGAGTTCTCTTAACAGAGCTAAAAACATATATAATCTCAGTGAACAGACCAAGCTGCAAAGATATAATTTCTCTATCCCTTGACCAAAATTTCATAGCAAGGAAAATGAAATAACAGGTAGAAAAGACTACTCTTTCTTAAATATACCTTGAAGGTCAACCTCGACAACAAAAAGTTTATCATTTATTTCACTGAATATGCACTTTGCACGCAAACAATACCACTTAACAAGGCAAACAAATACACATCAAATGTTTCCATAAAGAGTTAGAGACAGAGAAGAGGGAGGGGGGAGAACAACAATGATAGAGTACTAGAGTATATTTGGCTGCAATTCCAAAGACTGTAATAGGGAATGAGATCTACATTCTTTGGAGTGGTAAAAAAACACAAACCAAAGTGACCATTGTACAGATACATGGGGAGTGGAAAAGGACATGGGACCATCCATGGGAATGGAGAAAAGAAAGCTAGTTTGGACCAAATCCACAACAACCTCATAATGATCATTTTGAACCTACAAGAACATTGGTATAAGAAACTAGGCACTATGGCTCAAAAATTACTCCTTCGTCGCCTTGTTAGTCTGGTAGTCCATGTCCCAAGCCCATTAAATTATAGCAACTAAATTTTCACATAGTCCATGTCTCAAAAATTAAGGTTGGTTGAATCTTAGTCCTTTGACCTTTCTTTTTCATATCAAAAACCTCTGCCTCACTTGCTGCTCAGTAGAAATTTTTACAGTTTCTCAATAAAATATTCAGCTCAGATAAAATATATTGTGCCTATTCATACTTCCATTTTCATAAACATTTAAGGCTACAGAGAACTTACCCCAGGTGCTAATTTTAGGAGGATATATGCTATCCGCATCCCCTCATACAAGATATGCTATGGGGATTTCTTCATCATGTAGCTAGAGCCTATTTTGATGCGTTGGCCTTTTTCAAAGTTGAGAGAGAAAGCCCTACAAGTTTCAATCGATCGTGTACATTATGAGGACAAGAACAGCAGATATCTATGCATTGGATGTGTAGAAAAAGTGATACCCAGTAAGCAAACGATTTGAGAAGTGTAGAAGAAGGTTGATAGATTTAGCAGTCGTACCCATATCGCAAAAAAGGAAAGAAGAGGAATCAACAACAGCAGTCTGCGGTCAAGTCCCTAAAGGAGTTGTACCTTTCCAGATTTGGGAGAAGTCAACTTTAACTGCACCTACCTTGAGCTGTACAGTTCCAGATTTGCTAATGGATGGCCATGGAAGACAACAAAATAAGAGAAACAATAGAGAAGAGAAGAGAATAGGAAGAGGAAGAGTGAGAGAGAAAGAGAGACTCAATAATCGGGCTGCCGGATAGGAGGCGAAGGAGGCAGATGGCAGTTGGCAAGCAGGTTAAGGGACGGCCGCGGAGAAGGAGAAGGAACGAAGCTTAGGGTTTTGACATGATTTCGAGCGGGTCGGTCGGGTTAAACATGTATAGAGGCTTGACCGAAACATAGTCGGGCTGCAATATTTTGGGTCTACCCCCGCTCAGGCCCGTGTAGAGCTCGACCATATTCGATCGATTTTGGTTGGGTACAAGTTGGGCGGTCCGGGTCGGGTCAGGTCAAATCTATACATCCTTACCTAGAAATGTAAATTATAACCATACTTTTTGATGTGATAATATATAGTCGGTCTAACCCGTGTGTCGTGGCAGAGCTAGGAATTTATCTTTTGGGGGTCAAATAATATTATAATATATATTTTTTATTTTTATATTATATGCTTTGCTATATATAAAATATGAAAAATTTTGTATAAATACAACTCAAATAATGAAAAATATTCTCAAGAGCCACATAGGCTGCATCAAAATTCAAAACGACCTAATAGCCAAAACTGACCAACAGGCCTACAATCCATGTTGACAGGGATTGCGTACACAAAAACGGCAGTCACATGCGCCAGCCTGGCCCTCTAGAGATTAAAAGTCCTCCTCGACCATTTTCCAATATAGACACTGACACTCTTTGGAACAAAGCAAAGAAGCAATCGACTAAAATAGACAACAACACTATATTCATGTACCTTCTCCATTGATACGGGCATACCCTTCTGTTAGCCCAAAGTTGTTTTGCAAACAATCTATAATTGATTTTGATGATAACAAAAATTCTAAGTGCTTTGAAGACTTTTAGATTTTATCTTGTCATTCCACTATTTCTAAATATATTTCAAAAGATTGAGGTTATTTCTTTAAATTATTTTTAAGTATACTTGAACACCATTACATAAGTTGATAAGATCAATTTTTCATATTGTAGGTGTTTAAAGAAGTGTTGGAATGGATTGGACACTTTTAAGATGCTGATTTTTCTCTCCAGCAGTTATAAGTGTCGACACATTGAGTGATGGTGTTGACACATTGCACTTACTCCAGAATGCAGAATTCATGGTGTCGACAACATTTTAGACTAAGTGTTCAATGTGTCGACACATTGCACTAACACCCGAGAGCATGTTTCAGCCAAGTTTTAATGTGTTACACATACCATCAATGTGTCGACACATAGTGCAAATTTGCAAAATCCTGGAACGACGCCAGATCGTCCAAAATGGTTCAAAAAAACTTTGGAACCCTTCCAACGGTACAATAAAGCTACTTGATGACTGTTGAAGACTTAGGGGCTATAAGAAGAATGAGATAGAGAGAGAAAGCATGGATTTACATCATCATTCAAAATCTATCCTTCCAAAGAGAGAGAAAGCTAGATCCAAAGAAATTACTTGCTGATTCGTTCAAGAAAAAAAGCTTTCATTGTTGAATCTTCTCCTCTTGCTCTTCATTGACGACCTAGCCTCCAAAGAGAGAAAGATTTCTTGAAGAAGAGACGACACATTTGCTATTACACTTGCCCTAATTTCTAGAGAGAAAGTACTTTGAAGAAGAGGGAAAATCCCATCTACCAAGAAAGCTTGTGCACCCACCTACCAAACTTAGCTTTCCTTTGAGAATCTTGTCTTTCTTGCACTCTATTTAGCTTTTCACTTGCTGATTTGGCTTAGAGAGCTATTCCACACGTTGTAAGCTTTCTACTTGCATATTCTGCTCAGTGAGCCATTCTTTATTATACCCATCTATTGTAAAACATTTGAGTGTTGGGAAACACTTGTCCTACTTGTGAGAGTAGAAGAAATCCCTTGGGTTTTGGGATTTGTGAGAGAGTTGAAGCGTAAACTCGAAAAACGCTTTTTAAAGGTTCCTTAGCGTCCGGGAAGCTAAGGTGTATTTACTATTTGGAGAATAGTGAAGGAAGCCCAATGAAGTCAATAGCCTTGGGGGTGGACGTAGGTAAGAGTTGGCCAAACCACTTAAAATTGCGGTGTTGTCTCTCTAACTCTATCTCTCTTATTTTTGTTCTATATCCATATTTGTAGTGCTTTATGCTTTATCATTATTGCTTATATTTTGCTTAGCATTATGCTTATTCAGATCTGCATTTTTAATTGTTAAAAAGAACTGAGTTTTTGATAAACCCAATTCACCCCCTCTTGGGTTGTTATTTAGACGCACAATGAAAGGGATTACGGTGGGGGATTTAGGGACTTTTGGGTTTTGCTTTCTTAACCACCTGTGTGGGTCTTTGTTGGTCTGTAACATATTATGGTGTCACAAGTTTCAAAGGTGGCTAAGGCCGACCTTCTTCTTGTCTCCCGATCTATTTGCTCTCCGTCAGCTCTATATATTCCCAATTGTCTTTTGAATCCCAGTGCGCCTTCAAGCTTCTAGACCCCTTGGTTTCTTCCACTCTTCCTGCTCTTCCGTCTGTTATTGATGGCTTCCCCCACCCATGGTAGGGATCTAGACCAATTGGTGGAGAAGACAAAGGCTCTTAGTTGGGGTATGGCATCTCCCCCTTCTTGGAGGGATCCTGTGGAAGCTGAGAATGCCTCTAAGTTAGTGTTACTTTGCCGAGTGATTTCGAATCATGAGTTAGTGATTCCGTACGAGGTGCTTTCTAGAAAGCATGGTCCTTTAAACCTTAGCTGAATGTTTCCAAGCTAGCAAAGAACACTTTCCTCTGTGCATTTAGTTCCACAAATGCGCGAAACAGAGTTTTGGCTTGACAACCTTGGAACGTGAAGGGGAATCTTGTGGTTCTCTAAATCTGGTCTCCGGGTTTTTTTTTTTACTCAAAACAGCGAGCTTTTATTAAAATCAAGGAGGTTTGAAAACCTTAAGTACATGCTCTAAAGGGCATGTCAGACCCTCCGGAGAGGCGATGGGCCAACGAGCAAAGGGGCCAAACGGTCTTACAAACCCAAGCCCAAAAGGACAGGTAGCGACACATAAAGGGTGAAAATCCCACGAAGGGTAGCAAGCTGAGACGACCAACGAAAAAGGAAAGGCAATGGCGGAATATGGTGGTAGGACCAGTAGCTGGAGGCGACAAACGGCCAGATCAAAAAAGGTGGAGGCGCGTGAGATCCACGCACGCGGGCCCCCATGCGCCGCCAGGCTGGTCATCGGATATGACCACGAGGAGTGCCTGGATGTCCAGATGCCAGCCACCTGGCGCATGTATACCGGAGAGGACCATTGACCGCTAAAATTGATTTGCATCTGGTCTCCGGGTTTACCATGGTAGGAAATTGATTTGCATCTGTGTCTAGTGTGGGTCCAAATACATGGCCTGCCACTTGACCGGTCCAATACCTATACGTCGAAGTTTGTGGGAGAGGCTATCAGCCAGGTACTAGAGATTGAAGGTGATCTGACTAGAAGGATTTGGTGCGTCCCCATCATCAGGGTTCGAATCCTCCTTGATACCCGTCGAGCTATGTTGGCAGGTTATTTACTTCTTCGGATTGATCTACCACCCCCGAATTATTTTTTCAAATATGAACAACTTATTGGGTTTTGTTACCGTTGTGGTTTTTTGGGGCATCAACAATCGGGCTGCCAAGAGGTTGAATGATCCTCAACTGATAGCAGATTTGGACCCTGGATGAAGGCTCTACCCATTTTTCACTGTGGCCACACTTTTTGTCCCCAGTCCATGACAGATTTGTATCCTCCATTTGATGTTGAGCAAACAACCATATGTGTCTCCTCGCCGACAGGGGTGGTGGCTGACTGCTATTCAGCATCTGAGCAAGGGCAAGGCCCCTATTGGGAGTGATTTCAACTCTGGGTCATATTCGTGATTCACAAGAGAGAAGCAGTACAAATCCTCTAGGGCTTGTTTGAAAATGGGCCCAGGTTCTAGTTTAAGGTCTTGGTCCTAGTTTTAAAGTTGAACTCGCAGAACCTCACCCACGAAAACTAGAACCTTCTGTCTCATATCCTGACAGCACATATGCCTACCTAGTGTACTTTAACGCACTATGGTCAAGATCCAAGGGTTTGAGCAGCTCCTGCAATAAATTGTCTGCCACATGTGGGTCCTAATAGAATGCCCACGTCGAAACGGCAACTATTCATGCCAAAATAAACAGCAGCTATTTTGCCACGCCAAACATTGCATGCTCTTCTCTCATTCTCTCTTCTACTTTTTTCCTTTGCCTCATTGAGCCACGACCCCCTCAAGATCATCGTTCGCCATTCGTAATATTGAAAACAAGATAATCAATTTTTACCCTTTAAAGGAGTTGAACGAAAGCCCGACGATGTGCTTTGCCTCTTCAAGAGCCCAGTTAGACCTCTGATGCTCATTCTCTATTAAAGTTTGAGTCCCACATTGTTAAACAATGTGGGCTATTGTATTTATAAGCTTATAAATAAAGCATCTACGTAACCTCATCAAAGATATAAGAGAATACACCGATAACGGTAACACGTATCTTACAGCCATGAATTGCACCATCAATCTTTTCAAACAATTTGTCTCTCGGCTTCTCTTGCCTAGCTAGCTCGTTTGGCCAATTGGGCTTGAGCGGTGCATGATTTCTCTTTATATTAGCTTTTCTTGCCTAGCTAGCTCGTTTGAAATACTGCAATCTTTCAAGCATTTGTGTAGCCATCCAAGCCCCTAGCTCCTTAAAACTTACCACCCCATCACTCGGTGCCTTGTCTAAGAAAGGAAAAAGAATCTTCCACCTCATATTTATATTCAATTTTCCTTCACTAAAATGCTCGTATGCATTTGCAAGATTGCCAAGAAAGGAAGGAATTGTTTTTCAAATCCAGCGGGTTAATGTGGTTCCTAGGTTCGTGAATTTGTTTATTTGCCTTTGGAGAGTCAGGCGTCGACCATAAATTTGTTGAAAACTTACAATGCGCATGAAGGAGGGAGAGACAGAGGAAAGGAAGGTATGACAGAAGCCACAAACTTCTGTTTGACGTGAGTTGTCTCTACGAAAAGAATTTTTCGGTATTGTTGCCCAATTAACATGTCACACGTAAGTGGGTAAAAATGGGAGTGAAACTAGCCAAACGCACAATAAAAAATCTGGGTTTAAACCATGGTTTGAACCCCAAAATTAGAACCTGGACCTATTTCCAAACAAGCCCCTAGTGGCAAGCTGAAAGGGAATAGTGTTGGTATGGGGAAAGTTTCCAAGTGCTCGAACAAGTCTTTGACGTCAGAAGATGGTAATTCTCTTCTCAATTTAGTTTTCATGGTCGGGGAGGCGGGCCCTAACTTGCCCTCGACCCCCCCGGCCATCATGAAGCTTTTATTTTGGAACTGCCGTAGTTTTCACTACATCACGACAATCAAGCACTTCATGGAGGTGGTGCGGCAACACCTCCCTGAAGTATTTTGTCTTGCTGAGACCAAGATGAAAGATGTGAAGATGCGTATTTTGCAAATGGATTTTGCTCCTGTAGTGGAGGTTCCTCCTAGGGGTAGAAAAGGAGGGTTGGTGGTGGCTTGGAAACAGGGGGTGGATTTAGAATGACTGTATTCTTGTAATCATTTTGTGAATTTTGTAGTCCACTCTGATCTGAAGGGTGAGCCCTAGTTACTTTCTTTTGTGTATGGCCCCACCAATTAGAATGAAAAAAATCAATTCTCGTTTGATCTTGAGTGTAGTGGTAATCAGTTTAATGGTCCCTCGCTTTGCCTTGGTGACTTCAATGCGATACTTTCTCAGGGAGATAAAAGGGGTGGTAGATTTGTAGGCAACACTTCTATTTCAGGCTCTTTGTCTCGGTTTTTATGGCAGGCTGGTATGTTGGATCTTGGATTTTCACGGAACCCTTTCACGTGGATGAATGGTCGTGATGGCAGCAGCTTAATTATGGACCGATTGGACCAGGGATTGGGTAATGGAGAATGGCGTCGAATTTTCCCACGTGCCAAAGTGCGTCATTTGGTTCGATATGTGTTTAACCATGCCCCAATATTGCTGGACACTATGGGTGACCAAGACAGAAGTTCGCACTCATTCTGTTTAGAAGCTTTCTGGGCACAGGACCCACGTAGCGACCTGATTGTTCATCAGGCGTGGCGCTTTGAAGGTGTGGGATCTTCAACATACGTTCTGTGCCAACAACTTAAGGCTACAAAGGTAGCTTTAAGAAATTGGAACATAAATTTTTTTGGGGACATACATCATAAGGTTTGTTGTTTACAAAGGGAATTGAATAAAATACAACTTTAAACTAGCATTGATGGAGGGGGAAGGTGGGCTCCAGCAAAGGAAAGGGAGATTTCTTTGCATCTTTTGGAGGCCCAACAACAAGAAGAAACATTATGGCGTCACAAATCCCGTATTTCTTGGCTCACGACACCGGACTTAAATACTAAGTTTTTTCATATCTCTACCATTACTCGGCGGTAGTGGCAGATGTTGGGGGTGGCCCTGGGCTGCCGCCACCCATTACACCGCCAAAAAAAAAAATTTACATGTAAATTTTTTTTTTTTTTTGGCCTGGACCTATAAGGGCTCGATCCCCATAGGCCCAGGCCAACCCAGTTCTTCTTCTTTTTCTCTCTCTTTTTCTTCTTCTTTCTTATTCTTGTTCTTGTTCTTGTTCTTGTTCTTCTTCTTCGGCTTCAGCGTTCCCTCCTTATTTGTTTGTGTGCGTGAGTGTGTCACATGACCAGACAAGAGGCAAGACAGGCGGCAGGAGTGGACTTAGGGTTCGGAAGGAATAAGGTGAAGATTGTAGAATGTTCAAGAGTGACTAAGTGGCTTAAGCGTGTAGTAGTGATGGCTGGACTTAAAAATGATGGGTTGGACTTAGTAGGCTTTTCATTCACGTGCTTTTTTCAGTAGCACTTATGGGTCCGTTAGTAATGGTTATGGCCCACATATTTTCTTTTCTTGTATTTTCATTTATGCATGTATTTCTCATTCAGTTAGTTTGTTGAGAGAGCTGGCGGTATGTAAGCAGTAGGGATTCCTTCTAGAGGGATTATCGAACAACCTAGATTGAGCTTTCTATCTTCTTCCTGCTTTCTCTCAATTTCTATGGAGGTTAGCCAAACCTCAAATTTGGCTTAGTTGTCAATGAATTTCCTGTGATTCAGTATCCGGTTCTATTTGTCACGTGATTCTCCCACAATACCGAATCTCTTTCCTTCACTTTTATTTTTCCTTCACTTTGCCACTTCATAGAATTTGCGTTTGACTCCCTTTTCCATTATCTCAAGCAAACATACACTTTTCAAAAATCAAAGCCCTTAACTCAAATTCTTCTAAATATTGCAATTTAGGTGGAATTATGTTACACCCCTCTTTATTTTCAGTTGTTTGACTTATTTAAATAATATGCTCTTTGGAGTTTTTTAGTCTACATTAGTCTCAATTATTACTTTATTAAGTGTTTGCATGCATTTGCTATTAGAGGATTTAAAAATTTTTCCAATGCCTATAATTTTATATTTAATTATTTTTGCCGAACCTTCACTTATTTTTCAGCTTATAGCCGAATATAAGGTAAGATATTATGATTGAGAGTTTTCTTGTTTACCTTTTGTTGTTTAAATTATGTCTTCCTTTCTTTGCACATTGTGATTTCTTTGCATTTGGACAATTTGACACTTAGTTAGGCTATGGGGAGCCTAGTTTTAACCTGACCCGAGCAGTACCCAACCAGAGCGTCCACAGTTTAATACAGGGAAGACGAGGGTAACCGAGGACAAGACACCCGAGATGATTGAGTCTTGCACTCCCAGGAGTACTGAGACCTGGTTCCCGGGATGACCAAGACCTATATGCCTGGAAAAAGTATAAATTTCCAGGATGACCAAGACCTGTATGCCCGTGAAAAGTATAAATTCTCGGGATGACCAAGCCCTGTATTCCCGAGCATATTATGTTGATTTAGGCGGCATCTCCTTTCCTTTGCATGCTACTTTTTCCACGTGTCTTAACCATATGGTATGCATTAAATGCCTTCTTATCATGTTTTAACTTTTAACTTTTCTCTCTCTTATCTGGCTGCCTAGATGGAGCTTGGTCATTGGCTCATATGTTGACTTGTGCTTGCAAAAATAGACGTGTGATATGGGAAATTTGGTGGCTGCATCTGTATGGGTATTACATGATTTGTACAATCTCTCTAATGATTGCCTATACCTAGCTTCGGGTGTGTAGAGTGGAAAGGGGGAACTCACCGTTAGCCGCTTTCCTGCTTGTGTTGTCGACTAAAAGCATAAGATAGAGATATAAGGGAGAGTGACGTGAAACACTTTGTGACCAAAGTGAGAGAGAGAGAGAGAATTTAGAAAGTACCAGCACCTGACCAAAAGTGATAGGGAGAGAGATATAAGAGAATAGAGAAGAACCAAGAGATAAAAGGGAGGAATCAAAGAGAAGGAAGAAAAGAGTAGAAGGACTTGTATTCAAGTAGAGGTAAGGGGTAGTTTGTATGTTTTGTGTTGGGAAAATATTGTAGATGCATGTTTTTAGTTGCTGTTTGATGTTGCATGTTTATTTTTATAACTTGTGTAGCATATTCCATGTGTTATGTTTAAAGGTTATGTAATATGAAAATTTTGATGATATCGAATGGCAAGGATGGCTTTTCAGATGTGAATATGGCAAGGCAAGGCCTTGAAAGGGAGCCTATGAGCTCAAAGATGAGTTTGATGCTTACAAGGTTTAAAAGTAACATGCAAAGGGTGCTTACGTGTTGATGAATTAAATTGTACGGACTGATATCATATATTATATGTTCTGTGATTTCACTAATGTGCGTAAGAATGGTAGATCATTGATATAGGGTATTTAAAAGCAAGATTTATAACATGCAACAAAATGAGTTAGGTTTTAATAAGGAAAATAGACACTGTCCAAAACGACCCCAAGATATCCTTTGAATTTTTTCATAAAACTTTACAGATAGGTTTTATACGTACTCAGAACATCCCTGTAAAAATTTCAGCTAAAAATGATATAAAGAAAGGTCGAAAATGCCCCTAGAGGTCTCTAAGGGCAGTTTCAGTATTTCTTGAAAAATGAAGGGTAAAAGAGTCCAAATAGAAAAACTGGGCTTATGGTCGAGTAGAGTAGAGAAAAAGAATATATGTGTAAAAATTTGAGACCAAACGGACCTGTTTAGAGGGCCTAAATCATACGGCCCGTTAAGGTCCACAAATATACCTTTGAGCCCAATAAGTCTAAATAGCCTTAAGGAGTCTTTTGAGTAAGTAATCTGACCCATCAGGGCCTAGGAGGCCCAAAAGATCAATGATTAAGTAATTTTAAAGAAAATGGAAAATGAGTCAATTAAAGAGAAATGATCGAAAGGCCTTGGGACCACCTGGGGCCAGTTTCGGCCTTTGAGAGAAAATTGGGAGTAAAATTGTCCCAGCCTAAAATTTAGACCTATGGTTCACATGGACTTAATTTAGGTTCTAAAAACCAACCAACCGCATAAGTTGTTGGACTTGCCTATTACAGCATGTTGTGCTTATAGCGTTTCAGAAAATAATTAAAGACATATTTAAAGCTGAGCTAATAAGTCTTAGAAATCATAAAAGTATTTTAATAGTTTAATAAAGAACTTGAAATCAAGTTGCTAAATTAAATAGTTTAATAAAATCAAGGAAGACAAGAAATATGAATTTCTATTAAACTTGTAAATGAAAAGAATAAAACGTGTACTTGGAGTTCATTAATTCTTTTGGAATATTATGACTGCCTTAGTTCGATATGGAGTTATGAGTCTGAATTAATGATGAATCATGATTACATGCTACATTATGAATGCAAATGAATGAGCATCAATGGTTGCATTCATATTATGAATCATTGAGTGGACCAAGACCGGGAAATGGAAACCGACTTTACCCGAGGTGTTTTCTGTAATAATGGGTGACGGTATCGTTCACTAAGGTGAGAGTGCAACCCACCGCTATGAGAAAAGGGTGGGCTCTAATGGGGCAAAGTGCCTACTATGAAAGGATCCTGGTGCATATGGCACGGGACAAGTCCCGGAGGAGAGGAGGGACGCACAACCCAACTCTAGGGGTGAACAGAGCAGACAACGGAAACACTTCAACCTAAAAGGAATGGATGGAAATAAGATGCACATCATCATCTCATTTCATGTGCATCGATATATGTCTTGATTGTATGAAAGCACGCATACTCCATCACGTATCATATTATCATATGTTACATTTATCGATATGTTATTGTCATAATTGTCATATGATTGCCATGTCCCATCCCCGACCTTACTGAGTTCGTATGACTCACCCCGTCTTTTGTATTGTTTGCTTGTACTCGAATTCTTTTAACAGAAGATGAAACTGTGGCGAGGAGTAGGCTGGTTTTGTTTCTTTTTTTTTATTTGATTTTACCAATTTGTATTCAAACTTTATGATCTCAGTATAGGCTCAATGAGCATTAGTAGGCTCACCTTTTGTAACTAGCCTTTTTGTCTTTTTATCATAGTCCTTAGAAGGACGTTTTTGTATTGGTATATATATATTATATCACGTTTTGGTTTTTGGTTTTATTAAATTTTATTTTTATTGCACTTTTTTCCCACTCGTCTTCAAAAAACGCTTCTTTATTTCATTAAATATAGTAGTTTAACTTGTACTACAACTCTAACTATTTTTGTAACCCCTGTGGTTACCTTTTTTTAATTTGATAAGTCTTTTGCTGAGCTTTTTTCCAAAGGCAAGTTAGACTTCCTTTAGTATAGTTAGGTTCGTGCCGAAATCCTCGCCTTGTATGCATACTAATACTTTAAGTGAGCCTAGGGAGTAAGTATGAGGCGTGATAAATTACAAACAAATTGTCACAAGCCTTACAACGAAAAGATCAAGACATTGTTAATGCTATAAGTTTGGTTAGAGTTGTGAAGAAAAGTTGCAAGAAATGAGAGATATAGAATGTGATGAATTTTTGGAAGAAGTCAAAACTTCTTGAAAGATGATCATTTGTTACTTACAAATAAGCTTAATACTTATATGAGATATGACTGGATGAATGATTGCATGTAGTGTACGTTTTTAAAACTATTGAGAACGAAGCCACTTTGCAACATTTTCGATGCAATTGAGTTAGTACATAGTACGGTATGTATTCTAATATTTTTAATGCTTTTAGTCTTTAATTTTCACTAAGATAATTTTTTGCATTACGAAGGAAAAAATTTCTTGTCATTTCGCATTTAAAGTTCGACTATCATGAATTTTGATCCTAGATCCGCCACTGCTCGGCCGCGATGTAATTGTATTGAGGCTCTACAAGATGAATCAGGGGCTTGATTGTGAGGATGGCAAGCTATAGGCCTCCATGTGGAGAATTATTTTAAAGGACTTTTTGCTGGAAATCAGGCAACATTTCCTCGCCATCTCGATGGTTTATTTCCGGACACTATTACTGAAGCTGACAATGCCTTCTTATGCAAATTACTGGATGAGCTGGAGATTCATGCGGTGGTCAAGAGTATTGGGAGCTCTAATGCTCCTGGTCCTGATGGATTCACTGGCCTTTTTTTATAAGGATAAATACCAAATTGGTCCCTGTGCTTTACGCGAAAATCTAATTAGTCTCTGTGATATTAAAAGCATATATAAAGTCCTCAGGCTCTCCAATCTGTTCTGCCGTCGGTCTCTCCTCCACATTTCGTTACCCCATTTGATGGAAGTAGTCCGCATCAGATCTCTCTCTCCATGTTAGCGGAAAGAACCCCTTAAAGGTGAATTCCCCATAAGTAAACCCTAACCCCCTCAGTTTTCAAATTAGACTTGCTCGTTAGGTTTCTTGCCGTAAACCGTCTTAGGTTCGTGCCGAAATCCTCGCCTTGTATGCTAGGGACTTTAACGAGCCACGAGGCGTGCATTACAAATAAATTGTCACAAGCCTTACAACAACGAATCAAGACATTGATGCATTGTTAATGGTTAGAGTTGTGAAGAAATAGTTGTGAAGAAATAGATATGAATTGTGAGTAGATTTTTGTGATGAAAGTCAACAAAACTTGAAAGGGAATCATCCTTGTTACTCTAAAATAAAGCTATACTTATAGAGATTTGAACTGGATGAATGATTGCAATGGTAAGTGTCAATTAGAGACTTTTTTAAAACTATTGGAACGAAGCCACGTGCAACATTCAAGGAAGATTGCATTGGTACACATTTTTCAGTACAGTACATTAGCGTGCTTTTAGTCCTTAATTTTCTTTAATTTTTTATATTGGACTGAGACAATTTTTTGCAAACGAAATGAAAAAAAATTTCTTATCATTTCGCCTTTAAAGTTCCCCATGAATGAATTTGATCCTAGATCCGCCACGCTCGGCCAGTTGCTAAATAAATGTATTGCTACTTACAATTCGAATCAGGAGTCTGAATTAATGATGAATCATGATTACATGCTACATTATGAATGCAAATGAATGATGGTTGCAAGATCTATATGGAAACCCTTTCCAGGTGTTCATGACTTTGAAAGGAACTTTTTGCTGAAAGTCAGCAACAACTCTAGGGGTCCTAAAAGGAATGGATGGAAATAAGATGCACATCATCATCTCATTTCATGTGCATCGATATATGTCTTGATTGTATGAAAGCACGCATACTCTATCACGTATCATATTATCACATGTTACATTTATCGATATGTTATTGTCATAATTGTCATATGATTGCCATGTCCCATCCCCGACCTTACTGAGTTCGTATGACTCACCCCGTCTTTTGTATTGTTTGCATGTGCTCGAATTCTTTTAACAGGATGAAACTGTGGCGAAGAGTAGGCTAGCTTTCTTTTTATTTGATTTTATGTATTCATTTATGGATATCACTAGGCTCATGAGCATTAGTAGGCTCACCTTTTGTAACTAGCCTTTTTGTCTTTTTATCATAGTCCTTAGAAGGACGTTTTTGTATTGGTATATATATATATATATCACGTTTGGTTTTTTTTTTATTAAATTTTATTTTTATTGCACTTTTTTCCCACTCGTCTTCAAAAAACGCTTCTTTATTTCATTAAATATAGTAGTTTAACTTGTACTACAACTCTAACTATTTTTGTAACCCCTGTGGTTACCTTTTTTTAATTTGATAAGTCTTTTGCTGAGCTTTTTTCCAAAGGCAAGTTAGACTTCCTTTAGTATAAGTTAGGTTCGTGCCGAAATCCTCGCCTTGTATGCATACTAATACTTTAAGTGAGCCTAGGGAGTAAGTACGAGCACGAGGCGTGATAAATTACAAACAAATTGTCACAAGCCTTACAACGAAAAGATCAAGACATTGTTAATGCTAAGTTTGGTTAGAGTTGTGAAGAAAAGTTGCAAGAAATGAGAGCGAATTTTTGGAAGAAGTCAAAACTTCTTGAAAGATGATCATTTGTTACTTACAAATAAGCTTAATGTGATATGACTGGATGAATGATTGCAAGTGTACAGTTTTTAAAACTATGAGAACGAAGCCACTTTGCAACATTTCAGAAGATGCAATTGTCACATCTCAGTCTACATAGTACGGTATGTGTATTCTGTTGCTTTTAGTCTTTAATTTTCCTAAGATAATTTTTTGTACGAAGGAAAAAATTTCTTGTCATTTCGCATTTAAAGTTCGACTATCATGAATTTTGATCCTAGATCCGCCACTGCTCGGCCGCGATGTAATTGTATTGAGGCTCTACAAGATGAATCAGGGGCTTGATTGTGAGGATGGCAAGCTATAGGCCTCCATGTGGAGAATTATTTTAAAGGACTTTTTGCTGAAATCAGGCAACATTTCCTCGCCATCTCGATGGTTTATTTCCGGACACTATTACTGAAGCTGACATCAAATTACTGGATGAGCTGGAGATTCTGCGGTGGTCAAGAGTATTGGGAGCTCTAATGCTCCTGGTCCTGATGGATTCACTGGCCTTTTTTTATAAGGATAAATACCAAATTGGTCCCTGTGCTTTACGCGAAAATCTAATTAGTCCTGTGATATTAAAAGCATATATAAAGTCCTCAGGCTCTCCAATCTGTTCTGCCGTCGGTCCCTCCTCCACATTTCGTTACCCCATTTGATGGAAGTAGTCCGCATCAGATCTCTCTCTCCATGTTAGCGGAAAGAACCCCTTAAAGGTGAATTCCCCATAAGTAAACCCTAACCCCCTCAGTTTTCAAATCTATAGTTGCTTCACAAAACTTCCCGCAAGGTGAGTGTGAAATTTTTGTAATTCTTTGTAAACATTTGTCGTAACCTTCATTTGTTCTCCATTTGCTTTGGTTTTCTTTCATCCTTTCCTTTTTGATTTCGTTTTGAACTTCCTCCATTTGCTTTGGTGAAGCTGCACTGCCTTTGTTCCAAATCTCGTGCTGCCTTTTACTCGAATCTCCAAAAGCAAAAATGGACTCATCTGGGTCTGCCTCATTTGTTTCGGGTGTGGAGATCCATTTCTGTGAGTGTGGCATGAAAGCATCGCTGAAGACTTCTTGGACGTAGAGAAATCCCGGAAGGTGCTTCTTTGGATGTCCGAGATTTGGTAGAAAATCGGTAAATGTATGTGTATGGTAAAATGTGAAAGTGAAAGTGCACGATCCATTACCAAGGTCCATTGTTTCTTTGTAGATGCCACTGCCATGTGGGTATTTTGCGTGGTATGATCCCCCTCTCTGCAAGCGTAGTTTGGAGTTTTTTCCTAGTTTAATCAGAAGAATCAAGGTGCTGGAGATTGAAGTCCAGAAGCAAAGAGAGAAGGAAAGAAAGCTGAAGATTGGGCTGGTTGTTTTGTGTGTGTTAGGGATAGTTGCAGTTCGCGTAGCCCTATGGTTTTAGATGGTGTATGTGTATTTTGTGTCTGTAAATGGGGTAATGGAAGTGGTATTTTGTGTGTGCTTGAATTATCCTGTAGGCAGTGGTATTTTGATTGTAGTAATGGCAAAACTCAGTTGCATTTTCTTTAGTTTCTTATCCTGTATGGCGAACAATAATAGAGACATAGTAATAACAGATATGAAATCCATAAGACATTGCCGTTGTCTTGGCCAAAATAAGAAATCCATATGACATTGTCATTCTCTTGGCCATAACAGACACAAAATACCCTCATTGGGTATAATAGAACATAGATTGTTTCAAAACAGACACAAAATACCCTCATTGGGTATAACAGAACATACATTGTTTCAAAATACAAACTTGCAAGTCTTAACTAAGGGTTCAGTTCATCTCTTTCACAAAATGCACCAACAAAACAGTGCTTCCATTAACGTCTCAGTTTTGAGTACGCCTTTTGGGGCTCATCTTCTTTCTTGTGCTGCCCAATGCATGCTTAGAAGATGGTTGTGTCTCCACGGGAGGTTGAGATGGACCAACATCCTACAATGACGCAAGAAAACAGCAAGGCAAAGAGTACAAACAACCCAATTTATTCTTCATTCCATCTAATATATAAACAGCAAGTCAAAGAGTAACAGCAACCCAATTTATTCATTTATCCCATCTAATATATAAACAACAAGTCAAAGAGTAACATCAACCCAATTTAATCATTTCATCTAATATATAAACAACTTACCAAAGATTCATTTAATCATATCGTACAAATAATATATCAAAGTAACTAAAATGCTTGCTTTATTTCATCATATACCACAGTAACTAAAATAACTACCCAGGTAGTTTTACCTCTTCTATGAACCTTTTTCAAACTCATAAAAGCAAGCACAACACGTTAAGAAATATTTTCATATGTTTGCTGTCGCACTTACTACGTCAGTTTGTTGTGATTTTTTCATTGGGCACATCCTTGCATTATGACCCACCAGCTTACAAGTTTTGCATGCATGTGCATACCCCTGCCTCGTCACTTTGTATGTCTCATCCGGCTCATCAGGAGCCCTTCTTCTAGCAATTCTAGATCTACCTGGTCCTCTCTTCACTTGTGGTGGTAGTATAATATCAAAGTCTTCTCGTGGACACTCCTCAGGTCCAGGCATTGAGAGGATTGGTAGGCGATAAGCTTCTCTGAAAGTGTCCATGTGATACCACCTAAAACCAAGCATAAATCAATGATAAGTCATTAGCAATATGAAACTTTACAATTCCAATAATTTACCTATGTGCAAAGTCTTCGGGAGTTTTGTTGTTAAAGTACATGGCAGCAATGACGTGTGCACATGGGATTCCATTTTGTTGCCAACGTCCACACGAACATGTCATTTCGTTCATGTCAACTACCCTCCGTGCCTCAAAGTAATGATCAACCTCGAATTGACCAACAGATTTCCAGTGGCATATGTAGTTTTGTGCCACATCCTTATGCCTCTCAAGCTTCTTCAGAATTTTTGGACAGATATGGCAGTAGCAGTGGTTGCTCATCCCTCTTCGCTTCAAAGCGATTCATTAGTTTTCTTCTTATCATCTCCAGCATTGTAAGAAGCGGCTTATCCCTTGCATCTTTGATCCATGAGTTGAAACTTTCAGCCAAGTTATTCAACAGTATATCACACTTGTTGGCAGTCCTAAATGCATGTCTGGACCAAGTAGCAGGGTCAATTTTGTCCAAGTACGTGAATGCATCCTCTTTTAGCTTCTTCATTTCATTCATATGGTGGTCAAATTAAGTCTTGTTTGTTGCCCTGGCAGCAGCCCATAACTCATCTTTGAACGCCTTCCCTTTTTTGATGTAGTGGTTCCCACAACTATGTCTTGTTTGTTGAAGTAGTGGTTCCCATAACTATGTCTTCCAGACATAGACTTGATTTGAATAGCATTTCTGTCATTTGTCCAAGATGCATGAATTTTCCAAGAACATGCTGCCCTCTTGCATTCAGCCCGTACTCTAACCTTGTCATTCTTTTTAAACTTGTTATCGAAGCTGTTTTGTAAACCATACAACTTCAATGCAGCTTTAAACTCTTTCGTGCTCTTGAAAAGTAGTCCAGTTTTGAGCTGGATCTTGCGCTTCATGTCAATGCTCGGGGCAAACTCAGGGTATCTTCTCTTGCCTGTACCATCTTCATCCTCATCACTTCCAGATGCGCTAATGAAGGTGTCACTTTCTGCTTCCACATCACCAATATCACTTCCGGCATCAACCTCATCATCACCAATCCATGAACCAAACCAATTGGTATTCTTCATGGACTCCCTTGCTTCGTTGACAATACTAGCAGAATAAAGGTCGTCCTCATCTTCATCAGTCATTTCAAAATCAGATAATACCACCTCTTCCTCCCTCTGATTTCCACCACTGCTACTTCCACCTCTCAGTATTACTCTTTCACCCTCACCGCCCTACTACCCTCACTTTCCTCACTACCCTCACCATTCTTGTCACTATCAATCTCATCATTTTTGTCACTACCCTCAGCCCTTCCACTATTGACCCCATGCTCACTTGAGAGTTCATCTTCAGCATCCCCACTATGGTCCAACTCTCCCTCTGCTGCAGGACATTGACTTTGACCATAGTCAATGACATTTGGCTCCTCAACAAATTTTGGAAACTGAACAGTGTGCTCAACGTGAAGCACATTCACTTTCAATCCTACAGATCAAATCAATCACGTCACCATCTGTTTTCAAAGGATGAAATTTATGCCCCTGACTCTCACGGCCCAATCTATACCAAAACTTCACATCTCCCAAATAACCCGAGGTCATTTAGGCATCCATTGAAGTCGACAATGGTTAGGTAGTCAGCATCCATAGTCCCAACATCCTGTTTCTCTCCACCTATATAATCTAGGGGTTCACCCCTAAATAGCCCAGCACGGTGGATGACCACGTTGATTTTCATACCTGCATGAGTTCAGTAGAAGCTATAGTAACGTGCATGAAAAACAAAGGGACTAAATCAATTAAAAGCTATAATACCGGGACCATATAAAGGTCAAGTCAATTATTCAAACTGAACCCACTTGTTTTGAACGTGCATACGTACAAGGACTAACATAAATAAAGCACAGTCTGGATCTGGGACCACCTAGTAGTTAGTTAGAATCCAATGTGGATCTGGACCACTACCCCGACACACTTTTGACTCAGGGAATGGATCCAAAATCTATATAATGTTTTGGGACCACTTCAGACTACGATTAGAGACAAACTAAACAACCATTTGATCAGATACTGCCATGTGCGATTAGAGACAAAAAAACAAACAAACCCACGTCACAACCAACAAATCTACAACTACACCTCCACCAACTCAATCTTACTTCATCAAATGAGACAAAATAGTTTATACAAAAGCAAGGCAAAGTGTTAGTTATATATAGTACCTCTAGCGAACTTCAATCGCTTGACACCAACGGGAAATCACGAAAGTCCTCACTACTTTTTGAATGGGAAATCACTTGTAGGAATTAGGGTCTCAATATTATCTACAAGATTTGGGTTAGGTTACGGGACGAAATTGAATTTAGGGGATAGGGTTTCTGGGTGAGAGGTTTGGTCGAATTGGGGATCTGAGTGTTTAACGTTAAGCGAGGGATCTGCTAGGTTTTGTTTCACGTGGGGACAACGCAGTAATTTTCTAAACCACGTGTCAATTGTTTCTGCTGACATGGAGAGAGAGATCTGATGTGGACTACTTCCGTCAAATGGGGTAACGGAATGTGGAGGAGGGACCGACGGCAGAATAGATTGGAGAGCCTGAGGACTTTATATATGCTTTTAATATCACAGGGACTAATTAGATTTTCTTGTAAAGCACAGGGACCAAGTTGGTATTTATCCCTTTTTTAATATCAACGCTACTGGTCCACGGTGGGCAAGGAAGTGGTACGTATGGTACAACAATTTTTTTCGAATGGGTACATGTTAAGTGAATTAAATTACAGCTTTATTGCTCTTATTCCAAAGCTGGATTCTCGGACCAAAATATCTCAATATAGACCTATAAGCTTGTGCAACGTGTGCTACAAAATTATATTCAAAATATTGGCGAATCGTTTGAAAAGGGTGCTTCCCAAGCTAATTTCCCCTACTAAAAATGCTTTTGTTCCCAACCGACATATCCAGGATAATCTTATTCTAGTCCATGAGGTGATGCAGATTTTTAAACGAAAGATGAGACTGGGTGGGTTACTTGCAATAAAGGTTGATATGGAAAAGGCATACGACAAAGTTGATTGGGGGTTTCTTGAGGAGATTATGCGTGTTCTAGGTTTTTGCGCTCAATGGCGTCAGTGATTTATCAGTGTATCTCTACGGTTTTTTTTCGACCGAATTGCGGACTCCGCCAAGGTGACCCACTCTCGCCCCCTCTCTTTGTGTTGGTGACAGTGGTTTTATCTCGGATGATTAACCGTGCGGAATTGCACGGTTTGCTCAAAGGAATTAAGATCGCACGCCATGCTCCTCCGATTATTAATGTTCTCCTCCCTGATGACATTATGCTCTTTTGTCGAGCGAACCCGGGTGAAGTGCGCCAATTGCAAAAGTGTATCATCATGTTTGCACAATGGTCAGGTCAGGTGGTCAATCCGCACAAATCTTTCCTTCACTTCAGCAACAACCTGAATGCAGATCGTAGGGCCCAAATTTCTCATATCTTGCGGCTGCAACCTGCTACAGAAACAGGTGAGTATCTTGGTGCACCGTTATACATTCCTAGATCTAAAAATATTGCCTGCAGGGAAGTTCAAGAAAAGGTAGCAAAGCGATTGGCGGGATGGAAGGCACGGGCCCTATCACAAGCAGAACGAACCGTTTTGCTGCAATCAGTGGCGCAAGCCATCCCTTCCTATCTTATGTCCGCATTTCTTTTTCCGAAGAGTGTGAATCGCGGTCTCGACATCCGGACGAAGAATTTCTGGTGGGGCTTTGATGGAGAGACCCGCCGATATCATCCAAAATCCTGGGAGAGCATCTGTCGCCCGAAAGATTGTGGTGGCCTTGGACTACGAAGAATGGAGGATTTAAATCGGGCTTTGGTGGCGCAGCGGGGTTGGGAGCTGATGGCAAATGAAAATAGTCTTTGGGTGAAGGCTCTGGCAGCTAAATACTGTAGGGGCTCTACTTTGCTTCAGGCGAGATGCATTCAAGGAGGCTCTTGGTTCTGGCAAGGTCTCTTGAAATCTAGAGATATTGTCGAAGCTGGATTTTGTTGGTCAATCACGTCAGGCCGTGAGATAATCAATATTTGGAGCTCTCCTTGGGTTACTGGGCTAGAGGGGTACATCCCCAAGCTTAAATGGGGCGTTACGGTGGATTGTCATCTCAATCATGTGAGTGACTTAATTAATCCAGTCACTAATGCTTGGAAGGAGACGCTGATCAGAGACATATTCAAAGCCAAATCTACAGAGGCTATTCTGAATATTTCACTTCAAACCACTCATACTGAGTCCATGCCCCGCTGGGTTCTTTCGAACAAAGGCAGCTTTTTTGTGAAAGATGCTTATTTGCGCGATCAGCATCACAGGTTCGTAAATACGGGTGACGTCTCTCAACAAGAATGGAGGTTAATCTGGAAATTGAAGGTGCAACATAGATTGAAGCTCCTGTTCTGGAAAGTGGTGGCAAAGGCTTTACCTGTGGGCAATAATTCTTCTTTAGCTTTCAAACTGTGTCCCCTCTGTAATTGTGCTGGGGAGACTTTAAAGCATTTATTTTTAGAATGTTCGGTGAGCTCTGGTCTATGGCGTATAGGACCCTGGCCGTTGGACACGGAAGCCTTTAGAGACCTCCCGATTCATGCTTGGATCAAATTCCTCCTCAATCGCACCAACCTGCCTGGTGAGGTACAAGAGCGGTGGCCGAGAATGATGATAGCGGTGACTCTCATTGTGGACACTATCTGGAACACCCGTAATAAGATTATACATGAGGGGCACCTCCTAGAAGTTAGAGAACTTCTGAGGTCTATACAGCGGCGCTACCAATAACATTGCGAGGTATGGCAACATCATAACTCCTTGTCAGTACAATTTTGGATTCCTCCAGCGGAAGGCGCTGTCAAAAGTAATTATGATGCTGCACTAAGGCATCAGCGGATTTGTTTGGTGGCGGTCTGTCGTAATTGGAGAGGAGAGATTCTCAAAGTTCGCTTTAAGCGAATATATGGAGCAGAGTCTATCAAAGGGGAAGCACGGGCTGCAAGATTGGCATGCCTTCTTGCAGAGGACTTTGACTACTGCGATGTCATCATGGAGGGGGATGCACAGATTTTGGTTAATCAGGTAGTGGATCTTGATACTGTGCCGGATTGGGTGATCGAAGCTGAAGTTTTGACTATTCGGGCTCTACTGCGCAACCACAGCAAATGGAAATTTCGATGGATACCGCGGAATGGGAATTGCTTGGCTCACAATTTGGCTCGCTGGGGCCTCCAAAGTGACTTTCCGGCTGATACTAAATTGGAGGATATTCCTGTAACCATTATTCGCTGTGATGCCCCTATTGCGAACAGTTAGAAATATAGGAAGTCATGATTGGAGTAGTGCAATGAAAAACAGTGCATTATTTGCCCCTGATTTAGGAAACTTGTTGAACATCAGAAATGACTCGTACATGCTGTTCTTCATATTATATGGCTAGCTAATAACTTAATTGAGTCGTACAAGTGTTGCATAATTGCCAACAGAAAGAGTTATCCAGAAGCAAGACAAACTAACTACAACAAGAGAATTCAAGAACAGAACCAAGAAAGAAAAATGCAGCAATGAAGAGACGCATACTCATGACGTGGAAGTATAAATAGCTTTGTGGGAAACTTAATACTTTTTTCCAATTGCGAGGCTCAATCAGGTAAGCCGCCTAGATCGCTGAAAAAAGAAGAAGGGCTGGGAGGGACTGGAATATCCACAGTACCTTCCAACATGAGTAGGACTTTCTTCATTGAAGGTCGGAGTGATGGCTCATCCTGAATGCACCAAATTTCCCAACTTCACCATTCTCTCCAGTTGTTTCTTGTCAACGGCTTCATCTCCAAGTAGTTTATCTAGGTCACCATCCTCAAAACGTTGGTAGACCCATTCTTCAAGAATAGCTTCTTCCTCGGGTAGATTCATCTCGACGCTCTTCCGACAACATATGATCTCCAACAGCACAATTCCGTAGCTGTAGACATCTGCTTTGACTGTGATGGGCAGCTTCCGATGCCACTCTGGTGCGACATACCCCCTCGTCCCTCTGATGCCAGTGTAGGTCCTGGTTTGGTCTTGCGTCAGCAGCTTTGCCAATCCAAAGTCGGATATTTTTGCGCAACCGTTGTCATCCATGATGTTCTGAGGTTTTATGTCGCAATGAATAATCTGTCGCTCACACTCTTCGTGAAGATAAAGGATTCCTCTTGCGATGTCTCGAGCAATTCGCATTCTTTCATCCCAACAAGGTTGTTTTTCTGACGTGAAGAGTGTATTCGCAAGGACCCATTGCTCATGTACTCGTATACCAAAAGCCTTTGAATTCCATCATGGCAATACCCGAGTAGACGGACTAGATTTCTGTGATGAGTTCTCCCAATAACTTTCATCTCAGTCTGAAACTCTCTTTCACCTTCAGCCAACACTTTCTCTAACTTTTTGACGGCTACAACCTTCCGGCCATTCAATATTTCCCCTTTATAAACCGTGCCAAATGACCCTCTGCCAAGCTCTTCCTTAAAACCACCTGTCATTTGCTCGAGTTCCGAATACATAAATGATCGTGGAGCAAAGTCCTCACCCAGCTCGAAATGTCCATTACAAGAGAGCTTTCTATACCAGAAATGATTCTTGTAAAATACGATGCCGGAAATTACCAACATCATACTTCCGAAAGCAATAAAGAAGACACTTACAATCAAGATGTCCACGCGAAGGTATCTCTTGTTTCCTTTTGGCATATTTCCAGGTGCATTAATGGGGGCAGTTACACCTACCTTGATGAAAGCAATGCTTGAATCATCCAGTTTCCTTCTCCCATATCTCAATGGAAGCCTTTGTTTTCTGCAAGTGCTGCCTATGAATAGGGCAGCTTCACAGTTACAGTCCTCTGAGCAGGCCTGTTGGCAATCTTCTTGGACTGTTGATTGCAGAACAGAATATGAAACATCTTCCCAGATGGTGTTAGCCAGTTCCTCGACAGTGTATTCATTATATACATCGTTGCTTTGGCAACTTTGTGCGGTGAAGTTCCTATCACAGCCTGGCGTCCAGTTCCCCGGGTGTACCATTGCGAATCCCGGAAGACATTGGCATGAAGCCTCTTGATCATTCAGAACACAGAAACCGTTTAGTCCACATAGACCCTTAGGATCGCACTTTATCAGATGAAGATGACCATCTGATTGACCAGTCTCCACTCTGCTTCAAATTATGTGAATACAATCGGAATATCCCATCGGCATCAATTCTCATGAGATAAATAGTTTCTGTTGTCGTATATCCTCCATTGGTAAGATTCTTCATGTTGTAACCGGTACCGTTGAGCAAGTACAGATAGCCATCGGCATCAAGGTTTAGCGTCCCTTTATCCCCCCAGCCATTTGTCCCAGATGCATAGTAAGCATATGGAGCTGTGTCTGGAGTGTCCACCGGGTACTGAACAAGGTTTCCGTCGCTTTGCATCTTAAGCCGGAAGATACCGGTTGAGTGATCAGATTCTGAAATACTAGAAAGCAGCTGTTGGCCAGCTAAGAGACGCTGACTGGATAAAATGGTATCCGTCGGGTAATCAAAACTCTGCCATATTATTTGTTGAGAAGAATTATAGAGCACAAAATTGCCTGAATTAAGCATGGAAGCGGAGGAAGCTGCCCCAATTGAAGCAGCTATGACGACGCGCCCCCCTGTCCCTTGCAGGAGGAGGCTGCCATCCGTTTCGAAAAGCAAGGTAGCATTGCTGGAGACTAGAGGTTCATCGCGATTAGCAGTCCAGACAACAGTTTTCTCAGGAATTCCAGCAAGAAAAATCCCAATAGCGTAATCATTGCCTTGCTTGTAAAATCCAAAGGCATAGAGACCAGAACGTGACAACCACATTGAGTTGGTGGTCGGTGTCAGAGAAGATCCTCGGCTTACATTAGACTCTATTTGTTGAGCCGAAGCAGTGAAAAATGAAGACAATGATAAACAGAACGACTAAATCCATGAAAAGAAATGGATTTTTGTCTAAGTTCTCTCTTCTCCACTGTTTATTTCGTTCAGAAGAAGAATAGGTTCTAGCATGAAATCCCATTCTGAAGGTATATACTGTTTTATAGGTACCAGTCTCATTAATTCGGTCGTGATTTCTAACAAGACAAATAAAGCAGGACAACATGCCCAACTTCCGAGAACCACACGTTCATAAATCGTGAATCTTTCAAACCTTGAGGGTGGCTCTCTCTTTCCTTCACTAATTATTTTTATTCGCGTTCCAGGAGCTCTGAATTCATCTAGCATATATTAATGTATATCTTCCCAAGTTCAAGAAATTAACTGGATTAACTTGCCTATTATATAGTTTACGGCGCACAATTAGAAAATTGAAAACTATACCCCTTTGAATTAATGCTGGTTCAGCATATACTAAAATATACAAATACAATTTGGAGGTACGGCAATTCGTTAGGAGGAGGGAAACATACCAAATTATTTTTTCCTTCTTTTTTTTTGGTTTTGTCATGGACAGAAGGGGGGGGGGGGGATTATTGGTGATCCCTAATGCATCATAATTACTATTCTGATCACGAAATAAAAAAACGAAATGAGAGTCCAATGACATATTAGTAAATGGTCAACTCCTTGTTAGGAGATGAAAATAAAGAATCAAATAAAAATTTAATTAATCCATGTTGATTAGAATTACTGACCTTGACCTTGACCTTGACCTTCTTTCGAATATTTGAATTAGTCTTTTCTTTATTCGACCCGAAATCAAATAATATCATATATATATCGGTTTTCTTAATTGCTTGCCAGTTGTCTCAAGGGAATAACAAGTGTGTGTGAGCAGAGAGGCGTGCACATGCAGTGGGACAAAGAGTTTACAGCTTTCCTCACAAGAAAAAAATCGAGACACATGAGAAGCAAATTTTTAGGTGCTTTGATTTGGCAAGTGGGTATGCTTTCTCACGTACATTGTGGGTCAAAATTCAATTTTTTCTGATTTATCTCGTGTGTAAAATGTTTGATTATTTCAACTGTCTTAAATTTACTTGGGTATAATTAATTCAGTCCTACTCGGCCAGTTGGCCTTATGCCTTATGCATAAAATTTATTTCGATCCATGAACCAAAATGGACGCAATGGCCTTCCTAATTAAACGGCGAAAAACTCAAGTCAATGTTTTTTAGCTACTACGGACCAAATGTAGCAATTTCTGTATACCCTACCATGTTGTAAGAAGCCAAGCATAGACGCGGTGGTGGACTGACTTTTCTTGTGCATCTCTTGTACAGGCTGCGCCATATGTGGCCCTCACGCTGCATCATTTTCTTTTCCTAAATCAAATTGAACCCGAATATTTGTTCTCTTTTTTTTTTTTTTTTTAATAATAAAGTATGTTTAACAGGTCAAAATTTTACTTTCGGATGAATTTGACAAAAAGAAATTGTCATTGAAAATGCAAATGGCATAATTAATATGTAACGGATATAATGTGTCGAAAATAATAGCTTAAAATAAAAGTATCAAGACTTATGAGGTGCAAAGTGTATTTATTCATTCTATTTATTTTAAAAAAATATCATTTTTAATAAATTGTCAGTTACTTAATACTTGGATTAGTAATTATTTTATTGTATTCAAAAAATAAAATAATTTTTTAATTATATTCCTCTCTTTCGAACTTGAATTATCCAAGTGAGAAAGAGAAGGAATACGAAGTATGAAGATGCATGCGTGCTTACACCCGAACTTTTGGAATTGACATAATTCCTAACTGGAATTGTTAGGCATTGGATTCTGCATAAAAAATGCAGTTCTCGTATCGCCCATATTACTAGGAAAGAGTATTCTGCATATGTCTCTGGTCTCTCCCGAAATAGTCAATAACCACGAAGGTGCCCGCAGGCTCATGCTTTTTTAAACTTTAAACGACGACTAAAACCTACTCAATACACATTAAAGTCGTACGTCTGGTGTCAGGACACAGACTAAGAAAAGTTTTTTTTTTTTTTTTTTTTTCTAGGCAGGACTAAGAAACAGTTAATTATTCATTGTATGCAGGTAGCTAAAAGACCGTCAAATACAGTGCCAAAAGATTCCATAAGATCGACTCTGAAATTTCCCGTCAATCTGCGTACCTGTTATTGACTATTTAATCCCTCTGTCCTTAGTAATTAACTGGGTAATGATCTTCCCCCAATTACTAATCAATGTTAGTACCTAGAAATGTAAATTATAACCATACTTTTTTATGTGATAATATATATAGTCGGTCTAGCCAGTGTGGATTGTCGGAGCTATGAATTTATCTTTGGAGGGGCCAACATAATATTATAATATATTATATTATATGCTTTGTTATTTATAAAATATGAAAAGTTTGTATAAATACAATCAAATTATGAAAAATATTCTCAAAGAGTTTTATTGATACGAATTGGAATTTTCAGTTTCACCTCCGATTCTGAAAATGTCATTCCGGTTCTGGTATATACCAAAACCGAAACCAAAAGTTATTTTTGACAATTTCTAGAATCGGAAATTTCAGCAGAATTACCGAAATTTTCGGTTCGTTTTTCTAAAAAAATAAAATAAAATAGTGTTCAAAATAAATATAACACATGTAATTTGATTGAATGTTGATTTTAGAATCTATATTTTGGATGAAAATTTTACATTTATTTTATGATGAATAACTAAAAATACTGAAATTTTCAATTCTAATTTTTTTTTTAAAAAAATAGGGCTTAAATAAAGTATAACATATGATGATACCATTTTTTATGTTTTATTTAGAATCTAGATTTGTTGAATGTTTACAGTTAGTTAATTTATGATGAATAATAGAAAAATCTTCCAAAAATTCGATCAAAAAACTATTTTTAACTCGTTAGGGCTCTCTAAAAAGATGTCCAAAAAAGCCCACGTGCCAAGTAGGAATTTCTGGTTCCGTTTTGCTTCCATTCCGGTAAAAAATACCGGAATGGAACCGGAACAAAAAAATTGCATTCTGGTAAATACCAGAACAGAACTGGAATTGACCATTCTGGTTCAAGGCGTCTATGAGCATAGACAGCCTAGGCGGTTGCCTAAGGCCCCAAAAATGTAAGTGTAACACCCGAGTTCTATTTTTAAAATTATTTGAATTTTTTTATTTGATATTTGAAATGTTTTCTTTAAAATTCAAATTTGAGTTTAACTCATTTTAAAATAGTTGAATTTTTATCTTTGATCTAGACAACCTTTTTAAAATTTAAAGATTTTATGATTATTTAATTTAAAAGTTTTAGAGTTCAAAAGGAGTCTATTAGTGAGTCTATATATAGATTTACATATTGGTTTTAATTTTTACACACGACACTTTTACGCCAACAAGAGGAAAAAGAAGGGTTTTATTACTTTAAGCAATCTAGACAAATTTTCTCGAAGCAAATTCAGGTATTTCGAATTTCTTGATATTTTATTTTGTATTCTTTTTATGAGAGATCAAACCATAGGATGTCTAGATCTAATCCTAATTATTTCAAGATTTTCGAAATAGTTTTAATGGATTTTTTGGGTTCAAGATTTGTTCAGGAAAATTTAGGTTTTTAATCTGAATAGTAGATCGAATTATTTTTGTATAGCTGATCTAGAAGTCTGAAAAATTATGATTTTTGGATATTTCGTACTAGACATCTCAGAGGATTGGGTTAAGTTTCATAAATTTTGGAGATGTATTGGTATGGTTTTGAAAATCCGGAAGTTAGGCTTAGAGAAATTGGAATTGCTGAGAAAGATCCTTTGATACAGATTGGAGTTTTGAACCAGATGACATAGCTAGGCTTCGAATTTCGGCATGAAATTTTATGGGTATCTTATAACACATATATGAGTCTGTGGTATAAATTCTGGAGTTTTGGATATCGGAATAGAGCTTTATGATTTTTGAAGTGATGAGTACCTAAATTATTTAGGGTATAGTTTGACTCCATGAACAGAGGTGAATGTCGATTTTATTAACTGAGTTGTACAAGGAATCTGGATATGAAATTTTACAGGTGTATATTTAACATCTTAGGGAATAACATATTTTAATTTGGGATTTTAGGGAAACCCGAGATAGGTTAAGTTATATTTTAGAATCTGACTAGTGAATTTCGGATTTAATCCTGTCGGGCAGATTTAGAGTTTCATTTGCATTTCCGTTTGAGCGTATTATAATACGTTAAATTTTGTATTGATAGGTGCTAAGTCAGAGGCTTATTTTCTTGAAGATCCAGGTAAGAGGATTATTATGCTAGATTTTCTAAAAAATGAAAATTACATGTTTTTATTGAAAACCATCGGAGCTTTATGTGCATTACTTTATGATAAAATTGTCAAAGTATAGCATGAAATGTGTAAACATGAGCCTATTTTTATGTCAATGATATTTCATGATGTTTTCAATATTTAAATCAAAGCTTTTTATATTTTGTTATTCAAGATTTGTACACGATATTTCATGAAAAGAAAAGAAAGATACAAAGTTCAAATAATGTTTATTTTATGATATGTTATGTATTTTCAAACACTGAGGCCTAGAGTTACAGAGACAGCGCATTGGTACCAATTGCAATCTATTGAGTGCACTCATTTTGGAAACGGAGTAGTTTATTTTGTAGATTCTTACCAATGCACACTTGGACATGGCCAAGCCTTAGTAAGAAGAATTCTACCAATAGTATTGGCTGATCCCCAAACTAGGTAGCAATTGCTGTCACGGGAGTAAATGTGACCCATGGTTATTGTCAAAGGGATTTTCTTATATAGATAAAGATTTTATATACTAGTGTTATTAATAAAACTGTTTTATTTATAAAGATGTTTTATTAGATTGGATTTTCTATATATTATGTAGATAAAACTGTTTTTCTATAGCATTATGTTATATGGATAAAGTTGCTTTATTGATTTTCTATAGTATTATGTTATATAGATAAAATTGTTTTATTGATAAAGATGTTTTTTTTTAAATTGTCAAAAGCAGCTTTCAACAATTTGAAAATATTTTGTCCCTTACTGTTACAGTGTTGCTCATAGGATACACACTAGCATAATGATCTTGCTTACTGAGTTGTCGAACTCACCGCTATTATTTTCTTTATTTTCAAATGTTGATCAGAGCTTGTCAATAGCCATTTAGATGGCACGTGGGTGGATAGCTGAGAGATTATTAGAATAAATGTTTGACTCTAGTATGAGTTAATCATGTTTATATTTGTCTTTGAGCTCTAAAAGAGTTTTAAGTTTTATTAAGAGAGATTTATTGAAGTTTTTAAATAAAGTTTATTCCACATTTTTTTTATATGTTTTTAAATCAAATCTTTGTTTATGTTAGTAAGTCACCTTCTAGCCTTTGAGGTTTGGGCATGACAGTAAGGCCCCTAATTTCTTTTTACTTAATATTTAATAGGTTATGGGCCCCCCTCCAAATTTAAATATTTTACTTAACAAAGAAAAATAAGTCTCAAATATCCGTTAAACTTTTTGAAATCCTCATTTAATGCAAGATAAAAACATAATTCAAAATTTCAAAGAGATGAGTTCCAGCTTTAAAATTCAAAAAAGACTATCGATCTTTCAATTTTAAAATTGAAAAGAAAGACTATCTTCCTTTATCACTACTTTCACTATTCTTTTCACCAACGTTTCCTTATCTTTATACTCTGAACGTCTACCCCTCTAGTTCACTTCTTAATTGATATTCTACTTTCACTCTTCTGTTACACATTTTCCTTATTTTTCTATTGTAAACACATATCCTTCCTTCTTTCTAGCTAACTTTCAAGTGTTGATTCAATTTTAAAATCTCAAAGCTGGCAGTAGCCTTCTTCTTTCTCACAGATGCTATTATTCTAACATTTCAACCTTTAAATTAGTTTTATACTTTTATTTTATATCTGTTGTAGCTATTACTTTTTTATCTAGAGAAAATTGAGAATTTGAGATTAAGTCGAGTACTGTATAGTTTTATTTTAAATTTTTGTTTGTGTTGATTGTAGTTATCATTTTTCATTTATGATAATTTTAAGATATCTAATATGTCTAACAAAAAATACGAATCAGAATAATTTTTAACTAAAATTATTGATATTTTATATTTTATATATAATTTATTTATAAAAGGCCTATTTTTATGTTTCGCCTAAGGCTCCATTTATCTTAGAGATAGCCCTGTTCCAGTTCTATCCATCCCGGTACTCACCAGGGCACTTTTCAAAATCCTTGGAGGGTTGTGGCCCCGCAAGGCGGTAAGTAGGTCCAAGATAGATGACTGTAGAGGCTCTTTAATTAGGGTTTTGTTTTTTACTGTGATGTGTTTTTACGTAGGCGGGTGTTTGTTGTGATTTGGATCTTTTCGAATGTGTCGTTTGCTCAAGACAATATTCAAAAGTTTCAGTTGGCTTAATACATGCATGAATAGTAGTGCGATCAAAAGGTTACTTGGGATTTTTCTGCGGGTTTTCTTTGCCCATGCCATTTAATTAGAACTGGTACGTTGTGCTGCCCGTTTGCCTTCTTCCGAATCTTGAAGGAAGCCTTTCTTTACTTCAGTTCCCATCTCTGAACAGCGCAGCTTCACAGTTACAGTCCGCCAAACATTTCTCGACAGGCCTCTTCAATTGACGATGATAGCACTGCGTTGATGGTATATCGGGTGCCTGCTTCATTGCTTTTGCAACTCTCTGCAGCTGGGTGGAGTTTGTAGAGCCTCGTGGGCTGAGTCAAATGGGCAAAAACTTAAGAGGCAACTGGGCTGAGTCCCAACTGCAGCTTTCATGATCATACGGTGGATATGGTAAAGGAATAAGGCCCACATAGGCTGCATCAAAATTCAAAACGACCTAATAGCCCAAACTGACCAACAGGCCTACGATCCATGTTGACAGGGATTGTGTACACAAAAACGGCAGCCACATGCCCCAGCCTGGGCCTCTAGAGATTAAAAGTCCTCGACCATTTTCCAACATTGACACCGTTTGGAACAAGGCAAAGAAGCAATAGACTAAAATAGACACCATCACTATCTGGAACAAACCCAACATACACAAGCAAGGGGCCTACTGGGAGCTTCCCTATGACACAGTTAGAAATATAGGAAGTCATGATTGGAGTAGTGCAATGAAAAATAGTGGATTATTTGCCCCTGATTTAGGAAACTTGTTGAACATCAGAAATGACTCGTTCATGCTGTTCTTCATAATTCTAAAGCTAGCTAATAACTTAATTGAGTCATACAAGTGTTGCATAATTGCCAACAGAAAGAGTTATCCAGAATCAAGACAAACTAACTACAACAAGAGAATACATGAACAGAACCAAGAAAGAAAAATGCAGCAATGAAGAGACGCATACTCATGACATGGAAGTATAAATAGCTTGTGGGAAACTTACTACTTTTTCATGCCAATTGCGAGGCTCAATCAGCTAAGAGCCGCTTAGATCACGCTGAAAAAAGAAGGATTAATGGCCTCATAGATTTATAAGGATTTATTATCCCCTCAATCTTAATATGTACAGGATTGTTTAGTTAGTGCAACTATTTGAACTCAACTTGATGTTATCTTTCTTTAGGAGTTTTCCCCCCCCCCTTTCCATTAAATCTTGGTTCCGCCACTGCTCACATGGATTATGCTAACATGTGGTATGGTGCATGATATATATCTCATGCACCCTTCCATTGAATTCAAGATATTTCAATAATATGTGTGGTGAGAGGCCGTTACACGTGTCCGAAATTTATTATGACATTAATCCTTCCCGTGCGACCATTCTGGACCAGGCTCGTCCAAGCCCAATACACAAGGGATGCCGTCATTGTCCCTTGTTGCCTAAAAAAAAATCTAGAGCCTAATTTTAATTATTTGTTTCTAAGAAAAATAGTCTTATTCCGATGTTTCACAAACCTCATTTTACTTTTGCTTAGTTTTTTCTTTGACAGACCTTGGAAGTTTTTTCGTCGAGTTTCTTTGTCCGGGTCAAAAGCCTCTCATATATGATCCTTCCCTCTTACGCATGATCGTTCCTCTTACGCAAGGTGAGTCGAGTCCTCTCGTAATAGGCGGCCAGGAAGTCATGAAAGCCATTAAGCCACTGAGTGGATAGAGATCCGAAGAAAAGCAATCATCATTTCCACTTGACACCATTTCTTTAATATTTGTTCCACTAACAAAGACCAACTTGTTCAAAGCTTGAACAGTCTCTCTGGGTTGTCTGTCAATTCTTGGTGGAATTTGTAGAGCCTCGTGGGCTCAGTCAAATGGGAGTAAACTTAAGAAGCAACTGGGTCGTGTCTCAACTGGGCCGAGTCTTCTCTTCATTTCTACTTCTAATATTTTAATGATATAAATGTCCAGTTGTTATTATTATTTCAATTCACCAAAACAGACATCTGGGTTAATCTGAACTCTGCTAAATACTCTGTCTTTGTATTCGTTTTGAGTTGAGTTTCCTTCGATTAATGTCACCTGCTGCCTAATCCAATAACATTTAGAAAGACTTCAAAAAATTAAAAGAGTAACAAAAAACCCTGGAAGGCCTTGCCGCCTTGACTTGTGGACTCCATGCTGCGGCACATGCCTTGACTCGAGTTTTTATAGTATTCCTTCGGATGTTACGGCGGGTTGAATAATATAACGGTTTGTTATCATCGTGATTGGAAATGTAGATTATTAAATGTCTATATACATAACAGAACATATTTCTTTGAATTATTTGCTAATAGCATTATTATCTCCTATAAATTAGTATCAATTGCTATAAAATAGGATTTATAAGTTTGTCTGCTATCAATGTAGTTGTGTACTCGACCTAGACAGTAAAACCATGGCTTCCAATATATGAAGAACAAAACCCAGACAGTAAAATACATTTTAAGAAGCAAACGACATACATTTCTATGAAGTACTACGGATGGTCGGATACCAATTGTAAACGAGGAAGTATGACAAGAAACTTACCCCCCCCCGGCGGCGGGTCTTTTATTCGTTGCAAAAAAGAAGCATCAACAAACTTCAAAGAAATTAACTAGGAAAAGAAGTCGGACTTGGAGGGATTGGAATATCGACAGTCCCTTTCAACATAAGCAAAACCTTCTTCCTTGAAGGACAGAGCGATGGGTCATTCTAAATGCACCAAAGAGCTACTTTAACTATTCTCCCCAGTTCTCACTGGTCTACATGTTCATCATTCAGTAGTTTAACCAGCTCACCATGCTCAAAGCATTGATATGCCCATTCTTCAAGAATAGCTGCTTCCTCAGGAAGATTGTAGTCCACACTGCAACGACTCATATAATCTCCAATAATATAATTCCGAAGCTGTAAACATCTACTTTGACTGTCACGGGCAGCTTCCGATGCCACTCTGGTGCGACATATCCCCTTGTCCCTCTGATATCGGTAAAGGTTTTGGGTTTGGTCTGGCTTCAGCAACTTTGCCAATCCGAAGTTGGAGATCTTGGGGTGTCTCTGTTCATCCATGAGTATGTTCTCAGGTTTTATGTCACAGTGAATGATATGTGGTTCACACTCTTCATGGAGATAAAGAATTCCCCTCGCTATATTGCGCGCGATTCTCATTCTTTCATTCCAAGTTAGTATTTCCTGTGTGAAGAGAACATATGCAAGGGAACCATTGACCATGTACTCGTACACCAAAAGCCTATTGGGTCCGCCATTGCAATATCCAAGTAACCTGACAAGGTTTCTGTGATGGGTTCTCCTAATAACTTTCATCTCCGTTTGAAACTCTCTTCCCCGTTCGACCAACAATTTGTCCAGTCTTTTGACAGCTACATGCTTCTCGCCGCTCCATATTGTCCCTTTGTAAATTGTCCCAAATGCTCCTCTACCGAGCTCTTCCTGGAAACCACCAGTTGCTTTCTCGAGTTCTGTATAAGTGCATGATTTTGGACCAACATCCTCACTAGATGGAGTGTTTCCATTTTTTGATATTCATATGCCCAAACCCGATATCGGTATATTGCAATTCCAGAAATTACCTCAACAAGGAATGCAAATGCAACTAACGAAGCACCAACAATAAGGATCTCCACTTGATCCTCTTTTTTCCTTTCTATTTGCACATTTCCATCTGTACTGAGTGTAGATAAACCTACCTTCATGATTGCTATGGTTGAGTCGTCGGTTGCCTTCTTCCGAATCTTAAAGGAAGCCTTTGCTTATTGCAGTTCCCATCTTTGAACAACGCAGCTTCACAGTTACAATCCACCAAACATGCTTCCTGACATTCCTCTTCACTTGACGATGACAGGATGAAATAATTATCATTTTCCCATACGGTAGAGGGCACTGTTGTATGGTATATTGGCCAGTTTATGTTTCATTGCTTTTGCAACTCCCTGCAGTGAAACTCCTTTCACAGCCTGAAGTCCAACTGCTCTCATTAATCGGTGCAAATCGGGGGAGACATTTGCAAGAATAAGTTTGTTCACTAATAACGCAAAAACCATTTAGACCACATAGAGGGGGCACACAGGTCATCTGGTTGTGACCAGGTGATTGATCACTTGCCATTCTCACCCAAATTGTACGAGGTTAGAGGCAAGATCTCGTCAAAGCAGATTTTCAAAAGATAGAGTACTACACTTGATTTCCTCCTGATGTCAGATTCGCTGTATATGTGTCGTTGCCATTGCGCAAGTATAGAAAACCATCAGCCTCAAGATGCAATGCTACCTCGTTTCCTTGTTCAGTTATACCCGCTCCCCAATACCCGTATTTAATTGTGTTGGTGTTCCAACTGGGTACATCGCGAGCCATCCATCTTCTTGCATGATAAGACGTGAACAAGATAGTTTAAGACCCAATGTACTAGTAACCGAACCTAGAAGGGGGGTTGAATAGGTTCTCTAAATTTTCGATCATTTTTAAACTTACAACTGCACACTTTCACAAGACTATCAGCAAATTTCAAAGACACTAAAATCAATAGTATACTATGCAGAATAAACAAATCAATATGGACAAAATATTGCAGATTATCAATGCTTCAATATGTTCAAGACTATCTTTCTTAATCAAGGAAACATATGAATACCAATTGCAACAGTAATTCTAAATCATCTAGGAAATCACAATCAACCAAAATAACACCAAGAGTGATGACGAAGAGAAACCCCACTTGAAATAATTTTTCGAGAGGTAAAAACTCTCCGGGCCTTAGGCCAGTTTAAACGAATCCACTAGAAACTTCAAACTCAGTACACAGTGATCAATAAACTACCTAACACCCTGTTGCTAGTCTACCCAATTGTTATCGTATCTAGAATACAACATCCAGCTCTGCACCTTGCAGGGAATGAGGAACTCCTCTTCCATTTGAAGTCTGATTCCAAAACCGATCTATGCAGCCAAGCCAATCTTTCCATACAACCACGTGTAATCGGCTTCTTCATAACTGGAACACCCAGTCTTGGTAGATCTCCAGCAACATCTAAAGTTAACCTTCTTTAACAAGGTAAATCTTGATGATCGAAATTCAAATTGAGATACTAGGGAGAAGAAAATCTCACTGGGTTTAATCTCAGTTCACTTACATACAGACTAAGAAATAGTAACATAGAGTATATCACAAAGGCTCTGAAAAGCTAGGTCTCTCAAAATTATTTTTAGGAACGTTATGAATAATTGTGAGAAAATAGTTTTTATACTCTAGGGAGTCGGAGGGAATGTGTTCACGAAGTTTTAAGATTTCTTGAATCTTGGGCAAAGCAGTTAAAACCGTTACAGCAGTCTTTCATCAATTCCGATCAAATTGCAAGCGAAATCTTATCAAACTTTGAGTGCTTCAAAAACATCACCGCTTTAACTTCGCATTAGTAAACTATAAGCATACTTCAATCAAACCTTAAACATTCCCAAACGATCACCAATTCTGTTGAACCACTGGACTTGAGCAGGACTTCATTAAATACGAATCTCAGGAATAACTAAGACACGTCATGAAGTTTATACGCCAACTAAAATACATTTGTAATCTCCCCCTTTGGCGAACTTAATGACAAAACAAACCCAATTCCTAAAGACATAAGTTCTACTGATCACCACCACATAACCTATTTACAAAGAGACACACAGCCTATACAAAAACAAAGGCTAAACACTATTCCTGAGATTTTATTGACCTGCACACAACAATCTCAACAAATACAAAAATAGCTCACAGAAACATTAGTCCAAAGTTAAGTGAGTATAACCAACAAATCATCAGATGAAATAACAATAAGCATTAAGATTAAATACCAATCTCCTCCTGAGATAAGTATTACCATAGAGGTCATCTACCCCTTACTAACAGCACAACTTATAGAAACTTCATGATGATGTTAAAAAATTAGCACAATCATAATACTAACGTCAAGTAAACATTTAGGATATGGAAACTAACCGTTATCAAAACTGAAACCAAATAAAAACGTCCATCAAAAGTAAGACATTATCATAATAGCTGCAGCAACTTAAAAACTTTCATCAGCAATCATCAGCTAACAACTTAATACTCTTTAAAAGCCAAGTTACACACACAACGGCTTCGGAAAAAAAAAAAAAAAAAGCAACACACGCAACAAATTCCACTAAAAAAAGACGTGAAAACGTTTTGTTATGTCTCAGCAGCTATGTGAGATTTGACACGCAAAAATTCCACTAAAAATGTCATGCCCCATGCTATATCCAGCCCGGCCCAACGCTATATCCAGCCCGATCAAGTAGTGAACTTTTTCTCTTAGCAAAAAACAAAGAAGTTTTATCTGCTTTGTTCTAAATAAAACATCAATATAACTTTTATGTCTAAAACATAAACTTAAATAAACTCTCTTAACAGCCAAAATTTCTAATTTCCAAAATGATAATCACATTTATTCCTGCCTGTGTGCCTTTTTAAGTCTAATCCTTAACATGTAAGTAGAGAATAAAATAAACAAATAAAAATTTAATCCTTTCCATAATCAAAAATTATAGATAACTTTATTAGTGTTATAGAAAATTTTCTTTTGGCATTAACAGTAAGTCACACTTATCCTTGTGGCAGCTATGTAACAACTTAACCGGTGGCAAACTGAATTAAGTCAAAGTGGAGTTTGGCCTATTGAGACTTAGCAACGAATGCCAAGTGTGCACTATGGAGAGACCCACGCAAAAACCACTCCGTAGAATGGGTACACTCAGAAATGTTACCAACATAACAATAGTACTAGAACATCGCATTGGGATTTGAAAACAGTATAATAATTAATAACAGAATTTAGTAACAAAAATAGAAATTATATTTAGCAGAAAATAGTATCATGGAGAAACTTTAACAATTAAAAAGTTTTCTGAACAGTAAATATAAATCCGTGAATAATATTAGTATACCTTCAAAATCTCATACTTGAATTTAGAATAAACCTTAACATAAAATAATGTTGCAATAAGACTATATTTGTACAAAACGTATTAAAAATTATGAAATTATCATATTTCACGGGATTAGAAATGCTATTTTCAGTATTCGTCATTCTTTGATGAAAATACAATATTTGCTCAGCTTACTCGACTGCTTCAATAATCGAACTTCCCTAGAACCCACGTGTTGCAGTGAATAAAGAGGGCTAAAAATCCCAATAATGGATGAACAGATTTGCAAAGAGAGAGAGAGCTCAAAAATGGAAGAGAAACCAAATTTGAGAGGTGTGCTCAATCTCCTGAACGAGGTTCCTTTTTATAGGCGGTAGGGATTTAATTACATGGTTAACGATCAATTCAAAATGTTCCAAATCAGAATTCTCCCGACGCCCATCCATTATTGTCATTTATCGCAAGAAATCATTAAGAAACTTCAAGAAACTCGTTTAATTGATTAAAGGCCATGAAAAATGGTTGAAAATGAGTTAAATCGAGAGAAAAAATGAAGAGGGAGAGAATTGATGAGAGAGAGAAATTTGAAACATCAATGGCCCTACAGTACAGAGAAAATTAAGGGTTTCAGGGTTTGCTGAAAGAGGTGAGTAAAACGCACCATTTTATTTAAAATTCTAAATCAACAGAAACAAATTTTTATAAACTTTAATGCTAACTAGGGTAACCAAATTAGTGAAGTGCCCTAGTGGTTAAGCTGCGAAACTCCTCTTTTCAGTGCATGGGTTCAAAATCCTTGCAATTCCCTTTTATTTTAGAAAATCAACCTTGAATACTAATAAAGCACAGGTTTGGAATCCTTGTAGTTCCATTTTATTTTTGAAAATCAGCCTTGAATAAGAACAATTAAAATATAACTGCATTGTAGACAATAGAAGAGTGCCTGGCATATTGGTTACTCATGTTGGATTCTCGAGTATTGGGATTAGTCAACAATAATTGCAAATGTTTTTTTTAATACAAAATCAGGATATTGTTGGAAATATGCTCTCAAAACCAGTTATTTAGAATAATTATAAGATAATTATTTCTTTTTTTGTCACATATATTTAATACTGTCATACCCCGTGCCAGCATATACCCCCTAGGCAATCATTAGGATTATACAAATCCATTTTGCCCACACACATGCACCCACTGAACTGCCCTCACCTAGACATGTTATTGCATGCAAATGAGATAAAAAGAAGACCAATAAAAATCACCATGCAGTCGGCTAAAGAGGAGAGAGAGAGAGAGAGAGAGAGAGAGAGAGAGAGAGAGAGAGAGAGAGAGAGAGAGAAAGTAACAAGAGAGAGATTGACAATAAATGCAACATGCATGCTTAATTTGACCAAGACATAAAGAGAGCACTACAATTTAATGCAAGATATGGGATATTAATTACTAGGGTATAAAATAATTGTAAGATTAAAAGCAAATTATTTACAGGCATAATACACATTGTAATTCAGATATAAGCTTAAGAGAATAATTTAATGTTAATCAAGAATCATGAAACATGCTAATTAATATGAATATAAAGCAAGAAATAAAATTAAAGATAAATATCATTTTGAAAGACTCTTTAATAAAATTAAATCTTCTAATGTAAATAGTAATGAAATAATAACAAGTACTAAGCTCAATAAGAGATAATATAAAAATGAATGCAATCACATAATTAAAATTAAGAGAACTAAGAATATGCAAACAAGTATATTAAAAATAATGTGAGCTCAAGAAAGAAATAAATGTAAATGAGAAAATTCCAATTAGCAATTTATATAATATATATGTCAAACAAGTGAAAAAGAAGAAGGACGTTACAAATACTTATTGAGCATAATGTTGTAATGTAAGATGTTACACAGTTATATTTTTTAGTGAAATTGTAGAAAAGTCATGTCAATAGTTAATAAATCAAAAGGAGGAGAGTATGATTTTTCAGTTCCTTGTTCACTTGACAATATAGGTCTACACTTGTTGTGTCTCTATTAAATAGGATGATGGACTCTGTCATTAAGGTAGTGACCTTAAGCAGATGAGTGGGTACATTGTAAGAGTACATATACTGAACGAGATTAAATATGAATACCTTTTGGAAATGATCACTGATAGCGAGAATGATATTCAGCACAATATTTTGGGTTATGGTATCCTTAGACCTTAAAGGTTTATGCAGATTTGTTTGTCGTGTACTTGTGCTTTGATCGAGTCATTTGGTGATGATCTTTCTAGGTCAAATATTCCAAACAATATTGGGTCTTGGCATGATAAATGGTTTGTATAAATGCTCAACAAGGAATCCACAGTCTCTTTTGAGACAGTATATTTAGTATATCTGTATAGAGTTGGACTCGAAAAGAAATCACTGGCCAGATGAATTTTATGAAAATATTTTTGAAATTAATTTATATATATATATATATATTAATATTTATTTGTGAAATTTTTTTAGAAACATTTAAAGTCCAACAGTTACAGATTGTGAATTAAGAATTATATGAGCTAGGACTTAATCAATGATATTATTCTGTCTTATTGACTCATGTGGAATATAGTATGGTGGAAGGATAAATAAGTAAATAATTGTTAGTAAAAGAGATTTCCTGAAAAAATAGTCTCACTATCTCGGGAGTAATTGTGATATGTTAATGGACATGATTACAATTTGTAGAAGCCCATAAATTTGGAATACAGAATATAAGAGAGTTAATAAAAAAGAGTTTTTCATGATGATCCTACGGCCAAGATTTGAGATCCCTAAAGATCCCACGCACAAGCACAGTTGAGTTTTGGAGTGAGCCATTATATAAACTTAAAACTTCATTTGAGATTAGAGTTAAGAAAAACATAACATGAGAAAGAGTTCTTTCTTTAGAATTCTCTCAAGAACTATGTGCGTGAATCCGAAGGAGGCAAACGCTTGAGCTGCTTGATTTCAATGATCATATTCTGCTGCAACTCTGAACATTATCGATTCTTACAAATATCAAGAAAAAAAAAAAGACCACTGAAAACGTTTTGTTAATTATGTATCAAAGGCGTTTTGCTCCCAAACATAAGGTCTCCAAAAATAATTTGGAGAAGATACACTTTGCACCTTTGAACTATATGGTGTCTGACACTTTGCACCCATTGTCTTGATTTTGTGACATTGGGCCCACGATCTTTTGATTTCTGTCGGTTAACACCCCAAAGCTGATTTAGCCGTTAATACTGACGATAATAAGCCCACATGCCGTCCACATGAGCCACTTAAATTTTTTCTTCCCGATTTACCCTCCTTACATTCGCGAAGACTCATTACCTCCAACACATCCCATTCTTTATTCTTTATTCTTTTTTCCCTTCACTTCTACACTGCTCATTTCTTTTGTGTCGCAAAAACGAAGTACCAACAAACTTAGATTTTTCTGTCAATCATCGTTCCTTCGTTTCCACTTCATCATAGACCAAGAACCAAAAGCCCCTCTCCGCTCTCCCATCGCTGCATCTCTCTCTCTTCCCCTTGTTCCCTCTGCTCCTCGTTGGAACGGTCCGGGAGATTCCGCAAATATGTTGGTTTACCAGGACCTTCTCATCGGTGACGAGCTTCTCTCGAACTCGTTTCCATATAAGGAAATCGAGAATGGAATGCTGTGGGAAGTTGATGAAAAGTGGGTTATTCAAGGAGCTGTTGATGTAGACATTGGTGCAAACCCTTCTGCTGAAGGTGGAGGAGAAGATGAGGGTGTTGATTACCAGGTTGCTAAGGTCGTTGACATTGTTGAGACATTTAGGCTTCAGGAGCAACCTACTTTTGATAAGAAGCAATTTGTGACGTACATAAAGAGGTACATCAAGTTATTGACACCCAAGCTTGAGGACAGCAAGACAATTTTAAAAAATACGACAAAAAAAAAGTCTTTAGTGATAGTCAGAAACCGCTGCTAAAGGTGGCAAAACCGCAACTATAGGTTTTAGCGGCGGTTATGGTGACTGCTAGTGAAGACTACCGATCTATAGCGACGGTCGCGACGGTCGATCCATAGTAGCAATTGCGACTGTCGCCATAGACCCGAAGTGCAATCATGCTTTTTTTTTTTTTTGCAGCATTTCTTCAAATGCTGCTACTGGTATTTAGCAGCATTTGTAAAACGCCACTATAGATTACTCTATTGCGGTGTTTGTTAAAAATCCTACTGTAGGTCCATTTTGGTATACATTTAGACATCTATAACAGTGTTTTTGTAACTGCCACTAAATGTCTGTGCCAGCTTTTTTTTTTTTCCCAAAAGAAAAATGTTGCAACAACTATATTTATAAAAACACCTATATTTTTAATTTGTAATACAAATTTATTTTAATAACCATAATTCATTGATGTAAAAATTTAAGAACAAGGCTAATAAAGCAAAATATAATTCATCATTGATTAAATAACTAAGTCTTACAAGTTTTAATACACAAGAGTCTATACAAGTTTCTAACATAAAATAAAAATAACTTTAATCCTAACAGTAGCAAAAGCAACTTCAGTACACCATCTTCACCAAGTGGTAACTCTGCCATTGAAAAGGAGAAACGAAATAAGAAAAAATGAACAATATGCTCTGGGCACTCCATCTTTTGCACTCAGCAAAGAGATGACAGTAACCAAAGGAAATCATTACCACAAGCAAGGGGTTGAGGGGGTGGTTGAACATGCTCGAAAACCGCCTTATTGCCAAAATTAGGAGGAACAATACTCTAGAGACATGGACATTCCAGCATTTACTGTAATAGGTCAGTTTAAACTCATTGGATCAGATAAGCAAGGAAAAGTCATACAAACCATGCGCGAAAAAGTGATACAAACAATAGAAAGTTAGTCTACTATATCCCAAGAAAATAGAGCAAGATTTCCTGCATCAAATGTAAAATATCAAGCAGAGAAAAACCAGCAAGAACATGTAGTGAAGCATACCATGAAATGATCAATTCCAAAACCCATTTTCACTGCTCTCTTTGGTTGATAGTAAAAACCATTCTCAAGTACATAGGGGCTAAGTGATAATCCTGAGCACTGCTTCCAAGTGGGAGTGCCTTGACAGTAGTGTAGTTCAGACAAGGTGGTAAAGGAAACAAAGAAAGACAAAAATAGGAAACTAATAAAAGGTATGGATAGCATTTCAGCCTTGGGCAAAAGGGTTAAGCATGAAAATGGAGCAAAAATGCATCCCGATTACTAAAAAAGAACCCCCCATCACTGACTCACGATCACCCAAAACAGCTTATAAAAAATACCATGGTTTGTTTAGACATTGTACTCAAACCATCAAAGTTATTTACAAAAAATCATTGCGCAAACAACTTCCATAAAAGTTAAGCCTTTAGGTGATTAGAATGGCACAGTTTCTGTTACCAACCGCTTAGAAGAATCATGAATTCTACTAGAGGCGGCACTCTAATCAATTGTAGAAGCATATGGTTTTCATCCTCTATCAAACTTAAGCATTCCTTGAGCCTTCCAACCAATTCTTCTCCAAGGGCTTTGCCAACCTAAAAAAAGGAAAGAGGCAACAAAAAACCTTTAAACACAACAGAATTCAGACTAATTGTTAATCCATCTTTGGCGGCCAATCTTAGCAAATTAACCTACAATCCTGAAGTAGGACAATATCCCAACTAATTGTTAAAACCTATAAAGTTTATTAACCTACAATAATCTGCAACTGCCTTATGAGAGCCTAATTCTGTTAATACGATACCATAAATTTCAATATTTCTCAATTCACTCATACCTAAAAATTTGCACTAAATAGGAACTTATGGATGTTAAAATTTGCGAGAACCATTTAAAGTGTGATCAACAGAAATAGATTCACCCAGGCATAAAGAAGAAGAAATAATCGTATGGACCACACAAAAAGTACCTGGTCAGCCCAACGTACAGATTTTGCTTCCTTGGCATATGCTTGAATCAACCCGGAAATAGCATTTAAAATACCCTCACACCTTCAATTCTTTCGGTAAGATCTCCATCTAAATCAGCTGACCATTTACTCTTACCTATTTCTTTCACTTCTTCCCTTGGATGGTCTCCTTCGGAATCCCAGCTATTCCCATCCTTCGAAGAATCTACCTCTTAAAAAAATAGTTCGGTAAATCAATAGCTTAGAAAAAAAAAAAGTTAGGTAAATCAAACTATCAGAGGACCCAAAATTCCAAGTACAACGAAAAGAAAGCCCGAATGAGTTAGATTCAACAAAGACCCAATAGCGTAACAGCAAATGCAGATCCAATTTTGGAAGTGAAAATAGAAGAAGCTGTAGGGAGCAGTAGATCAAGCTGGGGAAGAAAAGGAAAACCTAAGGAAAATAGGAGAGAAAGCAAAAACGAAGAAATCGATTTAAGAAATGCTAGCGGGTAACCAACTTAAAATGTTTGGGGAGAATATGTGAAACCGAGAATTAAGTTGGCCCAACCAGAGAATAGAGAATAGAGAGGAGTAACAATGTGATGCTTTGGTAGCTGGGCTTAGAATGATGAAGCCATCGACGGGAAGGACTGAAAAGACGAGAGATGAATCGTGGCTGGGAGATAGAGAATCGGAGAATGAGAGAGAGCCAGAACTTTTGATGAGAGAGCGCCAAAACTTTTCGCGCATTCCTTAAATTTTCTTTGACAATTGAGTGGCACAAGGAAGAATGGAAGATGGTAACAGATTTTAGAAATCTGTAATTTGTAATTTGTAACAGTAATAATAGTAATAGTAATTTGTAATTTGTAACAATATTTAAAAATCTTAGCACTTAGTATTAAATACGTAGCATATTATTTTTAGACTCTTTTTTATAACTAGAGTAATAATCTAATGGGTTGTTAATAATAATATCTAGTACTTATAATTTAAAAGTATAATGCATTGTATATAGTCTAGTACTTAGTACGTAAAATAACTTAGTACTAATAATGCTTTGAACTTTATACTTAGTATTTAAAAAATCTTAGTACTTAGTATTAAATATATGTTTTTTTGGGAAAATGATAAGTAATATGTTTTTATTATATACATATATATAATTAGTTTACCATGCTATTTGTTATATGTGTTTATCATATACATGATATGTGCTACTTAACCAAAGTATGATAATATATATGTTCATTGTAAGTGTGATAATAGATGTTATCTAAACTAGTTAGATTCAGTCAATAAATATGCAATTACCATAACAACCATAGTATAATTTAAAATATATCATATAAAAACTTCAATTTTCATAACACTTCATCTAATTCCATATTTTATTAAGTAGGTCCTTTAAAATAAAAATTTTCAAATACATGACAAAATAAAATTAATATATTAAAAGGAATATAATAATATATAAAATAATTATTAACATTAAATAACTTAGAATTAATAAAAAAAAATTTATGTGTACTTATACCTATAGCAGCGTTTGTGTTAAAAAAACGCCGCTAAAGGTGTAGTCTTTAGCGGCGATCATAGTGACCACTGCTGTAGATGCCTAAATTATAGTAGTGTTTTTTTACAAACGCTACTAAAAATTAGACCTTTAGCGGCACTTGTGAAAAAACGCCACTATAGATAAAACTTTTAGCGTAAAATGCTGCTAAAGGATGTCTTTAGCGACTGTCAGCGACCGCCGCAACAAAGACTGCAGCTAAAGGGTGTCATTAGCGGCAATCAGTGACCTTCGTTATAGGTGGTTTGTAGTGGCGTTTGTCCACAAACGCCGGTAAAGACAACCTTTAGCAGTGTTTTTAGCGGCCACCACTAAAGACCTTTTTTTTTTTTTTTGTAGGAAATACATTGAGGGAGCAACCAAGTTTCTGCTTTCGAAGCTCAGTGACCTCCAATTTTTCGTGGGGGAGAGCATGCACAATGATGGCAGTCTCGTATTTGCTTACTACAAGGATGGTGCTGCTGACCCTACATTTTTGTACTTTGCCTATGCTTTGAAGGAGATCAAGTGCTAAGAAGTGGAGTAGTTGTCTTCCAAGGTGTTGTTCTTGACAAACATGTAGTCTCCATTACTGTTTGTTTTCTAATTTGCCGTTTGTTCAGTGGACTTAATGTTTCGTGCCCGGTGTTTTGGTTTTAATGAAATTTTGTTATTATGATGTGTAATTTATGTTTTAATGGGTTTTTATGATTCAATTTAAAAAGACAAAAAAAAACCGAAAGCCCTGTCCTAACTAAACACCTAACCTGTGAAAGAGAAATCTCTTCATCTCCTGCTTCATCCCTACCAGTAACACACATAACAAACCAACCGCTCCAAATAGAATCCATGCGTCTAACTCCGAAGCCACTCTGGCTTCTCGAGCTCTGTTTGAGTCAGCCAACGCCACTCTCCTCCAACAACCCACAAGCAATCCAGGTTGATCTATTTCTCCGGATATTCTTGCTTAAGTTTTTGATTCATTTTGCCCATTTAATCGGAACTTTTTTCTTTCATATATTTTCAACAACACTCTTGAAGAACTTCGAAGATTTTTGTCTACGAATTGCAGCTGAAGTACAACAAGGACTGGCTATCCAACGAGCGGTGCAGCAACCACTTGTTTGCAGCAGAGGTCGCCATCCATCGAGCTTTGTTGAACAGTTAGTCATGTGAGGACGTTTGATCCTTATGAAGATGATTTTTTCTTCATGCCTGTGTACGTGTCCTGCAACTTCAGCGCAGTGAACATGTTCTCGAAAAGTGTACAGGCAATGACTATTGGGAAAAAGAAACGAAATGTGAATTTGAACTTCTAAACGGATAGAATGAGGGTAGAATGGAAAGAAAAAATTTAAAGTGGCTCACGTGGACGACACATGGGTTGATTACCATCAGTATTAATGGTTAAATTGGCTTTGGGGTGTTAATCCACAGAAATCAGAAGATTGTGGGCCAAATGTCACGAAATCAAGATAAAGGGGTGCAAAGTATAATTTCTCCAAATAATTTTTATCTCGTCATAAATTTGAGAAAAATGAAAAGAAAAACAAATTACATAAGAGTTGAAGCAGTGAAAAATAAAGAGACATTAGGAAAAAGAAAGATATGGGTCTCTTTGTAATGAGTATGTTCCCTCACTGTTCATTCTCCATTCAGAAGAATTGGAAAGGAATATTCTTTTCGAAGTGGGCGGTTCAAGACTCAATAGTGTTGCCGAACCTAGAAGGGGGGGTTGAATAGGTTTTGATTTTTCTTGAATTCTATAACCACTTAAATACTGCACACTCTTCACAAGCACAATCAGTAATTTCAAGAAAAACTTAAAACAACAATGTAACGTGTGGAATTGATAACCCAATATGGACACTGTATAGCAGTATATTAACTACAGAATATAACTCTACGTTCTTTCTCAATCAAAGAAACTAAAGAGAGAAATAATCATAATAACTGCAAGTTAATCAACGTAAACAAAATCACAATAAAGACACCAAGATTTGGTTACAAAGAGAAAACCCACTTGAAATAATTCTTTCAAGAGATAAAGACTCTACGGGCTTGAAGGCCAGCTGTTTGAATCCACTATAATCTTCAAACTCGGTACACTGTGATCTATAGACTACCCATCACCTCGTTGCTAGTCTAATCTACTGTTACCTTACGTGGAATACAACTTCCATATCTGCCTTCTTGCAGGGAACGAGGAACTCCTCTTTCGTTTGAAGATTTTAATTTTGAAAATTGATTTTTCACAGTCAAGCTGATTTATCCACACTCTACGAGCAATCAACCTCTCTTGGTAGATCTCCAGCAACCTCTGGAGTTTGTCTTTCTCAATCAAGATGTATTATGGTGACCAAAAACCGATCTGAGATAATGTGGGAAGGATTAATCTTACTGGTTTCAATCTCAATTCACTCACAGCAAACTATAGAAACTTTTCAGAGGATGTACGTAGAGTAAAGGCTTCTGGAAGCAAGGATCTCTTTCAAGGAATCACTATTCAATCATCGGGGTGCCAGAATGTGAGAAGAAACACAGTTTTATTTTCTGGAGGATTGGGTGGAAGGCTTCTCACGATTATTCTAGTAATCTTGCTTCTTGCGTGCTTCTGTTAAAACCGTTATAACTGCTTTTCAAAAGTCTTGATCAAACTATGGGTGAACTCTGATCAAACTTCGAGTTTAGTGAACTATAGGCATACTTCAATCACACCTTGACACTTCAGATGATCACCTGATATATTGAGGCATTGGTCTTGACTTGACAAATGCAAATATCAAGAATTAATACAGGCTCGCCATGAAGTCTATATGCCAACTAAAAATACATTAACACTTTTTTTTTTTCCAGAAAAGACTAACTACATTAAAAATTAAGCAAACACTAACTCTGAATCACAATACAAAATAGAAGACGGAATGGAAACAGCAACACAAAAACAAAGTCACATCCGACCGGGTGGCCCAATGAGCGAGGAGATGGGATGGGCTTGCTGGGAACCCAGTGAATAGCCCAAGCAAACTGGGCTTTGAAATGTTCCCTGAGAAAGCAAACCAAATCTGTAATCTTCCAGCAAGGGGAGAATCGGGCTGCACTAAATCCAAACAGAGGAGTCGGTATTAGTTTCTTTCAGCGTTGACTTCGAAGTCTACGAAGAACAATTCAAAAAGATGACTCCTTCAACTTCCCAGAAGAAACACACAACTTCATCAAGCTCTCTTGATGGTTAAATCAAGCATAATGACATTGTGTGTTAACAAAAACAGCAGCCACATGCCTGGCCCTCTAGAGGTTAAAAGTCCTCCTTGACCATTTTCCAACATAGACACCGCTCGGCACTCTTTGGAACAAACTCAATAACAAAGCAAAGAAGCAATCGACTAAAATAGACACCAACACAACACTCTTTGGAACAAACCCAATATACATAAAGCAAAGGGCCTACTGGGAGCTTCCCTATGGCAGAGTTAGAAATATAGGAAGTCATTGGAGTAGTGCAATGAAAAACAGTGGATTATTTGCCCCTGATTTAGGAAACATGAAAACATCAGAAATGACTCGTACATGCTGTTCTTCAGAATTCTAAGGCTAGCTAATAACTTAATTGAATCGTATAGGTGTTGCATAATTGCCAACAGAAAGAGTTGTCTAGAATCAAGAAAAACTAACTACAAAAAGAGAATACATGAACAGAACCAAGAAAGAAAAATGCAGCAACGAAGAGACACATACTCATGACGTGGAAGTATAAATAGCTTGTGGGGAAACTTAATACTTTGTCATGCAAATTGCGAGGCTCAATCAGTTGAGAGCCGCCTAGATCACGCTGAAAAAAGAAGAAGGGCTGGGAGGGATTGGAATATCCACGGTACCTTCCAACATTAGTAGGACTTTCTTCATTGAAGGTCAGAGTGATGGCTCATCCTGAATGCACCAAGTTCCCAACTTAACCATTCTCTCAAGTTGTTTCTTGTCAACGGCTTCATCTACATGTAGTTTATCTAGGTCACCTGCCTCAAAACATTGGTAGACCCATTCTTCAATAACAGCTTCTTCCTCGGGTAGATTCATCTTGACGCTCTTCCGACAACATATGATCTCCAACAGCACAATTTCATAGTTGTAAACATCTGCTACATAGTGCGACATACCCCTTTGTCCCTTTAATGCCAGTGTAGGTCCTGGTTTGGTCTTGTGTCAGCAGCTTAGCCAATCCGAAGTCGGAGATTTTTGCGAAACCGTTATCATCCATGAGAATGTTCTGAGGTTTTATGTTGCAATGAATGATCTGTCTCTTACACTCTTCGTGAAGATAAAGGATTCCTCTTGCGATGTCGCGAGCAATTCGCATTCTTTCATCCAAACAAGGTTGTTTTTCTAACATGAAGAGTGTATTCGCAAGGGACCTATTGCTCATGTACTCGTATATCAAAAGCCTTTGAGTTCCATCATGGCAATACCAGAGTAGACGGACTAGATTTCTGCGATGCGTTCTCCCAATAACTTTCATCTCAGTCTGAAACACTCTTTCACCTTCAGCGAACACTTTCTCTGGCATTTTGACGGCTACAACCTTCTGGCCATTCAATATTTCCCCTTTATAAACTGTGGTAAATGACCCTCTGCCAAGCTCTTCCTTAAAACCACCAGTCATTTGTTCGAGTTCCAAATACATAAATGATCGTGGAGCAAAGTCCTCACCCAGCTCGACATGTCCATTACATTAAGAGAGCTTTCTATACCAGAAATGATTCTTGTAAAATACAATGCCGGAAATTATCAACTTCATATATACTTCCAAAAGAAATAAAAAAGGCACTTATAATTAAGATGTGCAGGCGAAGGTATCTCTTGTTTTCTTTTGGCATATTTCCAGGTGCATTAATGGGGAAGTTATAGTAGAAAAATGTTAGAATGAAGAGGGGTGAGAAATAGCAATAAAAACAAGAGATTTAAGTGGTTCGGTCTAGAAGACCTACATTTACTGTAAAAGCTCTCTGTGACTGTATTTTATATTATGAGTGTATGCAGACAATATAAAGCATGATAGAAAAATATTCCTACATTCAAATTTGAATCTATACATTTAAAATTTAAATCTAGACAACGATATCAAATTTTTGATATTGTGATAACCATAATATCATATCAAATTTATTTGATTATAATATTATCTCTAATAGTTATACCTAACTTGATGAAAGCAATGCTTGGATCGGTCAGTTTTCTTCTCCCATATCTTAATGGAAGCCTTTGTTTTCTGCAAGTCCTATCACTGTATTGCGCAGCTTCACAGTTACAGTCCTCTAAGCAGTTCTGTTGGCAATATTCTTTGCCTGTTGATGACAGAACAGAATATGAATCATCTTCCCAGCTGGTGTCTACCAGTTCCTCGACGGTGTATTCATTAGATACATCCTTGCTTTGGCAACTTTGAGCAATAAAGTTCCTAGCACAGCCTGACGTCCAGTTCCCCGAGTATTCTACTGCGAATCCCGGAAGACATACGCATACAGCCTTTTTATCATTCATAACACAGAAAGCGTTTAGTCCACATAGACCCTTAGGATCGCACTTATCATCTGAAGATGACCATATGATTGACCAGTTTCCACTCTGCTTCAAATTATGTGAATACAATCGGAATATCCCATCGGCATCAATTCTCATGAGATAAATAGTTTCTCTTGTCGTATATCCTCCATAATTGGTAAGATTCCTAATGTTGTAACCAGCACCGTTGAGCAAGTACAGATAATAGCCATCGGCATCAAGGTTTAGCGTCACGTTATCCCCACTGCCACCTGTCTTAGATGCATAGTAAGCATATAGAGCTGTGTCTGGAGTGTTCACCGGGTACTGAACAAGGTTTCCGTCATGTTGCATCTTAAGCCGGAAGATACCAGTTGAGTGATCAGATTCTGAAATACTAGAAAGCAGTTGTTGGCCTGCTAAGAGACGCTGACCGGATAAAAGGGTATCCGTCGGGTAATCAAAACTCTGCCATATAATTTGTTGATCAGAATTATAGAGCACAAAATTGCCTGAATTAAGCATGGAAGCAGAGGCAGCCCCAATAGAAGCAGCTATGACGATTCGTTGCCCTCGTGTCGCTTGCAGGAGGAGCCTGCCATCCGTTTCGAAAAGCAAAATAGCATTGCTGGAGAGTTGTGGTCCATCGCGATTAGCAGTCCAGACAACAGTTAGCTCAGGATCAATTCCAGCAAGAAAAATCCCAACAGCGTAGTCGTTGCCTTGCTTGTAAAATCCAAAGGCGTAGACACCAGAACGTGACAACCACTTTGAGTTGGTGATCGGCGTCAGAGAAGATCCTCGGCTTACATTAGACTCTATTTGTTGAGCCGTAGCAGTGAAAAATGCAGAGAGAATGATAAACAGAACTGCTAAATCCATGACAAGAAATGGATTCTGTCTAAGCTCTCTCTTCTCCACTGTTTATTTCGTTCAGAAGAAGAATAGGTTCTAGCATAAAATCCCATTCTGAAGGTGTTTTATAGGTACCAGTGCTCTCATTAATTCGGTCGTGAATTAGAAGTCCAGGAAGACAAATCAAAGCAGGAAAACTTGCCCAACTTCCGAGAACCACACGGGATGTTCATGAATCGTGAATCTTTCAAACCTTGACAGTAGCTTAAGAAACAGAACGATAAGATCCCAAACAAGACAAGGGTCTCTTTGTAGATTGTGTGTTTTCTCGGTTCATTCTCCACAAGAATTGGAAAGGAAGATTCAAGGAATCGAGTATTAGTCTGTTTTAGTGTTGACCTACAAATCTACGAAGGACAATTCAAAACACTGGTCTCCTTCAAATTCTAAGAACCACACAGCGCTTGATCCACCTCTCTTAAAAGAAAAAACCAGTTCTATTGAGTATAACCGATAACTAAATGGTTATAACTAAAATCAACTTGAATAAAACGAGATAATAAATTAGTTAATTAATGATAAAGAAGTCTTACTCTGTTATAATAATATATGAATTATTAGTTTAAAAGAATAAAGAGTATATAGATACCAGTCTCATTCCGTGATTTAGAAGTCTACCAAGACAAATCGAGGATGGAAAACTTGTCCAACTTACAAAAACCACACAGGTTCTCAATATTTGCAAATGGGTCAACTTTATTTTGGTCTAAAATTTTGATGAAGAATGCAAAATGTCTAAAATTAATTAGTAGTTGTGTAACGTGTTAAAGAGTAAATCAAATAAAAGGAATAACATGCGGTGAATGTGAACTGAGAGGCGTGCAAAGTGGGACAAACAGGTTACAGATTTTTCCATGAAAAATTGGACTTACATGACTAGCAAGTTAGTACTTCACGACATGTAGGTTGTATTATTGACTCCGGAATGGAATATTGAAGGAGTAATCACCACATGCATGTCGGACGTACGTTGAATCAGGATTCGGTTGGCTGTACTTTTATCTGGACTCCAAGAGATAGAACTGTTTGGCTCATAAATTCAGAAAAAATATAACAGGAGAGATTGAGCGTTATTGATGAATAAAATTTCATGTTGCTGAGGAAAAAAAAAATGTGGCAAGTGGATATGCTTCTCACATTGCGGATAGAAATTCAGATCATCTAACTTATCTGGTGTTTAAAATATATGATATTTTCAACTGTTTAGAATTTATCTATGTATTAGTTCAGTCGAGTTGGCCTTATGCATAATTTTTTTTTGGTCCCCTTTATTTGGATGGGCAAGAAAATCTTTTGTTGAAATTTTTTTTATTGAAGATAGTGTGTATTCTATTGGGCTTTATGAAAAAGGTTTAGAATTTGTGAAAAAATGTTGGAGTTTGTAAAACATTTTTTAGAGTTTGTGAAAAAAGCGGTTATTGAAAAAAATTAAATTTTTTTTTTTGCCAATCAAACATAGGCAATTTTATCCTTCACAAGATTAACATTTTCTGTAAGTGGCAAGTGGATATGCTTCTCACATTGTGGATAGAAATTCAGATCATCTAACTTATGTGGTGTTTAAAATATATGATATTTTCAAGTGTCTAGAATTTATCTATGCATTAGTTCAGTCTAGTTGGCCTTATATATGCAAAAAATTTTTTTTTGGTCCCTTTGGATGGGCAAGAAAATATTTTGTTGAAATTTTTTTTATTGAAGATAGTGTGTATTCTTTTGGGCTTTATGAAAAGGGTTTTAGAATTTGTGAAAAAGTGTTGGAGTTTGTATAAAATGTATTAGGGCTTGTGAAAAAATTTTAATTTTTTTTTGTGCCAATCAAACATAGGCAATTTTATCCTTCACAAGATTAACATTTTTCTGTATGTCGCTTTTACGTTGTAGCAAAAAAAAAAAAAACAATAATAAAATAAAGACACAATACTAGCCCTTTCTAACACTACAAAGCTTGTAGTGACGAAATTCTTTCGTCACGAGGTCTGTCAGAGAAAGAGCGTCACTAAATGTATTTCGTGACAAAATTCGGGTTTTGTCACGAAAATTTTTTGGTGACGGAAAAATTTTGTCACTAAATGCTACGATGAATCGGCAAAATTACTCATGGATCGAAGCATTACGATCGATTAGGTTCCAGTCAACCGCATTCGATCGTTAATGGCACCGATCTGATGGTGAAACCAAAGGGATCGATCTGGTGGATCAACGATCGGTCGGACCTTGATTTGAAATGATCGATCTATAAACACGCTAGATTGATTGCCAATTTGAGAATGATTGAACAGTAAATAATGACGATCGATCAATTCCATTTTGATGATCGATTGGTACATTTAACCGATCAAACGCTAAGATGAAATTGATCGATCGTGTAAGTTTTTCCGATCGGACATGTTTAGCTAACCGATCGATCACTTGAGTTGGATGATCGAACGTTATATTATGAACTGATCGGACAGTTATGTTAGCGATGGAACACTTATTTACAATGGGATCAATCGATGGCACATGACAATCGATTGGTTGAATTGGATGATCGACCGGCTTTTTCTCAACCGATTGGTCGCTTATATGACCGATGGATCGCATTTTGCTTACTGGTTGATCGCTTGCATGAGGCTCGATCGGTGATATTACCTATCTATCATTGTTTTAGACGTTTTAATATTGCCAATCGAATGTTGGAATTTGTGATCGGTCACTATTAAAATAACCGTTCGATTGCTTAATTTACTGACCGAATGGTATGGACAAAATCAGTTTTTTTTTAAAAAAAATAATAAATATTATATAACACGTACTATTACAATAACAATACAATATTCACATTCATAAAACATCAATAATAATTAAACCTAAAATAACATCATACTAGTACATATAGTAACAATCACAAAGCAGAAATGCAACACATCACATCTACTTATGTCGGCCCCCAAACTGGCTGAATAGTCGCTTCAACATGTCGTTTATTTTCTTCTCCATGACAGTGGTCATGTGCTGTTCCAGCTTCTTTGATATTTCTACCCGTAAGCGCTCCTGCTCCTTTCGCATGTGCTTCTCATGCTCCAATCACATTTGCTCCTACTCTAACCAAATGCCCTCCGATTCTAGCTGTTGCTCCTCATGGTGGCCCCGCAGCATGGCCTCCATCTCAACTTGCTTCTTCGTAAAATCTTGCAAGTCTTTTTCTCAAACAGCTCTCATCCCTTGCCTTCGCTAGCTGGAGCTATAGATCAGAAAACTATAAAGTTAAAGTTGATGAAGGCGTAGGTTTAACTGGCATCCTAATCCCCGAAAATATTCCGACTTCTTGCCTAATATCTCAGAATATACTTCAATTTCGGTGTAAGTCTTCCCTTCTAATTCATACTGGCTCTAGAAGGTATCAATCTGTTCATGAAAAAATTTAATAATTATAAGAAATATTAAAGTAGATAAACTGTAATAAAGACATCTTCCAACTAGATTAAAATGAAAACGACTTACATAAATTTCTTTCGCTTCTTCCGAGGTCCAACACCATCTTTGTTTGTATAATTCTTCTTATAAAGCTCTGCTGGATTGATTTTGCCACTGTTCAAATTTTTCTACATGGACATGGCATAAAGTTATTGACAAACAATTTCAAAGAATATGAATATATCAATAAAAATCATATTTAGTAATTAACTTACCATGCAAGCTCGTGTGCGCTGAAACGAACGTGAATTAGCAGCATGGTTCACAGTCAACTTTGATCTATTTTTCTTATTTTTCTTCGCTTCGTTTCTGCGATATTTAAGTAATTATCTATAAAAAGAATATAACAGTTAAGCAATGAGTTTTTGTAATTCATATACCATAAATGCTTCGCTGGTGAACAGATCGCAAAGCTTCATTCCCTGTTCTTCTGTGGTATCAGGGTGGGACTTCAACAATGCCGCCTCTTTACTCAGGAATTTCTTGAAATACGCATGCATTGGTTGCGATGCGTTCAACGTGCCATCATCATAGTCTCCACTACCGTCCTCATGTCCTCCCGACGAGTATAGTCAAGGTCGAAGTGGTCCTGCATAAGTACCAAAACATATAATATTACAATGATAAACAAAATGCTTAACCAAGAATACTATGTTTAGGAGTTTAATCATACTAACACCCAGTCCATAATATACTCCTTCGCTTCTGCGGAAACATCAACCCACTTGTTTGATGCGACCAGAATCAATAAGCAGACCAACATTCCAATCTTGGTCGATAGGGTGGCAGCAGTGGAAGACTGTCCTCCACACTCTCCCTCCGGGATATGCATCTATAATTTCCCAGACTCGAACCTATGACTCCTCTTCAAACCAACCAAGCGTATCCTACCTAGCCCACGCTTAGAAGTTGCAGATGTCCTTCTTCTTGAACCTCAAGTTTTAGGCTTAAAGAGAAGGCAAGTGTCAATAGGCCAGGTTCTGGCTCTAAATCAAGAGAGAAGATTGTGATTATGGAGGAGGTAATTAACTATACAGAGTATTTTAGATGTTTCAACAAATTATTAGTGTCAAAATGCTAGAGTTGGAGAATGAGATCGTTGAGAAGTGCATGATTTCTGTGCATGAGATCGTCCTTGATATAACTCTCAAAGAGTACACACCTATTCTTGTGAATTAACCTGGATGTAAAGATCATTTATCTTCTCTAATTGTGACTTAATTACTTCCAACTAGTGCTTAGGAAAATAAGTATCTTTTGTCATCACCTTGAAACATCAAATTGTTTGAGCAAAAGTTGTAATTAATGTTTTTCTCTGATTGAGTAAAAGTTGTTATTACATGCAGCTAAATGTAATTTTCTTTCGATTTCCTTTTTGTAAATGAGTGGTTTTGACGCTATATTTGAGGTTGTTTGATTTCTATTTCTAAGTTTCAGATAAATATGAATGTCTAGTTTTCTGTCACTCTGTGGGATAAATATGAATTATATACCACTTGTAAGTTCTTTTTTCATTGTTATTTCTTTTATTTCAATTCAATATAGATTGACATATGGGTTATGATATGAACTCTATCAAATAATTAATGCATCTTGGTATTTCTTTGGATTGAATAATATAATTGTTTGTTGTCATCTTGATTGGAAAAGTAGGTTAAGTATTAAATGTCTATATACATATTAGAACATATTTCTATGAATTATTTGCTAACAGAATTATTATCTCCTATAAATCAGTTTCCATTGGTATAAATGTAGATTGTATATATCAAGATTTATGAGTTTGTCTGCAATCAATGTAGTTGTGTGTACTTGACCTAGATAGTAAAACCATGGCTTCCAATATATGAAGAACAAAATTAATCCAGAGGGGAAAATACATTTCAAGAAGCAAAAGACATAATTTAGCACAGGAAGTACAAATAGTTGGATGCCAAAGTATGAGAAGAAAATGAAGCATGACAAGAAACTTAACATATTACAAGACTTTTCTATCTCCTCTGCTTTTGTTTTGTCAATCTACCACTTATTTTAAAAGTTTAAACTGATAGAAATATGAAGATTTTATTATTTGAATTATATTCTCTAACATGTTCTTACAACATGAAAGAAGTACTGACAAGGATCAGAAAGTACTAAGAAAATTAAAGAAGTCAGACTTGGAGGGATTGGAATATCAACAGTCCCTTCCAACATGAGCAAGACCTTCTTCATGGAAGGACGAAGCGACGGCTCCTCCAGAATGCACCAAAGAGCTACTTTTAACCATTCTTCCCAGTTCTTTTGGTCATCGTGTTCCTCATTGACCAGTAGTTTAGCCAGCTCACCATGCTTAAATGCCCATTCCTCAAGAATAGCTGCTTCTTGAAGAAGATTATAGTCCACATTGCAATGACTACATATAATCTCCAATAACACAATTCCAAACCTATAAACATCTACTTTGACTATCACGGGCAGCTTCTATGCCACTCTAGTGCGACATGTCCCCTTGTCCCTCTGATGTCGGTAAAGGTTTTGGTTTGGTCTGGCTTTAGCAACTTTGCCAATCCGAAGTCGGAGATCTTGAGGCGTCTCTATTCATCCATGAGTATGTTATGAGGTTTTATGTCACACTCTCCATGGAGATAAAGAATTCCCCTCACAATAGTGCGAGCGATTCCCATTCTTTAATTCCAAGTTAGTATTTCCTTTGTGAAGAGAACATCTGCAAGGGAACCATTGACCATGTACTCGTAGACCAAACTCCTATTGGGTCCATCATTGCAATATCCGAGTAACCGAGCAAGTTTTTTCTGTGATGGGTTCTCCCAATTACTTTCATCTCCATTTTAAACTCTCTTTCCCTTTCGACTAACAATTTGTCCAGTCTATTGAAGTCTATTGACGGCTGCAAGCTTCTCGCCATTCCATATTGCCCCTTTGTAAATTGTCCCAAATGCTCCTCTACCGAGCTCTTCATCGAAACCGCTAGTTGCTTTCCTGAGTTCTGCATATGTAACACCCTTCTCTTGTTTGATCTACTTGTTTAATATCATTTTATGAATAAGTTATAATAGTTGTGCTCATGTGAATTTTTTTTTCTTCCTTGTGTTTGCTTTTACTAGGGTTTGACAAGGCAGGTGCTTGAGTGCCCGGAAAATTCCTGGGGTAATTGAGTTTTGAGGCCAGGGTAATTGAGTTATGATTCCTGGGGCAATTGAGTTTTGAGGCCGGGGTAATTGAGTTGTGATTCCTGGGGTATTGAGTATCTGGAGGAGGAGAAAATACCCGGGGTCACTAAGTTCTAAAGTCTCGGGGTGTATTGAGTGCTCGGGAAAACTTCCCGGGTTAAATGGGGCATGGAGAGATCAATGCCCGGGCCCTGGCTAAGTACTAAATGCCTGGGGCATCTGAGTGTTACATGCCCGGGGGTATTTGAGAACTGACTGCCCGGGGCTTATTTTTAGTTGCGGGATGATAGAGCCCTGTATGCCGAGTTTCCTTTTCATGTTATCTTTTTCTACGTGTCTTAACCATGTGGTGTGCATTAAATGCATTCTTACCATATTGTATCTAATCACTAGATGGAGCTTTGTCATTGGCGCATAATTTAATATACTGCTTGTTAAGAGATACGTGAGATATGGGGAGATTAGGTGGCTGCTTATGAATGGGTACGACCTGCTTTACAATAATTGCCTAGACCTCTAGCTTAGGATGTGTAGATTGGCCAGGGGGAATTCACTAGGGAGTTATGTTCGGTTTATATTGTTAGCAAAGATTTACTCGGCTAAAACTGATAACGACATTAGGAGAGAAACTTCAGTTGACTTAAAGAGAAAGAGAGAGAAAGTGACGTGAAACACCTGGTGACCAAAGAGATTGACCGAAGGATAAGAGGAGGAAGAGACCAAAGAAAAAGGAGGAGATTACGAGAAAGTTGGGAAAAAGTGAGGTATTTTGGCCTGCACTTTTCTTCCCATCAGCTTTTGTTTTTTCTTTTCCTAACATGGTGTCTTGCTATTTTTAGGTGTCTTAATCCTTCAAGAAAGCAGTACAACAACGAGCTAAGGTAAGGGTGTAGAGTTTGTCTTAAATAGGGGTATTGGGGGTGTTCGGATTGTGCATAAAACGTGTGACTTTTGTCATGAGATGGGAAAAGACAAGTAACTCATTCTTGTTTCTGTGTTGGATTTAAACCAAACAAAAACATGCGAAGGGCTTATAAGAGAAAGGGGCCAAAAGACTTTGGGGACCACCTGGGGCCAAATTCGACTTTTGAGAAAAAATGGGTTTATATATATGCCGTGAAGCTTTTGTTTATATCGGGAAAGACTGTTTTATTTATAGGCTCGGGAAAGATTTTGTTGATAAATGTCCGGGAAGATTTTGTTTATATGTATGCCCGAGAAAGACTTATTTTCTTTATATATGCCAGGGAAGATTTTTAGATGCCCGGGAAAATTGTTTTTGAATGCTCGAGAAGACTTTTTTTTTTTTTTTAATGCTCAGGAAGATGTTTTTCTTTGTATACTCCGGAAGATTTTTCTTTATATGCCAGGAAAGCTTTTGTTTATATATATGCCCGGGAAAGATTTTGTTTATATATGCTCGGGAAAGATTTTGTTTATATATGCCGGGAAGATTTTTATATGCCCAGGAAGATTATTTTTGAATGCCCGGGAAAGATTTTGTTTACATATATGCCCGGAAAAGACTTTTTTTCTTCTTTATATGCCCGGGAAGATTTTGTTTATATATGCCCGGAAAGATGTTTTTGTATGTTTGGGAAGACTTATCTTTTTATCTTTGCCCGGAAAGACTATTTTTTTTTCTCTGCTCGGGAAGACTTTTCATTTATATGCCCGGGAAGCTTTTTCTTTTGGAAATAGTCAAGGGCCCTAAATCCTTGAGATTTTTCTTGAATAGCCGGTCCTTAGTGGGTTTAGAAATAAAATAAAAATAACCCAGCCATATAAGTTGTTGGACTTGCCTATTATAGCATGTGGTGTTTATATTGTTTCAGCCATGATGACTTAGATGTTAGATTGATAATTATAGCACATGAACATCACATGAAATGGAAAAAAATGAAGCCTTCTCAATGAAGAATAGATCAGGCCACTTGAGGATTATTACGAAGGGTTAATGTAAAATTATTGTGCTTCATTTTATGTGCCATATGAAAATCCATTGATCGTCTTTGATTACTTGATTATCCATGAAACATATGATACATGTTGCATCATCATGTCATGGGTGTGGAGAATCTAATAACAGAATGATAGAAATAAAACCCATACCCAGAGGTGGTCCTATGACAGGGTGACAGTACCTATCACAACAGTAGGATAGTGCAAGCCACCATTAAAAGGAGTGGTTGGTATCCTTAGCGTGAAACAATATACACATGATAGGGTCTTGGTGCCGGGGCACTGGACAGTCCCAGAGGAGAGGAAGGACGCACAACCCGGACTTTGCGGGGTTAAACAGAGAGACAGAAAGGACACCTCTACAGATCAGGAAATTAAAGAAAGGAAAAGAAAGAAAGAAAGTGAAATGACCGGGAAACAGATGCATCATCCCTGCATTGCATCAATCATGCAGTGTTATCCTATTTATTTTTATCAATGCTTAATTCATACAGTAGGACTCACCCCATTATTTGTTTAATTTTCTTGTATGTACTACTATGGCTGTGGGCCCTGGACGTAAAAGATGTTAACCTTTATGAGTGAGGAGTTTTTGGATGTTGACCCATACATCCTAGTGATGACAATTTGGACGTTTGTTACTAACTCGTTTGAGGTTTACGGGGGGTACGAGCCCCAATGGTACCTCAAGGAGCCTCCGACAATCCCAGTTCCCTTAGTTGAGGATTTTGAGCTAGTTGATTTTGACCCGACTCTTTTGTATGACGTCCCTCATCCACCGGCGCCGCCAGTAGAGGATATCGAAAAAAATAAAATTATTGACCTAACCTCTGACACTGAGTCGAGGGTTGACTAGATATCAGTTGTAGTCTTTTTCTTTGGATTAGTGTACATTCTGTTGCAGTCTGTTGTTGTAGGATAGAAAGCTATAGACAGCTTCCACTTTTGTGGTTGAAACTCCGCCATGTTGTAGTGTTATTAGTGAAGGCAAATGTTTACAGTTATGGAGTAGTGCTCATGGAAATAATATATTGCAGAAGGAACATGGAGTTTGAAGTATCAAACGAGGACGAAATTATCCTTTCAACTTGGATCTACAAATGCTTTGTAGCTGGAGAGTTGGATATGATTGTGAAGTGGGAAGAAGTAGATAAGAGGACTTTGGATAATATGGTTAAGGTGGGACTCTACTGTATTCAAGATGAACCAACTCTTTGTCCCTCCATGAAAAGTGTCCTCTTGATGTTAGAAGGGAATATTGCTGATATATCTTTTCCCCTATGTCCAGCTTCTACGTTCATGTAAACTTTGGCTTGATCCAAGAAAAACTTTATTTCTGCTTTCATGTAGATTTCCTCCTATATTCCTAACATGGAAGGGATGTGTATTTAACCCCCTCAGTAGCATTGATGAAGCCATTTTTAACTGGCCTATCACAGAAATTCATTGGGCCAAAAACCTGTGGGAGCTAGACTCAAAGTCCAGTACTTGGGATGAGTTGAAAGGTTCAAACTCTCTTTCCTTCCTCCTGCAAGTAAAATAACACTCTAGAGCTTAGAGTCCTCCCTGTAGGCAGATTTCTCCAATGTTATTGTCAGTCATCATCGTCTAATATCTTTTATTTTCTCGTTTCTGGTTATCAATGAGAGAGTTTAAGAGAGAATTGCGTATCTTTTCCTATTTTTCTCTCCTTCTTATTATACCCCCTTTTCATTGTCTGGGTCGGGGCTTCGTTTGGGCCTTGGCCTTATTTTCCCCCTGATTCGTATCACCTCTCAAATATTTTCTATCTCATCCACCATTTATTGAAGGCCGGTGTTGTCAAAAATTGGTCTCCCCAGGATGATCCGAACTGACTGCCTTTTTTTTCGTTCTTTTCTACCTTTCAGCTCGTTAATCAGTAAATAGAGAATAATCATAATTTCTTATGTCAGCTTCTTTGTCCGATATAGTATGGATGTCAGTTTCCTTTATGGACCTTCAATCACTATGGTGCACATATTACATCGAATGGCTAACCTTTGTTCTGCTATTTTTGGACTTTAAGTTATGAGCTTTTGTTATAAGGGAAAATTTCTCCTCCATCAGTAGCCCTTTATTTTGCTAGGCAACTTTAGCTAAGCTAGGAGAATATCATGACGTCGGTTTTAATCTTAGTTAACTCCCTTGGCACATTAACCATCATTTCAACATCTTTTCTTTCGTGAATTATCCATTGGGTTCTTCACCACTTCCTTGCTTAATAAGACTTGGGCTCTCCTTATTTCGAATCACCAAGCTTCCCTCTCCTGCTGTTCATCTTTCCATCAATCTAACCCAATGTCTTGCTTGAGGACCAGACATAAAAGAAAGAGAACTCCTCTGGTGTCTCTTTCTCTTTTAGACCTTCCGCCTAAAATATTAACAAACATCTTTATCCCGAGTGGTTCAAGATAATGGCGTGGAGGTGTATTTTAAACTGGTGAGAGTGAGCTCAAAAGTTAGGGAGATAGCCAAGTCACCTCCAGTGCTTCAAAGTATCAAATTTGAAGAACTTCCCCTTTGTGATCCAATGCAAGACTTCATCTCAACCATACAAAGGTATGAGAACCCAAATGTTCTCTACCTCAAAGGGGTGGAGTTAGCATTTGAGCTTGAAACTGATTATCCAGCAGGAGAAAGGATGATCATGAATGCTAGTCAACTCCAGTGTTCTCGTGCTATCTATACTAAGTGTATGTTGAACATGCTTAAAGATGAAGTAGATAGTGAGGTATAGGAAAAACTTGATGCTCTCAAACAAAGGCTGAGCCCCCACGACATGCAGTGGGAGAGAACGGGGGCCATTGAAGTATTTCGTGAAGCCTAGAGTGATTCTGCCCCTATTGAGGGAGGTAAGCCCCCGGTTTGTGTTAAGGATTGCATGGATCCTCCTATGTTTTTGGCTATATGGTTCCTCATTCTAGCATTTCACCCTGACATCTTCGATGCAGCCCTTTGTCTGACCTGTTGTGCCAGCTGGGAACTTCAATTCTTCCTGTCTCGTGTAAATATTGGATTCTAATTAACCAAGAAGATGCGAAGTTTTCATTTTGATTTTCTTTTTCTTTATTTCCACTCTTTTCTGCCTTTCATGTGCAGAATTTTTGTAAAGAGAGTAGGGGTTGATGTGTACCGAATAGGTTAATCCTTAACTTTCCCAATTCTCTTATGCAATCTTTCTTTGGATCGTTGTGCTGGGTCCTTTTGGATATGACATGTAAAAGGGGTTTTTTTTGTACATACCTTCGTACTTATGATATGGGATGTTGCTACTATTCACTTTTTCTTTTTCCTTCTCCTTGTCTTCATGTATGTTGTTCCTTAACTTCTGGCTCATAAATGAGCTCTCTAAAAAGCCTAAAGCTATGCAACGTCATCAATGACCCTATTTGGTAGACCTAGTTCCCATAAATCACCCTATTTCAAAGTACTTTTGGGTTTCCAAACGTCACGAACTAGGTTATAAATTAGCTTGACTCCATCTTTTTGATTTCACCTCAATTCTCGTTTTCCTCTTCTTCCTTACCCAACCCTTTGTCTCCTCTTATATTCCTCCTTTTGTTCCCATGAATATTGCAGATCTCCCCTACTTATTCCTTATGCTGCCTTTTGAATTGATCTCTATGATCCTCACCTTTTTACTAGAATCTCACCCTGCTGCTTTACTAGCACAGGCTCAAACCTATAGCCAATGTAGAGATTTGGTTTATAATCCCTCATCGTTGAGTAGGATTCTTGTTGGTATGTTACCTCCTCGTTTTCAGGTGGATGAAGCCTTCACGAGGGGCCTCCGACGCTTCCTTAGAAACGGGAACCCTAAGATCATGTTTTTGAGAGGTTTTGAGGGGTTGTTGACTCACCCTTCAGACAATCACCAATGGGCTGCTTTCAGCCGAGAGATTACTACAGCAAGTGACGAGGGCAGCTTCAGAGGGGCTTATGCTGCTTGTATTGTTCGAGTGCCTGAGGGAGGTGACATTTTTCCTACCCTTCATATCCTTTATAGTCACAGGGTAGTTCTTTCCCTTCCTGACTTTCGAAGGATGAGATTAGAAGTTTTGAAGATTTTTGAAACTAATTATCATAGATGGGCCCCTAACTTTTTTGAGTATGCTTACATTCTACCAAGATCCTACATGAGGCCAGAGGGATGCTATAATCCTGACCCCAGGGGGGATTGGCATGATACTTGGGATGATCCTTGGGTAGTTCCTCGGTTCAACCTTAGGATTGACTGGTTTAATGATGACGGCAGCTTGGAGATCTTTTCTGACGAAGATGGCTTTAGTGATATTGATGAAGTGGATCAAGATAATCCTTCTCAAATTTGGGAATAACTCTGTCCCATGCTGGGGGTTCTATGAATTGTATCACTTTTTTCATCTTCATAATCAACACTTGATGTAATGTAATGTGCTTCTTAAGTAAATTGTTTATGTTAATGTAACTTTTAGTTTCATTCTCTTATATGATAACTCTCTCCTTTTTCTTTCTTTTTTTTTTTTAATCGGCCCGTAGGCCTCTATTTCTTTTATTCCATAATGTATTTCTTTCTTCCTTTCATTATAAGTTTTTTATTCTCACCTATCCTCTTATCCTTCGTTTTATCATGGAGTTACCAGGAAATGACCCTCCGGCATCTAACCAGACCAATGCATCCTTCCCTATATAGGATCTTCATGACTCCCTTCTGTCTAGGATTTTCTGTCATGTAGTTCGTGAAGGTGGGATAAATGCCTTCTTCACTCTTCTGGGTACAAACCATCACTGGAGGGAGGTAGCTTACAGCCCCCCAGTCCTCGAGAAAATTCTGATAATGGAGAACCCCCATCATTCCTTTCCACCTCCTGCATTGGTTTATCTCCTTTCGAAGGTTCGAGGTTATCCCTTTTCCTCATCTTCACTTCCACCTCGCAACTCAAATTCTTATGGAAGATCTTATAGATAGTGAGAATCCTAGTGCTGAGTACAGGTTGGGAATAGACCTTTTCTTTTGGTAGGGTTCAAAGCCTAAGGTTGACCGAGGATTGATTCATCAATCAACCATGTTGGGGTTCTCTCATGGGATTTATATGGGTTTAATGTTACAAGTGGCCGAGAGGGTTTGCCTTCATGAAATACTCGAGGCTCTTAAGGCTTTTAGGGCCAGACTTGGACCTGCCTTTGCTCAGCTTATAAGGTCTAGTGTGATTATTGATGTTCGTTGGCATGAGGGTTTTCGGGATGTTTGAGACTTTGCATTTTATCTATGCCTTCCCTGCCTTACCAAGGCAGAAGTTGGTTAATTCTGGAAAGAGCCAAGACATCGTGCTTAAAGGAAAAGAATATATTTGCTCTTTTTCTGTTTATTCTGTAAGTTCTATACATTTGTGACTAGTGATCTTTTTTGTGTGGTCTGTTCTGATTTGTACTGAAGCTTTTAATGATCATATATCCTCCATTGTTGTCGTATATCCGGCATCAATTCTCATGAGATAAATAGTTTCTGTTGTCGTATATCCTCCATTGGTAAGATTCTTCATGATCATATATCCTCCATTGTTGTCGTATATTCGGCATCAATTCTCATGAGATAAATAGTTTCTGTTGTCGTATATCCTCCATTGGTAAGATTCTTCATGTTGTAACTAGTACAATTGAGCAAGTACAAATAGCCATCAGCATCAAGGTTTAGCGTCCTGTTGTCCCCCCAACCATCTATCCCAGATGCATAGTAAGCATATGGAGTTATGTCTGAAGTGTCCACCGGGTACTGAACAAGGTTTCCGTCACTTTGCATCTTAAGCCGGAAGATACCGGTTGAGTGATCAGATTCTGAAATGCTAGAAAGCAGCTGTTGGCCTGCTAAGAGATGATGACTGGATAAAAGGGTATTCGTCGGGTAATCAAAACTCTGCCATATTATTTTTTGAGCAGAATTATAGAGCACAAAATTGGCTGAATTAAGCATGGAAGCGGAGGAAGCTGCCCCAATTGAAGTAGCTATGACGATGATTCGTCGCCCTCCTGTCCCTTGCTGGAGGAGCCTGCCATCCATTTCGAAAAGCAAGGTAGCATTGCTGGAGACTAGAGGTCCATCGCGATTAGCAATCCATGTTAGCGTGAGCTGTCAAGATTCAAGTTAGGAAAGATATAGCAGTAAATATAGAATTGACACAATCAAGTGATGACCATGATACTTGCCTAGAAATCTGTATAGCCGAAATTAGAAGTGCAAGTTTTCTTATTTATCTGTATTCTCGCAATGCAAAGGATATCGAAATATATCAAAAGACAAAAGTTGACATGGTATCAAAGCCAGGTTACATGATCCCTGGCCTTTCCTTTCCATCGAAACCCTAGTGTTCTTTAAGCACTCCATGATCTTCATCTATGGTAGAAGACAGCGTTGTCACCAACCAACGCTGCTCACTCTCCACCCAATACAGATTCTCTTCTCACCACCCTTACCCACAAAATGACTGAATCTATTTCCAAAGCCCAAACCCCACCACTACCTATTGAAACCTCTACTACTCCTATCGGCATCAAGTTGGATGGTTCCATCTATGCCTTATGGTCCTAGGTTATCAAGATGTACATCTCTGGCAGAGATAAACTGGGTTATATCAATGGTGACATTCCACCCTCGATGCAGACTGATCCATCCTTTCAAAAATGGCATACCGATAATGCAGTCGTCAAAGGGTGGTTGATAAACTCTATGGACCCGACCCTCATTGGCAATTTCATACGATTTCCCACGGCAAAATCGGTCTGGGATGCCATTGCTACGACTTATTTCAACGGGAGTGACACTTCTCAAGTTTACGAACTCAGACGACGTGTGTCTCGCTTACGCCAGAATGGTGGCTCACTTGAGAAGTTCTACACCGAATTACAAGGCCTGTGGTGGGAAATTGATTTTCGTCATCCGAATCCTATGGAGTGCGCTACTGACATCCACCATTACACCCAACTTCTCAACAAGGACCATGTCTACACCTTCTTGGACGGTCTTGACGACAAACTTGATAACATCCACAATGATGTACTTCAACTGTGACCCTTTCCTTCCATCGAGCAAGCTTATGCTCATGTTCTTCGGGAGGCTCTCCGGCAGGCAGTTATGATCACCAACGACACTGATCTTGTCCCTCGCCTTCTGTTGCTGGGAAGTTCGTTGCAACTTCTAAGTCACGCCATGTTCTTGCTGGCACGAAATGCTCTCACTGTGGTAACTAATGTCACACAAGTGAGAATTGTTTTAAGAAATTTGGTTATCCTGATTGGTGGCATGAGTTGCAAGCTAAGAAAAAGGACTTGGTTGGTGTTGATGTGCACACGGGCAAGGTGGAAGTAGTGTCCTCTGAACCCCACCTTTCATTGATTCCCCAGGCCGAGTCTTCCCGAGTGGTAAGACCTATCTTTGATATAGGTAACTTCGGCTCTGCTTTTGTTACCTCATGTCGTGATGTTGCTAATGGTGCCTGGCTTCTTGACTCAGGAGCCACAGACCACATGACTTTTGCTGCCACTGATTTTCATACCACCTCCAAGCCGCGACGTAGTAGTGTTGCTAATGCTAATGGAGTTGTCTCTCTGGTCACAAGGGCCGGATCTGTGTATCTCTCTCCTTTTCTCCAATTATCCAATACTTTACTTGTCCCATCCCTTTCGCATAAATTATTGTCTGTTAGTCAAATTACTACAGACTTGCAATGTGCTGTTCTCATTTACCTACTTTTTGTCTTTTTCAGGATATTCTCACCAAGGAGATAATTGGGCATGGTACTAAAGAGGGGGATTATATTATATGGAAGACTTCAGCACGGGTCATGCTCATCACATTTAGAGTAATGGGAAGGAGCAATAAATTTGGTGATGGCATTGCCGCTTGGGGCATCCCAATTTTGATTATCTAAAACATTTATTTCCTGGTCTTTTTTCCAATTTAGTGACTTCTGACTTCCATTGTGAAACTTGCGTTTTAGCCATAAGTCACCGGGTTTCCTATCCGCTCCATATGACTAGAAGTAATATTCCATTTGATTTAGTTCACTCTGACGTGTGGGGTCCCTCACCTATTTCTATTAGTTCTAGTGTTCGTTGGTTTGTTATCTTTGTTGACGACTGTAGCAGGATGACATGGCTTTACTTGCTCAAAAATAAAGATGACGTGTTTCATGTGTTTCAATCATTTCATGCAATGATTCAAACTCACTTTTCCGCCAAACTCCGCATTCTTCGCTCAGACAATGGCGGTGAATATATCAACCACCGTTTCCGCAACTATTTCGAGCATCATGGTCTTGTCCATGAGACCTCTTGTCTTCAGACTCCTCAGCAGAATGGCATAGCTGAGCTCAAAAATTGCCAAATCCTTGAAATTGCACAGGCTTTACTCCATGGAGCTCATGTGCCCATTCGATACTGGTCTGATGTAGTGTCCACCGCAGTCCATTTACTTAATCTTCTACTATCCAAGGTCTTGAATTTTCAGACCCTACTCCAGGTTTTGGTGTCCCATGTCTCTCTCCCTACGCCCTTATGATTCCCCTTCGAGTCTTGGTTGTGTGGCTTATGTACATCTGTACAAAAACCAACGAACCAAACTCGATCCATGTGCTCTCTGTTGTCTCTTCTTAGGCTATGCGGTGCACCAAAAGGGCTATCGGTGCTATGATCCCACCCATCGACGTACTTATGTGACTATGGATGTCACCTTCATGGAATCTGATACTTTCTTCTCCCCGACAACCCCTTCTACTCTTCAGGGGGAGACCGGCAATGAAGAGCACAATTGGTTGTACTTTGACTGGTCAAACCATGACACAATGGCAAGAGAAGCATCTGTGGAGCCTATAGAACTTTCAAACAAGCAAAATGACCCTTCCCACGAGCAGAATGATTTAACTTTAGACACTGAACCAAGCACCCCCCTTCTTCAGTACCTACGAACCCATCTCCTGAGAATATTCCTGAGGTAAGCATTCTTGACACATCTTCAAATATAAGTGATTTGGAAATACATACTGGATATCAATTACCTTCCAAGAAAAACCGTGGGAAGCCACCTAATAGATACTCACCTGAGGTTGAAGAACGAAAATCAAAGTATCCAATTGCAAACTACGTGTCCACCAAAAGACTATCTGAACCACTCAAAGCATTTGTGCACGTAGTCTCCTCGAGTCCAGTTCCAACTGGGGTTCAGGAAGCCTTGTCTGATCTGAAATGGACTCAGGCAATGATAGAGGAGATGAAGGCACTGCTAAAGAACAACACATGGACTTTAGTTCCGCTACCTGAAGGGAAGAAAGCAATAGGATGTAAGTGGGTATTTATTATCAAACACAAGGCAGATGGATCTATCGAAAGGTACAAAGTAAGATTGGTGGCAAAAGGCTATACACAGACATATGGGGTCGATTACCAAGAGACTTTTTCACCTGTTGCGAAACTAAGCACCGTACGAATATTGTTATCTCTTGCAACTAATCTTGATTGGCCTCTACATCAGTTTGATGTAAAAAATGCCTTTCTACATGACGATCTTGAAGAAGAAGTGTACATGGATCTCCCTCAAGGCTACACGGCATCAACTGAAACCAAAGTGGTGTGCAAATTGCAATGAGTGCTATACGGGCTCAAACAATCACCTCGAGCATGGTTTGGGAGGTTCAATCTGGCAATGAAGAAATATGGGTTCAAGCAAAGCAACTCAGATCATACATTGTTCCTGAAGCTCAAATCGGGCAAAGTAACCGCATTGATAGTCTATGTGGATGACATGATTATCACCAAGATGATGAAGAAGAAATATCTACACTACAGAAGGAGTTGATCATCGAATTTGGGATGAAGGATTTGGGAGGACTCAAATATTTTCTGGGAATTGAAGTTGCCAGGTCACAACAAGGAATATTTCTCTCATAGAGGAAGTACGTGTTGGATATCTTAACAGAGGTAGGAATGTTGGAGTGCAAACCAGTGGACACTCCAATAGTTCAAAATCACAGACTTGGAGAATTTCCAGACCAAGCGCCAATGGACAAAGGGAGGTACCAAAGGTTAGTCGGCAAACTTATATACCTTTCACATACTCGTCCAGACATTGCATATGTTGTAAGTGTGGTTAGCCAATTTATGCATAATCCTAGTGAAGATCATATGGATGCTGTGATCCGGATACTAAGGTACTTAAAGTCTTCACCAGGGAAGGGACTTATGTTCTCAAAGAATAGTCATTTGAAGGTAAATGGCTATACATATGCTGATTGGGCTGGAAACATCTCATTTAGAAAATCCACTTCAGGCTATTTCATGTTTGTTGGTGGGAATCTTGTTACATGGAGAAGTAAGAAGCAAACGGTAGTAACACTCTCAAGCGCAGAAGCAGAATTTCGTGGAATGGCAAAAAAGCTTTGTGAACTACTTTGGACTAAAAGACTACTTACTGAACTAGGTTTTGCACCTACCTCATAAATAGATCTATTCTGTGACAACAAAGCTGCCATTGCTATATCTCACGACCCCGTACAACATGATCACACAAAACACGTGGAGGTAGATCAACACTTTATCAAGGAAAATCTGGAAGCAGGAATAATTCGATTTCCATTGTGAAGTCTAAAGATCAACTAGCAGACATACTTACAAAGGCAGTATCAAGTAAAGAGTTTTACAACTCACTCAACAAGTTGTGCATCAGAGATTTGTATGCATCAACTTGAGGGGGAGTGTTGGCGTGAGCTGTCAAGATTCAAGTTAGGAAAGATATAGCAGTAAATATAGAATCGACACAATCAAGTAATGACCATGATACTTGCCTAGAAATCTGTATAGCCGAAATTAGAAGTGCAAGTTTTCCTATTTATCTGTATTCTCGCAGTGTAAAGGATATCTTAATATATCAAAAGACAAAAGTTGACAGTCCAGACAACAGTTTTCTCAGGAATTCCAGCAAGAAAAATCCCAATAGCGTAATCATTGCCTTGCTTGTAAAATCCATAGGCGTAGACACCAGAACGTGACAACCACGTTGAGTTGGTGGTCGGTGTCAGAGAAGATCCTCGGCTTACATTAGACTCTATTTGTTGAGCCGAAGCAGTGAAAAATGCAGACAAAATGATAACAGAACGACTAAATCCATGAAAAGAAATGGATTTTTGTCTAAGTTCTCTCTTCTCCACTGTTTATTTCGTTCAGAAGAAGAATAGGTTCTAGCATGAAATCCCATTCTGAAGGTATATACTGTTTTATAGGTACCAGTCTCATTAATTCGGTCGTGATTTCTAACAAGACAATTAAAGCAGGACAACATGCCCAACTTCCGGGAACCACACATGTTCATAAATCGTGAATCTTTCAAACCTTGAGGGTGGCTCTCTCTTTCCTTGACTCTTTATTTTTATCCGAGTTCCAGGCCCTCTGAATTCATCTAGCATATATTAATGTATATCTTCCCAAGTTCAAGAAATTAGCCGGATTAACGTGCCTTATATAGTTTACGGCAGACAATTAGAAAATTGAAAACTATATCCCTTTAAATTAATGCTGGTTCAGTATGAGCATATATTAAATATAGAAATACAATTTGGAGGTACGGCAATTCGTTAGGAAGGAGGAAACATACCAAAGCTATTTATTTTTCCTTCTTTTTTTTTTTGGGTTTGTCATGCTCACACAATCCCTGCAAGTTTGCTATTATTAGGGGTGATTTCAAAATGCATCATAATTAACTATTCTGATCACAAAAACAAAACGAAATGAGAGTCCAATGACATATTAGTAAATGGTCAACTCATTGTTGGGAGATGAAAATAAAGAATCAAATAAAAATTTAATTAATCCATGTTGATTGGTATTACTGACCTTGACCTTGACCTTCTTTGGAATATGTGAAGTCTTTCTTTATTCGACCCGAAATCAAATAATAAATCATACATATATATCGGTTTTCTTAATTGCTTGCCAGTTGTCTCAAGGGAATAACATGTGGTGTGTGTGAGCAGAGAGGCGTGCACATGCAGTGGGGCAAAGAGTTTACAGCTTTCCTCACAAGAAAATAATCGAGATACAAGAGAAGCCAATTTTTAGGTGCTTTGATTTGGCAAGTGGGTATGCTTTCTCAAGTACATTATGGATCAAAATTCAAATTTTCTGATTTATCTCGTGTGTAAAATGTTTGATTATTTCAACTGTCTTAAATTTACTTGGGTATAATTAATTCAGTCCCACTCGGCCAATTGGCCTTATGCATAAAATTTATTTCGACCCATGAACCAAAATGGACGCAATGGCCTTCCTAATTAAACGGCGAAAAACCCAAGTCAATGTTTTTTAGCTAGTACGGACCAAATGTAGCAATTTCTGCATACCCTACCACGTTGTAAGAAGCCAAGCATAGACGCGGTGGTGGACTGACTTTTGTCTTGGACATCTCTTGTACACGGTGCGCCATATGCGGCCCCACACACGCTACTTCATTTTCTTTCATAAATCAAATTCAACCCGAATATTTTGTTCTCATGTTCTTTTTTTTTTTTTCTTAATAATAAAGTTATCGTTTAATGGGTCAAAATTTTACTTTGGGTTCAATTTGACCAAAAAAAAATTGTTACTGAAAATATAAAATGACGATAATTAATAGCTAATAGATATAATTTGACAAAAATAATAATTTAAAATACAAAGTATCAAGATTTATTCAAATTTTTTTTAGAACTTGAATTATCCTGATGAGAAATAGAAGGAATATGAATTATGAAGTTGCAATATGCGTGCTTACACCCGAACTTTTGGAATTGACATAATTCCTAACTGGAATTGTTAGGATTGGATTCTACATTAAAAAAAAAAATGTAGTTCTTGTATCTCCCACAGTACTAGGAAAGAGTATTGAACATCATCAAAATGTTTACCAAAAAGTAGAAACCACTCTAAGTCTCTGGTCTCTCCGGAAATAACCACGAAGATGCACGCAGGCTCATGCTTTTTTAAGCTTTAAACGACGACTAAAAGCTCGTCCATACACATTAAAGTCATACATCTGGGGTCAGGACTAAGAAACAATTAATTATTCATTGCATTCAGGTAGCGAAAAGACCGTCAAATATATTAATACAATGCCAAAAGATTCCATAAGGTTGACTCTGAAACTTCCTGTCAATCTGCATATATTCCTGTTATTGACCATTTAACCCCTCTATCCTTAGTAATTAACTCGATAATGATCTTCTCCCAATTACTAACGAATGTTAGTACCTAGAAATGTAAATTATAAACATACTTTTTGATGTGATAATATATATAGTCGGTCTAGCCTATGTACATTGGCGAAACTAAGAATTTATTTTTGGAGAGCCAAAATAATACTATATATATATATATATCACGGGTTTATGTTAATTAAAAATTGAGCATGATGTAAAGACACTCGTAGAGATAATACAAAATAAATATAAACAAGAAAGAATTTAAAAATACTAAAAGAAAATAAAAACACTCATATTCTCTATTTTTTAACTTTTAGAATTTTTTACTATTCAAAAGTTAGAGTTTTAAGAAAAATTATAGATTTTTTATTTAAATGTGTTTTTAAAATCTGTCCAAACTAAAAATGATAGGTTATTGTTAAATATTCAAGGCCAAAATATGTATTACAAATCCCTAAGAATCTAAAAAAGGGTTTGAGAGAACATTTTTAAAAATTTTGGGAGACCAAGAACATATTTTATAAAAAATTGGCATACGGTCAAAGAGGGAGGAGGCACTTTTCAAAATATTTGGGAGGGCTGTGGCCCCCTGCCCCCTCCCTAATTCGCCAACGCCCGTGTGGTAATTAAGTCCAAGATTACTGTAGAGGCTCTTTAATTAGGCCGATGTATGAAAGCCCTTTGAGTCCGATCTAGGAGGCCTCAATCGTTAGAGTTCGAGATCACCCTATTCTATCTGCTGTTCCTTCGTGCCTATAGAAGGACATCATCATTCGGCACCATATGTGGGAGACAAGTTTCGTTACTCTTTTCTGTTTTTTTGTCATTTCCCTTTTTTTTTTTTTTTTTTAACTGTGATGTGTTTTTACGTAGGCGGGTGTTTGTTGTGATTTGGATCTTTTCGAATGTATGGGGTTTGCTCAAGACAATTTTCAGGTGGCTTAATACATGCATGAATAGTAGTAGTGCGATCAAAAGGTTACTTGGGATTTTTCTGCGGATTTTCTTTGCCCACGCCATTAAATTAGAACTGGTACATTGTGGTGCCCGTTTGCCTTCTTCCGAATCTTGAAGGAAGCCTTTCTTTACTGCAGTCCCCATCTTTGAACAGCGCAGCTTCACAGTACTTACAGTCCGCCAAACATGCTTCTCGACAGGCCTCTTCAGTTGACGATGATAGCACTGCTTTGATGGTATATCGGCAGTGGCGGAGTCAGGAATCAATACGAAGGGGGGCCAACTCTTAAAGGAAAATGATAAGAAATTTTTTTTACTACGTAATGCAAAAAAATGTCTTAGAGTTAAAATATTAAAAATTAAGGACTAAAACATTAAAAATATATTATATTGAAATACACATACCGTATTATTTACTTAGACTATTAAATGCACTAACATGACTCTCAAATACCTCACTCTCATTTTTCAATTACTAAATCCAGTAAATGTAAACACATCTCTCTCAGATCTTGATCATCTACTTTGCCTAAATAAATAACACCACAAGCAATATGCCCCATTCAACCACTCATATTCTTTGAACCATGACTCCAAAAAAGCCCTCATTCATTTTCCATATTGCTTCTTGGGAAAATCATGCCCAAGCAGTTGACAAGGACATTTTATCAAATACTCCCTACGAACTTAATCCCTAATCCCAACATCATATTCTTCAATAAGTTTACGTAATTCTAGGTCAACAACAATATCATCCAGACTAAATAAATACGAGGTCTTTTCGAACTAGTAGTTGTCTCAGAAACAGCAGTTACATTAAGAGTATTAGATAATCCTACTGATTTTTTTTTTTCAAAAACTTATCTATTATCTAAACAAAACAAAACAAAAAGAAAATTCATCAATATAATTTCACAAGTCACAACCTAAGGTCCTAATCACAATTTTACAACTTAGTCCTAATATTCACAATTTCAATATAATTTCAAAACTGTATATTACAAATTACGTTTTGTAGTATATATTAAAAAAAAAAATCAATGTCTTGGATTGGTCCAACCGGGGCCAGGGCCCCGGTTGGACCCCCTCCCTCCGCCACTAATATCGGGTGTCTGCTTCATTGCTTTTGCAACTCTCTGCAACTGGGTGGAGTTTGTAGAGCCTCGTGGGCTGAGTCAAATGGGCATAAACTTAAGAAGCAACTGGGCTGAGTCCCAACAGCAGCTTTCATGATCATATGGTGGAAGAGGGCCTAATAGCCCAAACTGACTAATAGGCCTACGATCCATGTTGATACGGATTGTGTACACAAAAACGGCAGCCACATGCCCCAGCCTGGCCCTCTAGAGATTAAAAGTCCTCCTCGACCATTTTCCAACATTGACACCGACGCTCCTTGGAACAAAGCAAAGAAGTAAGGGTGATCAATTTATTTGGTTTCCGGCAGAAGTTTCGGTTCCAATTTCGGTACCGGAATTCTGGTACCGGTTCTGGCTTATTCTGAAACCGAAACCGGAACTCATTTTAAGGAATTTTCGGAATCGGAACCGGAACCGGAAATTCCGGTGGAAATACCGGAATTTCCAATTCCGGTACAATTTTTTAAATTTAAAAAAATATTATAATTTTAATTTAGAATTTTGCCTTTTCCAATTTGGATTATTTGATGAATGTTTAGTTGTTTACTTATTTGTATAGTTAATTTTTTGTTTAGTAGTTTTTTTGTAAATTTAATTTAGATTTATTTTGACAGTGTTTATTTTGTTTTGGAATTTATTGTGTTTTATTTAAGTTTATTTTAAATCAAATTAATAGAATATTTGACAAATTTAGTTGTTAGTTGTAATTTTAATTTAAAGTTGTTTGGCCCACAAAACATAACTTAAAAATTCATTTTTGGGTCAATGGGCCCAAACTAAATCTGGGCCTTTTAGGCCCAGATAAGGAACCGGAATTTTCGGTTCCGATTCGAAATTTCGGTTTCAATTCCGGTTCCATTCCAATTAATTCTGGAACGGAACCGGAATGCAAAATATCAATCCGGTGGGTACCGGAACCGGAACCGGAATGGACAATTCCAATTCCATCCGTTCCGGTGCCCACCCTTACAAAGAAGTAGACTAAAATAGACACCAACACCATCCGGAACAAACCCAATATACACAACCAAAGGGCCTACTGGGAGCTTCCCTATGACACAGTTAGAAATATAGGAAGTCATGATTGGAGTAGTGCAATGAAAAACAGTGCATTATTTGCCCCTGATTTAGGAAACTTGTTGAACATCAGAAATGACTCGTACATGCTGTTCTTCATAATTATATGGCTAGCTAATAACTTAATTGAGTCGTACAAGTGTTGCATAATTGCCAACAGAAAGAGTTATCCAGAAGCAAGACAAACTAACTACAACAAGAGAATTCAAGAACAGAACCAAGAAAGAAAAATGCAGCAATGAAGAGACGCATACTCATGACGTGGAAGTATAAATAGCTTGTGGGGAAACTTAATACTTTTTCATGCCAATTGCGAGGCTCAATCAGGTAAGAGCCGCCTAGATCACGCTGAAAAAAGAAGAAGGGCTGGGAGGGACTGGAATATCCACAGTACCTTCCAACATGAGTAGGACTTTCTTCATTGAAGGTCAGAGTGATGGCTCATCCTGAATGCACCAAATTCCCAACTTCACCATTCTCTCCAGTTGTTTCTTGTCAACGGCTTCATCTCCAAGTAGTTTATCTAGGTCACCATCCTCAAAACATTGGTAGACCCATTCTTCAAGAATAGCTTCTTCCTCGGGTAGATTCATCTCGACGCTCTTCCGACAACATATGATCTCCAACAGCACAATTCCGTAGCTGTAAACATCTGCTTTGACTGTGATGGCAGCTTCCGATGCCACTCTGGTGCGACATACCCCCTTGTCCCTCTGATGCCAGTGTAGGTCCTGGTTTGGTCTTGCGTCAGCAGCTTTGCCAATCCAAAGTCGGATATTTTTGCGCAACCGTTGTCATCCATGAGAATGTTCTGAGGTTTTATGTCGCAATGAATGATCTGTCGCTCACACTCTTCGTGAAGATAAAGGATTCCTCTTGCGATGTCGCGAGCAATTCGCATTCTTTCATCCCAACAAGGTTGTTTTTCTAACGTGAAGAGTGTATTCGCAAGGGACCCATTGCTCATGTACTCGTATACCAAAAGCCTTTGAGTTCCATCATGGCAATACCCGAGTAGACGGACTAGATTTCTGTGATGCGTTCTCCCAATAACTTTCATCTCAGTCTGAAACTCTCTTTCACCTTCAGCCAACACTTTCTCTAACTTTTGACGGCTACAACCTTCCGGCCATTCAATATTTCCCCTTTATAAACTGTGCCAAATGACCCTCTGCCAAGCTCTTCCTTAAAACCACCAGTCATTTGCTCGAGTTCCGAATACATAAATGATCGTGGAGCAAAGTCCTCACCCAGCTCGACATGTCCATTACAAGAGAGCTTTCTATACCAGAAATGATTCTTGTAAAATACAATGCCGGAAATTACCAACATCATACTTCCAAAAGCAATAAAAAAGGCACTTATAATTAAGATGTCCACGCGAAGGTATCTCTTGTTTCTTTTGGCATATTTCCAGGTGCATTAATGGGGGCAGTTACACCTACCTTGATGAAAGCAATGCTTGAATCATCCAGTTTCCTTCTCCCATATCTCAATGGAAGCCTTTGTTTTCTGCAAGTGCTGCCTATGAATAGCGCAGCTTCACAGTTACAGTCCTCTAAGCAGGCCTGTTGGCAATCTTCTTGACTGTTGATTGCAGAACAGAATATGAAACATCTTCCCAGATGGTGTTAGCCAGTTCCTCGACAGTGTATTCATTATATACATCGTTGCTTTGGCAACTTTGTGCGGTGAAGTTCCTATCACAGCCTGCGTCCAGTTCCCCGGGTGTACCATTGCGAATCCCGAAGACATTGGCATGAAGCCTCTTGATCATTCAGAACACAGAAACCGTTAGTCCACATAGACCCTTAGGGATCGCACTTATCAGATGAAGATGACCATCTGATTGACCAGTCTCCACTCTGCTTCAAATTATGTGAATACAATCGAATATCCCATCGGCATCAATTCTCATGAGATAAATAGTTTCTGTTGTCGTATATCCTCCATTGGTAAGATTCTTCATGTTGTAACCAGTACCGTTGAGCAAGTACAGATAGCCATCGGCATCAAGGTTTAGCGTCCCGTTATCCCCACTGCCAGCCTGTCCCAGATGCATAGTAAGCATATGGAGCTGTGTCTGGAGTGTCCACCGGGTACTGAACAAGGTTTCCGTCGCTTTGCATCTTAAGCCGGAAGATACCGGTTGAGTGATCAGATTCTGAAATACTAGAAAGCAGCTGTTGGCCTGCTAAGAGACGCTGACTGGATAAAATGGTATCCGTCGGGTAATCAAAACTCTGCCATATTATTTGTTGATCAGAATTATAGAGCACAAAATTGCCTGAATTAAGCATGGAAGCGGAGGAAGCTGCCCCAATTGAAGCAGCTATGACGACGCGCCCTCGTGTCCCTTGCAGGAGGAGCCTGCCATCCGTTTCGAAAAGCAAGGTAGCATTGCTGGAGACTAGAGGTTCATCGCGATTAGCAGTCCAGACAACAGTTTTCTCAGGATCAATTCCAGCAAGAAAAATCCCAACAGCGTATCATTGCCTTGCTTGTAAAATCCAAAGGCGTAGACACCAGAACGTGACAACCACTTTGAGTTGGTGGTCGGTGTCAGAGAAGATCCTCGGCTTACATTAGACTCTATTTGTTGAGCCGAAGCAGTGAAAAATGCAGAGAGAATGATAAACAGAACGACTAAATCCATGAAAAGAAATGGATTTCTGTCTAAGTTCTCTCTTCTCCACTGTTTATTTCGTTCAGAAGAAGAATAGGTTCTAGCATGAAATCCCATTCTGAAGGTATATACTGTTTTATAGGTACCAGTCTCATTAATTCGGTCGTGATTTCTAACAAGACAAATAAAGCAGGACAACATGCCCAACTTCCGAGAACCACACGTTCATAAATCGTGAATCTTTCAAACCTTGAGGGTGGCTCTCTCTTTCCTTCACTAATTATTTTTATTCGCGTTCCAGGAGCTCTGAATTCATCTAGCATATATTAATGTATATCTTCCCAAGTTCAAGAAATTAACTGGATTAACTTGCCATATTATATAGTTTACGGCGCACAATTAGAAGAAAATTGAAAACTATACCCCTTTGAATTAATGCTGGTTCAGCATATACTAAAAATACAAATACAATTTGGAGGTACGGCAATTCGTTAGGAAGGAGGAAACATACCAAAGCTAATATTTTTCCTTCTTTTTTTTTCTGGTTTTGGGAGAGAAGGGGGGGGGGGGGGGGGGGTTGTCATGCTTATACAATCCCTAATGCATCATAATTACCTATTCTGATCACGAAATAAAAAAACGAAATGAGAGTCCAATGACATATTAGTAAATGGTCAACTCCTTGTTAGGCGATGAAAATAAAGAATCAAATAAAATTTAATTAATCCATGTTGATTAGAATTACTGACCTTGACCTTGACCTTGACCTTCTTTCGAATATTTGAATTAGTCTTTTCTTTAGTCGACCCGAAATCAAATAATATATATATATATCGGTTTTCTTAATTCCTTGCCAGTTGTCTCAAGGGAATAACAAGTGTGTGTGAGCAGAGAGGCGTGCACATGCAGTGGGACAAAGAGTTTACAGCTTTCCTCACAAGAAAAAAATCGAGACACATGAGAAGCAAATTTTTAGGTGCTTTGATTTGGCAAGTGGGTATGCTTTCTCACGTACATTGTGGGTCAAAATTCAATTTTTTCTGATTTATCTCGTGTGTAAAATGTTTGATTATTTCAACTGTCTTAAATTTACTTGGGTATAATTAATTCAGTCCTACTCGGCCAGTTGGCCTTATGCCTTATGCATAAAATTTATTTCGATCCATGAACCAAAATGGACGCAATGGCCTTCCTAATTAAACGGCGAAAAACTCAAGTCAATGTTTTTTAGCTACTACGGACCAAATGTAGCAATTTCTGTATACCCTACCATGTTGTAAGAAGCCAAGCATAGACGCGGTGGTGGACTGACTTTTGTCTTGTGCATCTCTTGTACAGGCTGCGCCATATGTGGCCCTCACGCTGCATCATTTTCTTTTCCTAAATCAAATTGAACCCGAATATTTTGTTCTCATGTTCTTTTTTTTTTTTTTTTAATAATAAATTTAACAGGTTTTTTTTTTTTTTTGAATTTGACAAAAAAGAAATTGTCATTGAAAATGCAAAATGGCATAATTAATATGTAACGGATATAATGTGTCGAAAATAATAGCTTAAAATAAAAGTATCAAGACTTATGAGGTGCAAAAGTGTATTTATTCATTCTATTTATTTTAAAAAAATATCATTTTTTTAATAAATTGTCAGTTACTTAATACTTGGATTAGTAATTATTTTATTGTATTTCAAAAAATAAAATAATTTTTTAATTATATTCCTCTCTTTCGAACTTGAATTATCCAAGTGAGAAAGAGAAGGAATACGAAGTATGAAGATGCATGCGTGCTTACCGAACTTTTGGAATTGACATAATTCCTAACTGGAATTGTTAGGCATTGGATTCTGCATAAAAAATCTGGAAGTTCAGTATTAGAAAATATTAATAGGAAAGAGTATTATGCATATGTATATGTATTAATAAAAAAGAAAATAGTAAATAAAAAAAGAAGGTGAAAGAGATGAGTAATGCAATATTGTGTTTAAAAAAATTAATAAAAGAAGAATAAAAAAATAATAAATATAAAATTAAGAGTAGTAAGTAATAGTGTCAGGAAACAAGGAATAAGAAAAAAGTTTTTTTCTACTTCTTTTTTTTTTTTATAGAAGCGAATAAAACAACTATAGATATTAATTGTATGAACTGAGTAGATTAACAAAGAAAGTAAAATAAAGTGCGCAAAAAAGATTTAACAATCCAACGACAATAAGAATATAAATTTAAATTACAACATATTTGACACACACGGCGAGCTTAATGCTTATTCTAGAATAATTTATAATACAAATTTTTTTTATATTCTAGCAATATATTCTAGTAACATGCAAATCTTCAATAACGAACAATTCCAACATTTCATTCTCTCTTCTCATTAATAACTTTTATATCAACTCTTTTTTCAAACAACCACACCAACCCCTTGACTTCTTTATCTTACCTTTCAAAATTTTCGTTCTGAAAGAGAGTTTTTAATTTAATTGTATTTAACAACCAATATCCGTGGAACATATTAACAATACTGAACACAAATCAGCAATGTTACTTCCGCTTACAGAATGTGTAATAATCTACATCAATGCCATCAACAATACATGATATTCATAGCTTACTATATAATGCTTCAAAACTAAATGATCTGGTTTTCCGTACCACTAATCCCACCTCCATAAAGAAAAGATATCCAAACAAACAACTATGATATAATCAATTCAACGTATTCCAGTAAAACGATAAAACGGGAAGCACATTCTATTGCAAACATGTTGAAGATATTATGCTATACTTAAGATCTGTCCTCCATTAACTGACCCATCCAAGAGCATTTTTAGTCCCATTGATTCAGACAAAAATAAAACTCCATTGGTGATACCACAGATGGGTATGTTGGTGTACCGGTTTTTTTATTATAATAATAATAAAAAAGTTTTCTATACTTCAAAAATAAATGTCTTTCTATTTATCATTACCGGTTAAGTTCCATTACCAATATCCTTCTAAAAGTTTTCCTTACCAATGTTTCTACTTCTAATTTGATAGAAGAAAAAGAAAAAAGACAAATTAATACACCTCTTAATATTAGTTTTTGAATTAATATTTCAATTTTTCGTTAAATATATAACGTAACATTTTTCTCATTTATAGAAATAAAACCTTTTAATACTTAATTCCTAATCCTGACATAAAGCTAAGAACCATTGGATCTCACACGGTTAAATACCCAACAGATACCCCAAAAGCAGATTGGGTTTCGAAAACCTCAACTTTATCTAAAAAATGCTATCATTCCGTTTGTCTCGTTCTCGTGATTTCCACTTTTTCATTTGTCGGGAAACCATTTCTTTTCCAATGAATCTTTAGCTATGACATGTCTCATGTTATCCTTATATTATAGCAAATGCTACAAAATGTACAATAAAATTTATTAATCATTAAAATATAAATATTAATTAAATGAGAAAAATAAGGATAAATACCAAATTAGAAAGTGGACCAAAGTCGTTACCCAGATCTACATATAAAATTATCTCTAAAATCATGAAAAAAAGGTGTAATAGGACTACAATTTAAGTCTAAAATATTCTGATCAGTCATCATTACATAGAAATATTTAAATGCAAATCTCACCTTCATTTCCAAGATTCAAAAATTTCAACTAGGAACAAACAAAAACTAAACCACTTATTTCAAATTATAAATGCATGAACATAATCTCTCCTATATCAACTTTATTTATAAAATAATAAAAGGAACATTCAGATTAATTTTGGAAACCTATTTTCTAAATTAATCTTGTTAAAAAAATACTTGTTATTTTTTAGGTAAATTAGTCCGCATTCCCTGAGTTTTACCTTTTCCATTTTCCCCAGCTCATTCCCTAAACAACCCTGGATAACCCATTACCAAATAATATCTGCGTCACTTTGACGATGCATACTGGCCTAACGGTTACACGGGCACTGACAGCTAATTTTAAAAAATACTCACCAATCACAACGGACACGTGTCATACAAAAATAAAAATAAATATTTAAAAAAAAAAATCTAAAATCTCAATTAAAAAAAAAAAAAAAAACTGATCGGGAATCCTCATCCATTTCCGTGGAGCCCCTCCCACCCACTGCGGCGCCCGAACTGAGCGCCACGAAGAGCTCCCTCCTCCCGCCGGCGCTCAGCGCTGACCTCCCATCTCCGCAACCGCTTCTGCGGATTATCCCCCACGCCCCAAGTCCGGCATGTTGAGAAATTTCCCTCTCGCTGGCGAGCCATGGCGCAGATTGGCGGTGAGGGCTCACCGTAGCCTCACGGAAGTATCGGGTCTCCCCCGATCCATTTTTTTTTTTTTTTTTTTTTTTTTTAAGATTTTTTTTTTTTAAAAAAAAATTTTTATTATTTATATTGACACGTTTCACATTGCGACTTGAGTTTAAAAATAAAATCCAGACTGCATCTACGTGTAAACTGACCACGTGTGCATTTCCGTCCAAAAATTGACGCCAGGATCTATTTGGTAACGAATCCTCACCGCAGGGATGTTTTTAGGGAAAATCTAACCCTGAGGACCAAACTGGGAAAAAGTCAAACCCCAATACGAACAAATTTAGCCTTTTTTTTATGTTACTGGAATCGGATCATAAATAAATAGCCCAAAGCACGAGGGAACACGGCCCCATTAAGCCCATAAGACTGCGAATCCGAGCCCAATACCAGTAGCTCGTGAGACTGATCCTAATTCCCCCATGAAAACCAGTTAATCTCGAACCACTCCGAACCAGGTTAGGCAACTCACGAGCACACGAGGGAAAACCGCTCCAAGACGAACATGGAAAATCAGTTAACAAAGGGGAAAACGGAGTATCAATATGAGGGATAAAGGCGAAACAAAGTGTAAGCAATCTAATTCATTCCAGAGAGAAAACTTTTTAGAAAAGTACGAAATAAAGTACTTTTTGGTCAGTTCAGCAAGTTTAGACCCTTTGACCAACTCATAAAAGTACCCGGAGGACATTGTCCTCGCAAATGACATATGAAGCACAATTTACATGGGCCCTATCACAAACACTCTACCGGCAATACCGCACCATGTATCCAAAACTAACGTTACGCGCCTCATATATCTTTTAATCAATAACAACAATGAGACATTCTTCTTCACGGCTTCTTTCCTTATATATATCCACTGCGCTTCCACCCTGCCCTGATATTGCCGCTCAATATTCCGGCCTCTCATCTATTCTCCGACAAGCTTCCTCCTCCTCTCCATGCTTCCTTCTGTTCGCATCCAATTCTTTCCACCCTAAACCTCAGCAAATCCGAGCAACAAAGGAAAAAAACCTTAGAAGACAAAAAAACCGAACTGTAAAACTGAATTTCCTTAGAAGAATAAGCCGAACGTCTTCACTGCGTCAATGAAGCAGTTTCTCGTTGATAGAAGATTATGGGTACATCTATCTTCGTCTCTAGCTATCCGTGTCAGCACAATGATTTGGCCTTTTTTTCGTTCAAACTGACCTTGCAACGACCAACAACTTGTGGGCTCTACATCACTCCACATAGTACCTGATTGAATCCGAAATTTTCTGACCCGTGCGAAATGTTCAAAATCGTTCTGAGTAACTCTCCACACACCTGGTGAATTCTGGGTATATTTGGGCAATCTATCGACCCCAATCCTTACTATGTACAAAATGTATAGTAACACGTAGAACAATCTGAAAGAATCATAGAAACCAATATGCTACTTTGTATGTGGATAACTATGGACCTCAATCAGATAACTCCTGGTCTTTATCCTAGTAGTAAAAGGGTACTTCGTTTCTGAGCTTGTTATCGATATTATTTATAAAATTCTTTGGTGGAGGTAGAAGGAAGCATGATATGCGATTAAACCGTATATCATCCTCAAAGTATTTTATTTGATATGTCTTAAAGGAATAAGTTAATATGTCTGTTTAAATAACCTCGAGTGTAGTTAGTCCTTGAAATAGTGATAGAGAAGAGAAGGAATCCATTTGTTAAATTTACAAACACTAAATCCTATAGAATTCTATTCCCTGAGCCAAAACTTTTGATATTCCTCACACGTTGAAACTGGTTCCTTCATTGATATCAACAACCTTGTGAAAATGCAATGCATTTTTCAAATCTTAGCCCTTTTAACTCTTCTCTCCGAGCTTCTGAACTAATTAAATTAACAAGATTATGCGCAGAGTGACTGAAAGAAGATTCTGTACTCATCACAATCAAACAAATTACACTAGAAAAATCTCAATAAAATTTACTAAATTAGACCACCCAGTTCCACTAAGCACATCCTGAGAACTGTATTAATAATATTCTTCACACACCAAAGAGCTTAGAACTCACCGAAATTTTTCCGTTTTCCCCCGTTTACAATCTAAGATATACCCAAAATACTTAAAAACCAACTATAATCCGAACCACGTTTCCAAGATAGTTCAAAATTATAAAGAAATAAGCTCCTACGTTACATCTACATGTTTTAACTTTTTGATTTTGAACAACTGTTATTTTAGATTAAGTCTAATCATAAACCTAATAAAACTTGTTTGGAATGTTCAAGAATTTTTGACTGATGTAAATGTAATACCAAATTTAAAATCCCAATACCAGAATAGTAATAAAAGTTAATACTGAAATTATTCAATTCACTAATTGGCTTAATATATTTATTCTTTAAAAAAAATAGGTCTTAAAAAATTAACATGATTTTAGATAGACAGGACCTTTATATATGATGACTGAACCTTAAGCTAAGGATTATATCTCAATAATTTTTATATTATTTTGAACAGTCACTGTGGAATTACATGAACATATTAAATACATATATAAGTTTAGGAGAGATATAATTAAACATTAGATAAAGTCAATAAGTGAATTAATCAGAACAAAACATTAGAATTCCCCAACTCATTCTCCAAGAACTTGATAGTATAGGACGTCCCTTTGATACTCACAGTGAAATCCCAACTTTTGATTATTTATGGGACGGGGAGGAAAAAATGAACAAAAATAATAAACCGATGATGATTAAGCTGTTCTTTTTCACAGTAGCAAAGAAGAACGAAAAGAGGGCTTGTACGGCCGTGCTCTCTAGGAACAAGGCATCATAAATCAGACAATTCAAATGTGAATATGCCACAGGCCATACCGAAATTCCAGTAACACGAGACCATATGGCGTGCATCCTGTGTTATCAATCACCCTGCCTATATAATCCTACATGTTTTAATTGCCTCCATTTGTGAGTTCGCACCTTTCCGTCATGCTATGCTTCTGAGTCTCAATTAGGCCAAAATAAGCTCAACTAAGATTGGCCTTTAGGAACTCCTCATAAATATATTGACAATATTGTAATTCCAATAAAGCAATAGCACTGAGACATGTTCACACTTATCATTAAATTGTGGTCGTGGGGCCGGGTGGAGCTTTCTAGTTACCTTTGAACGGAGGTCTCTTCCATTCCCGAAGAATATTGTGCAATGGCCTTGGAAAGTTCACAGTCGACTGAAGCACCTATGTATGAATAAGTACAGAAGCTATCTATTGTGGTCTAATACTATAAAATCACCTCCTTTAGAAGGTATATTCTCCTTATCTTATCCATACATATTTAATACCCTCCAGGATATTAGACTCACTAATTAGTATAAATTAATTAGATATCTTTGATGATCAATTCCTTGAAGGACCGTTTCAGCGTTAGAGCTACTGAATGCCTTTCAATCAGGAGAATTCTTTTCTAGTTGTTTAGTCAAGCACACATGTCATCAACAATAGTAAAAGACTACAAGACTGATTATTTCAAATACTTGATATTCGGTTCCCGCTTCACATATGCTATTTACTAGCATACAATCTGCCCAATAAGCATATACAGACAACATCTCAGAATACTACAAAAACTCTAAATAGCCCAAAACAGACCTCCCACCGCCTATGTCCCACCGGTGAATGGTAACCAAAAACCATACAACCTATACTATTTCCAAATACCTGTGACTCCTTATCGTGCAAACTAAGCAAGCCGGTAAATCCATATAAACACTTCCGCTCGTCGGCATACTCCTGTTTACAGCCACACCACTTTATGATTGCCATTCCAAATCGGAACACTTACTGTAACCCTACCGAGTACAGGAGTAATCCTGTACCTGCCAAAAAGCTTCATCATCTTTCAAGCCATATGCGTCGAGTCCGTACTGTATCCCTCCACCGAGCATCTATACGTGCCGGGCTTTTCCGTCATGAAGTCCCGCTATTGAGAGGAGCCTGCCAGTCCTCCTGACTTAGTATCCTTCTGCGAATCAAAGAGGTCTTCTGATTTCCAGCCTATGGCAGATCACGAATAGCCAAGAAATGTATTCCATGGTATTCTAAACATTGAGAGACTGAAAAATCAGAAGAGAGAGATGAGAGGGCGAATAGGATCATGACTCACTAGCTTATGAAATGAAGCAGGGACTTCAAACGTTTTGGATCTATTCATAAAGCTTCCTGAATATAAAGGTCAAAGTAAAAAGTAGGGGGCTCGTGTTACAACCAGTGCGTGAACTTTAAAAACGTGATCCTTGTTGACCAATTTTGGGATTGCGCTGCCATGCTATCGCGATCGGTATAATATGTGTCGCCCCTTTTCAATGCAGAAATTTCTTTTGATTTCCTCCTGACCTCGTTTTTCTTGTTTTGAGTATGAATATACTAGTACCAACAGAGACAGCGATGTTTTGATCCTCCGGAATGACGATTAAGTCTATCCACAAGAACAATACGAGTTATAGCACGCTATATACGAATACAAATGTGTTTCTGCGTGTCTTATAATGTATCGATTTACATTGCCAATCGCACTACGACTAGAGTCTGCAAGAAAATTTCAAGCGTTACAAACATTCATATGGTGCATTGATTGTTGTGATGATTAGCACCATATCTCAGTCCTCTAAACAGAGATAATTGAAACAAAAAAAATAGAAGAAATAAAATGGTAATGGTCTTTCATTTGGACCAAAAAAATCATAATCAGTAAAATTATGTTTTATGAGGAGGATGATCATTTTCGTAGTCATAAAAGATTACTATTACTTTTAATATACTATAGACAGATCAGATTTTATTATATAAATAACCCCAAAACAAACAAAATAGCACCCAATGTTAAGCCCTGACTTTAGTGATAATTGGCTTTCAAAATCTTAAATTTCCGAATATTATCTATAGATTCCTATCATCTTATGATCCAGCCTATTCAGAACTTTAACTTAATCAAATTACCCCCAGTTTGGATAGCATGACTTGCACAATCTCAATAAACTTAGTCAAAATGCGGCATAATCAAAATCCAGACGACTCAGTTTACCGGATTAGATAACAGATAAATCAAAGAAATAAACCTCCATAAAACTGCTCCGACCCTTCAACACTCTGGTCAAACCTTTATCAAGCCACACACTTCAGTATCTAGATTTTGACGTCTTACATTGACCCAATTAGCTTCCTTATTTGATGCTTCCAAGGCATACACTTTGAACGCAGAATATTTCCCCATGAACTGTTCACTCTCACGTCCGTTAATTTCAACGAAGAACTATTCACTCCGACAACAGAGTTTCACAAGTGAATAATCCGCTAACATCATGAAGCTATCTAACAGATCAGGGTAAGCATTCGATCCAGAATCGGTGTTGATACGGCTAGGAATAAACCCATTTCTGTCCTTCTGAAATTTAAACGTGAGGAAATTGCACCCACCATTCTCTGACGTAAGAGACAATAATCTCTGTGTTACTATTTTGCTGAACAAACAACAATTACTAACTGTAGTCACATCCAGTGTGACAGATCCTACTATTCTCAGCCAGATAATAATTGACCCACACACAGCATTGGCCAAATTTTTTAACACTAAAACGGTTTCACTACCTGCAAATACAAGAAAAGTTTTATCCTACATTTTTTGGGTAGGTGGGGTGTGGTTGGTGGGATTTCCAGGCGCAGGGGCCCGTAATATATCGTGCTGACCACTACCCTATTTGATGTACTGAGAGAGCCACTTGAAACCATCACCATATCCCATTTTGCGTACGATGCTCATGCCAAGATGTCTGTAGGTTTACCTTCCCGCAACTCATACCGCCTCATCCTCTGAGGCAGCATATGGTATATCGATCTTATTTCCCAAAATAAGGAAAGGTACATTAGCGAGGGCCTCATCAGAAAGAAGAGCATCTAGTTCCTTTTTTGATTCGGCAAACCTCTCCTTGTCATAGGCATCCACCAGGTACACCACAGCATCCACCTGTAACATTAAAATGCAGAAACATATTACCAGCACGTATTGGTAGTTCAAACATCACAAGAACCGATAACTAGAAATAGAAATTTCAAACATAAAAGTCACTTGGAAGTGGGAAGCAAGTCCCCCTGTCCCAGATGTAAAACATTACAAAGCACATTCAACGGTTCAGCCATCTGAAAAGTCAAGGCCCAACACATCAATTTACTAAAATGCGACCGCATATTGTGTAAACACTTGGAAAGTATGAAGCTCAGACAAGCACATGCTGGTTGTCAAAACATCATGCTTAACCATAATAAGGAACTGAAGTCTCAGACTTAAAAGTCCCTTGCAAGTGGAAGGCACAAGTCAGATGTAAATCATGAGAAAACACAACCATCTCAAAAGTCCAACTCATTAACTTAAAAGAATTGTTGCCACATTTGGTCTAACCAGGTAGAATGAAACCTCAAACATGAATAAGCACTTTTTCTAGTAAGAGATCTTGAAGCGGAACAGAAGTCCTCATCCAAAACTGTTTGACGTTAATCCATAGGTCCTAATCTACCCAATATTTGATTTATGGCAAGGGTACCAAGAAAGACAGCTCCAGCATGAAACTATTTCTACAATTCCATCAAGAGATGCTTAGTCCAAGATAAAATAGAAGGAATGGGTATGGTGCCTTAGAAGATGACTATATTCATTTCAACAAAGAAGGTCAACTGCAACAGTCATGTAAAGAAGTCACCTGAGGAAGCTAATGGACAAGCTTGCAAGTCCTGTTTTTGAAGGCAAAAGTTAACGCCCATGAAGAGCAAGCCCACATACCCTCAAATAACTTCCCAAAATGTACCACGCACCAACAACCAGGGATGGCACCAAGAGGGTCCAGGGTCTGAAATCTGGAAAAATATTTGGCATTTTTTGGTATTCTTTTTATTGATGTCTCTTCGAAAATTGACTTCTGATCTAGAACTAACAATATTTTTGGTGTTCCCAAAATATTAAAAATGAGGAAATATGTATAAGACTTTATTACTTTTCAATAATGCCAAAGCAAAATATACCTTCCAGCTTAAATTTTTTTCCTCTCCCCCCCCCCCCCCCAACCATATAACTTTCTAGCTTTGTCCCCGCCAACAGCACCAAACTTGGTCACTGTTCCCAAAGTTGTTATTAGACATAGCATGTACCTGCACTCAAACACGCCCAGCCCAGCACCACCAAATCTTTACGGGAGGTGAGCAGACACAACTCAGTTGACACATTTTTTGGAACGTGATTGAAAATAAATATATAAGTCCAATAAATGCTGTGTAAAGAAATAGTCAAGGCACATAACTAATAGTCAAGTTGTACTTTGCTTTAACATAAATATTGTGAAAGATGTAAGAACTATAAGACAAGAGCGCAAATTTTTGAGCAGTGTTTGAGAGAAACGTTAAGAAAGAGGTGAAAGCATTCATGGAGTGTCCCTCATGAGGATGTCACACTAGAGGTGGGAATCTCAGAATGAGGCATATAAGAGGAGCCTATGAAAAAGGTTACCCTCAGAGAGAACCCTAATAAAACTTCAGAACCACAACTGTCATTACTGAATAATAACCAGAGGTGACAAAAAGTAGCACATAACTATAGAGCGCAGATTTTTTTTTTTCTTTGCCCATTATTCTCAACTTCACTAAGCAGTGAGAAAAAGTAAAAAGTGTTTATGCATAGGTAGCAATGCAAACAAGACAGCAAACATGGTAGATTTTACAATAACAATTAAGAACAAGAACATGAGACAAGACAAGTTTTATCATTATCTGAAGAACAGTGCAAAAGCAACTGCACATGGCCTGCTGATAACAACAGAATGCAACAACGAAATAAACTCAATCTCAGGAATTCATAGAGATCTAAAAAACAACAAACAACAAATCTAATCTACAGCTTAGATGACGGATAGCAGTGTACAATTATCAAAGGAAGACAAAGGTACTGAATCTCGATTAGCTAAAAGTCAGTTTCTTAATAAAAGAAAGAACTGAAAAAACAGGCTGCAGAACACAAAACAACACCCCCAAAAAGAAACGTACAAACACAGACAGACACACATCCATACATATGACTTGATACCATATACCAGATACGAAAAATCAGACTACAATAGCAAACAGATTTTATAAAAACATGGAAGACGAGGGCATCTAATTACAAATTGTTAATAACATTTGTGAATGAGTTTAGTTATGGTGCAATTCTTGTGCACGACCAATCAAGTCAATTTTCGATAACAATCATGGAAGGAATGCAGATGCAGCAGATCTATATAAAAGAGACACCGACAAGAAAGATGTGCACAGATTCCGTACAGAGCTACAGAACTAGCCCGACTCTTGGCACGTAGCTTACTTTTGCATAGTAATCCTTCCAGACTCTGCGAGCAATCTGATGCCCTCCCAAATCAAATGCCTTGAACTTGATCTTCCCAATACTCAACTCCTCTGAAGTGGGATACTGTGTTGGCTGGTGCTGTACCAGTCTCTGCAAATCAATCAAAGAAGGATCAACTTATTACAGCATAAAACAATAACAATCAAAATCAATTTGGTCAATTGAATGAAATTCTACAACAAATATCATTCACTAATTTGATTTTTACATATATTTGGCTTAAATAGCTTGCAAAATAAACTTACTGAGATTAAATTAAGCCCATTGCTTATTTGCAAAACATATACATAGATATACACTTGAGCAATAGATGCATTTATATATAAATTATTTTTCAGATTTGATTGGAACGATGGAGAAGTAGGAAGACTTTAGCAGTTCATAATTATATAAAATTCATTTATGTGCCAAAACAATAACTATGACAAAAGAGTAAGAGCTGTAGAATGGTCCTCGCTCAAGTGGAAACCCTAGCTTTCAAGTGCAGCTCCAAGGCAGGAGAAGTTGTACAGGTACATCAATACAGTAATCTTGGATAAAAGAAAGAATCGAATATAAATCAAAACTAGTTGTAAAGTCTGATAATTCTTGAATCAACAATTAGTAACCGACTTCAACTACTTCTTTTAATTACCCAAAAAAAAAAAAACAATTGGTAACCTGCAAAATATCATTCTTTTAATCAATCAATCTCATGTAAGAAGAAAGCAAGCTGGAAACTCAAATGCCATAATTCAGTGGAAAGAAAGGTCGTTATTTAACGTATGCCAGCCCATGAACACTTTACTCTCTTTCTTTGATCTCCCTTGGTTTCCCCTTTTAATAGGACTCATCTACCGTGTATCTGACAACTCAATGGTTCCTTTTTCTCCTTTTTCTCTGATTAAGGTATTAAGGGCTCACAAAACCATCAAAAAGAAGAAGTGTTTTTAGTTTCCCATTAACTAAACCTTCCCGCCCTACTGGAAACTATCAGTTTTCGGAAGTGTTGTGATGAAATGGATTTGTCTTGATCAATGGAGAGAAGAAAGCATCAATCTTATATTTTACAGTGTTTGAGTTTCCAAAAGTGAAAATATCACCTCTTTTAAGCGAATTGAGCCTAGAAATACTTTTTAACAAAATAAATAAACCAATAAGACGAATAACAAACAATCAGAAGAAAATAACAAGATATCCAAATATATCATTTCTCAATAATACAATCAGATCATTAATTGAAAACCAAAAAAACAAGTCCGAAGTTAAAAGCATGATTTCGAAATAATAAAGAAAGAAAGCGAACCTCGTCTTTCAACATGTGAAGCAAGGTAGTCTTGCCGGCATTATCGAGGCCCAGGAACAATATCTTCGCCTCCTTCTGCCAGAGACCGAGGGAGGCCAGGACTCCGTAGAACCAGTCCAGCATAAACATGCTGCTCTCTCTACCTCTTTCTCCCTATTCGGAGATTCTCAGATCGAGCTCGGGTCGATGAGGATCTGATCGGAGTGAGAGAGTGGGAGAGAACGGGATTGTCCGATTCACTGCCTGCAATGTCCAAGTCCTCTGGGGAGGAATACGGTGAAAAATTGTGAAAGCGAAGCAACGCAGCGAATAATGGAGGTGAATTAATGAGCGGGTTAGCTCAGAGAGGGAATTAATTGAGGGGTCCTCTGTTTGTAAAAATTTCTCTGGGACTCCGGATCTAGTTGGTCCAACGGAAGATGACGTCGTTTTAAGGAGAGACCACAAAACAACTAACAGACAAAGGGCTTTTTCTTTAAAGAACGGGGTAAAAATTGGATTTGCACTTTTTATCGTGAAATAACCATTTCCAAGCATGCCTGTATAGCTTGGATTTTGCTTCCCCTTATTGTAATCAGATATGTTTTTTTACATTATACACTATTTACATATTGCAGCATACTATAGATGTAACATAATAAAAAAGATTAGAATTGGGTTAAATACATTTTGTCCCCCTTATCTTTAGGGTCATTTACACTTTGCATCCGATGTATTATTTTTGACACATTGGACCCTTTAACTTACACATTTTTTCACTTTGGACCCCACACCCAAATTGTTAATTTAGACGGATTCCGTTAAAACGTGGGGTGCAATGTGTATATACACTGCAAATGCCAAAAGATAAGGGGGCAATGTGTAAAATTTTGACAGAATCCGTCTAAATTAATGGGCAATTTGGGTACGGGGTCCAAAATGAAAAAAATGTGTAAGTTAAGGGGTCCAATGTGTCAAAAATAATACATCAGGGTGCAAAGTATAAATACCCCAAAGATAAGGGGGCAAAGTGTATTTAACCATTAGAATTTCAATGACCAAGGTAAAAAGCATATCAGCATGGGATTATTTTTTGGTCCTTCTGCCTTTGTTGTCATTACAAGAAAAATAAACTAATAATTTTGAAAAACATAATTTTTTTCAGAGAATTTAGATTCTATCCGATTATTTATCTATCTAAATTATTTTGAAATATAATAAAGATTAAATTAATAGAAGACCGACATGGAATCGAAATCGGGATCGGGATGTCCATTGTCGGAGTTAAATAGCCTATTTAGGACTTGTCTCCATTATCAGTTAATTTTTTTAGTACACGAAATGACTCATATCATGTCTGAAAAATGGACTATAAGGATCGGGCCATTCAAAATTGTACTTTATAGACTAATTTGTTAAAAGTCAATATTACAAATATTGTATTAGTAATTAAGCCTTTTTTTTAATCTATTGGAGAGATATAGACACATCGTGAATTTAAATTAGGCATAAATGCACCCACAGTCCTTATGGTATAAGAAAATTACAAATTAGTCCTTGAGGTAAAGAAAGTTGTAAATTAATCCCTGTGGTAAGGTTTCCGTTAAAAATATGTCATTTCGTCCATCTTCGTTTCTTTCACTAACAACATATGCTAATAAATTACGAGGTCTACTTGGGGATATAGCACGTTGTGATTAGTGTTGACTATCATATGCCATTAGCAAAAGAGACGGGATGAACAGAATGACGTATTTTTAATGAAAACCTTACCACAAGGACTAATTTGCAACTTTCTTTACCTCAGGGACTAGTTTAAAATTTTATTATACCACAGGGACGAAGGTTGCCTTTAAGCCTTTAAATTATATCCCTTTGAGGTATTGTTTGGATATGGGTCTTGGTTCTGGTTTTGTGATTCAAACCATGGTTTAAACCCAAGTTGACTTCTCCACGTTTGGCATGTTTAAACATAATAGTTACACACTCACGTGTCAACTGCTGATTGGGCTTTGATGTAATCAAACAACAATACATGCTTTTTCTGACAAACCTACTTTACTAGATGTCGGCAATCTTCCACCCTACGATACATGACACAAATATCTTGTCATTTCAATTAAAACTGTTAGCCGTTGTGCAAAAGGGTCTACGTTGCATGCTTGTCTACCTTCCCATCTCCTTCCTCCATTGTCATAGTCGTTCATGCCCTGCACCTTAATATGCAAATTTATTATGGCGCCTCTTCCTCTAACTGTCGATTGAATACCCTATATCCATCCATTTGCCACGTTCTCCCCTAATTACTTTCCACCCACCCAGTACGTTACTGTTCCGTACAGATTCCCCCACAATCTCTTTTGAAGCACCTGTTAGCCCTTTCTTCTCAGGATTACACAGCTCTACAGCCCCTGCCAAGAGAATCGAATATCAGATTGCGATCCCTCCATACCTGGAACCCACTCTGATTTCATTGTCACCTCAATCTTCATCTTCAAGACTGTGCAATCAGTCCGATTGACTCATGACACCAGTCATTTCAAATATGACCTGTTCCAATCCGGTTTATAAAGTTGTACGAAATTAAAAGCTGCCCTTTTCCCAGATCATCTCTATAATATGCCCAAGCGGGTGAGTATCGCCTGTAAATGCTCTAGATACAATCCTTATATGGGACTCCTCGATGCCCTTCCCCTGTCCACAGCCGCTAATGTGCCCACAATGCCAGACAACCGGGATTCATGCAGCCGCCAACATCGACTGTTGTCTTCCCCATCAACAACTACCACAGCTCCCACAATGCGTTCTAGGTCCAAAGTTTGTACCTTTGGGTCCCTTCAAGCTATGTGTTTAGTTGCGCGCACATTGACAACATTGTTCCCATCTTTGAGTTCACAATATTCGACTATATGCCTCTGTGAAGTTCAAATTCAAAAAAGCCCAGACATTGTTCACTACTTATTACAATTGCATAGGCTTTTCGTTTTGCCACAGCATGCCATAATTAATTAATCGATTCTATACATAAATGTGTAGGCCATGATTATTTGGAAGATTCCCTATAATTATATCCCATTACTGCTTCCAAGTATTTATATATTCTATCGTTACCAATTGACGTCCATGCTTAAAGGTACTTCATATACATAAATGTGTTGTAACATTCATTCACTTACTTTAGCATTATTCTGATTATTGCTTCTATGTTTGTCTAATAGTAGCGTTTGATAGCATAGGTTTTTCCTTGTACCACAACATGCCATCTGGGTTAATCGGTTCTATGCATAACATTTTGTCTCATATTATCTTTTGACATGGCACCTACAACATTGAGATAATACTCGTGCTTCAGTTTTGGTTTTGTGTTCCATGTCGTTGATTCATTTTTTGTTGGATTTTCTACAGCCCTACAACCTTTGCTCACGCTCCACGAAACTTGGTATCAAGAAAAACATTCACAAGCCACCGATAAGACGAAAATTGGTTAGTTTTATCTACTAACTTCAATTTCTCTAATCGATACATGGCTTGCAGCATGTTTTGTGCCTTTGTTGCGTGATTGATTTATTTTTTTGTCAATACTCACTTTCCATTTAGGTTGGGCTGATATTCCATAGTCACTTTGCATTTGGGTCTATGTCCTGCATTTATGGACCAACATCCTATTTTTGGAAATTCATTCGCTTTTACCTTTTGAACTTGTTATCTCATCCATACTCATGCCCCCACTACTTCTGTATATGGGGAAGCGGTTGTCCCTTTATGTTATTTATTTTGTTGTCTATATTTATACATGTAATAAAATACATAAAATTTTTTAATAAACCAACCTTTAATCTTATTTTTGCACCAATCATAGGTATATGATAACGCCTCATATGGACCAACATCCTATTTTCAGAAATTCCTTTGCTTTTACCTTTGGAATTTGTTGTCTCATCCATATTCATACCCACACTACTTCGGTAGATGGGGAATGTTAGCTGTAAGTTTAACCACACAATGCCATTAACACTCTTTCAATATTTCATCCTCTTCTTCCAATAATGTATAACATTTTTTTTTTCTCTCCATTGAAACAAGTGCACAAAAATGTGAAACCCTTTTGAGGAAAGGGTCTAGCCAACTACAAACTTATGTGCGAACTCTTCTCGGGCTCAACTGCTACGGGTCTCTTCCACCGTGCTTCTACTGCTAGCCTGGGGGACACTGATGATGAACGGAAATTTGAGGATGAGCTTAATGGTTTGGGGATTGATGACAACCATGATCCCCCTGTGCCATCTCCATTTGCACAACGGTCTCTGTCTCCATCCCGCACCAATTCGGGTAGAAGGACCATCGACAATTTGTCAAGTGTGCACCTCCGCCCCAAGCGGTCTAAGGAAAAATTGCGTTCCGACACCAATGATATGGCTCTTCTCAAGTTGTTGGCGCTTAGGATCATCGCAACAACATTCTCAAAAATTGGATTGCACAGCAGAGTAGAGTTGTCGGTATCACAGGCTCTAGCCAAGATAGGGATGTTGTGTCAAATGACCCATATTCAAAGTGCCTCCTCCTTATGCAGGCATTGTTTGGAGAAGATGAGCACGCGATGTTCTTGAAAGGGTGCAAGGAGCTTGAAAACTCGTTCAAACAAAATGTATTCATGATCATGACCGATGCACAGCGCAAGACTTGGTTATATTCTCTTTAGACGTATATCATAACTTTTTTTTCCTCCCTTAGGCCATGTGTACTATTATTTTCTAATAAGAAGTAGATAGTAGCCTTAACTAACCCCGTTGTTTATATTGTGAGACCATAAAAAACAGCTGCAAAATTTAGTTTGGCCGATGTTTCTTATCATTGCTTTGGTTATATTCCCTATAGTTGCATCTCATAACCTTCCTTCTAAACTTATGCCATTTGCTACTTATAACAATTCTAGACTTGCTTAGTTATTTGTGTGATGAGAACATGGAAAACAGCTGCTGAATGAAGTTTGGCCATTGTTTATTATCATTGCTTTATATATGCCATGTCCATGCTCCAATGTATTTGTGTTGATATTTTGCCAAATACTGTAACTGGTTGTGATGTTGTGGCCTTTTCGATCCCAGTTACATAATGATATGCAAGATGTTTGCTTAGCAAAAAAAAAATGGGTGTAAAAATGGCTTCCAAACTTCAGCTTGGCTTATGAAATTCCAAACTGAATGGCTTCCAAACTAATGCCTAAGAAAGCAAAGTTCATTTATATCGATGAGTAATTGGTATCTATCCATTATTGGAAAACAAAACAAGAGGAGAAAAACCCATGATTCAATATTTTTTGCAATTTCTATGCAATTAACTTCATTTAGTAACAAAGTTTCTGTTATCAACTTTTCAGCCATCCCCACAAAAAATTAGGTGGGGGAGACTAATGTTGTGAATAAAACATCTGATTGCTCAAAACGATTTCGCAGATAGCCTACAACTCTTATCCATAGCTCAGCTTCACCACTCAAGGCGCTGATGGCAATACAGATACTGATCTCCCCCAAACCGTAGGCTTGCTATCATAGGCCTTTCTTACTTCAGCCTTCAAGTATTGTCAGTGCAATACCGTTTGGAGAGGACTTCAACTTGTTCAGTAAATGACTTGTTGGCATGCTCACCAATGTGTTTGAGCATCTGGTCTCATCGCCTTCAGCTACCATAGGTGATGATAATTGGGAATACCATGCCTGGCAGCAAAGAAAATTGGGTCTGGTGGACAACTTCTGGCTAATGGCTTCCCAGGAAATATTATCGCACAACATCCCGTGCTTGGATTTGACAAAAAGAAAATTCGTCCAGTAGCAATACGCAATTCAAGTCATGCTAAACTTCCTTTAAGCACCAATATGATAGAGATAGATGAGGAATTTGTAATCCCGATTTGACAAAAAAATAAACCTTATAAATACAAAATTCTACAAGACATGTTAGTGGGAGCACCCTGATTTGCCAAAAATAAAACAGCACATTTGTTATAGGGGTAAACTCATAGTTAGCCCCTATGTTTGGGCAAAATCAAGTTGCTACCCTTATTTTTCAATCCAACAATTTGAGACCCATAACTTTCAAAACCTATCAATCTTCGCCCCCGTCTAAATTAGACGTTAAATCAAACGGAAAAGCATGAAAAATGACCAAAATGCCCCTCCAAAATAAAATTACTAAAAAAATTAAAAAATTCAAAAATAAAAAATGATATTTTTTTAAAAAAAATATATTTTTAAATAAAACTATTGAAAATCTATTTCAATAATCTATTTATTTTTAATTTATTTTTAAATTATTATTTTTATTTTTTTTAAAATTTAGCCTTGGAGGGGCATTTCGGTCATTTTGCATGATTTTCGTCGGACTTAACGCTTGATTTAGACGGGGGCGAAGATTGATAGGTTTTGAAAGTTATGGGTCTCAAATTGTTGGATTGAAAAATAAGGGTAGCAACTTGATTTTTGCCCAAACATAGGGGCTAACTATGAGTTTAACCCTTTGTTATAAGATAACAATCGAGGCTATGTAGATTGGTTTAAGCTGTGAGGCTGGCATGAGACAATGCACGCGAGGACAAAATAATTAGACAATTGTGTCCCATTCCAGCCACACTACGGTATATTGCTTCCAGTGGCCATTCACGCTACTCGCGCTTGAGGAGCCGCTGGAGTGAAACATACATAATGTTTGGCAGTGAGTGCTCGCATGGCATGCTAGAAGTTGCGCGAGTGAAAAAAGCCCAGTTGATTCGAGCAGAATATTGCCAAACCAAGATTGCCTCCAGATGCCATTCGCGTAGCTCGTGCTCGCATAGGTCTTAGAGCGACATCTTCCCAGGTCTAGCAGTGAGTTTCGCTACCTTGACATGTGAGATAGTACGCGTGTAAAGGAAAAAAAAACTTTCTTGCCACATCAGCTGGTGTCACCATTAGACAGAGGCTTGCTTCCAGAGGACATTCGTCGAGTTCGTGCTTGCGTGGCCACTGAAGCAACATGAACCCAGTTCTAGTAGTGGCTTTCGCTTGCCTGGCATGCGAGGCACCTTGCGAGCGAAGAAAAAAAAATCTATTGCCATGTCAACCATTCAACGTTAATCCTTGGCTTGCTTCCAGAGGCCATTTGCGCAGCTGGCGCTAGAGTGGTTGCTGGAGCAACATACATTTCCTACAACTCACCTCGGTAGGGATTGTAAAGTAAATATGAATATAATTCCATGATAGTGCATACCATCAGTGATTACGGGCCAAATCCTTGTCGCCACTTCAAATCACTCCCAAGTGAGAAAAACACATTATAGGAGCTAGCTAGTATTTGCTTACAAACATGGACAAAATAAACTATATGTGGTTATATATTATGCGGAAGCTGCAGCTTCCTTTAGGTTGGGAATCTAACCCTTACGTAGTTTAGCAGCATAAACTTTATTGACTCCCCATAATGGCCATGGTCACATTATCAAATAACCATGGAAAAAATAGGTTAAATACACTTTGCCTCCTATCTTCGGGGTCATTTACACTTTGCACTACGATGTATTATTTTTGAGACACTGGACCCCTTAACTTACACATTTTTTCAATTTGGACCCCGTACCTAAATTGCCCGTCAATTTAGACGAATTTAGTCAAAACGTGGGGTGCAATACATAAATATCTCCAAAGATAAGGGGGTAATGTGTACATACCCCCAAAGATAAGAGGGCAATGTGTAAAAATTTTGACGGAATCCGTCTAAATTGACGGCAATTTGAGTACGGGGTCCAAATTGAAAAAATGTGTAACTTTTTGGGTCCAACGTCTCAAAAATAATACATTAGGATGCAAAGTGTATATGCTTCCAAAGATAAGGGGGCAAAGTGTATTTAACTAAAAAAAACGTTGTCATGTTTACTTCAAGGAAATCAGCATGCTCGAGTATTGATTGGGCTCATTTCCAAATAATTATGCACGTCTACATTATGTGCAGAAAAGTGGATAACCATTCCAAAAGCAATGACGTTGTCAATTACTTTGAACCTATATTTTTCCTCTTTTTCCATCGTCGCTGAAGTTCAATCTCGTGTGCGCATTAGGATTTGAGAAGTTAAAATTTTTCTGTTTCTGTAACTATATTTTCATAAAGTTGATTTTTTGAAAAATAAGTAGTATAGTCAAATGTCGTACGCAGGAGAATATTGGTGAATTACTCGAGTATGCATGAGAATGTTGAATAGACGCCATTATGTGCTTCACGAGTATACCACGGTATGAATATACGCCATATAAATAAAAAACACATATCGTCTTGTACCCAATGCAGATAACGTTAATTGGAATGCCACTTATTGCGTTTGTTTTGGGCTGGAAGGGCAAGGACGTAAACTAACTCTCAGTCAATGTGAGTAAGCGAATGTGCAGTTGGTACGTTTCTCGAGCTTTCTCCATGGGCTAACTCCCACATAGGGTTGAACAAAACCGGACATGACCACAAAACCAGACCAGACCGTATTTATGGTCTTAGTGGTCCAAATCCGGTCCGGTTTGTACTGAATTTGAAAAATTGGTTATATCCGGTCCGGTCCAGTCAAGGCCTTTTGGGAACCGGTCTGGACCGGACCAGATTTATTAATTTTTTTTATACAAACTTAAAACTAGAGAAAAAAGAGAGAGGTGCGGGGAAGAAGGAGATAGAGAAGAGAGAGAGAGAGAAGAGAGAGAGGTGCTGGGAGAGAAGAGACAGAGAGGTGAAGAGAGAGGGAGAGAGAGAAGTAAAACGTGAAAGAGAGGGAGAGGGAGACAAAGAGGTGAAAGAGAGGGAGAAGGGAGCCGATAGGGGTAGTGAGAGAGATAAAATTGAGGAATTCAATTTCTAAGAATTATCTCCTTTGAGTTTATCACCAAAGACTAAAGACCCTCTGAGCTCAGAGGGTTGTCATTTATCACCCAAAGATTTCCAAATTTAAAGAGAGAATTGAGAAATTCAAATTAATTAAAGTTTCTAACAAATTAATCACCCAAAGATTAAGAGAGAGCTGAGATAGTGGGTTGTCATTTATCACCCAAAATTCTTAATTGTTTCCAAATTTAAAGAGAGAATTGAGAAATTCAAATTCAAAGGGAAATAAAATCTCACCTAAAAATTCTCTCTCTATTACCCAACAATTCTTAATTTATATTTAAATTCTTAATTTTCATTTAAACAAAGATTTGAGAAAAATCAAATTCAAATGGAAACAAAATCAATTTTGGATTGACTATCTCTCATATTGAAGGATAATTTTAAAACATCTATTAATTAATATTGATGGCTTTGTTGAATATATAGTCAACTAATTAATTAATAAATATTTTATTTTATAATTGATCACAATGTATTTGAAAATTTATTGATGGACTTTTTATTTGCAATTGATGTATTTGGAAATCCATTAATGAAAATTTTATTTCGACCAATTTAATAAGGCTTTAATTTCATAATTGATCTTAATATATTTGGTAACTCATTAAAGATATTTTAGTTTTTAATGAATCATAATAAATTTGAGATCTAGGATGTTAGAAATATTATGCAAACCATTAAAAAAAGGGGGTATGAGCCACTTATAAGTGGTCCAACCGGACCGTTTTGGACTGGATCGAACCACTTATAAGTGGTCTGGTTCAGTCCTTCATTTAGGCACAACATGCAGGGTTATATGGGATGAGATGATGCTAAATAGTGTGGGGATGAGGGGTGTTGCAAGATGTATGATTACACCTCTATTGTGAGCGGTTAAGTGGCAATAGCATGGAAAAATATATCCCAAGACTTTGTGGGGGCAATTGTAGCAATTATGTCTAGATGGGTGGTTAATATAGAGTGGGTGGCATTAATTACTGCTAGCGAGGTAACTCTTTCTTTTTATTCCCAATCAATCCCAAAGTGCTCCAATAGATTTTGAACCTTGACGCGACTGCCTACAACTTGTAATCATGAATATCAAGACCATTGCATTTTGTAGGCATTAATTATGAGCTGGTGACTTGATTAATTTCATTCATTGGGATACTTAACACAGGACGCACTTCTTACTGTTCACAACCCCTTAATACAAGTTCTTCCAAGAGTGATCAAGCAATGGCAGCTCAACCTCCGCATTTAACTGACGAATCGGACGATGATAGTTAGATGCCCATGGTTGTTGTCCTATCCACCCACAGCTCTGGGAGCTCCGTCAAAATCCTCTATCATTCATCCACTGGGTGGCCGAGTTCGGATTCTGTCAGCTATAGTCCACCCTGTGAGGTGATCATCATTAGTGACTCATCCACAGCATCATCATAGAGTCGTCCATCATTAGTGACTCACCCATTATCCCGGAAGGCTGTTGGCCTCCCACCCACCACCAACGAACTAAAGCGGGACCCAAAATGCCTATGTTTTAATGAGCATAAAACACCAAGGAGGGTCAGTGACGCCACGAGGAAGCTCGTGCTTGACACGTCTAAGAACGACATACCAACAAATCGGGGCATCCGTAAACAGATTCTGCCACCCACCTCAAGTAAGTGTGTTAATGCTAGTCTGTGCATCCCCTGTATATAATTTCGATGTTGTTTGATGCTTGTCGTTGTTAGTGTCGGGAGGGCCTGATGTGGTGTCATCCGGGGTGCCACTCGTATACGCCATCGACTGATGCATTGGAAGGTCGAGAGGTAGCTATCAGTAGCAGTTGCAAGGGTTGAGCAAACAACCTATATACACTGGTTGACCTTTTTTGTTCGCTGATAAGGTGTTTAGGTCGATTTTGATGTTCTTTTGTTTTGGCGTAAATAAGTAGTTGCTACTGATGTGTTTACAAAATGCTTTTTGATTTTTGAATGCAAGTGGTATATGTGTTTTGAGGAGACCTAAATCCTGATGTATTGTAAGCCCAAACCACTGTCGTTTGGACTATATGTCGACAGTGGTCATGAAACGCCAATGTCATGTATTGTGTAAGGTATCTTCTTATATTCAAGTGTGTGTTTCAAACTAATATTATGCATTTCGATAACTCCATTATTGAGATGCAGTGATTTCTTTCACTTTCACATGCTAAAGTGAAACAGACCATTGATGCAATCTATTGTTGGCTTTTGTGCACAATCGAGATTTTGATGATTTCAATAAATGGATCAAGTTTATAAAATGGACATCTTCAAAGACAAAAACGATTTGATGAAAGAGCCAAAAACTTGAAGAAAGAAGATCAAGAAGATACAAGGAGCTCAAAAGTAAAGATTCAAGACCATAGGGTATAATCTTGTAACTCTTAGTTTCACTTTTGACAATGATTATGAATCACACTTGCATATCTTTCAAAAAATGCATAAACCATTTTACCTTTTGTTTGAAAGATTAAAATATTTTTTAAAGGTTTCAAAACACCCCAATCAAACTCTCAAACCTTTCTTATACTTATGGGAAGTAAGTCTTTAAAATTGGGTGTTTCAAAGAGGTAAAAACGTGGTTTTAATTGAACCGAATCATGTGCTTAAGTTAGGAGTCGAGGTGGTTGATAGCGGTGTTTTTGAAATAAATCCGTTGAGTGTCTGACAATATGACCGTTGGGTAACGGTAACTTGAAACGATCGACTGGTTCATGAACGGTCGACCGGCTCGTTTTGATAGACGACTCCCAGGCAACGGCTAGTTTTCATATGTGGCCTATAAATACACCTTCATAACGTCAAAATATATACACAACGACCACATATCATTAGATCACTTGAGAAATATTTCCAAACCATATTCTATATATACTAAGGTTAGAATGAAATCAAAGCCAATACCTAGTTCGACTGCAGTCAATAGGACTTTTGACTGAGTTACTACACTTATGACTAAAAAAAATAAAAATAAAAAATAAAAACAAAACCACGAAGACAAATGTATTTGGAAAAAAAAAAGTGTTGTATGTTTCCTCTGGATATCTAGTCATGTCTCCATCATTATTTCACGTCTTCATTACAACATTCCTTCAAAAAAGGATATGATACTTTTCTTGACCAACCTATCGAAAACGACAACTTTTTTGGATGACTATCATATGTGTGTGTGTTTGTATTGGTACAACATGTCCTACTTTCACAAGGTTCATATTCAGTGATCAGAGATTCACTTGCCCTTCAATCCTGGTGATAGTTATATCTATCGGACAAATTCACATGTTGTTCGCTAACGTGTTGTCCGAACAATTGTATGGTGGCCACAAAGAAATAGTGCTTATACTTGACGCGAGTACCAAGAATGTTCATCTGTTGCACTTCTATTTATATTGGACTAGTTTATTGAACACGAGTAGCCCCATCCATTGTACTTGTTTAAAGCAGAAAATTTACGCACTTTATCCGTGGAGCTACAAGTTAGCTCCAGTTCCGTTCGGCCTAAGTTTGCTCCTCTCAACTTTGGCGTAGATGTCTCAACCACAAAATCTAACTCAATGCTAGAGTTGGACTACATAGTGCAAAACGGTGCTCTTGGTGCTAATCGTAGAACTTTGGCAGGGTGGCTTAGCGAATAATATAGACTCTGTTGCACACTGGGCGAACGTTGCTCAAGAACTCGGACGCAAATGTGGATGTGAATTCCCCGGTAGCGAGGTTTGCCTACAATAGCTAAGGCTCCGTTGTCGATATGAGATATTCTGCAAGATGTTATCAAACGAAGATTTATCATATGACAAGGAGAAAAACACAGTCATCGCAATCGAAGATGCGTGGGAGCAGTATGCACGGGTGAGAGTGTGCAAGCTAACTCACAGTTTCATGTTATAATCATTCATTGCTTGTTTTCCCTTTCATGTTTGGATTCTATCACGTTTGATCATTCGTTCTGTATATCTAATGTCGTTTGTTCGTTTTCGTCTCTAAATGATAGAGTGATGACGATAGCCGTGTTCCAGAGAAAGGAATTCATACATTATGGCCAAATGTCCATACTACTCAGTGTGCCGACAGATATAGGTGCCGGTTACAGTTTGGCTATTTAAAGAAGGACTTCCTCGTGATTTCATCCAATATTGTCTGCACATATGCCATCATGATGAGTATCCATCTATGCAATAGTTAACCGAATAAGAACTTTGTCATGTTGTAGCTCCGTAATTCGCATGTTTCGTGTCGTTTTTGCGGTGTTTGCTTAGTTCATCTTCAGTACTATTGGATCCTTCATGCTGCTTGTGTTTAGACCAAACCGTCTTCATTAGCATATTCATGCATGAATACTTAAACATAAAAAAAACCCCGAGTATGGTTGTCTGAAAATGGGGAAATTCGGCAGCACAATTTATAAATACGTGAAGCAGATGACAATAGATGGATCCCCAGCATCCTTGCATCGTACGGAGATTGGGTTAGAAATTTGATTTTAAATGAACAATACATATATTTTTGAAACTCTATTATGGCACACAGTAACATCGTAAAACGTGTTGAGTAGTTACAGCAAAAAAACCTTTATTTACATCAAATAAGTAACGGGGGAAAAAAAATTACCTCAAACCTTTTATGTAATTGCTTTGCCGTGAAAAGAAAAAAGAAAAAAGAAAAAAAGAAAACAATGTAAACAAATTGCATATCCCAATCCACATCGTGCTCTATAACCAAGGAAGCAAAATAGGATATGATAAACACTACGCACTCTGACACGGCCATTCGTCCAGTGTGAAAACGCGTACACAGTTATCAATTTTCTGTCAGTTCATATAACTTCGTTATTGAATGCATTATTTTGAAAAACAGACCTATCCCAACTATCCACAGGGTACACCGCACATTACTTTTATTTAATAAAAAAGGAGATCTTAGTTTATATTGGTGAACGCCTTCATCACAAATCAAACAACAAATTGTGTACTTTTCATAGAGTAGTCATGACACTACTTTCATTTATTTAGACATCCAGCAATTGCTTCGCATATTAGTGAATTTCCTTCCGACAACAAAAGGGGATAGGTGTTGTCCAGCTCCTATACTTCCCAGACTTGTGCATAGTATACTTTTTCCTTCCTTTTCTACTCTTTGTTTCCTCCTTTTTATGTTATTTGTTTTGAACCAACCAAGCTAACAACCCATCAGATTCTACAAATCTAATTCGAATGAGAGAGTTTCACTATGTCCTTGTCTCCCAAAATCTTCTCCCATTTTCTAAAACTTAGCCTCTATATGCTTGAAAATTGAAAATATAAGTTGGGCTTAGTCCTCTAACACAAAAATTGAAACAAAATATAAATGAGTGACAATGAAGTCTTAAACCCAACAAAAATAAATAATATTAAACTAAAAACTAAAGTTAAGATGTGATAAAATATAAGAATTTATGCAAATCATCAACTTCGCAGACTTGTGTCCTATTCGTTTTTATTGTTATTCTGACTTTTTTCTTTTTCGTACCATAATTCTAATCTAAAACTTTAGCAACAACCCAATACGTCTGTGACAATTGAGGCCATTCATGGCCAAAGTGCCATTTTTATCACCAAAATATTGTAGTTGACAAACCCATGCACCAGGTGTCTTTTATACCTAATGTTATTTAAACACAGAAGAAAATGTTGCTATATCTTGCGTGAAATGTTAACACTACATATCCTAGGAAAAAAGTTGTCGTGAGTCTCGAACATTCTCTTGGCATTTTTTTTTATTTTTTAAATTTGTCCATTATTTTTGGAGGACAATGGGTTCAGCACACGTGACCCATAATTTTAGCACCTACGTCATCTCAAGCATTAGCATTTGACGTCATCACAAGGTTCATATGAAGCTGAAGAAACATCTTAACATTTTGATCAAAAATTAAAAACAAGCGTGCAGGGGTAAAATGGGGAAGTTACATTAACAAAGAAAAGAATAACCGGCGCCTTTTTGCCTTACATGGATAACCCTCACAACCCATAAATCCACCCAGGTCCCTAGTGTCTTCCATATTCCTCTCCCTTCCCCGTCCCACAAACGCATCCACCTCCCGATTGACGAATTCACCTCAAGCCAGTAGCGCCTATCATGCTTGTTCGGCTAACTGTTATTTAATCCAAGTGATATCCTCGGCGACACACATCTCCACCCCAATCGATTACAGTATGTTCTACAGCTCTCTCTTGTTGTTTCGAAGTAAAGGTTGCTTTGCAAATTTTTCCCTGTTGGTTATTGTATCATTGGTTGCAAGTTTTGATGATAGTATGATTCAGTATTGCTCTACCTTGGGGACATCGGTCAGTACTGACATGGTGCTCTTTGGTTTTGTAATAGGTATTATTTGGGTTTCATCGTTGATATTGGGGTTGCAGAAGTAGATAGTCACTTCCGAAGAAATACAGTGGTCTTGAACTCTGTCGGTACGTATTTCCCCATGTCTATCATCTAAACGTCTGCACGGGTGGGGATTTTGATGTTCCGGTATAACATTTATTGTTAAAATTTCAAGTCTGTAAATACTATTTTCCCCTACATTCATTGAGTGGTCGTGGCTTATTTATGCATTGGACATAGATAGGGAGAACAAGACATATTGGTTTGTGGTGGAATTAGAAGCTCATTTAGTATCATATCACTTTCCACTCTCAAGTTGCTTTGTGTGATTGTTTGGAGTTGTTTATATGTGCATCTATACGAAATTGATATGATACATTGATATTGGTGTACGTTGGAATTAGAAGTTGATATATAATTATGGGAAATTTTTTAACTCTCTGGTTGTATTGGTGTCACATCCCGTGCTCATACTTACCCTCTAGGCTCACCTATAGTAATGGTATGCATACAGCGGGGATTATGGCACGAAGGTCACTAGAAAGTCTTAGTCGATTTACCATGAAACTTAGCGGAAGGCGTATTTTAAAAAATAGAATTGTAGTGGGAAATTGGAAAAGATTTAAGGTAAAAACTCTATGTTTTTAGAAAAAGGCAATGAGTTAATACAATCCGAATAGATTGAAAATGTTAGATTAGGCTTTTGAGTAGAAATAAGAACTTTGAAATAAAGGATGAGGAAAGAGACACGAAGGAGGTTGGAAACCTGAAATAACAAAAACATCTTTAATACAAAGGAAAGTTCAGGTCATCCTCCCGGGACTACATAAAAGGCTACATTACAAAAATTTGGGAACTTCGTACAATTTGAAAACTGATTACAAGGAACAAATACCCGAAACACTCTAACAGGCCTAAGAGGGGTACTAATCCTCCTCGTCTGAGTCCGATGTAAGATCAATAATCTCGGACCCCGGAGTGGTACTACTATTTCCCGTTGGCGGGCCGGGGGAACGTAATCGAACCTTAGCCACTCGGGCGGTACATCTGGTAAACCAAAGTCCTCAAATCGGGGTAACGGGGGTAGTGGGGGTAGGGATGGTGGGGGTACAGGGGATGGGGGTGAGGGCTCCCTAAAGAACCAGTGGGCCTCATGCTCCACTGATACTCCAAGGAAATCCGAAACCCACGTTCGGATCTTGAGTACCAGGATATAAGGGTAAAAATCGTAGGTTAACTCGTCCTCGAATAGCTTCATTCTTCAATACCCACATTCGCCAAACATTGCAAAAACAACATAAGAGAAAAAGGGTGAGTCCTATTGACTCAGTAAGGTGGGGGTGGGGAAACATGATCAAACAAATACAGTGCATATAATTCACTTAACATGGTGTAAAACTAACTTCAAGCATAATAAGTATGAACTTGGATGAATTAAAATATGCAATGCATCACACCATCATGGTTCCTGAGGAGTTCCCGATGTCTGCTCTGTTCACCCCCAGAGTCGGGTTGTGCGTCCCCTCCCCTTCTATGGGACTGTCCCGTGCTCCAGCACCAGGACCCTTAACATTACGCCTTAGCGTTCATAAAGGAGCCCACCCACTCCCTGTTGTTGGGGTTGCACGTCTCCTAAGTGCCCGTACCGTCACTACCATTCGGGGAACCCTCGCGGCTAGGGGGTTCCTCACTTTTGTTTTCCTCTTATGAATGCAATCTCATATCCAAGCATTAAAGTACACATGTAATATTTCACCCAAACAATGCACACTAATTTGCAATGAACTTGAAAGAAGCATAAACGTTTAAAGAATAATCATTGACAATTGAAACAACCATGATAATAACTAGTAAGATCTAAGACATTAAACCCCATTGAAGGCCTATTGGGCCTCCTTAGACCCTGCTGGGCCTATTCCCAAAGTATTATTGGCTTGGTGCTATTTTAGGGTTATTGGGCCTAAAGTCCATTTAGGCTCCTAAACGGGCTTTGTGATTTGAGCCCTTATTTCAACTTGGTTTGAACTCAAATTTGGGCTTCCCCCATCAATTTTTCGTGCTCTATCCAACCATGTAATCATTTTCTCATTTTGGACCCTTTTTCCCTAACGAATTAGGCAAAATGTCGAATCTACCCTCAAAGACCTCCAGGGTCATTTTTGACCTTTTCCTTCATTATTTTGGGCTGAAATTTTTACAGGATCCTAATATTAGATAAGGATGCTATCTGGAAAGTTTCATGCAAAAATACAACCTGTAGCTTAGGGTCAATTTGGGCAGCACCTATGTTTGCCTAAATGCCCTAGATAGGTGTTCATGCCTTTGATTGATCTATGCTTTTTGAAACTTTAGGCTAAAAATAATTTTAATCTATCAACATAAAGGAAATCATAGAGCACATAACATGTGGATTCTTCAAGAAACTTAAAGGCAAACAAAGATCATTTGCAATATCATCAAGGAACATGCATAATGCATCTTTTTCATGCTTTCAACTTTCATAACCTCTTTCTTGAGCCCATGGCTCCTTTCTTTGGCCCCATTTGGCCTTCTCTTGATCAGGGATACTTTAAAGCTTCTTGGCCATCATCATTCTCATTATTGCTCCACATTTCATATCACATATGCATGACATTGAATCATAAAATCATGTAGTGCAACATGCAACACCATAAGCCATTTTTCTTGACCAACCCGTGGACTAGGGGTGTCCAAAGTTGATCGGACCAAAACCGGACCAATTCTGGACAAACCGGTGAGAAAAAGCTTACCGGAATGGCCGGTCCGGTGAAACCGGTATACTCCGGTCCGGTCCCGTTTCATATATAGAAAAATTGGTACTGGATGGAGTATACTGCTCCAGACCGGTCCAAACGGTTTTTTAATTTAAAAAAAAAAATGATTCCCGCGCCTCCCCCACAGTGAAACTGGCCCAGTTTGAACAGGCCCAAACCGGTAACCGGCGACTTGATCGGTCCGGTCCCTTTGCCCTCTGTAACTCCGGTTCGGCCAGCCCAGACCGGACCGAACCGACCGGACCGGCCTTTGGACACCCCTACCGTGACTATAAGGCTTCAAGCTTAGGCTTATCACCACTGCCATAGCTCATAAAACATGTCCAGAGCTCTTTTGAATAATCAAACCAAATTCAGCAAGCAATCTTATACACATGTTATAAGAAATATTCATTAAGCCTTAACATGCAAGGTGTCTAGATTAGATTATACTTCATGGCACCTATGAACCTTTCTTTTTGCACAACCTTAAAACCAACATAACCCTAACATGTTCATCATTGAATCACAGCTCTATGCACACAAATATGTATGATCAATCAACACAAGAGAACATGTCATCCCTCCTCAACAAAACACAAGAACCTAAACCCTTACTTTGGTGATCTTGTTAGCTCTTGGTGTTCTCCTTAGGCATGGAAGTTTTTCCACCTTCCTTCTCTTCTTCTTCTCCTCTTTCTCTCCTTCCTCTCCCTCTTGGCCGACTGCTCTTAGCACTCACTCCTCTCTCTCAAACTCAAGTGGCCGGCTGTTGTGTGAGAAATGCATGGCAAGGGTTGGCTTTTATAGCCAACCTTGCCATCATTTGGTCAAGGGGTGGCTGCCACAAGCAAGCCCCTTGATTGGGTGGCTTGGGCAGCACAAGGGCTGGAGGAGCCAAATGGCACACTCCCCCTTCCCTAGGTGATGATTAAGGATACTTACACAAGCTAAAATCACTTCAAAATCAAATCAAATGTGATTGCAAGCAAGCATGGCCGGTTGGTCCATTTTTGAATCTTACTATTCATGCATCACAAGCCAAGAACATGGGACAAGGGAAAAGGACAAAGAAAACAAGACAAAACAAAGATTTCCTTGTGTGTGCCGTGTGACCTAGGGAGGAGAGAGAGAGTGGGACCCACATGACATCAAAGTAGACTTAGGTTAGCAAAATGATTAGCTAAGTTGTAAAGTTAATCAATGCATATGTTAGAGAAAAGAAATAGGTAATTAGTCAAGTAATTAACCGAGATTAGTGATGGAATAATCAAGATTGACACTAGGTAAAAATTTAGATGTAAACAAGAGAATAAAAAGGGAAAGAGGTTAAACATACCGAAATCCCTTAGGGCAATTAGAACCGAAATAAATCATGTGTCAAGAAATCAAATCTAATACTTAGAAAATGTTAAATATGAGCTTAATGAAGTATACTTAGGAAAAAAAATATCATGTGTTTAAATCAAGCAATAGGAATACTAAGATATTAACAAGAGAATGGAAGAATTTTGAATGCATAGAAACCGATAAAATAGAGACGATCACGATCATAATCATTAATTGGCTAAATACGAGAAATCAAGGAAATTAAGAAATTAGAGAAATCGGGAAATTTAGGGAAGGGATATCACAGTTGGGGAATTGTTGGACGTTGTCTATGTGTGCATCTACCAAAAAGTGATATGATATTATTGATTAGTTTGTGATAGAATTACATGCTATATAATGGTTTTCCACTCTCTGGATGCATTCTTTTGGCATTGCCATGAGTTGTTCGTGTATGCGTCTTCTGAAAAATGGCATAGAAATCTTTGGCAAAAACAATTCCTTCAGATGGAGGGATACATAAGAACTATTCGGGTGATTTATTTGTTGTCTAATTTACAACACAATATTCAACTACGTAGTACAGTGTATGTATATATGGTAATGATATGCAATAATGAATGTCGCAACAGATGGCAAAGCGAAAACCTCAATCAACAACGAAGGTGAAGAAAGAAAAGGCAAATGCCAATAAACCAAAGGCAAAGACCAATACGAAGACGAAGAGGAACCCCGCAAAACTGAGGAAGAAGAAAGCTATTGCATTCGATGCAACTAGGTTCGTCGACCCATCAGCTCATGAGGTATTCTTTGAACGTTTCCAAAAGAGATCTGTGCTAATCGAGCGCTAGATTGCGTTGAACGAGCTAAGACACACTTCCATTCCTAACGTGTTCAATGCAAGAGGTTGGGATCCTCTTTTCTATCCTAGTTCTCCTCCGTCAAAACTACTTATTAGGGAGTTTTTTCCAACATACATGAGATCGATGAGTTGGCTTTATTGTTGACAGTATATATACAAGGTCAAAAAATTTCGTGTCACCCCTAATGTAATTGCCAATTTGTACGGCCTCGAACGTGTTCCCGACCCAGAATTTTCATACATCAGGGCAGAAGCTTCTTCGATAGATGTTGTGGCATCCTATTTGTTTTGTTGTCCTTGCACATATAAAGGGAAGATGCTACACACTGCTAAGTTTCCTGCAGAGACTCATATGGTGAATAGGATTGTGTGAACCAATCTTTATCCAGTGTCACATATGTTGTCCTTACCTCTAGAACGCATTTGTTTTCTATGCGCTCTGCTGATTGGCCATTCAATTTATATATTTGAACACATTTACTACCATATGCTCGACATCTTTTAGAACTCGATGACCCGTCAGGGCCTTCCTTTCCCATGTCTGATTCACCGGTTTCTCATCGCATTCTCTATGGCATCCCTTGATGGAGAGGTAACTATGAGATTGTGGCCTTCAATATTGACAGTACACTAGCTTAATGCGAGGCATAGCTGCACAAGAACGCACAAAAGGGCGCTGTAGCTGATGAGCCATCGTCTTCTCAGGGTTCATTGTCTTCTAAGAGTCACTAGTCCTCCAGCCTGACTTAGACTGTCATGCTGACATCTATTGCGGCCCAATTTTCATATCTAGTGGAGAAAATAAATGTCTCCCTAGCACGCACTGAGACTATGGCGCTCGAATTAACTTGAGTGAAGAGCGATGTTGCCCATACTTGTGCTGGTATCAAGGTGCTTCATAAGGATATTGCTTGGATTAAGAAATACCTTGAAGAAGAGGTGACTGAAGATGAAAGGACTATGGCACCTTTGACAGTGGAGACGACTTCGACAGACACCCAGACTGCAACTGCATGTACTAAAGGGTCCCCCTTGACTATGGCTCCAAGGGACTGAATCCTTCGTCCAGTGACACTTACCAGACAGCCAGTGGGTCTGAGACGGAGGGTGAGGATATTCCATCTGCTGCTTCCTGAGGTTTTTACAAGATGTTTTGGAAGTGGTATGTATTTATAGTTTGTTGTTATGGGGTTAGATGACGGTGTACTGTGACTTTTAGGACTTAGTTTTTTTTTTGGGTTTGCAACTCTGTATTGATGAAATAGCAGACTATTTCATTCTGTGTAATGAAGTAAAGCGAAGGATAATTTTTTAGGGTTTTAGGGATTTATTTTTGTTGGTTCGTAACTACGTCTTTATGATCATCAATTGAAGGGGTAATGCAAATGTTAATCCGCACAGATATTTCTAACTCAGTTACAATGCATCACATGTGTCGGCAGTTGGAGTGGCAAGAAAACAATACATATTTTGTTAGGGATAAGGAACTATATTATCAGACGCATTTCCAACGTTTCCACAAATATGTATATCATGTTTATTGCAAGTGGTTAGCCTTGGACAAGTATGCACGCTGTTTTGCTTCCATTATAGGCAAGTGTCTGATTTCATAACGTAGAATGTGACTTAGCAGTAAAAACAATGAAACAAAATCGATGTTCGATTTTCTGTATGAATGAGTTTGTAACCCTTGCGATATGAATGCTTATGAACTATGCGTGATTGAACTAAGTGATAGAGGTATTTAGCTCAACATTATCATTAGGCTTTGTCACATGTTATCAACTGCAAGACCGATGCGTTAAAAGCATTGTACGCAATCTAGCTCAATTAGATTTGAAAAATATATATACAATACAGAGGATAAGTGAAAAAGACCCATACATATTTACATATGTAATAGATATGTAGGAGATATGAATATTAGCAAATGGAAAAAAAGAATAACCGCATAACAAAAATAATCAACAAAGCGTGAACTCCCATAAGTAATTCTAGGAATTTACAAAACAAATATAAAATTTATGGTAACAAGTATATGCAGTATTAGTTAAAAATATAACACATCGTCCTTGTACAAGAGATAGACGGCATCTAATGCATTTTGCATAGAACTATTGTTGAAAATTATAGTGAAGGTTTAGCGGGTAACTCAATTTGGCGTAAAGGAGTAGAAATAATGAATCCAATACAATCACAAAGGGACCAAAAATAAATAAATTACATCAACAAACAAGGGGGCTACCTTCGACCTTTTTTGGTGTTTTTTTTTTTCTTAAACCTATAAGGAAAAAAAATATAATTTCATTGTTGCTCCAATATGGAGAGCTTCCCACAATGGTATGGTTGTATAAATTAGATAATCCGTTGGAAATATCCTAGAAGGGTGGTCATCGTCTCGGATAAGGGTAATGAAGCACGGAGGATACAACATCCACTCAATGGTATCCTTGTTTTTTTTTTTCATCAGCGAAACATACTCCGGCTTCTAATACATATCCGCGCGTGAGGTGAGGCGTGTAAATCCGATTGTCGTTTGGTAGGGCCTTCGCGGGTGCGGGGTGGTTGCCTAAGGTAGGCCAAGTGTTGCCTTAAGAAACTCAATGCCTTAGATGGAGTAAGCGTTGAGCACGCACGAACGTCCTATGTGGCAAGCAAGTGTTAGTGATGGGCCTCTACAATGAATAGCTACTGTTGAAAATTACGCGATGGATACAAATAAAGATAAAAACAAAAGAGAGAGTTAGTTCAAGCATTTAGGAAAAGAAAAAAAAAAGAGTTGGTTCAAGCAAATGTAGACATCTCTTGCTTCTCTCGCGTTAGGTGTGTACATGGTGGAAAGAATCAAATTGTGAGACACTGTTTGGTCGGGGCAATTGTTGTGCAGAATAAGTGAGTGGGTCCCTTGCATGAGTGATTAAATCAAGCATGAATATGGCTTGTCTTCTTTTTTGACGTTGCCATACACGGAAAGCTTCTGACAAGAATGTAAGGTACCATGTGACCCTCACAAACTCTATGACATCAGTTCATAGGCTACGGCGTATATTTGAAAAACAGCTTTTTTCGAATAGATAAACTAAATACACCTGTGAAGCTCCTGGCAATTGTGGAGGGAGAAATGAGTATCTGTGACGGATTCGGGTAACAAACTAGGTGAAGGTGTTGGTGGTGCTGCACTGGGCAGTGATTATGGCAAGCGTAAATATCATACGAGGTAAACTATTCTTACTACAAACAAATTATGTGTACGTGTGCAAATCAGCTTGGCTATTTGTTGTAATTCATATCGTTATATATGTAGTTATTAGCATTTGACAGTGATGTTCCACTTTGGATCCACGTGCTTCCTCCCGATGTGTTGAAATTTATAGGTACATTGGAGTATCAGAAGGGATGTACTGATTTTGAGTTCAGCGTCCTCGACTATAGGTCAGGTATCGAGTTTCACAGATCCTCAGGGAAAATAGAAAACATGCCCCATTAACTTTGGAAAAAATTTCAATCAAAGATGTGTTTTTATAACATTCACCTAAGTGAGGCAAACACATATTTAAATTTATAACAATATTCTAATATGTATCAAAATTGAAAAACTTAAACAGAACAATAGAGACGTGTTGCTGTAGCGCAATATTAGTAATCCTACATCTGGTGGCCACCTCAAATTATAACTTTGTAGGATTTTTTCGTCGGCATAAGAACAAGGTCTGAAAGACTAAATTTTTTGTTTAGTTGGCGTTGTACGACAAGTAAAAATTGGTGTAAGACATGATTGTTGTTAAAAATAGCTGGATATATTTAGTTATAAACTAAAGTTGATATGTGGATGGAGCATTTGATATGATTCAAATAACGTAAAGACGAGATTATATATTGGAGGATGCTGAGCTTCTGTCATTGTAGGACACACGAGGGCAGAAGGGGTTCGTGTATATGGATGCCATGAGTTCAAATATATAGTGTTTTAATCAATGACCTAATTCACCCAATGTCAATGGATGAAGATTGTTATATCTATGAATAGTTCTTCTTCCTTTATTGTTGGGAGGAGGCAGAGCGACCTAGAATTTACAAGACATTGCAAAGGACTTATATGTTTCGAGGCTACATGTACATGTACGAGCTCCTTAGCAATCCTCATCCTGGCACCTGCTACGAGGTATACCATTTGAAGCGAGAAATTTTTTTTATCCTTTATAACACCTTAAAGGAGGGATATTACATCAAGGAGTCTAGGGGTGTGAGCGTGGATGAGGCAGTGTTCATATTCTTATATATTGTTTGTCAAAAGCTGGGGATGGGTGTCACCGCAGATCGTTTCCAACACTCCCTTGAAACTATATCGTTACACTTCAAGAGTGTGATGCAGGCGTTATGTCGATTGGGGAAGACGTTGTTGGCGCCAACTTCTGATAGCGGGGTACATCGATACATTCAATACAATCGCAAGTACTTCGCATGGTTTAAGGTAAACACCATTTAACAATTTGTCCCGCAACTCAGTTATTGAAGATATAAGGTCGATTATTGTATAGGGACACCACACACAATTCCGCACATTACAGTGTTTGCAATTGTATTATTTTTCAATTAATAAGTATATACATTTATTTTTAGGAAAATTGGCATTTAATCCTTGGGTTTTCCCCCCTTTAGCGGTTCGATCCTTAGGAAATAAACCCTAACAAATTACTCCCCAAACTACCATCATTTGACAAAACCATCTTCCGTCAGGGTTCTGTGTGATTTTTTAACAGGAGAACGTTCCACGCTGGTGCTGCTGGTCTGGCTGTCTGGTCTGCTGATTTGCTTCTATGGTCTGCTGGTCTGCTGTTCTAGTCTACTGGTCTGGGCCAGCGTGGAACGTTCTCCCGTTAAAAAATCACACGGAACCCTGACGAAATGATGGTTTTGTCAAATGATGTAGTTTGGGAGTAATTTGTTAGGGTTTATTTCCTAAGGATCAAACCGCTAAAGGGGGAAAATTCAAGGATTAAACTGTCAATTTTCCTTATTTTTATACTCCAATTTTGAGTAGGATTGCATCGAGGCTATAGATGGGAGACATTTTAGTGCATGGTGTCGAGCGAATACAAGCACAAGGTATAGGAATTGAAATGCGAGGTTATTACAAAATATTTTAGCAGTATGTGACTTCGACGCTCGATTTACCTTCATGTACTCTGGTTGGGAAGGATCAGCGCATGACTCGCGAGTGTTCAACGATGCAGTGATACGGCCCAAAAACAAATTTTCACTCCCCCAAGAGGGTAATACACTTGTTCTGTGTTTAAACCTTTTCATTTAAGTTGTGGTAGAATGAAAAAAATGTGGCTAGAAAATCCTCATGGGGATTGCAATCTTATTAACCTTATCAATTATGGTAGGAAAGTTCTACTTGGTGGACTCGGAGTTTCCCTAATTCTTATTGCCGTACAAAGGTCAGAGGTATCACTTCGACAACTTCTCTAGTGTGGGTGGGACTCCGGGGCAAGAAGAAGCTATTTAATTACAATCACTCATCTTTGCGAAACATAATTGAGAGGTGCTTTGGAATGTTGAAGGCTCAATTCCCCATGCTGGAAAGTATGCCACGCTACCTACCAATCTGCCAACCAACTGTGGTAATAGCATGTTGTACATTGCACAACTTCTATCGGATATACCAGCCGATATTGCAATATTCATGGAGTTCATCATAAATGAGCACCAGGTCAAAAGGGAAAGAAATTTCAAACATGATCTAATGGTGCTAGACGTATGCCTAGCGGTGGCACGAGAAATGGCTCGCAAAAGAGATGAAATGGAAAACCTGATGTGAAATTCTAGAGGCTAGGTGATTTGGGAATAGAGTCTAAGATGTGTTAACTACTCATCAATTATCAATTGTGACTTTCAATTAAAGACTTTTGGATCAATGTGTTCAAAACTCTGGTTCTATATCTGTGAAGACGTCAAGGGTTGTTGACTTGTTATTTGTAATGTTATTCCCTCTGCTAATGTGATGTTTGCACCCTTATATAATATACATACGTGGAATTTGTTGATCTTATTTGCTTATTTGTTTATGAGCTTGAAATTGGATCGATGAACGGACGTTGTATGTGTAGGGTAGTATGTCATCTAAATTTATTACTGTGGATGTTAATTAAATTTTATTGTGGTGATTGAAAATATTAGATGCAAAGAAGACCAATATACAGTTGTGGTAGAGGATGCAAGCGGATGCTTCAAGCGAGGACTGAGAAGAACTATGGGAGATGGTTCTACTGCTGCCCTTTGGGTAAGGTGAGGCTGGTTAAATAACCCTTTCTTTTATAAACCACAACATGTATATTGGGAGAATATTAGAACGAACTACTTTGAATTGGTATGTTTCGTTTAATATGCAAGTAATGATATATTAGCTTTCTCTCACTAAACGTCGTACAGAAACACCCATGATGCTTTTATTGGGTAGATGAGCTAAATGTGGAGGTGGCGCCCAAAAATGGGATTGAGAATGTTGTTCAGAGCACCGAGCAGTGGAAGGTCTATGTAGTGATGCTCTCACTCATTATCTTCTTCCTAATTGGTATGCTGATAGGTAAGTAGGTTATGCAAGAATCAGTGGCTTTTATGTACATATTCTATCGTTGTTTACTATTTTAAAGCTGACTTATGTAGCTATGTTCACAAACGAGGTTATGGTCTTAATGTGTTGTGGTGAGGTAAGTAGGTCATGCAGGGTTCAGTGGTTTTTATGTATATATTCTATTGTTGTTTACTATTTTGAAGCACGGCTTATGTAGCTATGTTCGTAAAAGAGACTAAGCGGTTATGATCTGAATGTGTTGTGGACGAGTTGTAAAAGACTCATGTTATATTTATACCACACTTACGTAGTGTAAATCCTAGGATTAAGGCAACCCAAGAGGGGGTGAATTGGGTTTTAAAACTTTTTCGAAACTCACCCTTTAGAAAGTGTTTGCTAGCTACAAGTCCCACAAAGAAAAACAATTGCAATAAAAGATTAAACACAAGAATATATATTGCAACTCAAATATGGAAATAAAACTTAGAATAAGAAATAAGTAGCACAATGTAAGGAGATAAAAGAAGAGAAGCAAACACAAGATTTTTAGGTGGTTCAGCAAACCCGCCTACATCCACCCCTCAAGCTATTTACCGAGCCTTGAGGTTTTTCCACTATACTCCCTTCAACCAAAGGAAAGGTTTTCTTACACTTGAGTTTGAGAAACACCTCTTCAAGCCTCAAGAACGAGTTTAAGAACAAATCTCTCCAAACTCCTTTTGATGAACAACCCTCACCAAGAGGAAACAAGAGAATCACTCTCTTAGAAGTGTATAGGGATGAACGAAAATGCCCACTAAAACTCCCTTGATGGAGTAGATATTATAATGAAAAATTTCTCTCTTAGGCTTCACACAATAACAAGGATGTGAAAGTGTTGATTATGTGTGAATGATGTTTGAACAAGGATTGAAAGGTTTTTTTTTTTATCACTCTTAGCCTTGGTAAAATGATTTTGGTTGTTCAACAATTTTAAAAGGCGTAGGAATGACTTTATATAGGCCTCATAAGAAAATAGTCGTTAATAGCCATTGGGAGTCGATCTGTCAAAAATTCACGACTAGCCAGTCGACCGCTGCAAGTTTACATTACCCAACGATCATAATGTCAGAGGTCAGAACGGCTCTTTTATTTCATTTTTAAACGAACCGGTCGACCGCTTCACTAGCCAGTTGACCTCCTCAACTTAAGCACATGATCCGGTTGTTTTAAAAACACGATTTTGACCAACTTAAAATACCCAATTTTAAAGACTAACTTCCCATAAGTATATAAAAGGTTTGAGAGTTTAATTGGGATAATTTGAAGCCATTAAAACTTTTTTAATCTTCAAAACAAGAGGTAAAATGGTTTATGCAAGTGTGTGGTTCAAATCCTTATTAAAGATGAAGTCTAGAGTTACAAAAGTTACCCTAGCATCTTAAGTCTTCACTTTAAGAGCACTTCCATTGAAGGGGATGTTGCTTGATCGCTTCGTGCTCATTTTGGATCCACTTTGCTTCACATCTCAATTACTTTTATTGTTATCATCAAAACATTGATTGTGACTAAAAGCCAACATGTAGAAAGGAAACAACATATATTGGGCGGTGTGTCAATTCCATATTAATTTTTGGCACAAATATGCTAACTATAATTGTAGAATGTTAGGTTCCATAAAAAGATATATCATTTCAAAAATCTTGAGGTATAAAAGAAAAACAATAAACAACAGAATGCTAGGCAATTGAACGTGGGCTAGGAAGGAGACACAAGCTATCTGCCCCCGCGGCGGGATGGGAGATGGCGCTTATCTCTATTCTTTTCTCATCTACTATTCACGCATTTACATTTTTTTGTAGATTTGGTTCCCTTTCATGAATACATTTCTACAGTTCAGATTGGCTTTGTCTGGTTCTATTATTCCTCTCCCTCTATCCTAAGGATACCAGTACTAGCATCTTCCATCTAGCCTTCATCAATAGAGGCCGATATTGGTCTTTTACTATTAAACACAAGAATTAGCTCTGTAAGATTTAGCTAGGAAACTGAACTAAAATTGAGTAATGAGAGAGAAAGAGAGAGCCTTTGTTTTTCCGAAAATTGTGTGAAAGCACAGAGAAGGAATGACCGCTGGTGCCATGGAAATTGCCTTCGTATTTGCCTTTGTTCGGCATCGTGATGTATGATTAAAAGCTTCGGATAGTTATAAATAACGTTCGTGAGCTATATCCAAACTTGAGTGCGAAATTGTTAAGTTAATCTTCCACAAGTTATGAACAAAGAAATGAAATACAACGAATGACCTGTCGATGAGCTTCGGAGATTGAAACTGCTACAAAATTTGCTTTTGATTTGGACCAAGGCCATCCTCTCACATTAAAGAGTGGCCCATGAAGTATACTACCCGAAGGCCCAGCCCATAGATGTGCAGTGCGTCAGTGATAGTTACGACATGGATGTTTACTTGTTGACTGGACCAGTGCATTGGAGGAGGTATTGCAATTGGTAGGCAGTGCATTATGTTGGAGGGCGTGCTATTGTCAGGTCAAATAATTTGGCAGGTGTAGCATATATGACCTAGCAAGCTACATGATGAACGTGCCGCATGATGTGGCTCGGGGTCCAGCTTCCAAAACCAGATCCAGGACTTGAACCTAAACCCAGAACCAGGACCCATATCCAAACGAGGCCGAAATGTTCGACCAGAAGAAACGTTGTTATATGATATTTGTATCTCTCTATGATTGGATTTATAGTTTACAGCAAATTGGAGAAGATTTGATACTGGTAGTGTAAGGCAGCCTTGACATTTGATAGCTTGTGTCTGTAAGCGAGGAGAAGGAAGGTATAGAACACTTGAGCTGCTATGGAATCTCATAACAAACTTGAAGATTAACTCGAAGACTCTTAATTAGCGGAATTCAAGGATCTAAGAAGAGAATTGGTAAGTTAATTTTTCGCAGACAAACTTTCAATGGTAAAGTCGAAGAACCACACAGCTCACAACCAGTCTTACAAGGCACACCAGTCTTACAAGGCACACAATAACGATATCAAGAAGCCCATGCACATTTCCATTAAAAAGGGTTTCGTTCTTTTCTTTTTGTTGTTCCATCCCACATGCGTAGTGTGTTTATGCTTTTTTCTTAGGGTTTTTTACTTTTAACGAAGATTTGTGAACCCCACCCCCCAGCGGGCCTCCGGCTTCATTTTGGTGATTTAGATGGATCCCAAGTTTTTGAGGAACCAGAGGTATGCGAGGAAGCACAACAAAAAGGATGGTGGATCAGTAACCGAGGAGGAGTAGATATTATGATGCTAAATAGGAAATGATTTTCTTCAGTTTTTGTTTTATTTAATTTTTTCCATCCAGCAATTTACTAATTTAAGAAAATGATTCTAGAATAGCTTAGATGAAGTCTAAACTATTGAAATCAGGATTCAATCGTCTGTTCTATGTGTCTGCAATTGACATTCTTATGCTTGGATTTCCAAAATATTTTTTGTGTTATACTAGTCTTACGCAGCCTAGGATTACTTTTTGAGTTCGAGGAAGAAAAGATGGCTACCCAAAACCTTTATGAAAAACACTAGACCATGGTGGTTACCCAAAACATTTATGTTTGGGGTAGTAGATCATGTACCACCACCTATGGTTCCCCAGCTGGTGACTAGGAAGGCCAGTAACCTCAACCTCCTCTTCTCCCCACCTCCCTCGACTCCATCGTCATAGCCGGTGAAACATTGGAACCACTTGGCTTCCGAAAGGTTGCTCTGTTCTTACCTGCCAACTCTATACTTACCAAAATAAAATCCCTGTAATATGTAGTCTACATTATGTTGGAGAGGATAAGAAAAAATTTGAAGATTTCGCTAGTGGAATTGTATAAAGAGCTACTTTATGTTATGTTGTATCATGCCATTTGGTATCAAACTTCTGCATTTTAACGTTTGGTATTGCTTTTACCTGTTCTCATTCATATAGTTCTCTGATTAACATTTTTCTGTTTAGCTGCCGGTTTCACCTTTTATTCCCCACTAGAGCTGAAAGTAAAAAGTTTAGTTTCAAAACGGGTCAGAACATGATTCCATGAAGTTGGGCAGTTGGCCGTCCAATTCTGTCCAAAGTCGCAGTTGTCTCTGTTGGTATGAGCCAGAGCCCCAGAAAACACCTTAATCATGTGCTATGTTCCACCCTCCCCATTCACATATTCTTGTTAAGTAGGAAATTGATAAATCAGTTGATTTATGGTCAACACGTCAGAGTAAATGCGTCTCGAACTTCACGTAATTCTTTTCTGCAAAACGACAAAGATGACCCTAGACACCGGAGTAAGGCACTTTCAATGCCTAAGTCAGTGTTTTGGTATTTAATATTTCTACTTCAAATCTTTGGAATCACTTACCTTCCTTCTTTATGATCTTTGCTTTTATAGTGTTTTTTCCACATCCTCACGTTTCCTTTTTTGCGGGAATTCAATCCCTATAATGGTGTGTCTCGGGATATGCTCCTTACATGTTTTCTTAATGGGCACTTGCTTTAATCACGGGAACATCGGAATCGTGGAGTTGCTACACGTTATAAGTTATTTTATAACCCTCATAACACTTGTGTGGTTTTTTTTTTTTTTTCTGGGCTTAGTGTAACAGGGGTCTTCTGTTGTTGTTGAGGTTTTTGTGTGCGTGATCATGCTCAATCCAGCCCAAATTTGATTCAATTTTGGTATCATCAGAAATCATTAATCATTGATGTTCATGAATGCTGGTAGAAAGCTATAATCATTATTATTTGTTTTTTGCTCTGGCGTTTTAAACAGATTTGGCGTATGACCGGTACGCAACCTTTACATGAATCATCACGCCAAGTCTCACCTGTGGATGTTCACTCAAAATCTCAAGTAAAGGATGATAAAAAAAAAACTCATTTATCATCTCGGTGCTTCACAATCACCACAGGGCACTTGACATGCTTGGCGCAGTAATCACTCACACTTCCCAGAAGAGCCCTGCAAATATGAAGAGAGGTCAGAACCCAAAAAACCAAATAAAGAGAAGTTCTGAGTTTTCGGTAATAACTAATAAGCATCACTACCCCCAACAACCCCATAAAAACTCTGTTTATATGGTACCTCTGAAAGAAACCATATCCGTGGCTTCCCATTACTAAAGTGTCAGCTCCAAGTTTCTTCACAGAGCTACATATCACATCCTTGGCATCTCCGCTTCCAGTTACTTTCTCCACGTTTATCTGCAGAAAACCCATCAATTCACTACACTGCGAATCAAACACACAAGAGACCGAACGAGTTTGCCTGCTGAAATATTAAGGAAGAGAGGGTCTTACGTTGGTGCCAATGCCAATGTTCCTGATGACAGCTTCTGCTCTTGCCATCACTGAATTCACCAAGTCACTGCCATACTTCTCCAAGGCTGAAATAACGTCGCCGGAAAATATATACCCTGTAAATCAAGTGAAAAAATCCTCTACGCGTTATTCTGGAGATACTGAAACTTGGCCACCGGCCTTGAGCTATTATCTTCCTATTCAATAAAAACCCCAGATAAAATGTCTACTCCAAGAAGTAATTTGATAATCCATGTCCTATAGACCAATGTTTGTTGTTTTTACTCGGTGCACAGATAATTCAACGAAGAAAGACCTACCAATGAAAAGAAAAGAAGAAAGAAAATCAGAGTGAGAAGCAATTGCAAACCTGCGGCATCGAAGGAAGAGTAGACAGGAGGCGGTGGTTTGACATAGAGGAGGACAAGGGTGTTCTTGCTGTTATGAGAAGCGAGGTTGCTGAGACACCACGATAACGCGTACATGCTCTCCTCGCTCTCATCCACTGCCACCACAATCTTGTGCTCTTCTTTCTCCATCTTTGCTCCTTCCATTCCTATGACTCGAAGAAAGTGTTTTTGCTTGACCTCTCAAATACACAGCTCTCTCAGGAAACTCTTAGCCTTAGAATGTTGATAACAAACGGAAAAGGAATCCCACATTTATAGGCGGCAGTTGCCCGAGGGTTTTGGAGCTCCCCGTTTTGTGTTTCCGTGGGTTTTTCTAGATTAATTTACCTTAAACACTATTATGTGTCTCGGTTTTTGAAACTAAAACGGTAGTCTCTTAGTCAAACATCAATAAAATAATGCAAAACAGCAGGAACTCACACTTCCCTTTCTGGTACAGCTTATGGTCAACATCTTGCTGAGCAAAGCTTAGCCACGGCTGGGACAAATATCCAACCATCCAAGTTTGATCGGCGACGGCATACCAATCGTGTTGCATTCATAAGCTCATCCAGTTCCTCGCTAACTGGCGCCCGTCACATTCTGCATAAGAAGATATTTAATATGGATAGGGTTATTTGCAGATCTCATACTTGTTGTGAGTATGAGATCTGCAACAAGTATGAGTTTGGATCAATCGAATAAAGTTAAGACCATAGGCCCCACAAACTGGGCCATAGAAACCGTCGTGCTTGAGTCTTGACACCCAAAGATGTAAACAAGTTTGAAATAGCATACAACTTTGAATTGGCACGCTCCCCACATGAGTCCAAATCGGTTGCTGTTGCGGCATTACTAGTGCAAACTTGACTGGGAGGGGACGGGTGCTGTCAATTTTCTATTGCGTATTAGCCTTAAGAGACAGGGCCCCATTTCCTATCCATAATCCATTTAGCGAGTGGTTTTGAAACCAAGCTGCAACTCCACTTTTCAAGTCGCTTTGCATGGATTTGATCACCATCTTGCTTCACGGGAAAGAGATAAACCCCCGCCAGCAACAACCCCCCCCCAAAAAAAAAGAAAAAGAAATAAGAGGTATCTTGATTATTGATGGGTTGTAAAAAGGGGTTGCTTCAAGTAGACAGTGATCCTCTGTTTTTTTTTTTTTTTTAAATCACAACACATTTTATTTTATTAAGAGGATAAAAATTATAGCTGAGAACTTGCAGCATAAATGATCCAAAGAGTCAGCAACAAATTTAAAGGACTGAAGCCTAAAAAAAATGACTCGAGATTCTCCAGAGTGCTAACCCACAACAAGTGGGACCAAAGTCTCACTGATAGCCGGAAGACCCACGAGAAATGGGGCAAAAGAATTAGATTGTAACTTTTAACGACTAACTAAAGAAAATCAATTTTCTTCAAAAGTCTTAACTGACAAGAATAGGTGGATATATTTCCTTATATTCTTCTATTCTTCAATAGAAGAGCTTCGGAGCATAAGTTTTCAGAGGACCTTCTTCAGGGTAATCCAAACGTAAAAAAACACCCCCAATTAGCATAAAAGCCTTATTCTGCTTCCTATCTATTATTGCGCCATTATTTTTCTTCCTGAACTTGGAGCGGGCATTGCAAAGACCCGAGACTTGGACCCGTTATCAAACCAATTCAAATTGGGCCACCTTGAAGAAACCCCTTCTCAAGGTTTGCATCCCCTACTCGAGCTTTTTAACTTCTAAGCAAAGGCTTCTCCCACTACCTCTCCGCTCTCCTCTCCTGATCAGCTGCTGTTTGACTTCAACAATTCTCCACTCTAATTGGACTGTGCGCAACAAATATTTTAATATCAGAGAACAACAAAAACGACAACATCTTTTTTTCCATTTGTGCCCTTTTAGGATCCAGGAAACGTAGGTTTTGGCTCAAGATCAACGACCTGAATAAAGAAGAGAAATTCAACCTTTTCTTTTTCTCCTTTTTTTTTTTTTAGGTGAAGATAAATTCGACTGTTATTTCTGAAAGACCTTGATGTCCCTTAAAGCCAAGCCCGAGCACAATTCTTATAATATTTTTAAGGTTATTAATACTTTGGATAGAAGAATTACCTAAGAACTAGAAACTCTTTTGATCTTTGCCTTCAATAGATCATAATAAGTTTCTTAGTAACAATTAGCATGAAAGGTATATATAACGTTTGCTTGGTTATATTTCATCAATAAATATTTATTGATTTTTTTTGTGAATGTTCAACCATAATTTCGTAGGCGGCTAAGGGCGTTAATCCTCATTTAAAATGTCAATCTCCAGACTTATGAAGACGTGGGCAGCACTAGCCGTAGGAACGTGGACGGCGAAGATTAGCCCTCTTGGCGTAAATATCAACGTCCCTACACAACTTGCTTCAACGTTAAAAAAATAATAATAAATAAATAAATAAAATAAGAGGGTTCAAATTCAATCCTTGGTGCCATTTGGGAGCTCCAAAATGATAGGGTTGCACGTAATCAGATATATCCAAATCCCAGATAGACGATAAGACCCGGAAGGATAAGCATAGATGTCAGAGCGGCCCACATAAAACATAGTTTAAAAAACTTTCGAAAAAAAAAAAAGATATTTAGAAAATTTTCTTTAAAAAAACTTTAAATAAAACGACAACATCGAGCGTCAAAAAGGGCCCACCAGATCATAGCTGGACCGCCTGCAGTGCAGGCTGCACACGTTTCGGTGGCCGCGTTTCTCATTTGTTTTGACCCAAGGGGGAGAGGGCCCAGTTCAATTGGTTGGAACCGTTGGATACGGAGAAGCCAGAGTCTCGGATTCAAACCTTGGAAGGAGAAGTTTGAATTCGATGTCGACGCCGTAATTATTAGGCATTATACGACGTCGCCCTTCCGGCCCTCATAAATGTAGGCATCAGGGGCGGCGGTTCGTTAATGTTGTGCTGATGGAAATTTTATTAAATGAATCACAATGATCCCAAATCTTAAAATAACTCTCATAATTTTTTTAAATAATAGGAATCTTCTAGAACTAAATGGTAATGATTTATTATTTTTGTATCTGTGCTTTTTAATATAATTTCGACTATTTATTTAGTGCACATATTTTTCACTTTAGTTATTTGCTGAGAGAGCAAATAATTAAATTTAATTGAAAATAATGGTTTTAATTTTGAAAAATAAAAATCCATTTTGGAGTTAGATTGAAATTAAAGAATCACAACCACGAAACGGATCTAAAATGCTTGTATGATGGTACCTCCTAATAAATGACTTTAGTAATTAAGAAAGATTCGAATTGTAAAGAGTTTCCATCTATCTTAAATAACAAAACGTAATACATTCCACGAGACAGTAGGACAAAACCATCATTCCATGAAATATATATAAATAAACATAATATATGTAAAAACTTTATTTTATTTTTGAAATAATCAATTTTGTTTTTTCAAGATTCCTTAAAATTATTATAGGATCTATTTTCATTTAGTAAAGACTCGACGTAGACATAATCTTTATATAATTTATCTTCTATTTTTTTTTTCTCTCATTTAATATGCACGCGCATCCGCGTGCATATACAAACAATCAATGATGGTAAGGAATGTATCATTTTCAAAAAAAAATAAAAATCAATGTTCAAAAGTGGTGATAATTTTTTTTTAATCGAGAAGAAGATGCTTGAAGGAATTTTCTTTTCTACAGTTTTTTTTTTTTTTTTGTCTTTTTTAAAGGACCACATTCTTCCTTTTTCTACGGTCAATGCATGACCAGAGATACTTTTGCGAATAGATTGATACTGAAAAGAAGTTACAAGAACTCGAAGAAGAAATATATGCCTCTTATCCCCGAAACAACAAAGGAACAATCGCGCTGCAGAATATAGCATACATTCTCTTAGGATGAAATTTAGTAAGAAATTCCTGTAAAATAAGATTTTTATTTTATTTGTTTAGTATTTTAGTTTTATTGCAAGAAATTTGATGAGAGATATTAAATGAAGGAATTAAAAACTGGGATTCTTGCACCTGGTGGTAAATATTAAAAATTGTTCTTTATTCAAACTTATAAGCAATTCATAGCTTAAAAAGGTTTACTAGTTTTTTTTTTTTTCTTTTTTCTTAAAAATTATCGTAAAAAAGTATATAGAAGAACCTAATATAAAGTGAATCTATTTTTTTTACTTCTAAAATTCTTTTGGAGATAAATATGTATGCATTGAAAGCTTGTTTGACCCTTTTATTACGTCTGAATTCTTCATGTTCCAGTTTTCTTCAAAACGCGTTTCATCGAGAGAAGTCCACGTCTGTCAATAACTGAGAAAACCAAATAAAAAATTATATATATATAAAAAAAAAAGCCACGTATGTCTTCATGCCCATTTGATAGTACAAGGGCATTTTTGTAAACAATTGCCCTTCCTTTTATTTAAAGTGCACTCTGGGGGAGGGAGACACGAAGAGAGAGACAGAGACAGAGACCGAGAGAAACACAGAAAGAACGAAACAGAGAATTTTTGAATTTAGAGAGAGAGAGAGAGAGAGAGAGAGGAAGGTCGTGAGAAAAATGGGTGAAGTTGTGTTGTTTGTGGATGATTTGAAATCAAAGTATTTATTTTCATACTGTAGAATCTGCCATGAAGAAGAATTAGAGAGCTGCGGGAGCTTGGAAGCTCCTTGTGCTTGTTCAGGAACCGTTAAGGTAAACAAACACAGCTTGTTACGTTGTTTGCTGGCATGCCTTGTTTCTTTCTTCTCAAGTTGTTTCCGGAATGATTTCATCTCTTCTCGGATTCCTTTTCATCAGTTTGCACACAGAGATTGCATACAGAGGTGGTGCAACGAAAAGGGGGACACAATCTGTGAAATTTGTCTCCAGGTTCGAATTTCTCGTATTTAGTTCTTTTTTTTTTCTGGTGTATGCTGAGTGGAAGGTCTCTGCATCCTGTCTCCAGTTTCTTTTCGTTTTGCTATTTACTTTTTGCTTGCAAATGAATCTTTTGGCTATGTGATTATGCATTTCGCTCTTGTAATTCGAACTGGGTTTTTTATGTTGTTTTCGAGCTGGAGCTGTGGAAAACTAGTTTCGAGCCTCCGGTTGTTTCGTAGCTGTTGATTCTTGGTGTCTCAAAATTGTCTTTTCCTAACTTTTCTTTATATTGAAGGATCTTTCTCCGTCACTCTGTTTCTATATTATGGTAATTTGGAGTTATGTAGTAGTGCGTTTAACGTGATATTTAAATAATACTCCTCAATGGCCGTGAACCTCTAGTCCTACTCTATTATCTTTTCTGCCTTTAAAAGTTAACGCAAGATAGAATGATCTTCCAGTAAATCAGTAGGGTTGAAGATATGCGTGTTTTTTATTTTTTGTCTTATCTGGGTATACATGGCTTTACCAGCAGTGAAAAATTTTCCAAGATGAGGTTTTTATTAACAGGGTTGAGTTATGACTCGTGCAGCAATACGAACCAGGATACACGGCACCTTCGAAGAAGTCTCAGTCGATTGATGCAGCAGTAACCATTAGGTACTTTTTTCCCACTCCTTATTTAACAACCCAGAAAGAAAACCTTATCTGACTGCTTGGAACAATCATACAGGCTACAGCAGTGTGCAGACCAAGCGTGCTTGAATTTTGACTCGCTTAAGCGGTGCTAATAGCTATCACCTTTTATTTACGTAGTTTCTAATTGAAGTAACCCGAAGAACGTGCTTTACAACTAAGCATGATGTCGACGCGCGGGCTTTTTTTTAATTTTATTTTGGGTTTTCTGGATGGAAAAATGAGATGAGCGGCCTGTTTGACTAAATTGCGTACCAGATGAGCAAGCACGAAGCTGGATTTTGCACCCGGTCTACTTTTTGGTCCATCTGTCATTGGTTGAAATTCTGTAAACGTGGGACTAGTGGGCAATTCGAAAATGCCAAAACTTTGACTAATTGAACCTACTTTGGCACTTCTCAGTTTTCCTCTGGTAACACTCTTTAGTTGTTTCTGACAGAGAGAGCCTGCAAATTCCGAGAGGAGAGCAAGAGGAGATTAGAACCCCAAGATTAGCGGCCGTGAGGGAGTACTCCCAGTGCACGTCTGCAGCAAATTGGAGCGCATCTTGGTGTCGATCATTGGCTCTAGCAGTAAGTTTGTGCTCTGACAATTCCTTTCTCCCGTATAGAGACAGACAAGTAGCCTTGCGGTTAGTGTTTTATCGTATTGGTTGGATTTGTTAAGCAAAATGACGACAAGCACATGGTGAACTGGACTCGCTAGGTGGCGGCCACGTAGGTACTTGTAGAGTGCATTGACATTTGACCTTATCAGCTGGATTTACAAACTATGCTTATCTCCTTCAAAACTGTCCTGACTAACGATGTGGGTGGGGCCACAAGCACACAAGCCCTATTAGGCATTGGAACTTTTGTTTCTGGTTCTTGTATGAATGATGTTAATTTGCGTCGTTAAATTGATTTGCAGTTTACAGTAATCTTGCTGGTGAGACATTTCTTGGCTGTGCTTACTGGTGGAACAGAAGATTACCCGTTTACACTTCTTACCGTAAGTAGCTCATTTTCCTCTGTTGGGAAGGGAGAAACTGAACCGAGTTCCCATTTCCGAGTCTTGATCGTGTTCTTGTTATTTGCAGGTTCTTATTCTAAGGACTAGTGGAATTATTCTGCCAATGTTGATATTGATGCGAACAATCACAGCAATTCAAGATAGCATTCGCAGGCACTACGAGGTCAGTTCCTTTTCTTAATCCCACGAATTCACGAATTCATCATTTACGGTGGAGTTTTCTGCCAGAAATTAATTATTTTTCAGATATGATCCAAATTTTGTGAAAAACATGAATGGCTAAGGCTGTGCATTATCTGTATAACAGTACCTCTATGATGGCATCTTAAACATGGATGGAGACAACGAAGAAGTTGAACAGCAGCATCAAGCAGTCTAATGTATAGTCTCTCGTTAGTTGAATTTGTCAGAGCATCATTCGGTGCTCACTTTGTCAACACTCCCCCTTTCTTCGGGGTACATGTCTAAAATTACAATAATAATAAATAAATAAAAGATTAATTCTTGGAAAGAAATTCAAAAACTCTCTGCACACTTTTGAGGTTGGTTATATCCACATCTCACCCACCCACCCACCCTAAGAATAAAATAAAAACCAACAGAGAGAGATTGCAATGCTTGCACGGATCCAGTTAGATTAACAACCAAACTTTTACCTGTGTTCCCTTCAAAAACAAGTCAGTTGGACAAGCAGCCAAGTTTCTTACATTAATGTACACAGCCAACAACTTTGATTTGTTGGGTGAGTGTCGAATCCACTAGATCGAGACTGGCATTTGAAGTGTTACAGTGGGGCCAATTCTCTTTCCAATTCAGGTATAAGAACGCTAAGCTTCGAAAAGCTCTTACCCCACACCCAATATCCATACAAAAAGGTTGGTGACTCCAACTTACTTACTGGTGAGATTCTGAGTGACGGCAATGGGGTTTGATATGTGAAAGCAGCGGTCCAACAAATCAGCATTGACTTGGCTTAACTATTGAGGAAACATCACTGCCCAAGATAGCAATGACTTTGGCATAGTTATGAGGAATCATCACTGCCCAAGATAGCATTCGGGCTGTGCATTGGTAACTGCTGAAGAAGGACCAGACGACTCCCCCAAATCAATGTTTCCATCAGTTCAACTCAGCAACAGAAGCATCTGTGCTCTGTGTTGAAGTTTAGTCAGGCTTGTAGTAACAGTACTCTCAGGAGATTCGTGGCAACTCGAATTTGTTGCAATGTCTACAAACTTCCGGACAAATTCTACCATTTCATCAACCCAACTTTGGTCGGACAAGTTAACTTCTAGTTTCTTCCAGTGTTTACCATACTTGCTCTCAAACTCTCTAGACTTAGAAGCAGCTTTTCGGAGCAAGGAGTCCGGGAGTCCTGAAATAAACGATAGCGACTGAACTTCATTGAAAAGCAATGATAACTGTGGTCTTGCTAGAAAAGTCACAAAATTTTTATTGGGGAGATTCATCATAAAAGAAAAACCGGCATTTCGGGTATATAAACATTTGATATGCCCATTTTAAACTCTTAAACAGATGCAGGGATCCTTCCCTCTGGTACATCCCCGACCAAATATTACTACCTATTAAGGTCTTCCCATATTTGCTCGATAAGTCTTGCAACTTAAAGTTTGAACCATGATTTACTGGAAAAAGAAAGAATAAATGCAAACTCTGACGCCAAGGTTCTCATCTCCTATGGCCTAATTGTTGCTAACACTCTAGATCATGTAAACAACCAAAATATGCACCTTGCCTACTATTCTCCGGTTCTCAAAGAATGATCCTCAAGGAAGAGGGCAATAGCAAAGAAAAGAATCTTACCAGCTAACCTAGCAACGTTAACACCATAGCTTTTAGGGCATGCACCGGCTGTCAACCTGTAAAGAAATGTAACCTCTTCCATATCTCCAACCCCATTTCCCACTCGGCATGCCATATGACACAGTGAAACCTATACAAACATGAAAAACAAATGAGACAAAATATTCAAAACTCTGTGGCTATTTGTAGAGAGCGAATATCATTGCCTGACGGAGATTCTAAATTATAAAATATATAACACGCATTACGAGACCTGGTAGATTTGGTACCATGCTGCCAATCATGCTAAAACTAGCTTTTCATGTTTTCTAAAGATTGAGATACCTTTAGCATGCCAATTCTGCAAGCGATTCACTTATCCCCACCCCCCCCCCCCCCCCAAAAAAAAAAAAAGAAGAAGAAAAACACAACGCAGGGAAAAAGGACATGAACTAACCGAGAGGTATACCTTGGGATTTTTCTGAAAATCTACAGCTAAGCGGTGATAGTGAGTAGAAAACAATCCTCGACACTGCACCTTGTGGACAAAATGTTGAAGAACTGATTCGCTGGAAATGTAAGGAAATTCAAGGTAGAAACTAAGGTCAACCAAATACAGCACTAAAAAATTAGATAAGGGGAGAATTGATCATTAAATTTTGAAGCCACTGAAAGCCAGTGTTAGGATTTGTCAACGAGTGACACATACGCAATGGCTTGTCCATCTGAAGTTGATGTCCCACGTCCAAGTTCATCCAACGCCACCAATGAATTTCGAGTTGCTGAAGACTGCATTAACCATTAAAAGAAAGGTCATTGCATGATATTGCCGAATCAAATCATCTGTACATTCATATGAAACTTTACTTCCGAAAGTTTCGAAACATATTAACCAAACTAGTCTGAGTTTTCTTATGTAAGAAGAAATGTCTCATGAGATACTGGCTGGGGGAACATGAAAGGAGGAGTTCAAAAATTTCTTCAACAGGCTTATCAAAAAAAATTTCTTCAACAGAAACATTTAGAATGACACAAATGTAATTGTCACACGCGAAATTTGCATCCAGACTACATTGAATCCATTCATGTGTATGAAAGAGATAAATCGCCATTAGTTAAATCTTTTGGCAGTTGAGATCTGATAAATTGAGCCCAGGAAATCAGAGACAAATTTATCACTTTTTATATAGAGACACAATGTTTTGGCTTTCGATTTTGCATGAAAGTTATTAACAAGCCAATAACAATATCCTCTTCCAAAAATTCTTGATCTACTGAGAAAATCTCACCAGCATTAACGCAGTTTCTGAGAGTTCTGTAAGAAAAGTACTTTGCCCTGCCATAATGTGATCTTTGGCACCCATCCGAACAAAAATTTGGTCCACAGGTGACAGCTCGAAGCTTTCCGCAGGGACATCAGCTCCTATCTGTGACGAATGATGGTTGGAAACTATTAAAGGCAATAAATTTACAAAGTACATAACCAAAAAGCAGAAAACCTTACCTGTGCCAAAGTTACAGCCAAGCACACTTGGCGAAGAAGAGTGGATTTTCCACCCATGTTTGGACCGGTGAGAAGAATGAAGCTGGGATGAACAGAACCACCAATTGAAATGTCGTTGGGGACAAAGGTACCCTTGCCCAAAGAATCATTTCTAAGAACAGGATGTCCCAAATCTTTTGCAGAAAAGCATGGGACTTCATCTGGACTTGATGAACCTAATATAATTGGCCGGCAGGTTGGCCCTTCATAATAGTCGCTTGCAATTGCTAGACTGATCAAAACATCCAGCTCTGCATTAAGTGCCAATTCCGGCCATACTAAATGAGTACATTCTTGTTGTCTAAAGACTGTAAACTCATATACAGTATTTTTATTTTACCTTTACCACGTGAAAACTTGAACACTGAAAATAAACTTGGGGGTAACAAAGCATAATTGCCAAGACATGAAGTTTAGTTTGAGATACTATAGATGCTGACCATATATCAAAATCATTCTTATTATATGCAAAATTATAATAGGGTCTCAGGGGGAGAGAGAGAAGAATGAATGCCTGCAGTAACAGAAGCTAACTGTCTCCACTTAATATGATGCTCACTGAAGCGTCCAATTAATCTCTGCAGAATGCTTTTCAGCATGGACTCTTTTTCTGATTCAGCTTGTGAGAGCTCTCCCAACAGCTTCTTAATACTTGGAGTCCAATACCTGAAGAAACCCTGAGAATACCAGGCAAAGAAATGAGAAAATATGGAGGATTAAGACTCGAATTTAAGTACTGCTGGAGAAGGCAACTTAAGGAGTAATTTTAAATAGTAAATCAGTGAATTACTATAACCATGCGGTGTTATTCAACATGACAGGGCTCTAAGATAATTTGCAAGAAATGGTACTTAGAGGCATTACATCTGGCTGTTAATTCCCCATGTGTCTGGAATTTGTACAAGGGGTTCAACCATAGCTACCACTGAAGCTACTTCATTGCCCTACTGTTGTCCATACCTTTCTAGATGATCGTAACTCATAATCACGAGGAATGCTCCCACGCAAACTTTCTGGAACTTCTAAGAGGTACGCCTCTTTTCCAACTGTGACATATGTAACCTAACATATCATTGAAACACAGAACTTGGTTAATTTTTCAGGATATAAACAAAGTAGACAAAATGAAAATTTTGAAAACGCCAGTGTACATAGAAAAGTTCGTACTGATGCATCTCCAAGCAGTTTTCGCTGTTCCTTGAGGTGTTTTTTTAAGCTAGATTCAGCCTCCTTAATTTTTTTACAGGCAGAGTCATACTCCATGTCGACTGCTTCGTGGGGTATTACACGTCCTGAATTATCAGCTTCCACCCAATCAAAGGCATCCTTGAAATGACGTATAACTGAGTGGATGTCAGGGAGACCATTACCTGCATGTCTACAAAAGATAAGACACCAAACAAGATTGACTTAAAAACATTTAAAAAAAAAAACTCAAAGCCAAACATACCGGGTGTTAACAGATGATGAAGCACTCGAGATTCAACATTTTCCAAAATAACACTCAGCAAAGAACATGCTTCAGCCATCATTTCACAACCGCGCAGAGCTGATATAAACTCTTGGAGCTGTTTCTTTGCTGCATCCTCATATAGAACCACTTTGTTGGCGTTTCTTCCGTTGGCTTCACTGCATCAAGTCAAAGTCAATGAACATAAATCCTTCTGATATTAACCGTCCATAAAATGTATATGATAGAAATTTATCAATATAAACTTGTGCAACTAGGCACACTAGATTTACCTGCTAGCAAAAACACGTGCAAGCAACCGGTCCATGTCTGGGAGTCTGGACAATGCTTTTCGAAATTCAAGTGCCAAAGATAGATTAGTTCCCTAAAGAGCAAACAACTACACATCAGAATGCTTGTATAGCAGTGGATCACTGCCAAGAAATGTCGATGTCACGTTCATAGCCAGCCTCATACAAGCAGCAGATAGAGTGCCTTCCCAATGGGACTGAGGGACCTATTATAACAATCGAGGTTGACTCTATTTAGGGAGTCCCTAAAGGCTATGAGAGATTTTTTGCTAAAATGAACCTTTGGTAAGATATACTCTCACACTTAAGACTTATAACAATATAATTTCACTACAGCATATCAAAGTGAAACTCACCCGTAAACCCGCAACAGCATCCTGGCGTTCCCTGATTGACTCTGGATGGTACAAAGGTCTTGCAAGCCATGCTTTGAGTAATCTCTTACCAAATGCTGTCACACAGTGGTTCAATTGGTTGTAGAGCGTCCTTAAAAGAGACAGGGAAAAGACATCAAAATAAAGTCAAAATGATAGTAAACATGACATCTATATAAAAATGTATATAGAATTACAAGCATACAGTAAGGTTACCCCGAAGAGTCTCCATTTCTGCTATTCTCAAAAATCTCAAGGTTCTCCAACGCGGCAGCATCTAGGACCATGTATGGTTTTGAGACAATATTACCAAAACCAGAGCAGGGAAGTAACTCAAACTTTGCAAAGCGAAGTAATGTTTCATCCAGGAAAGCCTGCTTAAGATAGAACAGAGTGGCTCCAAGAGCTGAAAGTGCACAGCTTCCATTCTCCCCTGCCCTCACTAGCTCTGAAAGAACATCTGGTAGGCACCCCAACCCATTTTCCCCAATTTCGGTTGGGGTACCATGCAAGTTCACTTCATTTGAGGATCCAGAAATCGATTGCTGAACAATACGACTGTAGATACTTTTAACTTCATGCACAGTTTTCCCAGCATCCCAGAATTCCAAGAGTGGAACTAACTCATTCACTAAAGGATTTCTTGTATGTCTCAGCAGTGTGCTCTCTGTTTCTGGGCTGAGCTGTTTAGCAGGTTTTACAAGTTCCACAGGCCTTAGCTCAGACAAGAGACAACACAAGGCACTGCACTCTGTATCATCCCCAAACTAGTAAAGAGGAACATGCTTTGTCAAACAAATATCATTGCAAAAAAAAAAATTGATTTAATTAAGAACTAATGGAAAACCTGATAAATGTACAAATAAACAGCCAAAAAAACATTTTCCGCTTGTGAGAGGGAATGAGATGCCAGCCATCACAGCTAATAGTTAATAGCAGAATAAACACACACACATGACTGATACTAGTCTATAAAAGCTACAAAATGTAAAAGAGCAAGGATCAGAAGCATGAAAGCACATCTTGTTCAACAACTAGTCAGAGCCACCTAGCGTGCAAAACAAGAATGTATAAGTTAAAATCATATTAGTGTAAAATGTACACTCACACACGTGTTATGCCTGAGAACAGAAGAGACAGATATGATAGCATGTGAACTTGAGCATTCTAGTAGACTCACACCTGACCAATAATAACCCTGCTGGTAGCAACATCGACCACACAAACACCAAAAATGTGGCCTGCATTTTGGTTTGCCCTTGTCTGACAGCCTTCTGCTATTGCCATTAGGTAAGAAGCGTCAGGATTTGCTGACAGCATCTCTCCCTCAGTTAGTGTTCCTTTTGTAACCACCGCACATATTTCACGTTTCACAACCTAGCAACAAAGGTAATAATGTCAAAATCTCTGAACCTCCAATTGTCCCTTTCTTCTTTTATTTTTCTTTCTGAATCCACAGTAGAATTTTCAAGATAGACACTAAACAAAGAAAAGAATCACCATTAACAATCATGTAGAGGAGTAATCAAATGATGACTCTCATATACATCAAACCCTGTTACACTTTCTATGGTAATCATTCTTGGGCAATATCCAATAATTACTAACCATTGTACCAGCTGAATAAAAATCTGGAAAGAAAACACAACAAACACTGAAACTAACTTTTGATTCCTGCCATCTCGACAGAGGCCTACATGTCTGATTAATAAATCAATAGTCTAATCTATCTTTGAAACCGAAATTTTGGTTCCTGCCATCTCGACAGAGGCCTACATGTCTGATTAAAAAATCAATAATCTCATCTACCTTTGAAACCGAAATTTCCTTGCTTTGACCGGACTGTTAGATCTCCAGGAATGAGATATTCAATGACAACATGTAACAAATTTTTTTCAAATTACATGTATATCCACTTGCAACAAATTTAGGGACAAAAAAATACTGCTAAATAGACGGAAACTGATAATTGCCAGTCTCTGAACAAAGCAGACCTTATCCTTAGAACCTTGCTCTCTACGACGAAGCTCTAGCTGTTCAGGGGTTTCTGTTTGCTCTATGACAAGAACTCGATAACCCTGCACTGTCAAGGTTGCTTACATTAAATTGCATCTTTGAGGTAAAGGACAGGCTAATCAAATAAATCCAGAACTAATTGACTCAGTAAAGAGAAAACAAGGAAATATGAATGAGCCAACCTTTCTAGCCAATTTCTCCACATTCATTGAGAAGTTCCTTTCTGGGAAGCCACAATGCGGTTGATCTCCCTAAGAATGCAAGCAGTGTTGATAAGAACTGCCGGCTAGAATCATAGATATACTCAACCAGAAATAAAAACTATATAGTAAAAAGAACTTGATCTTTTTTTTTCCACAATTATAATGTAGTATTTCAGTTAGGGTGACTATCAGAAGGAGGAAAAAAAAATCTAAGGGCTAACATCATAAGAGAAGAAAGTATCAGGGTTGAATACACTGGAACATATTGATACCTTCATATATTGCAAGTCAAGCTCTTTTACTCCTAAATGTGCATCCATTTCAAAAAGTTCATAAAATTTGCCCATCTGCTCCAAGAAAATGAAATTGGTTATGACTTGACCGCAGTAAGGCCAATGAAACCAGCACAAAAGTATCTAGCTTTACTTCACATAATGTGAGAGCTACACGTATACCTTAAAAAACAAAACCTTGTCCATATGCTGCGACTTAAATTCCCACCATTGTCTCTGCATAATAACAGGGGCCCCTAGATTAAAGAAATACAAAATGGCATACACATAGAAGACAATTAAACTGCTTGTTTCCAGAAAGCAATTACCTGTCCACCAGATAAACTCTTAGAAAATCAGGAGGCAAGTAAATTGTCCTTGAATCATAGTTTGCATCACCAGGACGTCTTCTTTTTGCATCCCTGCGTTCTCTTTATCAGGACAAAAGAAGTTTGTCATGTATAAATAGGCAAGGCCATCCACTTTACTAGCAAAATGCCACAAATCTATAAACGAATATCTGTGCACAATAATGCATAGTCCTTTTTCTCACTTAAAGCCACTCCAATTGCACAATGTTTTTGGTCACTCGATAATAGATTGACAAACAAGTAAAAGAAATACTTTTTCAAGAAACACATTAGCTAGGAAGGGCATGCACAGGCTCCCACTTACAGAAAAGTAACCATGACTTCCTCACCTCCAACCCCCCAAAAAAAAGAAAACAAATTACATTTTGTAGATTTATAGACAATAGGACAAAGATAGCAGAGATATTGGGAACTCACTCCCCAAGAAAGCGGAACTTTTCAGCTTCACGCATTCCAAATCTCTCAGCGGCATCACCCATTAAGGCATTACCAAGGTTATTGGATGCTTTCCCACCTATGAAAAATGAATGCTTAAGTTCAGCTCTGTACCCACTAAGATATAAATCTCAAACATCTCCACCAGCAACTGCAAGCTCGGCACACATTAGAAACAGAACGAGCATAATGCAAATGGAAATCCCTTCTTTCAGCTAAATAAGAATAGGTAATGAAAATAGCCAGGGGCACAAGTATAAAGCTTAAGAATTTGGTGAACATAATTGTTTGACCACAAAAACACAGCAATTTGTGTTTAGCTCAAAAATCCTGATTTAAAGAAAATCCAATGCAAAAAAAATACAGTCTGACTCGGGAGAAACTCCAGTATAAGAGCAGCCATGGCCATATAAACACCAGCATACAGGAAACAAAGAGGTCCACAACTCTACATAACACCTTCCTCAGTGAATTACCAATCCTTCAAAGATGCAAAACAACAACAATTTGCAGCTTATGCTGCTATGAAACATGACTTTTACGATGCTTCTCCCACAATGTTATTTTCTCCAAAACAAATAAACAAGAACGCAGGCTAACTCAAAGCCCGGCACTTACTCTCAACATTAGTGGGAGGCTTCACCAAGGAAATCTTGACACCTCCCTTACTCACATGCGGACCACCACCACCATTCTTGCTGTTCGTAGCGGACTCACGCTTCTCTCGCTCCCTGACCTTCCGCTTCCCCGACCCACGATGCTTTCCTTTCAACGGAGTTACCCCTCCTTCGTCTTCATCCTCCTCCTCCAAATCCATATCGTCCATACCATCCTCAACCACCTCATCCTCGATATTCTTGCCCCAATCTTCATCGCTAGAATCATCATCAACACCACCATTCTGTTCACTCTCTTCCACATTTTCCATCTCCTCATCGTCAACCGACACCTTCGCACCTCGCTGCCGCGACCGCTTAAATCCCTTAACATCCTCCTCCCCCTTTACAATATCTACGTCGTCATTCTCAACCATCGCCTCCTTCGACTCGGGAGAAGCCCGTCGCAACCGCTTGAATTTCTTCTTAACGCTCTTTTCCACCCACTCAATCTTCTCCCTCCCCAGATCCAACAATTCCTCCTCAGCGTCATCGTATTCAACCAAATGCTTATTAGCATCCTTGTCGAAGAGTTTCACAGAGCCCTCGTACCAGGACTTATCCAACGGCCAATAGATCTTGATTCTCCTCCCCACAACGTCCTCACCGTACGATTTCTTTTCGGGGGGATTTACCGGAGAAGCGCCGATAACTAACAGGGGCTTCTTGGGCTTGTATTGGAGAGGGGAAGGCGTGGTAGGGCTAGGGCCAGGGCTTAGGCTCGGACAAGAACCGAGCTTGGATTCGGGCTTTTCAGTGACAGACTTAGAAATCATTTTAGGGCTTTGTTTGTAGAGAGCAGGAGAGGGTGAAGAAGATGGAGACGGACACGAACTCGTTTTGGAGAAGAAGGAAGTGATTTGCCGCTGTGGGTTGACGAGTGGCGATCGGCCACTGGTCTGGCGCCGTGACGGTGTCATCGCTGTAAAAGAATGTGCGAGAGACTTCGTCTACTTTTTGAGTGTTCGAGAGAGACAGATGGGAAGGAGGAGAGGAAGAGAGCTTTGGATATCGAATTATGAGCGCGGGGATGGCGGGAAATGCGCGCGCACTGGGAACTGCCGGGAAAGGGGTTTTAAGGTCGGAAAACGTTCCTTGGCGGGAATGTTTCTGCCACGCAGTGGGCATCCCTCGTAAAACGTGAGCTTCTTTTGTGCGCGTGTTTGGAAGTTCATCTCAACGAAAGTTTTATTCATTGCTGAAAAATAAAATAAATAATGTTTATTTATCATACATGTTCGCACACTGTCACACACACAAACTTGCCTCATTAGAAACTTTACTGTATAATTTTGTTTCGAAATTACGTTTTACACCCTTTAAATGAGAAAATTTACGTTTTTTTCCTCTAAATGTCATATACATTTTAAATAGTTTAAAGCAATAATATCCCTTGAACTAGGCAATCTGTCGGTCCATTTTAAAAAGGCAGAAAGTTATTGACTTCCATAAGACCGATTGAATGAGAGAATGCAACGGTAGCGAGGTAATTAGGGACACGCGGGCTAACTGCTGTGACATTCTTGTTTTTTGAAATGAATCTCTAGACCTTCTGAAACGAAATGGGCCTCCCCCTTTCCGGATCGACCCGGTGAGTAAAATTTCGAAAAAAAAAGACTGTGGCAGCAGCTACAAAATTTATTTGGTGAAATCTTTATAACAATTTACACTCAAACTATTTGAAATGGTTTATATTTGGATGCATACAAAATGGAGAAAATAATGTGAAAAAAAATGATTTGATTAAATTTTTTTTTTATACATAAAAATGTAGAGAGAAATGATTTGATGATGGTTGAACTTGAGATTTTGTTGTTTGGCAAGCAAAACTTTTAAATTTTTATTTTTATTTTCCAAAGGGTGCTTGTTTGGCAAGCATATAATTTTTTATTTTTTTACAAACTTTAACATCAAAATTTTTTATTTTTTTTTACAACTTTTCAATCAAATAATGACTCTCCACTATTGTTTATAAACTCCAAAAAATTTAAACTACCTTCAAAATTTTTTTTTTGAGACATCCAAAAAAAACTGTTATGTTTTTAAACACTGGCAATTCACCTAAAGGTTTTCACACTACACTATTTTTAAAATCTCACCATTAAAATCAATAAAAAATATGTTATCTTGCACAATTCTAAGTGTCAAATTGTAACATTTGTTGTAAAATATAAACTAATAATTTTGTAACGTGTCAAATTTGATGGTATTTGGTGTAAATTACAAACTTAATCGTAATTTGACTGTGCAAAGAAAACCTTCATTATACTCCAACCGTGATTGCTGTAATATATAGTTCCTTCACCAGTTTGAGACAGATGGATCTTAAAAAGCTCATTTATTACTCCTCAATTGCCCATATAAATCTAGTGATTATTGGTATGTTTAATCGCGGGCAATCGTCGGATATAAGTTTAGATAAACGTTCATTTGGATACTGAATGCTGATCAAAAGAGGGGAATTTCACTTAAGAAAAGGGAGAGTCTTCATGGATAGGCTTCCATCAATCGAAGTTTCCCTGATCCCTTTACAAAAAAAAAAAAAAAAATCTTATTAATTGCACATCAAATGTTAAAATAATTTAGATTATTTATTTATCTTGTGATACAAGGCACGAAGGCCTACATTGTCTGTTACACTTTATAGGTAACATGCATAAATCTTAAAGTGAAACTGGAAAAATTGGCAGTAAATCGACTTGCTTTTTTAAATCATTTTCTGAATTTTTATGAAATTCTAAAAATATACTTGAATTTTTTAAATTAACAAATTACTGGTTGAATCTAAACTATTTTTATAATATCAATCATTTCATTAGTCTAATTTCTAATGGAACTGATTATGGAAAATCATGTGACATGTTTGTGTTTTAAACTTAATAAAAATTATAATTATAACAATAAATAAAGTTAGAAAATAAAATTAAAAAATCATAAAATTTATAAAAAGATATTATAAGTTTTGTTTAATTTTAAAGCACATGACAAATGACACACTTGACTTGGCCACATGTTAATTCCCGTTATAAATCTAAAAGGAGATAGGAATGAGTGATTTTGCCGGCATGACCTAAACCAAACATTTGTAAATTTTTTAAATTTAGGTTTTTTTTTTTTAAATTTCATAAAAAATGGATCAGTGAATTTTTAAAATTTTCAATAACATAAAACAAAACGAAATAGAAACTCCAACACAAACAAGTGTCAGACTCTCTCTCTCTCTCTCACCCGCCATCGCTACCTTCCACCGCCAACCGTTAGGTCGGATCCTGATCTTCGACTCTCGCTCTCGCGTTCATATATGGCTATCCGCTTAGAAAGAAAAACAAAATAGATGGCTATCCAATGGTTCTGTCTCTGAGACAACCCACCAAAGCCTCGACCCTGCTCGGTCTCTACCGACACTCCCAGACCCGATTAGCCGTAATACCTAACTTCAATGGCCAATTCACCGCCACCACCCAGCTACGCGCTTTCGATCAGGGACGAGGACAAGGATGGCGTCGCGGAGGCCAAGTGCGACTTCCTAGTGGTAGCTCTATGCCCCTGTCTCGTATGCTTCATTCTCCTCCTCATTGTAGTCTCTATCGTTCTCTGTCAAGTTCCACTTCTTTTGCCACACCCCACTTCATTCTCTCATACAAAAAAAAAATTGCTAAGCCCCAGCTATAGCATTGTAAATGTTGGTATTGCAGCATTGCACATTGCTCATTTACGAAGCAAAATGCTAGATTTGAAGTATAGGGGGTTTTGTTGTACCTCCGAAGAAAATGTGCTGATTCCAAATTCTAGGGGCAGCAATGTTAGACTTTCAGTTTTACCCATTGTTGATTTACCAGGAAAAATGTTGGATTTAAAAATTAGGGGCTTTGCCAGTTTAAAAGGCAGCGGTGCAGATTCTGATGCTGAAAATGAGAGCGGGGCTGATGATGGTGGTGGTGATGGTGATTGCACCGAAGGCTTTAGGGTTAAGTCAGCTGCAGACCCGACTGAGGTTGATAGGGTATGCAAGGTGATTGATGAATTGTTTGCATTGGATAGGAACATGGAGGTGGTTCTAGATGAATGTGGGATTGATTTGTCACACGATTTAGTTGTGGAGGTGTTGGAACGTTTCAAACACGCTCGAAAACCGGCCTTTCGGTTTTTCTGCTGGGCAGCACAGAAGCCAGGGTTTTCCCATGATTCGAGGACGTATAATGCCATGATGAATATATTAGGGAAGACGAGGCAGTTTGAGACCATGGTGTCAATGCTCGAAGAGATGGGTGAGCAAGGGCTGTTAAATATGGAAACCTTTATGATTGCTATTAGAGCTTTTGCTGCTGCAAAAGAAAGGAAGAAAGCTGTTGGAATCTTTGAGCTAATGAAGAAGTATAGATTTAAAGTGGGTGTTGATACAATTAATTGCTTGCTCGATACTCTTGGGAGGGCAAAGCTCGGAAAAGAAGCGCAGGTACTTTTTGAAAAGTTGAAAGACAGATTTACACATAACTTGCAAACATATACTGTTTTGCTTAATGGTTGGTGCAGAGCGAAGAATCTGATGGAAGCAGGGAGGTTGTGGAATGAGATGATTGAAAAGGGCTTAAAGCCTGATATAGTTGCGTATAATGTTATGCTTGAAGGGTTGTTGAGGTGTAAGAAGAGGTCTGATGCCATCAAGTTGTTTGAAGTTATGAAGGCCAAGGGTCCATCACCCAACGTGAGGAGCTATACGATTTTGATTAGGGATTTATGCAAGAGCACGAAGATGAAAGAAGCGGTTGGATATTTTGATGAAATGACTGGATCTGGATGCCAGCCGGATGCTGCGATTTACACGTGTTTGATCACAGGTTTTGGGAACCAGAAGAATATGGACGCTGTATTTGGGTTGTTGAAGGAGATGAAAGAAAACAGTTCCCCTCCTGATGGACGTACCTACAATGCTTTGATTAAATTGATGACAAGTCGTCGGATGCCAGATGATGCAGTGAAAATATATAAGAAGATGATTGAGAGTGGTGTGGAACCATCAATCCACACTTATAACATGATAATGAAATCCTACTTCCAATCCAGAAACTATGAGATGGGTCATGCAGTTTGGGATGAGATGAACAGGAAGGGGTGTTGCCCTGATGATAATTCCTATACGGTTTTCATCGGAGGGCTAATAAGTCAGGGAAGATCTGGAGAGGCTTGTAGATATTTGGAAGAAATGATAGAGAAAGGAATGAAAGCACCCCAGCTTGATTTCAATAAGTTTGCAGCTGATTTCTCCAGAGCTGGGAAACCAGACATACTGGAGGAGTTGGCTCAGAAGATGAAGTTTGCTGGTAAGTTTGAGATCTCCAGTGTTTTAGCTAGGTGGGCAGAGATGATGAAGAAAAGGGTTAAGAGAAGAGATCCAATTAAAAGTAATGAGCCACACCTGAGTTGCTAAGGGCCAATGTAACAGTGATCATCTCTGGCTAAGTTCCTGCTTGAATGCTTGACTTTTCGCATGATTATCGTCAGGACTGGGCTTGCAGGAGCCGTGTTTTATAATACCATTTTTTTTTGTTTGTTTGGAAATTGGACTTTGTATTTGTCGATGTTCTCATCTGCTTGCTTCATTTTCTGGAATGACACATTCTTCGTTAGTCTGGATCTCAGCACAGGTGTCTGGAATAGCTTCTGCTGTTTCAACCGCATATAAGAACCTTTGGAAATGATGGACTCACATGATTCTGGTTTATAGGGGCAAAACGCCATGCAGATTCTTTCAATTGAAGCAAGCTAATTTAACAGGACTTCCATCTAATCTGGTTAATACAAACACAGGAGGCTCTATCTTTATATTGTGCTTTGGTCAAGAAGTTGGAACCACGGTGGATTTTACGACTTCAGTAAGTTTGTAAATGTATTAGTTGGCAGAGGAGCCTGCAGACTAATAAAAATGCATTTTGGCAGCCATTTGCATATTAATACAGTATCTTCATGGATTACAGGTCCTGAGATCTACACTACCATAAAAGAGTCAAAAGTCTCCTTTTGAAATTTTAATCTTAATGCTCCAGTCAGATACAGTATACACCCTGAGATACGGGCCCAAATACGCTGTCGTTACCTGTTGCTGCAGTGGGGGAAACCACCTGCTACATCCAAATGCTAATTTCGTTGGAGCTATACATCTACAATTCCGCAGTACTGGATAAATATTTCTGTATTTGCATTGGATTTGTTGCCTAATTTATATTAATGCAATATAGAAGATAATTTTCTTACCACAAACATATTTCTCAATTGTTTTATTGCCATTTCTTTGTATTTGGAGAGACAATGAAGCCAAGATGAACCTTGGTAAAGACGTAAATAAATGGGTCCTTGACATTCTGCTTGCTGTTGTCGTCTTTGTGGCCCCTCCAACATTTAATTTTCAACTCTTGGCAAATGTCTACATTGCCCTCTTCCACTTTTAGAAGGATTCTGAACAAAGAGTATTGGCACTAGGCAAATGTCCACATCACCCCTCCTATGTCGCGTACACATTTTTAGATCATGTCCAACGGTCCATGAGAATACGACTCCCATTTTGGTAAAAATCCAATCATAAACTACAGACACAAAATATAAATACTTATCCCTTTCCATGTAGAAATAGGATGGATGGAGGGTGGATCATAGGCAAGGGACGAAGTCAAAATTGAAGGTTAGGAGAGGCCAATTACACAAATAAATTTTCAATATAACAAATTAAAGAAAATCATTAAAATATATATATATATATATATTTTTTTTTTTTTACTAAAGAAAAAATTATGAAGGAATTTTGTGGAGCTAGGGGGGCCATGACCCCGCCAGCCCCCTAGCTTCGTCTCTAATCATAGGTGTAGAGAGTCCCACAACCTTTCTCCTGTAGGAGTGGGAAAAAGGATAAGCGGGATTACCTCCTAGATAGGAAGAGACTGGTGAATTAAGCGAGAACCCGCATCCTATATAGGAGCAGACCAGTGGATTACACTTGTGGTTTCCCACGATCCAACTACGTCCACATAATTTCACCTTATTAATGTGATAATTAATATTGGGAGGTCTTAAGCTTGCGGTTTCATCCCAGATGGGATGAAACCGGTGGATTAAGCATGTTGTTTCCCATTATCCAACCCTGCTTGCATAATTTCACCTTATTAATGCGATAATTAATAGTCGGAGGTCTTAATAACTCTGAACTAGTACAACAATTTTACCATATAATAATACATCGACGCTTTTTCCAAAAAATTTGGATAATAATTCAGGATTACGTTGGCACGAGCAATGCTCGTGTCGAACACGATATGTTAATTCAACTTTTATGTTTTTTTAAGGACCATGTGTATCTTTTCTAGTTAATCTTAGATCATAATACCGTTCACAAATTTCTTTTTGATTCATGCAAAATTAAGTTGCGCTAAACTTAACCTTAGGAGTGTACACTTGACTTGCAAGGAGCAGAGTTAAAAATTCTCCTGTAGATGAAATCATGAACAAGAGTTTTAATTTCTCACAATACTATTATAAGATTAGTACTATTCCTCATGCATAGACAAACTGGTAAATTAACTTTTGAATTGTTAGTACCTTGACATATTTATTCTGTAACTAAGTTTATCTTTGGCAAAGGGAGGCATTAAATATTTTCTGTGGGGCTTTTTGAGAGACCAGAACATTAATCATTCTAGATTCAGAAAACGCGTTAGGTAAAAAATCCTTGCCAAATATGAGCTTAACTGCCATCTTTTCAAGAGTCCAGAATTTGCCCCAGATTTGGAAGATCTTTTTTGGTAATTAAGTTTAGATACATTTTTTTGTGAGTGGTAATTAAGTTTAGATTTGAAAGATCTTAGCCAAAAAAAACTATGTGCTGGTTAATATGCAGGTCTTAACGCAAGTCCTCACACTCGTTTTCGAGTTAAGTCTCTGGGATTTCATGCTATATTCTCTGCGAGAAACCATTCTCTCCTCGAGCTATCTGGTTTATCATATACCACTTGCGCATGCATAAGTTACCCAAACTACCAAAATAGGCTACTCTTTGAGTCAAATTTTCTAAATGTTGCACAAGAGTACAGTACAATACAATTGCCCTTCCATATCCATACGTGAAATTTTTCTTATTTAAGACCATAAGGACTATGTGAGTTGGATGAGACAGTGGTACTGCAGTTGGACATACACATAGAGACCAGAGACAGATTTTCTTCTTTCCCTCTTCTCTTTCACAGCTTTTTCCGGCACTGAACTCTTGCAGGTCCTCTCTCTCTCTCTCTCTCTCTCGCTCTCAGCTTTATTTTCTCTTAGGTAACTAAAAGGTACGTACGGTGGTAAAGCTTCTCTAGTCTCGAATGTAGGCGGTCTCTTGCGAACTCGTGAAATGCAGAGAAAGAAGTTCAATGGTACGTAAATCATGGATTAACTTAAGACGAGATTATTATTATTAGTATTTTTAGATCAATAATTTCAAACACTGTGTAAGCTGTCATCTAAGAAAGAACTATATTCAGTCATTTAGTTCTTTGGTCATCTTGGTGACTTGCAGTCAACTGTGCTAGCCACCACCTACGCTCGAAGATGAAAGCATATATGTTTGTCCTGATCGACTGTATCCCCTTTTAGTCTTTCCTTATTGCAGGAGTATTTTTTTTCATATCTTTTCTCCCTTTTGTTTTCCGAGAAGGATACTAGGAGCTGTTCACTGCTGTTGAATATTTGGATGCCTAACGACGAAGCAATTTAGAGAAATTTGTAGCTGTTGAGAGTCTGCCCTATAAATGTCGGTATATATATATATATATTGTTTTAAATTGTGTTGGTATATATAAACAAGTGCATCATCCATTATTTGCATAAATAATTGAAAAAATCTTTGTTCTTAATTACCGGTATTTAGCATAATGTCGTATAATTAGCAATGGAGTTGGCCTAAGTTTGCCAATTGAAGTTGGAAGCTGCGGAAAAATACAAAGAAGACCGGTTTCTTGATAGTTTCCTAATAATCCATTTAACAATCTTTAATGAAAGGACAAAAACAAAAACCTTTTCTCCTCCCACACATGCTCAAATCACGTAGATATTGAAAGATTGTGTTTACTGATTTGGTTCATTCTCATGTATAGGACGGCTTTATGGTAACATTCAGTTCATATATATGTTTTGACGTTGAAGGTATATACATATTCTCACTAAGTTTTATGGTAACAATGAAAATAGATTTTGTTGGCTGTGTTTGGATGGCAAAAAACTTTTTGGTGTGTTGGATCGAGTTTGTAAAAAACTATTAGAGTTTGTAAAGTAGTCGTTGGAATTATTTGTGAAAAAATGATTGGAAAAGATTGCCAACCACTACCAGTTGCCAAAAAATTTTAGAGAGTTTATGTATCTTTCACGTCAAAACGATTTTTTTTTCTTTTTTCTGCTTTCCAAAAAATCTTACATTTATCATGAGCGGTAATTAGTTTGTCATTAATTATATGTGTACAAAAACCTTGTGTCAAATTTTTTTTTGCCACAACTTGTTCGATCATGGTACTAGATACTAAAGTTCAACCTGGGATATATATATATATATATATATAGTCTTGTGAATCTATGTATGTAATGGAGGAGGTTGAAGAAGAAAAATGTATTTAAAGATTGCAATATCTCTCCTATTAATTAAGGAAAATATTCTATTACTTTAATTGCATCTCGTCTGTATTAATTTCCCCATATATAGCGGCAAGATTTGATTCCCTTACAACGAAAACTAGGGGGGGAAAAGTACTTGTACAGTATTGCAATATATACAGCGCATATATATATGCTACGAGAAATTCTCTCCCTTTCATGATTAGTACTCAGGATCCTTAATTAATCTAATCTCCAATGAAGGATTCATGACTGATCTTTAACCAAATTAATGTTTAACATGCTGTGATTTGAATTAAAGTTTCTGCAAAAATATATGGACACTCTTCTTTCTATATAAAGTTTCAATGCATTAGCTCTGGGCCGGGGATCACAACTCGAAGATCTGATCGATGAAGCGCGCGCTCGCGGCACGGCTGAGTTTATTGTTGGCGCTGCATGCGATGCCCTGTACTGTATTGTATTTTTTTTTCTTTCTTCTGTTTAGTCTTCTTTAAACTTTTCTTGCGGCCTGTGATAACATCCATACATGATTTTCTTATTGAAAGATGATACTTTTTGTTTTTCTTTTCTTCTTTGCCACTCGGGTTATGATTTTTGGTATATATATATATACGTGCAAGTAAACTGAGAAGCACTTAAATTTGTTCGGTTGGATAATTTTACTTCGTTTTTCTTTGAATAATTTTGTTTTTGCCATACTTCTGAGAATATATAGCAGTGGCAAACAGATATATTATAAACGTTTGCAATCTACAAGGAGTACGTATGATAATAATCCCCGAGTACTCCGAATTATAATATTAGCAAGAACTTTAATTAAGAATTATTAATCCCTATGATGATCCAGTATTCCAAGTAATTCTTTCTGTTTTCTGTTTGTCAAATTGTGATTGCACTTACTAACTCTCTCAAACTCCCAATGCAGTCATCTGCAGTGCTAGCTATTACCTGTTGAGCGCCAAGTGAACTCTGTCAAACTCTAAGGATCCCACCTCGTATCATATCAAAGTTCTTGGAGATTCGAAGATCATTCATCGGTATCGGTCAGAGCCCACCAGGTCAGTCAAAATCTCACTCTCTTGAAATCTATTCAATATTTTACTAGAAAATATTCATGGTGGTCCAACAGCATGTTTTGTGTTGAAATTGATTTGAAATTTCGAAATAATTTTGATTTTATTCATGTGAAATTAATTGATTTAATTTAGAAATATTTTCGTTGTTTGCATAATTTTTTTGATACTTTAAAAATTTGTTTTTGAATCGAATTTGTTGAACCGAAATTGTGTTTGATTTATTGTTTGAGTACGATCGAATCTGTCTTTGATTTTGAAAATTGAATTTTCAATTGAGATTTCGGGTTGAAAAACCAAGAGAGAAAGTTCAAGGGTGCTACCATAGTCACCAGCAGACAGAGACAATAAGACCTATAGCGATCTTTTCATGGAAAAGAGATAACGAGCATTAAGGAGATCCCGTACGTACGTTTTACTCTCCTAAAAATAAAGGAACGACAAATATATGATAAATTTGTGTTTTAGAATATTAAAGGCTAAAAGTTCTCTACAAAATAAACTTCATATATATATATATATATATAGTCTTTGTCAGGTTCACGTCTTCGTGTTTAATGTATCTTAATCGCTGCTATTAGTGAGTAATAGAGCTGTAATTATAATTGCTTGTTTTCTTTTGGGTTTGACCCGGATCATGATTAATGTGAAAGAAATAAAGTAAATAAGAACGTGACAATTCTTTTTCAAACAGGTCAGAAATTACTGCTGCTGTCATTGATTCATACCAGCATATGTAGATTTATGGATTTTATTTTTTAGCCGAGTCCGGATTACTCCAGCCAATTTACTTAGATAGTTACTAATTGGGTTCAACTGCTCATGTACTTATTTCCAACATTTTTTTTTTTCGTCAGGTGTATCTGTTGGCTCTTCCCCAGGAAAATGGCATTGGTGCTCCTTATAATAATCATCTGCACAATGGTCGTCTCCATCTCAAGTTTTGTATTCGTAGTCCTTAGAGCTGCCAAAAGAGAGATGCACTTGTGTGCTGCGCTCATAAAACAGATGGAAGCAACTCAACAAGCGGAGAGGAAAAGTATGAACAAAAGTCAAGCCTTTGCCAGTGCCAGTCATGATATTCGAGCTTCACTAGCAGGTCTGATTGGTTTGATAGAAATATGCTACGATGAAGTCGCCCCTGGTTCTGATTTGGCTACAAATTTAAGACAAATGGATACCTGTGCAAATGACTTACTAGGTAATTTTTGATGACTCGGTATTCTCTCTCTATTGCACTAAGTAAAATTCTCGATGCATGTATTGATTCATATATTTGTTCAGGTATACTGAACTCCATTCTCGATATAAGCAAAATCGAAGCAGGGAAGATGGTGCTTGAAGAAGAGGAATTTGATTTGGCCCAACTTCTTGAGGACGTAGTGGATTTATTTCATCCTGTTGGTATCAGAAAAGGAGTAGACGTAGTGTTGGATCCTTGTGATGGTTCTATCCTCAAATTTTCACAAGTTAAAGGTGACAGGGGAAAACTCAAGCAGATATTGAGTAATCTACTTAGCAATGCGGTTAAGTTTACTTCTGAGGGGAATGTCACCGTCCGAGCTTGGGTTAGGAAACCCAGGAGCTTGCAGAATTCAATCATTACTTCTAAACGCAACTGCTTGCCATGCTTGTTTTGTAAGAACAGTCGAGCATATAATGACTTTAAAGCCATGAATGCAGCAGAACCAGATCCCGATGCTATGGAATTTGTGTTTGAGGTTGATGATACAGGTGAAGGAATTCCAAAAGAGAAGCAAAAACTGGTTTTTGAAAACTACGTTCAAGTCAAAGAAACAACTCTTGGCCAAGGAGGGACTGGCTTGGGACTTGGCATTGTTCAGTCTCTGGTACATGGACTAACTTTGGCACCATTTGTTCGAATTCTCTGTTATTTCTGATCTAAAGTTTCTTAGATTCGTATCCTTAAATGCCACATCTAATGTTTCTAAATATTGTGGTAGGTACGGCTAATGCATGGAGATATAGGATTTAGAGACAAGGAGATAGGAGAGGGGGGAACTTGCTTTAGATTCACTGTTTTACTGGCTATATGCGAAAACATCTCTTATGAAGACGCAAAAGCAGAAGATCTCGAAATGGCAGATGGCACAAATCAGTCGTTGGGGCTAACTAGTCGCAACCCTAGTCCTGAGATGATTATTCAAACTCCTAGTCCTGGGATGTGTATGCGCACTACTCCGAATCCAACATTGGCAATTCACAACCCTAGCCCCAAGCAGAAGGCATCCTGGGTTGTCCTCTTGATTCAAGACAGTAAACGTCGAAGGATGTCACAGAGATTCATGGAGAACTTAGGCATCAAAGTGTCGGTTGTCGAACAATGGGAACATCTTCCTTCTACTCTTAGGAAGATAAAACTTAAGAGAAATCATTCGCATCACAACTCCAGCTTGGTAAAGTCAGATGTGAGTTCTTCAAGTGACTACTTAAGCAGGTCTGCTTCTAATAACTCCATCCCTGTTGAAAAGGAGATGTCTTTAAGTACCATGGATGGACCAGACTACATAAAATCAATTTTCAAAAGGACTACTCCTAGATGTGCATCAAGTTTCGTACTAATAGTGATTGATGCTAGCACTGGACCATTCCCAGTACTATGCAGGATGGTGGCAGAGTTTAGAAGAGGCCTCCAGAACATTTGTTGCAAGGTTGTCTGGTTGGAGAAACCAACAATGCGAAGCATCACTGTCAAAGCTATCGAAGAGGACTTGATTGATTCGAATGATATTTTAATATCCAAGCCATTTCATGGTTCCCGTTTGTATGAAGTGGTAAGACTTCTTCCTGAGTTTGGAGGTACAATGCAAGGCAATGTAAATGAACTGAAGAAAGAGGGAATTTCACAAGCTGAAAAAATTCCTAAAGATCCCAATACATCAAGGAGTCGGTCTTATACAGGGAATTCTCCCACTCGAGGACATTCATGGCAGACAATACAGTTACAAGACCACGGTGGCAGCAGTGAGACTCCTGGCAAAAAAATATCGTCACCGGTTGAAAATGTATCTCATGTTAAGTCAGAATCAAGAAGTTTTGTGAGCCATGGGAACCCACCAAGGGAGCAAGAAATACAAGAATGTGGTAACCCAAGTAGTGAAATGTGGTTGAGTGGGAAGAAAATCTTGGTTGCAGAGGACAATGCAATGCTACGCAAGTTGACTCTATCCCATCTGTTGCGGCTTGGGGCAACTGTTGAACTCTCTGAAAATGGACAGGAGGCTTTAGAGCTAGTTGACAAAGGTCTAAGCGATCAAAGGGAGCATGGAGCATCTAAGACTCTTCCGTATGATTATATATTAATGGACTGTGAGGTAAAGACTATGATTGTTTGGTTAACCTTATAACTCTTTAATTCCCGGAACATCTTTTCAAAGCAAAGCATTTATATTTCGTGTTCTATTTTCTGTTAAATCACGTATGACATTTTTGTTTAACAGATGCCTGTCCTAGATGGGTATAAAGCAACAGAGCAAATAAGGAGAATGGAGAGGCATTGGGGTGTTCATATTCCAATCATTGCATTAACTGCTCATACAGAAGGTGAGGAAGCAAAAAGGATAATTGAGGCTGGAATGGACTTTCATTTATGTAAACCCCTGAAAAGGGAACATCTGTTGGAAGCCATTAGATATATCGATAGGAAACAATATGATATTTAGGCTCTATTTAATGTCTCTCTATTGTAATTGGCATAGAAGTTGGTGAAATCTTGTTACTAGGGCAAAATCTTTTAGCAGTTCGTGACAGATATAGAAGTTGCGATTAGTGCTTGAAAACATCAAGTCCTTTATGGTTTATCTTTTCGACAAGGATTTTTGAAATACAGAAGTCACAATTAGTTCTTGAAAATATCAAGTCCTTTATGGTTTATCTTTCCGGAAAGGATTTGAGAATGTTTTATCCGAATCAAGGAAGAACAGCTACTAAAACCTCAAACACAGAAGGTTTTAGGATTCTGCTTTATTGGCATGTAAGAGCAAATTAACAACAGAAACTTCCGTCACATAGCATGCGTTCTCTATGCATAATTTTTCTTACCTTTACTTTCAAAGGCTGTACCGCAGTTCCTGACAATTGAAAGTGTCCACTTGCTGTCGTCATCATCGTGACCGTAGATCGTATTGCATTGGCATATGGCTATCTAGAACAATTTGATCCAGTGGCACAAAACTTAGACATGTTAGCCCATCCGCTAGGCATCCGAATCAAACATCTGGATTTGGAGTGTTTTCCTAAGCACCACTATCTTCTTAGCCATATCCTTTGACAGGCAGGAAGGACCAAAACAGAAAATTTGGAAAACTGCCACTCCCTCTACTACCGAATTTAGATTCTTTACAGGTTGATCTCTGGTTATCCATGCTTGCAAGGTTGAGGGGTATTTAGCGCACCCTTGAGAAGAAGCTGATCTGCTGATGGTTTGTTCATGTAGCTGAGTTTTCTGCACTCTGTATGTTAAGAAAAGAAATGAAGTAGAAGAATTGATGTTTGCCGAAAGAGCAGAGCCAAATGAATTACTCTCCATTGTATTCTTATTTAGCTAAGTCTGCAACTATTTATAGAAGAAAAATACAAGCAACTGCGAAGTGGTCTTCACCGACTCACTTTTGAACCAACTAACAGAAATCTAACTAAAACAAAACGACTCTGTTTTGGTTACATTGTTATATTCATCAGCCCCCCCTCAAGATGGAGTGTGTAAGTTGAGAACACCCATCTTGGCCAACAAATAACGAAACTGTGAAATACCAAGTAGCTTTGTAAACAAAATCACTGAGCTGATTTGCAGAAGAGACATGTAAAGGCCGAATGATGTTATGCTGAAGCTTCTCCCGAACAAAGTGGCAGTCGAGATCAATATGCTTTGTTCGTTCATGGAAAGTGGGATTTTCGGCAATGTGTAAAGCAACCTTATTATCACAGAAGAGTAAGGCAGGCTTGGAATGTGAGACATGAAAATCAGAAAGCAAGTAAAGCAGCCACTGAATTTCACAACAGGTAGCAGCCATAGCGCGGTATTCGGATTCAGCAGAGGACCGAGAGATGGTGGTCTGTTTCTTGCACTTCCAGGAAACCAGTGAGGAGCCAAGAAAGATGCAAAAACCAGTAAGTGATCTTCTGGTATCCGGGCAACCAGCCCAGTCAGAATCATAAAAAGCCTTAAGATGAAGCTTAGAAGAAGAGGAGTAAAATAAACCTTGACCAGGGCAAGACTTGAGATACCGCAGGACATGGTGGACAACAATCAAATGAGGAGTGCGTGGCTTGTCCATAAATTGAGTAAGAATATGAACAGCATGAGATAAATCCGATCTGGTCAAAGTTAAATATAAGAGCTTGCCAACCATCATGCGATACAACGATGGTTCAGGAAGGAGATCACCATCATGTGCTGAAAATGTCTGATGTTGCTCAAGTGGGGTCTTAGCAGCCTTGCAACCGGGAAATCCAGTGTCTTCAAGCAAGTCCAAAACATATTTTCTCTGACAAATAGAAATGCCTTTGGATGATCTAGCAATTTCTATGCCCATAAATTTTTTTGGAATGCTAAGATCTTTAATCTTGAACCGATTATGTAACAAGCTTTTGATAACATCAATGGATGCCATATCAGTGCTTGCAATAAGAATATCATCAACGTACACTAACAAAGCCATAAAATGAGAACTGTCAGCCTTAATGAATAATGAATAATGAATAATGAATAATGAATAATCAGATTTTGATTGTTCAAAACCATGAGAGATGAGAAAGATCGAAAGCTTGGAAAACCACTGTCGAGAGGCTTGTTTTAAGCCATAGAGTGATTTTTGAAGCTTGCAAACCTTGGGAGAAGCGGCTGGGAAATATCCTTGAGGAATCTCCATATAAACTTCCTCTTTTAAATCTCCGTGGAGAAAGGCATTGTTGATGTCAAGTTGATATAAAAACCAATTCTTAGAAGCTGCTAATGCAAGTAGGATTCGAACAGATGTGAGTTTAGCCACTGGTGAAAAGGTATCAATAAAATCAAGACCCTCAACTTGAGTGTAGCCCTTGGCAACAAGCCGAGCCTTGAATCTTTCTATACTGCCATCAGCCTTGTATTTAATCCGGTACACCCATTTGCAAGCTACTGGTGTCTTACCCGGAGGTAAGTCTACAAGAGTTCAGGTATGGGTGGCTTCAAGAGCTGAAAGTTCAGCTTGCATAGCCTCACACCATTGTGGGTTTTGGGAAGCTTGGTGAAAGGTTTTGGGTTCTGTTTGAGTGGTAATGGAGAGGATAAATTGTCAGTGGGAAGGAGAAAATTTATTGTAAGTCAAAATATGAGAGAGAGGATGAGGAGCATCCGCCTTAGTATGATCAGAAATCCTGGAAGAAGTTTGGGCAGTAGTAGAAGAGAGCAAATTGCAATGATGATCCTTCAAATAAGATGGTGGTTGACGAATGCGAGTGGACTGTCTAGGAATAATAGGAGTGGGAGATGAGGGAGGAGAATCAAAAGAAGGAGAAGAATTAGAAGAAAAATCAATAGGTAAAGGGAGAGCAACTGGCAGAGTGTAAGAAGAAGGTGGACGAACAATTGCTGAAGGAGAGGAAGGAAGTTGTTGGAAAGGAAAAATCCTTTCATAGAAAACAACATCCCGTGAAATAAAAACTGAATGAGAAGTAAGATCATAGAGTTTGTAAGCTTTTACAGCAGCAGGATATCCAACAAAAATACACTACCGTGCACGGGAATCAAATTTGTGCCGATTATGCTTGATAGTAGTAGCATAACAGAGGCAACCAAAGACCTTAAGTCATGAGTAATCTGGAGAGGAATGAAAAATTATGTTCATAGGGAGATTTGTTATGTAAAAGAGGAAAAGGAATGCGGTTTATGATGTAAACAGCAGCAAGAACACATTCTCCCCAAAATTTAATAGGGAGATGTGCTTGAAATTGTAAAGCTCGAGCCACATTAAGTATGTGTCGATGCTTACGCTCTACAACACCATTTTGTTGTGGAGTTTCAACACAAGAAGTTTGATGAGAAATCCCTTTGGAAGAATAGAATTCAGGTATGATGAATTCAGGTCCATTATCAGTTCTAAGAGTTTTGATTTTGGATCCAAATTGAGTTTCAACAGAGTGGATGAAAGAGATAAGTGCATTTCGTGCATCTGATTTGTGTTTAAGCAGGAAAATCCAAGTGCATTTGGAGAAATCATCCACAAGAGTTAAAAAATACTGAGAACCATTTAATGACTTTGTGGAAAAAGGACCCCAAATGTCAACATGAAGGAGATAAAAAACAGAATTTGAACAAGTGGAACTGAGAAGAAAAGGGAGATGAGTTTGCTTAGCATAATGACATGAACTGCAATGTCCTTTATTTATAGTATTGAAAGGAAATTTTTTATGCAAAAGCTGAAGACAATTGGAAGAGAGATGACCTAAGCAGCAATGCCATAGGTCAATCTCTGAATTTTCAACAAAACTAGAATTAACAAAGCTGGGATCAACTTTGCAAACATTATGAATATTTGGAAATGAAGAAAGATTCTGAACAAAGTAATACAATCCTTTTCTCTGTTCACACAGCCCAATCATCTTCCATGAATACCGGTCTTGGATAAGGCAGTAATTTGAGATCATCATAAGGCAATAGACATTTGATTTGGTTAGCTGGCTAACTGAAATAAGGTTGAAATGAAATGTAGGTACACACAACACATTTGTGAGAAGTAGTGATGGTGTGAGCTGAACAGATCTGACATGAGTTACCGAAAATGAAATTCCATTTAGTAATCGAACTGTTGAATCAATGGCTGATGAAACAACCAAAGCTGAAGGAGAACACACTATGTGGTCTGCTGCTCCAAAGTCTAAAATCCAGGGAATATAATCGTAGTGCACATTAGACACAAAGGCTTGAGAACAGACAGAAGAGATACCTGTTGCTGTCATGTGTGATTCTGCAGGATTTGAATTGAGTGAGGATGCATTTGCTTGATGTGAAGCCGAGTGATTATTGTGTGATTCAAGCAGGTGGATCAATGATCATACTGCTCTCTGCTGAAGGGAAAAGAGTTCTGTGCAGGAGGCTCATCATAATAAATCACAAATTCATTAGAAGGAGCTCCAGTAGCTAAATTAGCCAAAGAACCAGAATTAGAGTTGGAATTATAACGATTTGTCTTATATCTGGGAGGATAACCGTGTAGCTTGTAACACTTGTCCACCACATGGCCTGTCATGCCACAATGACTGCATATGGGCCTGTCTTTTCTTTGAAAACCTTGTTTGCCACGGAAAGGAACAGTAGAATTGGATTTGCTCAGTAGAGCAATTACTTCATTTTCTACATCAGAAGATGTAGTAGAAATTTCCTTTTGCCTTTCTTGACTAAGCACCATAGCATAAACCTTGTTAAGAAGAGGCAAAAGATCCATCAACAAGATCTGTTCTCGAGTAGCAGTAAACGAATCATTCAATCCATTCAAGAATTCCATAATCTATTCTCGTTGATGATACTCCATTAAAGTCTTTATTACACCACAATGACAAGCTGGATCACACTTGCATATCGGTTGTGGCTTGAAGTTCATGAGTTCATCCCAATAGCTTTTCAGCTTAGTGAAATAGGCACTTACAGTCATCTGACCTTGAATCAATGAAGAAATAGATCGTTGAATTTGGAAAATTCAAGGACCGTTACTTTTAGCATAACGTTCTCTTAGTTCGTCCCACATTTCTTTGCACGAATCAATGTATAAGATGCTACTAGATATTTCCTTGGATAAGGAATTAACTAACCAGGAAAGCACCATCAGATTGCACCGATTCCAGTGCCCAAACATCTGAGTGGAAGGCTGCGGTCTGTTCATCAAACCGTTGACGAAACCGAGCTTGTTCTTTACATTAAGAGCGATCGTCATCGATCGTTTCCAGGCATTGCAATTTTCACTACCAATGAGTGGTTGTGAAACAAGAATAGTGGACGGACCATCACTATGATGTAAGTAATAAGGATTCGTAGGATCATCAAGAACTCTAGTGTTTGACATGTTGAGAATTAGATCTGGAAAGATCTGAAAATAGATCTGGAAATGGATTTAGAAATGGATCTCGCACAAAAAAAGCTATATACGCTCTAATACCATGTTAAGAAAAGAAACGAAGTAGAAGAATTGATGTTTGCCGAAAGAGCAGAGCAAAATGAATTACTCTCCGTTGTATTCTTATTTAGCTAAGTCTGCAACTATTTATAGAAGAAAAATACAAGCAACTGCGAAGTGGTCTTCACCGACTCACTTTCGAACCAACTAACAGAAATCTAACTAAAACAAAACGACTCTGTTTTGGTTATATTGTTATATTCATCACTGTAGTTTCAGTTTGGCTTGTGTTCTATTCTTGAGGGAATTTCCCGGAAAAAAAAAAAAACGCACCACAGAATGTACAGAAGCATAGCCGTCCGATTTAGATGCCTGATGGGCTCGCGTTGTAATGGGCTGGTGGGCGTTTGGCCCGTCTTCGATCTGGTTCGCAAATAAAATCGAGGCTGTCAAAAGAAAACGACTGCGTATAGATGAAAGCCATTTCCATTGCTAAAAAGTGAAGTCTAAAACCTAGCTCCCAGTAAAAGACACTGCTTCTTCCTAAATCCGCCTATCATCCGCGAACGGTTTAGTCCCGCGTTGGGACCTTGTAAGTCCTCTCCTATTCTCCGTTTGGCTACCGAGAAAATACTTCGATTCTTTATTTTCCCTTTAGAACATTAATACTAGTTTCTTTGGCAGATAAACCGTAGTGAGGGGGTTCGGTGTTAACTTTAACGCTGTTCTCAAATATACAATTTTTGCGAATATTGCATTTGCATGGAAGCTATAGGCGGTCTGAATGATGACCTTTTAGTTTAGAAACGTTCCGTGAGATAGGTTTTCACGGATTATGTATAAGACATTTGGAAGTTTGGAACTTGGGGAGACTGGTGTGCTGCGCCCATTGTGGCTTATTACTCGTTCAAAAGTTTGGCTTTATTTTCTTAGTTTGCATAATGCATTCTGCTGTGGTCGTAGGTTAAAGAGAAGGCATAGTACTTTCTGGTGTGATAATGGTCATATAGCTCTTTGACTCTTTGCAAATACCCGCTATGTTTTACATGCAAATGCATAAGCTGTCCTAAAAATATTGGACCCTTTTGGGACCATAGAATTTTTTCAAAATCCGTGAGGAATTTACTTGTCCCTGCGATTCTGATATCTGTATGTGAACCTATGAAGATGTATCAGACCTACAAATGCCACTTATTGGTCAATGTGATTTGTGTTATTGTTTATCAATATTTGATTGTTTGCGGTTTGAAAGGGGAAAAAGTAATCAAGTTTTATGCTGATTAAAACGCAGTGTTTGAAGTTTATCATGGAGACTGAATCTCAGGATCCCAGACCTCGGGTTAGAGCCACACTTTGCCTTGGATCAGAAACTTATTCTGTGAATGCAAAGAAGGGTTCTCTTTCTGAGCAATTGGTTTCAATGAAAGAGGAAAGCATGGGTATATTGAAGGAATACATCACTAAACATAATGTTCCTAATGATGTCCCTGATGAACTTGTTGAAATCTCTTCAGAAGACGATGCCGAAGCCCCTGAGAAGACCCATGCGACATCAAAGAAAACAAAACTAACTTAATTATTATCTCCCCCCATGGTTTACACTCCAAAATATGTATGGGAAGCTCCTTTGATGTGTTGGAATTACGTTGAAGGAAACCTCGAGAATACTTGGTGTATTAGATATCTTGCAAGATGAAGTGCTTAGGTTCTTTCCATTTTACTCCTCTAGCTCTTGAGATTGTTCTTGATACACATTCTGTGATCAAATAAATGCCTTATGTTTGATGTTTGGTTGTTAAAAAATTTTACTTTCTGAAAATTTTTCCTAACCAAAAATCACCTCTAATCTTCTGAAGCTTTGGGAGATTGGTTCTGGTTTTGAGTCCTGTTGTCTTGACGAAGGTGGTTTGGTTGCATAATGCTTAAGCTTGCAGAACAGCCTCGATCGATTTCTGACATTTTGTTCACGTACTTAAACTTTGAGCTTGCAGACCAGCCTTAATCAAGTATCTTATCCATAGTTGTCAATAAGCTGAAAGGGAGATCCTCCACCATTAGATCTCTCGAAATAGATTACATTAACTGTTAACGCCAGTTAAGATGAGAATGTCTGCTGCATAAGCCTTCTCATTGCATGCATGGCTGCGTTTGTTTTTTCTTTCTTTCTTTTTGGGTTAGATGGATGACAGTTATACCAGCCGCGGGTGACACAAATACAGCTTATATTTCCTCGAAGCTGTATTAAGATGAATCAGAATAAAGATCTTTTTACAAGCAATTTTCAAATAGATACTCCTTTGCGCAGGTAAAAGCTTGACCAGGGACTGATGCATGATATTACTGCAATTGGCAACATTTACTTTAATCTGCTTAGGACATCCAAGCACATCAAAAAAGATTCTCAGTAACATTTTTAACTACATTACACGAACAAAACTTTAAACCAAAATAAATTCCAGAACAAAAAGAATCAGACGATCACATGGCAAACAAAATTGGGTATAATTGCCGAGAGATTAAAAGAAGAGAAAAAGAGCGAAAAATAAGTCCTAGAATCAAGAAAAATGTATGCCAGACTTGTTGAACAAAGACAGCAGGTACAAGAATTCCTGTAGTGTGAGCTTTGATGACCTCTTGTCTTCAAAATCTCCCTCCTTCAATACAGTCAAAACCTTTTGTTTGAACTCAGATGGTTCTCCTTCTGCATCACCATCTTCCATCTCTATTTCTTCATCTGCTCCATCATCATCCACCTCCATTGTTTCGTCCTCGTTAGAATCCCCAAGCCTTGAGAAATCAATTTCAGCATCCTTATTTTCTACCAAACCTTGTGAAAGGTTTAGAGCTTGCAATGTCTTATAGTTCTTCTCCAGCAAGGCGAGGACAGTTTTCTGCCTAAAAATTGAACCAAGGGTTTTGTTCTTCCTGTTGAAACAAATGCGCAGAAATCCATCCCACTCCTTTTGCTTCACTTCAATTCGCGGTTTCCGAGGCTCAATCCTTACCACAGAGGAATCGACCTTTGGAGGAGGCCGGAAATTGTTTTTCCCAACTTTGAGGAGGTGGAAGACTCGAGCTTGGAGTTGGGTGTTCACAGTAAGACGACAGTAGAGTTTGTCCCCAGGCTGAGCGACCAGTCTCATAGCGAATTCCCTCTGAAACATTATGATTGCACATCTGAATGCCGGCTGATGGCTCAATAACTTGAACGTGAGAGGAGATGAGATTTGGTAAGGTATATTGGCCACACATAGATCAAAATATGGAAGGTCAGTCTTGAGAACATCTCCTTGTATAACCTGTTTAACACCAAAATATTCTCAATTACTTGAATTCTCGGTATGAACAATTCGAATTGAAGTCTGATAACAAAGCATATTAAGCCGGCGGTATATGACAAACATCACCGAGTCATGAATCAATTGATACTATTTTGCTTCGTGCCAAGTAATACACCAAGGATCAGTTTTTGCAAAACTTCACCTAGCTATATATGTTTATCCTAGACTTAGTTCAGTTCTCTATTATTTTCGTCCAGTTTCTCTGCTACCAAACAGAAAAGGAACACTCGAACGGGGTTTCATTCCCGACGATTTTGTATAACATAGCGATAGTGATTACCTTGCCCCCGATTATAAACAGAGGATAAATTATTCGCTCCCTTGGTTATTTAGCTTTTTTCCGTTTCTCGGAACCAAACAGATACGCTATAAAATAAATACCTTGAGACGATTGGATAGAGGGGTGCCCTGAAAGCGTCGCTGCAACTCGAGAACCATGCGAGGGTCGACTTCGACCGCAATAACCATCTTACCGGCCTCGAGAAGCTTCTTGGTGAGGTTACCAGTACCCGGACCAATCTCAAGAATGACATCGGTGCTCTTGATCCCGGCTTTCTGGACTATAGAGTCCACCAGCAGAGGGTTCTTCAGGATGTGCTGCCCTTTCGACTTGTGGAACGATACACCTCCCTGGTACGGCGCGTGTGCTCCCGCACCAGCCTTCGCCTTGTCCTTCTTTATTTTTCCTCCAGCCATTAGAGATGCTCTTCTCGCGCTCTCTGTGAAGCTGTGAGCGACGGTGTGTGCTTGAGGGAGGTAGAATGGGGCTTGGAATTAGGGTTTTAGGTGGAGTTTTTGTGCTTCATTACTAGAGCTTGCTTAAAACAACGTCAATACGGGCCGAGTTAAGCCCGCAAATAGTAGGTGACCGGAGCTTTCTGATCAAGCCCAGGATTTGGACAATCCAAGAAATAACTAAACGCAAATCTATTACAAATGGCACGCATTGGATCGGAAATATTTGGTTACGTTTGGTTTAGATTTCAAAATATTTTTTTTAGAAGTAGTGTAGATTTTATTAAAATTAGTGAAAAGTGTTTTAAAAGTTGTTAAAATTTATAAAAAATTATTGAGATCGATATTTAAATTGATAAAAAAGTGAATGTGAAAAGTTTTAGAAAACTGAAAAAGAATGGTGTAGTTTTCTATATGGTATGAACCTTTTTTTTTTGTGTGGATATAAATGGGTTGGAAAATGTTTTTTTTTGCGCTTAATAATGATACAAAAAAACTCATTGTTCTATACGGTCTGCGGTTTGTTGTGACGTAAAACTTAATTCGTGCATATACTGAACCAGATATGTCCAAGCTCGGTGCATGTGAATAGGTGCCAAATTTCTCTCGTAACATTACAAAAAAAAAAAAAACCATCTTTTACTTTCTTAATTTTAAATTTCGAAGTTCTACAGTGTATAGTAGTGATTTTATAGATTTCCTAAAATATATTCTCTTTCCAGAAAAAGAGATAAACATCCACTCCGCCCCAGGGAATATGGCCTTTTACACGAAGTTTCTCATCAGGTAGAACTATAGAAATTGGATCCTGAAACCTTTAAAGAGATCAAATAAAACTTAAACGTGGCCTTTGCAAATACACAAGTTTTACGTAATGTAAAGGTAGTTCAGCACAGCATCGCGGGCCTGTTCTTCGGATAATTACTCCGACTCGTGAGGACTGCGAGAATTGGTCCCAGAGGCTTCATTGGACCAGTGTTGTACTCAATATTTCACTAACAATTCACTCCACACATCACGCAATAGAGGAACATAGGGTCCCTCACCACAGATAGCCCTCTCTACTGATTCGTTTCCTTCTGTAACAAACACACATTTCCCTAAAATTTGCACCACAAAGACGGGATGAAAATGAAAATCTGATTCTTCTTCACCTCATGCCTAGTTTACAAACGGAACTAAGGACTGCTTCCAGCATCCAATTTCAAGACACAATTTAACTCTAACTATTGATACTTAAATGTGCAACTCTAGCTCCCTCTAACAATTAAAAGCTCCTTGTAAATTCTGTCGAAACACATCACAACAAACGTCTAATCTGATCTTTAAGCTTCCCACCAACTACTCTTACAAATGCTGATTGTAAATTACCATTCCTATACAAGCAAAGGGCATGTCACGCATCAATGAATCGTATGTCAAACGAATGGGGATGTATCTGCCACACGTTTAAAGCTGCATATTCTTCCAAACATTCTTTCAGTTGCGCTTCAGTGTATCCCTGTTCAAAAGCAAACATTTACCGTCAGAGACCCAATTGTGAAGTTCAGAGGACAAGTCTTACAGTGACCCAAGATAGCTACTCAATACTATACCCTTTACATTGCTGCATATACACCTATACATTTCGCACCATGCCCCTTATTTCAAATACATTTAAACTGAATTGAAAGAGAAAAGATAGACAATTGTCACCAATTCGTTATTTGACATACTCTATCCTTTAAATCGAATGAAACTACAACTATAGATTACACCATATCCTTTATTCCAGAAAGATTTAGATTGAATGTATACAAGGCAGAAGGAGTGATCTAAAATCATAGCTTTCATCTAGCCAGCCAGAGCCAGAAAAAACAGAGAACTCCCTCATTCCACCCCTCTTCAACCCTCAAAAGATTTCCCAATTTCCTAAAAATTGCAAGGAGAAAAAATTGTTTTGTAACCTCTACTAATTTCAGCGCATTTTCCTTTGATGGCATGAAGATACTGTAGTGATTTTCTCACTTGATCATATTTGTTTCTCTTTCGTTTCATGCTTTGCTTGACTTTAACCAGATAAATAATACTAGAATGCAGAAAGAATACAACCCTGGCATTCTAAGAACAAACCTTCCTAGAAATCCAGTTGAGAGCATGGGCATAGCTCACATCCATCCTGTTAGTCCTAGCAGCTTCATCTCGCAAGATTGAATAAATATCGGAGATAGCATCTAGTCCAGATTTTTGACGCTCATCTGAGTACAAAGAGAACTTTGACATCTGCATTAGCCTAAGTGCCTCATCTACGTCACTCTGAGCCACAGCACTAGAAAATCGGAGTCTAGCCAGTGCCTGTGAACAAATGAAATCAGTCTCACATTATAAACATACAACACAGACATCTACTGCTTCACTAACCCTTCCAACTATGAATGCACCTTAGAGCTACCTATTGCTTCAGCCTAGGGATGACATTTTCAGACAAGCTGACCAACTAACCAGGTAAAGTCACTTTGTACAATGAACAATATATGGAAAATGCATTGTACAATATATGGAAAATGCCTTGTATGTCTAAACCGAACAACTGGTCAGTTGATATCTGAGGAAAAAAAAAATACGCTTTTATAAATGCAATGCCAGAATCAAGACCTAAAAAGGCTGTTTGCTTTTCCCTTAGCATGATTTCAATTTGAAAACCAAATAAGTCACATGAGGAGCCATAAAAGATGAACAAAATCAGCACTAACAGAGGATATCCGGAGAATGCTGAGCAGGGTTCTGATGGTTGTATAGGAATGGGGAGTTTTTGATTTTGCTTCTTCTTGCCGAATGCTCGAATAAGCACTTGCAATATACTCCTCCAGCTCCCTTGGGACACAAGGAGAAACTCTTCTTGCTGCTGAAATATAAGCACTAGAAAGGGGGAATAAAAACAAAAAGAGCAAGTTCAAATATGGTAAACAGTATACAGGTAACGGATACAAGTGATGGAAAACACAATTACAGGAAACAATTGTATTAGAGCCATACTCAAGGCATTCAAGTTGTACACTGAGTTAAACATATGAATCTAACTGACAAATTTAAAAATTGAAAGGATTAAAATATTGTATAAGGAATGCCACAGAAGTTGAGGCCTCTCTTGATGGAGAACCGGCAGAACTCTGCAGCAGAAAAATTGTAGCCACAACTTGGAAACACTTTATATAGTTCATAGTACGAAGCATCTTTATTTTACACAAAAAGCATTGTACACCTGAACAAAATTCCTATTGCTTTAATAACGATCACACTACACAACTCATAATGAGAGGTGATGTGAAAAGTAAGACACTTGGGGTGCGTTTGAAACCCACAATTTTACACTTCCTAAAATTTTAACACAATAAAAAATTACAATATAATCTCTCTCTCCCCATCAAATCATTACTTTTCACTATAATAAATATAAAAAATCATCTCTCTTCACTTTTTCACCAAATCCAATATCCTAAAATTTTAACCTCTCCAAAATTTTAACACTCAAACACAACCTCGGTAATATCCAATAGCTGTTATAGGACTTCTAGTGATGGAGTTATATAATGAGGTAGATCCATCTAAAGCAAGGTGAATAATGACTTTGTTTTCATTGTAAAAGCAGTTGTGAGATCATAAAAAAATCTGAGCAATAATACCGTAGAACTGATGCCTCAAGAGGACTGAACCCAAGAGCAGGAGATTCTTTATTCTGGTGCACATAGACGATATGCCTAGCCATTTCAAGATCATTATCCATATCTGCTCGATCCAGAATCAGCCACAGAAGGTCAAATCTTGATAGAAGGGCTGGAGGAAGATTAATGTTTTCAGCTGGAGTTCTACGTAAGTCATATCTTCCCCTTCACAATAATGATAATACTGTAAGTGCTTGATTACAGACCAGTTTATTTACCGAAGAGTAGTTTTTTTCAAAAAGGCACTTTGAAAAATAGAAGGCTTGTACCAAGCTGGATTAGCTGCAGCAATAACAGCAGTTCTTGCATTCAGAGACGTTGTGATTCCAGCCTTGGCGATACTGACAGTCTGCTGCTCCATAACTTCATGTATTGCTGTTCGATCTGATTCATCCATCTTGTCGAACTCATCGATGGCACATATACCCATGTCCGCTAGCACCTGTAATGCAATTGATGGTTCAGTATAGATCCCATAAATCCTAGACAAACAACTACATAGAACATAAATTCATTTTAACTTAATGCTTCAGTTGTTTCAATGGAACCTGGAATCATCACCCTGCCTCAATAGAAAAGTACTAAGAGCAAAGGCCCATTTTTGGATACCATAAATGCATCTGAGTTATAATTATATATGACAAGAAGTATTCAGAGCTCTCTATGCTTGCTCATGTGAGTGTCTACTAAGACGGAAGGAAAAAGTAGTTTGTCTCACCAATGCTCCTCCTTCCAGGACCATCTCATTTGTTACTGGATCTTTCTGAACAGCAGCAGTTAAACCAACTCCACTGCTTCCTTTGCCAGTAGTATACACGCCCCTTGGTGCTACATTTATTATGTGCTTAAGAAGTTGACTCTTTGCAACACCAGGATCACCCATCAAACATATATGTAAATCTCCTCTAATCTGAAACAAAGGGAAGAATATCACTCCTTTCATAGTAGATTAACATTATAAGTGATACAGCATGGTTGCATTAGTTTGTCATGTGCCACTTGCTCGAGAATAAAAAAATTCATATGCGCATAAGGAGAATATAGCTGGTCAACCCAGCTATTTTAATAGCGACTAATGTGATTCATTACCTTCATTCCATCTTTCAACTTCCGGTGAGGAGCACCCACAAGGAGAAGAAGTAGGGCTTTTTTGATATCTTCATGTCCAAAAATTTCAGGTGCCAATGACCGCGCCAGCTTATTATAAATATCACCATCCTCAGCTAAATGTGCAATTTGTTCTTCCTCATCTCCTCTAAGTTCATACCTGCAGGACAATACAACTGAGTATGCAGGAGTCTTCAAATCCCCTAAACACTGACAAAGTTATCTTAGCAGGTAAAAAAAGAGCTTAATTTTAGCAAAGCCTGCCATGAAACATCTCTATAACTGGATAATGAAGACAATGAAACACAAAAAGAGAAAAAGATAATAGCTGGACAACCAAAAGGGGCAGCTTAAGGTAATCTGAATGATGAGGAAAGAGTAATTTAGTCAAATCAATGAATCTTGTAAGTGGTGCCTTCCACTAATTGAGAACTGAAAAAGGAATAAAGAAAAAGCGAATGGCTTACTCCTCATATTTTTTCTTGAAATGTGTGACAGACATGGCCTCTAAGTAAGTATCTGCAACTAAGCCAGCACGCATTGCTCTAAAACCAGTGTAAGGTATGGGGAGGAAAATCCCAGACACTTCAATAACATCACCTGGAGACACCTGATAATGTTCCAAAGACACAGGTGAGCCTCTAAACAAATCGTCAGCATATAGCACCAAAACTTCAAAAGAAGCAGGAAATCTACCTGCAACTATGCATTCTGAAAGAAAAAAAAAGAAAGAAAGAGATATTTCCCCTCTAAGCAAAGGGTGCAAACTTGAAAACTGACATTGTTCTCACAAATACATGGTTTGCTTATTTCTATGTTTGCAGTAATTTCTTCTTTATAATGGTAGCCAATCCAAACCTCCTCTGCCAAAATATTACCAAAACTCACATTATGGTTTTAATCAAAACTTGTTTCACCATTCATACTGTTATGAAAAATGTATATAATAGATTCACCCACATAAAAATGAGCAACTGAGGTTGAATCCTGAATGTCATTTTATTAGCTTCAAGCATGAAAAACAAAGTGGCAGAGGAGATTTAAGCAATAACGAAGTACAAGTTAAAATGTGGTGGGGAGAAAAAAAAAATTAACTTTAGACAGTCCATGAGAAGTGGCCTAAAGATACCCGACCTTTCTTGTGAGCTCTCCCCTCAAATGGACAGTCATTGTTCGTGGGATATGGCCTTTGGGAACATGTTCGGCTAATTCCTGAATTTTGGCCTGCAATTTGATCATGTCACAATGGAATCACACAGAAAGGAATTAAACATTACCGAATGGGAAGAGCAAAAACATGTTCAACCATGTTAGGATAAGAGAGCATGAACAAAAGTGGCCATTTGCTATGACCCCTTCAATGCCTGAATGAGTGTAAAATAAAACCTCTTGAAACTTCAAGAACTTTGATGCTCTGAGTTGGAGGATAAGGTTTCCCTTTGTTCTGTTTGTCACACAGCGCTTGGATGGACATTCAAATAGGGGCATGAAAACTCGAGCGGTTACTTCCTGTTTGGCACAGTATAATAAAATAATTAACTAAAGCAGGGTACAAAAAGAGAGACCGATGTGGCATTTCAAGCGCACAGTTCTCAGTACCATGGAGAAAGAACAAAAAAGAAAGAGCACCTTGGAAAAGGATTGGTTTGCATGCGGATGTCTTATAATTTTAAACAGAAAAAAAAAAAAAAAATCATATAGGTGGAAGGGGACATAGGGCCATGTGAGAGACCCCCTGTATGTCAAGCCACTACAAAATCAAGTAAGAGAACTGAATTATGTAGTGAAACACCATTACCTGGTAAATTTCAAAACCGCAATCTTCACATGTATACACGGCTACCTGCATCAAGGGTTTGACATCTGAACAACGTGTGACAATACCAGATGTCCTTACAAGCTGGCCAATATATGAAGCTTTGACCTCCCTGATAGTAAATGGCCGTCCCTTTGATGATGCTCTTATGTAAACTTCACTGGAATACAAATGAATGAGCACTTAAGATGTCCACATTTCTCATTATAGAATAGATGTATAGCAATCAGGATTATAGTACAGACAATATTTACTGATCCAAGACACGACTGGTGTTGAAATAACACCTATATTCAAATCGGAATTAAAAAAATTGCTGGAAAAGTATTAGTGTTCAACCATATATCTTGACCAAATATGAAGAAATATAATCTAATTGTAACAAATTGGTTTCAAGTAATAGGTTCTTAATCCCATGACCCAAAGAACAAATAGACAGACGCATTGAATAAAGATACCAAGTCAGCATTGAGGAACTGACACTATCCTCACAAAATCCACAAAGAAAAATCATTTCTCTACTCATATTGGATAATAAATTATTATATATTTAAGAAGGCTTGGTCAATTGCTTCTGGACTCACAAGTAGCGTTTTATTTCTGGAGGCATCTTCTGAAATGGATCGGAACTGTCCATATTCTCTGGCCCTTCATCAGACCTTTGTATCATCAGTATGTCATGGTCATCATCGGTAAAGGCCTCCGTCGGCTCTGGCATGAGTTGATCAATCGCATCAGCAAAAATCCCTATATATCTGCGCGTATTCTCAGTAATGCGCCTGAGAAATTCTTCATCCAAGTCCTTGTACTGGAAAAAAGTAATCAACAACGAGAACAAATCAGGGTTTTAAAACAAATCAAGCGAACAACAATTGAACAATAGGAAGAAAAAATGGAGGTAGAGAAATTTACATTAAATAAGTCCTCGAGATCAATCTGGACTGCTCGGATTTTACGGTTCGCAACTTCTTGCTGAAATGATAAGAAAATTAGGGCTAATCTTGTTGCGAAACGAAGTGTTCATCATTCTTCAGAGAATCTCTATCTTCTTTTAGTAGCATGCTCCATGTGGTTGATGAAGCAGCTCAGTCAGTTACTAATTTATTAATAATTCATATGATAGGGAATAATGCTTGCGCTCCTATTTCAACATAAAGATAGTACTGAGAGTGAAGATTTCCATTTCGCTGTTCTGTTTCATTCTCCTAGCAGCTAAATGGAGATCTAGGGTTTCAATTTATATAGTGGGAGAACCAAATTTAACACACAAAAATGTTCGAGAGGGGGGAGGCCTTACAAGGAGGTTCATGTACTTTGCTTCGCCAGTTGCATCTGCGAAGTTCGAAAGGAACTCCTTCGCCAAAACTGGAAAATGAACTTTTACTAAATAAGAAATATCAATCTGAGAGAGAGAGAGAGAGAGAGAGTCAGAGGGGTTACCTTTGTCCCCGTCAAAATCGAGATTCTTCATCATGTTCATGGTTTACCCGGTGAGAGAGACAGACGGGTACTGAAAATGGGAGGGACACAGAGAGGTGGGGATTTGGCGGCAAAAATGAGAAGGGTGTACTGGAGAAGTATTTGAAAATGACCAGAGGGATGCGTGACTTATGGGATAAACGGGACACGGAATATGATGTACGGGATTACGGCCAAGAAGAAAATGACCAGAAAGCGTGACTTATGGGATAAACGGGACACTACGATCGTTATTGAATCGTAATGGGGCCAAGAAGTAGAAAACTTGCTAAAAAATGAGGAAAGCCCGAAAACTGTGGCTGCTGGGATTCGAGCCCAGGTCTCCACGGCCACAACGTGGAATTCTTACCACTAAACTACAGCCACTGCTATATTCTCCGTCGGCAAGATAAAAAATTTAACACTTAATTACGTATTTGCCATGTCAAAAGATTTTCATAGTAAAAGACTGCTTACCATTTATATGAAATTGCCGTGTCCTCTAGTTTGGGAAACATCTCTGGGATCTGTACGAGGGTGAGGTAGTGCCATTGAAATTTATTCATGAGAAGCGCGGGATCATGGCCTGACAATTGGAAGGGATTAACTTCCAAGCCATTTTTTAAAAAGTTATTTTGTTTCGGTGAAATTCTGGCCGGGTGATCATTGCAAATCGGATCAGAGGCAGCCCGAAGACAAAATTTTTTCTGTTTTGGAAATCTTATCACCCAAACAAAGCCCCCAAAATAGGAAGGCTACCAACTTTATATTTTACTTAATATTTAATAGGTTATAGGCCCAATTTAAATATTTTAACTTAACAAAAAAAAAATAAGTCTCAAAATATCCGTTAAACTTTTTGAAACTCTCATTTAATGCAAAAAAAAACATAATTCAAAATTTCAAAGAAGATGACTTCTAATTTTAAAATTTTTTTAAAAAACTATTGAACTTTCAATTTTACTTGAACGGCGTATCATTCCTTCTTTCTAGCTAACTTTCAAATGTTGATTCAATTTCAAAATTTCAAAGATGGCTGTAGCCCTCTTCTTCCTCACATGTGCTATTATTCTAACCTTTCAACTTTTAAATTAGTTTTATACTTTTATTTTATATCTGTTGTAGCTATCACATCTTAAGTTTACTGTTTGTGTTGATTTTAGTTATCATTTTTAAATTTTGGATAATTTTGAGATATCTAATATGTCTAATAGAAAATACGAAAAGTTAAAAAAAAAAAAACGAAAAAATTGAAAAATTAATTGAATCTCATAATAAGATTAAACTCTTTTCCAAATACAAAATAGTATAACAATACCTTTAAATGGAAATAAATTTTTCAAAACTAAAACTAATATAATCATATCTAAGATCTACTATGACACAATAAAGATTAAATGGATTAACTATATTATCAATTGAAAATGATCTATTACAAATATTGAATACAAAATTACGATAAGTAATTTTGCATCTCAAAAAGCAAGAAGAATAGTTTTTAACTAAAAGTTATTGATATTTTTGTGTCTTAGTATAATAATTTATAATTTATTATAAAAGACCTCTTTTTATAGTTTCGCCTAAGGCCCTATTTATCTTATAGACGGCCTTGGTAAGATTCCAGCTTTTGTCTCTGCCAATTTCTTCTCCTTTTCACATTTGTAATTTTTTAGTTTCTTTAAACTTTGAAGTAAGTCGTTCTAGGCCCATCTTTATATTCTTTACCCAGTTAAAATTCAGATTCCTCAACCATTTTGATCTTATTGAGGCTATATTTGTGTGTTAGCATTGTTTTTTAACTCTCGAAACAGAACTTTCAAATAGATTAGCGTTGTTGTCCTATGCACAGAGCAGTGGTTAGGACTTATATAACGTACTACAACTTGGTGAATTGTGATTTTCAGTAGCCCATTGTTCAAATTTCTTTTTTGATCAAGTTTATTCGATTGACAACATAAGATGGTTCACATGCTTGGTCCCAAGTCTAATCAGAACGAAAAGTTAACATGTTAGTTGTGGAAGAAAGACAATTAGATGGTATAGTAATTAATTAAATCCTAAGCATAGGTAATGGGTTTCTAAATCATAGGTAAGGGTGACACAATCTCGACAACTACCCATGCTAGGTTGAAAGAGATTTTCACAAACCTAAGATTAATGTAGCCCAAACAGTTGTGGGTGATAGCAATCTATCACGCTCAAATAATCAAAATTTTGAGTTGACATTGGTCTTACCAGTTGCGATAGCAACCGTTGAGAAAGTGTTCTCTGCGATGAAGATTATTAAGACTGAGTTGCGTAATAAGATGAGTGATGACTGGATGAATGATAGCATGGTAGTACGCATTGATAGGAAAAATTTTGAAACTATTAAGAATGAAGCCATTTTACAACGTTTTCAGAATATGCAGATTGACCCGTATGATTTAATTGCCACCTCTCAGTCTCAGTAAATAGTATGATATGTGTATTTCAATATTTGTAATGCTTTTAGTCTTCAATTTTCGATACTGTAGGAATTTTTTTTTTGTCATTTTGCCTTAGGAGTTTGCCCCCCTCAACTTGAGTCTTGGTTCCGCCATTGGTCACAACCCTTTTTCTAACAATACTATAAAAGAGTTCTCTAGCTGCCTCTGTCAGTCGAAAGTTCTCCAGCAATGCACAGAGCATCCCTTTTCTAGGAATACTATGGAAGAGTTCTCTGGCAGTCGTAAGTTTTTCCAGCAGTACACAGAGCATCTCTTTTCTAGGAATCTTAGAAAGGGCTCTTCTGCAGTCGAATATTTTCCAGCAGTTCACAGAGCATCAATTAAGATGTTATACACAACAATAGTTCAACCTTTTTACCTCCCATCTCTTGAAACAACGCCAGTGATGGAGCTAATCGTTGATTCTTTCAAAGGCCTTCCAACAAAATAACATCGGTTTGAAGATTTGAATGTTGCTACAATCTAGCATCTTAAGAAGTAGCTCTAGATCAGCCTTAGGTCTCTCCACTCGGCAAAAGAATCGATCAGTAACAAGTCTCTATCGAGAGATGTCAAATAACAGAATTATTTCTAATGTTGTCACTCACACCGCTATTATGTGTGGGCTTTACCGAGTTGGGAGACATGAGGCTGCTCTGGAGCTGCTACATAAGATGCTAGATTGTGGGCAACATCCATATCTTCAAACCTGTGGTATTTGGATTCAAATCACCACAACTCCCTTTGTCTTGTGCATGGAACGTCTTGGTGTTCTATGATCCCTTGTTAGGTAGCCACTAGTAACCAACATAGCAGCCTACTGATTTGGATTCATAGTTCTTGCTGTAAGTTTTTTTTTATATCCTTTTGTACTGTGATTCCATTCAGTTATGTCGGAAATCTTATGTTCTGTGAGTCTAAAAAACAACCCAAGAAGGGGGGTGAATTGGGTTTAACAAAAAATTTAACCCTTTTTTTGATAAAAAGCAGATATAGAGAATACTTCTTTTTTAAAAAAAAAGATGCACGTCTGAAAGTGTTTAAGGCTAAGCAAACTATAAGCAATAAATGATAAAGCTTAAAACACAACAAATATGGATATGAAACAAATAATAAGAGAGATATAGTTAGAGAGACGACACCGCAATTTTAGGTGGTTCGGCCAACACTTGCCTACGTCCACCCCAAGGCTATTGACTTCCTTGGGCTTTCTTCACTATTCTCAAATAGCAAATACACCTTAGCTTCCGGGGTGCTAAGGAACCTTTACAAAGCGTTTTGCGAGCTCACGCTTTCAACTCTCTCAAAAATCCCAAAACCCAAGGGATTTCTTCTACTCTCATAAGTAGGACAAGTGTTTTCCCAACACTCAAATGTTTTAAAATAGATGGGTACAATGAAGAATGGCTCTCTAAGCTGAATATGCAAGTGGAAAGCTTACAATATGCGGAATGTCTCTCTAAGTCGAATTAGCAAATAAAAAGTTCAATAAAGTGCAAGAAGACAAGATTCTTGAATGAAACCTAAAGTTTGGCAAGTAGAAGCACAAGCTTTCTTGGTAGGTGTGGTCTTCCCTCTTCTTCAAAGCACTTTCTCTCTCTAGAAGTTAGGCACGATTGATTGCAAGTGTGCTGTCTCTTCTTCAAGAAACTTCTCTCTCTTTGGAGGCTAGATCGTCAAGGATAAGCACGAGAAGAAGATTTAACAATGAAGAGCTTTGATCTTGGAGGAATCAGCAAATGAAATCTTTGGATCTTTCTTTCTTTCTCTATTGGAGGTAGATTTTGAATAATGATGCAATCCTTGCTTTCTCTCTCTATCTCATTCTTCTTATAGCCCTAGGTTTTCAACAGTCATCAAGTAGCTTTATTGTACCGTTGGAGGGGTTCCAAAGTCTTTTTGAACCATTTTGGATGATCTGGCGTCGTTCCAGGATTTTGCAAATTCGCACTATGTGTCGACACATTGATGTATGTGCTGACACATTAAAACTTGGTCTGGAAACATGCTCTCGGGTGTTAGTGGAATGTGTCGACACTTGTCTTCAATGTGTCGACACATTGAACACTTAGTCTGAAAATATTGTCGACACCATGAATTCTGCATTCTGGAGTAAGTGCAATGTGTCGACACTTATAACTGCTGGAGAGAAAAATCAGCATCTTGAAAGTGTCAATCCATTCCAACACTTCTTTAAACACCTACAATATGAAAAATTGATCTTATCAACTTATGTAATGGTGTTTAAGTACACTTAAAAATAATTTAAAGAAGAAATAACTCAATCTTTTGAAATATATTTTAGAAATAGTGGATTGACAAGATAAAATCTAAAAGTCTTCAAAGCACTTAGAATTTTTGTTATCATCAAAATCAATTTATGGATTGTTTGCAAAACAACCTTGGGCTAACATGTTCAAAATGAAAGATTTAGGTGCTTATTTACCTCACTCATTATGCAAGGTTACATATTCAGTCTTGATACATAAGTATGCTGGCTCAAATTAAGTTTATTATTTTCAACATATCAAATTTGCTATTCATACACATCCATCCTGAGTGCTTCAAAGCTAACCAATGTTCCAAATACATGACTATTGGGAGTTTTTAATTAATTTCTTTCAACATGCTGGTTCTTGGCTTTGTTTTGTACCAAGTGTTTCATCATGATCACACAATATACCTCTTCCCTTTTCCTCTTCTTTTCACTTGTGATTGAGTTGTGCCAATATTCAACTACGAATACATTCTAAAAAAGCTCGTCTAGTGTGGTTATCTCTACTCTCAAGGCTGCCTGGAGCTTCATTCGAGAGTTTGTGATAGAAGAGCTGGAACCCAATATCTTTCTCTTTCAATTCTCAAAGCAAGAATACTAGGAGCAGGTTTTGGCTATCACCCCCTGTAACATCCGTGGCAACATCATGGTTATTAAACCGTGGTTCTATGAGCTTACTATTTCGGAAGTGGATTTTCACTCAGAAGCAATGTGGATCTAGGTGCATGGCTTCCCTTGGAATCGCATTAGTGAGAATGCTGTCTAGTTCATTGGTTTAAATTGGGTAAACTCTTAGATATTGATAAATGGGAGTATCGTAACCAAGATAGAAAACCATTTCTCCGCATTCAGGTGGAACTTGATCTTAAGAAGCCACTAGTGGGAGGGTTCCCGATTCCTTGTAAACAATTTCAGCCTCTTTGGGTACAATTTTGGTATGAAAAATTGGATGATTTTGTTATGGTTGTGGGATGATTGGCCATACACAAAAGCTTTGCCCCCTTGCCTTTACTAGCTCAATTTCTATGGGCATAGGGTCGTTTATGCAGGTTGATCCAACTACGATGAGGAAGACGTCTGTGTTAAAAGAACTTTTTTCTCCGGCCTCTTTGCATGGTATTCAGTCTCATGCCATTACGTTAGTTAATGCTACACTAGACAAGGACGTTGTTCATCCTATGTTGGGTTTTGTGTCTTTGTTAAAAAGACATGTTGCGGATGCCCTAGTGGGGGTTGGTAACATTATGCATAGCCCGACCAACATTAATGATGTCTGTTTATCCATGGAGGTTTCATCTCTAACTAACCTTTTGCGGGTTGATAGTGAGGTTGAAGACAAACTTTTGTAGCTCCAAGAATGCATGGTTGGGTCTCCGAGATTGTCAATAGGAGGAACAATCTCTTGAAACAACGCTAGTGCTGAAGTTAATCGTTGATTCTTACAAAGGCCTTCCAATAGAATAACCTTGGTTTGAAGATCTGAACGTTGCCATAATCTAGCATCTTAAGAAGTAGCTCCAAATCAGACTCAGGTCTCTCCACTCGGCAAAAGAATCGATGAGGCAACGAGTCTCTATCGAAAGATGTCAAATAACAGAATTATTTCTAATGTTGCCACTCACACCGCTATTATATGTGGGCTTTACTAAGTTGGGAGACATGAGGCTGCTTTGGAGCTGCTCCATAAGATGCTAGATTGTGGGTAACATCCATATCTTCAAACATGTGGTATTTGGATTCAAACCACCACAACTCCCTTTGTCTCATGCATGGAACGTCTCGGTGTTCTATGACCCTTTGTTGGGTAGCCACTAATAACCAACATAACAGCCTACTGATTTGGATTCATAGTTTTTGCTGTAATTTTTTTTTTATCCTTTTGTACTATGATTTCATTAAGTTATGTCGGAAATCTTATGTTCAAAATGAAAGATTTAGGTGCTTATTTACCTCGCTCATTATACGAGGTTACATATTCAATCTTGATACATAAGTATGATAGCTCAAATCAAGTTTATTATTTTCAACATATCAAATTTGTTATTCATACACATCCATCCTGAGTGCTTCAATGTTGACCAATGTTCCAAATACGTGGCTACCAGAAGTTATCAATTAATTTCTTTCAACATTTTGGTTGACCAACATTGCTTCAAAGTTGACCAACATTGCTTTGTTCTGGTTCATCATGGTCACACAATATACCTCTTCCCTTTTCCTATTCTTTTCACTTGTGATTGAGTTGTGCCAATATTCAACTACGAATACATTATGAAAAAGCTCGTCTAGTGTGGTTATCTCTACTCTCAAGGCGGCCTAGAGCTTTATTCGAGAGTTGTGTCAGAAGAGCTGGAACCTAATATCTTTCTCTTTCGATTCTCAAAGCATGAAGACCAAGAGCAGGTTCTGGCTATCACCCTCTGGAACATCTATGGCAACACCATGGTTATTAAACCGTGGTTCTATAAGCTTACTATTTTGGAAGTGGATTTTCACTCAAAAGCAATGTGGATCCAGTGCATGCCTTCACTTGGAATCGCATTGGTGAGAATGATGTCCAATCATTAGGTTTAAACTGGGTAAACTCTTAGAGATTGATAAATGAGAGTATCGTAACCAAGATAGAAAACCATTTTTTCGCATTCGGGTGGAACTTGATCTTAAGAAGCCATTGGTGGGAGGGTTCCTGATTCCTCGTAAGCAATTTCAACCTCTTTGGGTGCAATTTCGGTATGAAAAAATGGCTAATTTTGTTATGGTTGTGGGATGATTGGCCATACACAAAAGCTTTGCCGCCTTGCCTCTGCTAGCTTAGTTTCTATGGGCGTGGGGCTGTTTATGCAGGCTGATCCAACTACGATGAGGAAGGCGTCTGTGTTAAAGGAACTTTTTTCTCCAACCTTTTTGCATGGTATTCAGTCTCAGGCCATTACGTCAGTTAATGCTACACTAGACAAGGACGTTGTTCATCCTATGTTGGGTTCTGTGTCTTTGTTAAAAAGACATGTTGCGGATGCCCTGGTGGGGGCTGGTAACATTATGGATAGCCCAGAAGACATTAATGTTGTCTGTTCATCCATGGAGTTTTCTTCTCCACCTAAACTTTTGCAAGTTGATAATGAGGTTGAAGACAAACTTTTGCAGCCCCACGAATGCATGGTTGGGTCCCTGAGATTGTCAGTAGGAGGAACAATCTTTTCAGCTTCTCTGTCCAAGCCTGTTGTGATGACTTTTGAGCCTTCAGTTAGCCGCATTTCTTTATTGCCTCTAACCTAATGGGAAAGCACTGAGCAGATCTTGGCAGAGCTTAATCAAAAGCCTTTTTTATTGGAGAGTGAGCCATCCTCAGAGGTTAAGGATGCCAGTGCTTTTGGCGTTGATATGGCTTTTTCAAGCCCTCCTCTTTCCCATATTACCCCTTCTGTTTGGCGGAAGGGCTCCCTTAAGGCCAAAGCCTTGTTTGGTGGCCCACCTGGTGTTAAAGGCAAGAAGCCTATTACTACGCTTGCAAGCCCAATTATTCACTCCACTCAGATATCGGGTGATGGGTGATGGGCTAGAGGATGTTGGGCTTGAGTCTCCATTCACTTATCCGTCTCCTTTTCCTAAAGCCCCTTCGAACTCTCTTAGCCCCATTCGGTCAACTCCTAAAATAGAAGGGTCAGTGCAAGGTATGAAGTCCACGGTTGCAATGTAAAGGAAAAAACTGCAAGTGAGGAAGCAACGGGTAGTCTCTGACATGAAAAAATAACTGATGCTCTTGCTACAAGTTGAAGATTTTAGACTAGCAAAGTTATCCTCGAATGAATCCAAAATGGCTGAGGAGGCCGGCCTGACCATGCCCTTTCCTTCCCCATGATTGGAATTTTTTTGGAACTGCCGCAGGCTATGTAAAGCTGCAGCAGTTCGAACTATCCAGAATTTTGTGAGAAATCACACTCCAGATTTTTTGTGCTTGGTTGAGACCAAGGTTATTGATGTTATTGGTATTTTGAACAATCTTGGGGGGTGTTCGTTTTGTAAAAAACTGTAGGATTTTGGTAAAATTGTGAATATTTATGTAGATTAGAGTTTTATAGGTTTTTGTATAAAGGTTAGTGAAAAGTATTAAATTTATAGGTTTTTGTATAAAGGTTAGTGAAAAGTATTAAAGATATTTAATTTTTGTTAGAGTTTCTAAAAAGGTGTAGAGAGAGATGATTTGATGTAATTGTTTAATAAAAAATTATTGGAGTTAGGTGAAAAAATATAGAGAGAAGATTTGTTATAATTTTTTTTTGAAAAGTTATTGGAGTTTGTGTGTAAGATTTTGGATATTGGTTTTGCAAATTGTTTGAATACATTTGTATTCTAGAATAATTTTGAAAACGAACATGCCCTTGGTTTTTATCATTTTGTGCACCACCCTCCTGTGGGTAGGAAAAGAGGCTTTCTGTTGGCTTGGCGTTTAGAAGTTGTCTGTGTTAATGCTAATATTATCAGTATTTTAGTGTACTCTGATCCATCTAATAATCCTTGGCTTCTTTCAGGTTTTTATGGCCCCACTGAATGGCACCTCAAGTAGCACTTTTGGAACTCTCTATTGGATCTCACTCGGGCATTTGTTGGATTGTGGCTTTGCCTCGGTGATTTTAACTATATCTTAAATAGTGATGAAAAAAAGGAGGCCACCTCTTTGCTTCCTCTTCATTTAATGCTTTTAACAATTTTATGAATGTGTGTGGCTTGATTGATTTGGGTTTTAAGGGAAAAAAATTTATTTGGTCAAACAATAGAGATGGTTTGGCTAATATTTGTGAACGATTGGATAGAGTTGTGGCTAATACCGAGTGGCAATCTCTATTTCCCAAGAGTTGGATTACTCACTTGATTTGCTCATCTTTGGACCATTCTCTATTCTTTTAGAAACTGATGGGGACACTTTCTCTTATCCCAAACCCTTTCGTTTTGAAGCTATGTGGATTAGTGATCCTTCTTATGAGTAGGTTATTAAAGAGAGTTGGCTGACTTCATGGATCCCCTGCCTATCGTGTTTGCAAGAAGATCAAAGAGGTCAAAAATGCTTTAAAAGCGTGGAATAAAAGTCATTTTGGACTTTTGCAAGTATAGATCAAAGCTTTATAGGACCATATTTGTGTTCTTCAAAATGAACTTGCTTCCTTGGAGACTAGTTCTCAAGAACGGAATTGCAAAATTGCCTTGGTTGAGGAGCTACGTAGGGATGAGAAATTCTGAAGGCTAAAATCTCGTAAAGTGTGGCTCACTACACATGATCTCAACACTTAGCATTTCCATTTGTCGACCATCATTCGTCGGTGATGAAATGCCATTGAATTTTGTTAAAGATGGAGCAGAATCTTGGATCTCTTCCCGTGAGGCTATAGGCAGCCATATTATTCAGCATTTTCAGATGTTATTTTCTTCCTCTAATTCGTGTATACTTGATGATCTTGAACATTTGATTGTGCTTCAGATTTCAGATGAGGAAAATGCTGTTATTTGCTCAATTCCAACGGATGAGGAAATTTTGGAGGCTATTCGGGATATTGGATCTTATAAAAGCCCAGGTCCGGATGGTATGACCGGCCTTTTCTTCAAACATTACTGGACCATTGTTGGGCCAGAAGTATGTGCGATGGTAAAACTTTCTTCACTAGAGGTTTCATGTCCTCTGATGTAAATCACTCTCATATTGTGCTCATTCCTAAGATTGATGGTCCTAGCGTGATAACCCATTTTAGGCCCACTAGCTTATGCAATATGACTTAAAAATTAATTGCAAAAATCTTAGCTCGTTGGTTGAGTCTTATTTTGCCACATATTATTTCCTCTTATCAATCGACTTTTGTGCAAGGGACAGTTATTCAAGATAATTCTGCTCTTACTCATGAGGTTTTCCACATGTTGCGTAGCAAACGCAAGGGCCGCCATTATATGGCTGTGAGAGCGAATATTGAAAAAGCCTATGACCGCATGGAATGGGGTCTCATTATTCACGCCCTCAAATGCTTTGGGTTTCGGATCACTTTGATTAATTGGATTCAGAAACCGTAGAGACGCATTGGTGAATCCAATTAATCAAAGTGATCCGAAACCCAAAGCATTTGAGGGCGTGAATAATGAGACCCCATTCCATGCGGTCATAGGCTTTTTCAATATTCGCTCTCACAGCCATATAATGGCGGCCCTTGCGTTTGCTACGCAACATGTGGAAAACCTCATGAGTAAGAGCAGAATTATCTTGAATAACTGTCCCTTGCACAAAAGTCGATTGATAAGAGGAAATAATATGTGGCAAAATAAGACTCAACCAACGAGCTAAGATTTTTGCAATTAATTTTTAAGTCATATTGCATAAGCTAGTGGGCCTAAAATGGGTTATCACGCTAGGACCATCAATCTTAGGAATGAGCACAATATGAGAGTGATTTACATCAGAGGACATGAAACCTCTAGTGAAGAAAGTTTTACCATCGCACATACTTCTGGCCCAACAATGGTCCAGTAATGTTTGAAGAAAAGGCCGGTCATACCATCCGGACCTGGGCTTTTATAAGATCCAATATCCCGAATAGCCTCCAAAATTTCCTCATCCGTTGGAATTGAGCAAATAACAGCATTTTCCTCATCTGAAATCTGAAGCACAATCAAATGTTCAAGATCATCAAGTATACACGAATTAGAGGAAGAAAATAACATCTGAAAATGCTGAATAATATGGCTGCCTATAGCCTCACGGGAAGAGATCCAAGATTCTGCTCCATCTTTAACAAAATTCAATGGCATTTCATCACCGACGAATGATGGTCGACAAATGGAAATGCTAAGTGTTGAGATCATGTGTAGTGAGCCACACTTTACGAGATTTTAGCCTTCAGAATTTCTCATCCCTACGTAGCTCCTCAACCAAGGCAATTTTGCAATTCCGTTCTTGAGAACTAGTCTCCAAGGAAGCAAGTTCATTTTGAAGAACACAAATATGGTCCTATAAAGCTTTGATCTATACTTGCAAAAGTCCAAAATGACTTTTATTCCACGCTTTTAAAGCATTTTTGACCTCTTTGATCTTCTTGCAAACACGATAGGCAGGGGATCCATGAAGTCAGCCAACTCTCTTTAATAACCTACTCATAAGAAGGATCACTAATCCACATAGCTTCAAAACGAAAGGGTTTGGGATAAGAGAAAGTGTCCCCATCAGTTTCTAAAAGAATAGAGAATGGTCCAAAGATGAGCAAATCAAGTGAGTAATCCAACTCTTGGGAAATAGAGATTGCCACTCGGTATTAGCCACAACTCTATCCAATCGTTCACAAATATTAGCCAAACCATCTCTATTGTTTGACCAAATAAATTTTTTTCCCTTAAAACCCAAATCAATCAAGCCACACACATTCATAAAATTGTTAAAAGCATTAAATGAAGAGGAAGCAAAGAGGTGGCCTCCTTTTTTTCATCACTATTTAAGATATAGTTAAAATCACCGAGGCAAAGCCACAATCCAACAAATGCCCGAGTGAGATCCAATAGAGAGTTCCAAAAGTGCTACTTGAGGTGCCATTCAGTGGGGCCATAAAAACCTGAAAGAAGCCAAGGATTATTAGATGGATCAGAGTACACTAAAATACTGATAATATTAGCATTAACACAGACAACTTCTAAACGCCAAGCCAACAGAAAGCCTCTTTTCCTACCCACAGGAGGGTGGTGCACAAAATGATAAAAACCAAGGGCATGTTCGTTTTCAAAATTATTCTAGAATACAAATGTATTCAAAACAATTTGCAAAACCAATATCCAAAATCTTACACACAAACTCCAATAACTTTTCAAAAAAAAATTATAACAAATCTTCTCTCTATATTTTTTCACCTAACTCCAATAATTTTTTTATTAAACAATTACATCAAAATCTCTCTCTACACCTTTTTAGAAACTCTAACAAAAATTAAATATCTTTAATACTTTTCACACTAACCTTTATACAAAAACCTATAAATTTAATACTTTTCACTAACCTTTATACAAAAACCTATAAAACTCTAATCTACATAAATATTCACAATTTTACCAAAATCCTACAGTTTTTTTACAAAACGAACACCCCCCAAGATTGTTCAAAATACCAATAACATCAATAACCTTGGTCTCAACCAAGCACAAAAAATCTGGAGTGTGATTTCTCACAAAATTCTGGATAGTTCGAACTGCTGCAGCTTTACATAGCCTGCGGCAGTTCCAAAAAAATTCCAATCATGGGGAAGGAAAGGGCATGGTCAGGCCGGCCTCCTCAGCCATTTTGGATTCATTCGAGGATAACTTTGCTAGTCTAAAATCTTCAACTTGTAGCAAGAGCATCAGTTATTTTTTCATGTCAGAGACTACCCGTTGCTTCCTCACTTGCAGTTTTTTCCTTTACATTGCAACCGTGGACTTCATACCTTGCACTGACCCTTCTATTTTAGGAGTTGACCGAATGGGGCTAAGAGAGTTCGAAGGGGCTTTAGGAAAAGGAGACGGATAAGTGAATGGAGACTCAAGCCCAACATCCTCTAGCCCATCACCCATCACCCGATATCTGAGTGGAGTGAATAATTGGGCTTGCAAGCGTAGTAATAGGCTTCTTGCCTTTAACACCAGGTGGGCCACCAAACAAGGCTTTGGCCTTAAGGGAGCCCTTCCGCCAAACAGAAGGGGTAATATGGGAAAGAGGAGGGCTTGAAAAAGCCATATCAACGCCAAAAGCACTGGCATCCTTAACCTCTGAGGATGGCTCACTCTCCAATAAAAAAGGCTTTTGATTAAGCTCTGCCAAGATCTGCTCAGTGCTTTCCCATTAGGTTAGAGGCAATAAAGAAATGCGGCTAACTGAAGGCTCAAAAGTCATCACAACAGGCTTGGACAGAGAAGCTGAAAAGATTGTTCCTCCTACTGACAATCTCAGGGACCCAACCATGCATTCGTGGGGCTGCAAAAGTTTGTCTTCAACCTCATTATCAACTTGCAAAAGTTTAGGTGGAGAAGAAAACTCCATGGATGAACAGACAACATTAATGTCTTCTGGGCTATCCATAATGTTACCAGCCCCCACCAGGGCATCCGCAACATGTCTTTTTAACAAAGACACAGAACCCAACATAGGATGAACAACGTCCTTGTCTAGTGTAGCATTAACTGACGTAATGGCCTGAGACTGAATACCATGCAAAAAGGTTGGAGAAAAAAGTTCCTTTAACACAGACGCCTTCCTCATCGTAGTTGGATCAGCCTGCATAAACAGCCCCACGCCCATAGAAACTAAGCTAGCAGAGGCAAGGCGGCAAAGCTTTTGTGTATGGCCAATCATCCCACAACCATAACAAAATTAGCCATTTTTTCATACCGAAATTGCACCCAAAGAGGTTGAAATTGCTTACGAGGAATCAGGAACCCTCCCACCAATGGCTTCTTAAGATCAAGTTCCACCCGAATGCGAAAAAATGGTTTTCTATCTTGGTTACGATACTCTCATTTATCAATCTCTAAGAGTTTACCCAGTTTAAACCTAATGATTGGACATCATTCTCACCAATGCGATTCCAAGTGAAGGCATGCACTGGATCCACATTGCTTTTGAGTGAAAATCCACTTCCAAAATAGTAAGCTTATAGAACCACGGTTTAATAACCATGGTGTTGCCATAGATGTTCCAGAGGGTGATAGCCAGAACCTGCTCTTGGTCTTCATGCTTTGAGAATCGAAAGAGAAAGATATTAGGTTCCAGCTCTTCTGACACAACTCTCGAATAAAGCTCTAGGCCGCCTTGAGAGTAGAGATAACCACACTAGACGAGCTTTTTCATAATGTATTCGTAGTTGAATATTGGCACAACTCAATCACAAGTGAAAAGAATAGGAAAAGGGAAGAGGTATATTGTGTGACCATGATGAACCAGAACAAAGCAATGTTGGTCAACTTTGAAGCAATGTTGGTCAACCAAAATGTTGAAAGAAATTAATTGATAACTTCTGGTAGCCACGTATTTGGAACATTGGTCAACATTGAAGCACTCAGGATGGATGTGTATGAATAACAAATTTGATATGTTGAAAATAATAAACTTGATTTGAGCTATCATACTTATGTATCAAGATTGAATATGTAACCTCGTATAATGAGCGAGGTAAATAAGCACCTAAATCTTTCATTTTGAACATAAGATTTCCGACATAACTTAATGAAATCATAGTACAAAAGGATAAAAAAAAAATTACAGCAAAAACTATGAATCCAAATCAGTAGGCTGTTATGTTGGTTATTAGTGGCTACCCAACAAAGGGTCATAGAACACCGAGACGTTCCATGCATGAGACAAAGGGAGTTGTGGTGGTTTGAATCCAAATACCACATGTTTGAAGATATGGATGTTACCCACAATCTAGCATCTTATGGAGCAGCTCCAAAGCAGCCTCATGTCTCCCAACTTAGTAAAGCCCACATATAATAGCGGTGTGAGTGGCAACATTAGAAATAATTCTGTTATTTGACATCTTTCGATAGAGACTCGTTGCCTCATCGATTCTTTTGCCGAGTGGAGAGACCTGAGTCTGATTTGGAGCTACTTCTTAAGATGCTAGATTATGGCAACGTTCAGATCTTCAAACCAAGGTTATTCTATTGGAAGGCCTTTGTAAGAATCAACGATTAACTTCAGCACTAGCGTTGTTTCAAGAGATTGTTCCTCCTATTGACAATCTCGGAGACCCAACCATGCATTCTTGGAGCTACAAAAGTTTGTCTTCAACCTCACTATCAACCCGCAAAAGGTTAGTTAGAGATGAAACCTCCATGGATAAACAGACATCATTAATGTTGGTCGGGCTATGCATAATGTTACCAACCCCCACTAGGGCATCCGCAACATGTCTTTTTAACAAAGACACAAAACCCAACATAGGATGAACAACGTCCTTGTCTAGTGTAGCATTAACTAACGTAATGGCATGAGACTGAATACCATGCAAAGAGGCCGGAGAAAAAAGTTCTTTTAACACAGACGTCTTCCTCATCGTAGTTGGATCAACCTGCATAAACGACCCTATGCCCATAGAAATTGAGCTAGTAAAGGCAAGGGGGCAAAGCTTTTGTGTATGGCCAATCATCCCACAACCATAACAAAATCATCCAATTTTTCATACCAAAATTGTACCCAAAGAGGCTGAAATTGTTTACAAGGAATCGGGAACCCTCCCACTAGTGGCTTCTTAAGATCAAGTTCCACCTGAATGCGGAGAAATGGTTTTCTATCTTGGTTACGATACTCCCATTTATCAATATCTAAGAGTTTACCCAATTTAAACCAATGAACTAGACAGCATTCTCACTAATGCGATTCCAAGGGAAGCCATGCACCTAGATCCACATTGCTTCTGAGTGAAAATCCACTTCCGAAATAGTAAGCTCATAGAACCACGGTTTAATAACCATGATGTTGCCACGGATGTTACAGGGGGTGATAGCCAAAACCTGCTCCTAGTATTCTTGCTTTGAGAATTGAAAGAGAAAGATATTGGGTTCCAGCTCTTCTATCACAAACTCTCGAATGAAGCTCCAGGCAGCCTTGAGAGTAGAGATAACCACACTAGACGAGCTTTTTTAGAATGTATTCGTAGTTGAATATTGGCACAACTCAATCACAAGTGAAAAGAAGAGGAAAAGGGAAGAGGTATATTGTGTGATCATGATGAAACACTTGGTACAAAACAAAGCCAAGAACCAGCATGTTGAAAGAAATTAATTAAAAACTCCCAATAGTCATGTATTTGGAACATTGGTTAGCTTTGAAGCACTCAGGATGGATGTGTATGAATAGCAAATTTGATATGTTGAAAATAATAAACTTAATTTGAGCCAGCATACTTATGTATCAAGACTGAATATGTAACCTTGCATAATGAGTGAGGTAAATAAGCACCTAAATCTTTCATTTTGAACATGTTAGCCCAAGGTTGTTTTGCAAACAATCCATAAATTGATTTTGATGATAACAAAAATTCTAAGTGCTTTGAAGACTTTTAGATTTTATCTTGTCAATCCACTATTTCTAAAATATATTTCAAAAGATTGAGTTATTTCTTTAAATTATTTTTAAGTGTACTTGAACACCATTACATAAGTTGATAAGATCAATTTTTCATATTGTAGGTGTTTAAAGAAGTGTTGGAATGGATTGGACACTTTCAAGATGCTGATTTTTCTCTCCAGCAGTTATAAGTGTCGACACATTGCACTTACTCCAGAATGCAGAATTCATGGTGTCGACAATATTTTCAGACTAAGTGTTCAATGTGTCGACACATTGAAGACAAGTGTCGACACATTCCACTAACACCCGAGAGCATGTTTCCAGACCAAGTTTTAATGTGTCAGCACATACCATCAATGTGTCGACACATAGTGCGAATTTGCAAAAATCCTGGAACGACGCCAGATCATCCAAAATGGTTCAAAAAGACTTTGGAACCCCTCCAACGGTACAATAAAGCTACTTGATGACTGTTGAAAACCTATGGGCTATAAGAAGAATGAGATAGAGAGAGAAAGCAAGGATTTGCATCATTATTCAAAATCTACCTCCAATAGAGAGAGAAAGCAAGATCCAAAGATTTCATTTGCTGATTCCTCCAAGATCAAAGCTTCATTGTTAAATCTTCTTCTCGTGCTTATCCTTGACGATCTAGCCTCCAAAGAGAGAGAAGTTTCTTGAAGAAGAGACACACACTTGCAATCAATCGTGCCCTAACTTCTAGAGAGAGAAAGTGCTTTGAAGAAGAGGGAAAACCACACCTACCAAGAAAGCTTGTGCTTCTACTTGCCAAACTTTAGGTTTCATTCAAGAATCTTGTCTTCTTGCACTTTATTGAACTTTTTATTTGCTAATTCGACTTAGAGAGACATTCCGCATATTGTAAGCTTTCCACTTGCATATTCAGCTTAGAGAGCCATTCTTCATTGTACCCATCTTTTGTAAAACATTTGAGTGTTGGGAAAACACTTGTCCTACTTGTGAGAGTAGAAGAAATCCCTTGGGTTTTGGGATTTTGTGAGAGAGTTGAAAGCGTGAGCTCGCAAAACGCTTTGTAAAGGTTCCTTAGCACCCCGGAAGCTAAGGTGTATTTGCTATTTAGAGAATAGTGAAGAAGCCCAAGGAAGTCAATAGCCTTGGGGGTGGACGTAGGCAAGTGTTGGCCGAACCACCTAAAATTGCGGTGTCGTCTCTCTAACTATATCTCTCTTATTATTTGTTTCATATCCATATTTGTTGTGTTTTAAGCTTTATCATTTATTGCTTATAGTTTGCTTAGCCTTAAACACTTTCAGACGTGCATCTTTTTTTTTAAAAAAGAAGTATTCTCTATATCTGCTTTTTATCAAAAAAAGGGTTAAATTTTTTGTTAAACCCAATTCACCCCCCTTCTTGGGTTGTTTTTTAGACTCACAGAACATAAGATTTCCGACATAACTGAATGGAATCACAGTACAAAAGGATATAAAAAAAAACTTACAGCAAGAACTATGAATCCAAATCAGTAGGCTGCTATGTTGGTTACTAGTGGCTACCTAACAAGGGATCATAGAACACCAAGACGTTCCATGCACAAGACAAAGGGAGTTGTGGTGATTTGAATCCAAATACCACAGGTTTGAAGATATGGATGTTGCCCACAATCTAGCATCTTATGTAGCAGCTCCAGAGCAGCCTCATGTCTCCCAACTCGGTAAAGCCCACACATAATAGCGGTGTGAGTGACAACATTAGAAATAATTCTGTTATTTGACATCTCTCGATAGAGACTTGTTACTGATCGATTCTTTTGCCGAGTGGAGAGACCTAAGGCTGATCTAGAGCTACTTCTTAAGATGCTAGATTGTAGCAACATTCAAATCTTCAAACCGATGTTATTTTGTTGGAAGGCCTTTGAAAGAATCAACGATTAGCTCCATCACTGGCGTTGTTTCAAGAGATGGGAGGTAAAAAGGTTGAACTATTGTTGTGTATAACATCTTAATTGATGCTCTGTGAACTGCTGGAAAATATTCGACTGCAGAAGAGCCCTTTCTAAGATTCCTAGAAAAGAGATGCTCTGTGTACTGCTGGAAAAACTTACGACTGCCAGAGAACTCTTCCATAGTATTCCTAGAAAAGGGATGCTCTGTGCATTGCTGGAGAACTTTCGACTGACAGAGGCAGCTAGAGAACTCTTTTATAGTATTGTTAGAAAAAGGGTTGTGACCAATGGCGGAACCAAGACTCAAGTTGAGGGGGGCAAACTCCTAAGGCAAAATGACAAAAAAAAAATTCCTACAGTATCGAAAATTGAAGACTAAAAGCATTACAAATATTGAAATACACATATCATACTATTTACTGAGACTGAGAGGTGGCAATTAAATCATACGGGTCAATCTGCATATTCTGAAAACGTTGTAAAATGGCTTCATTCTTAATAGTTTCAAAATTTTTCCTATCAATGCGTACTACCATGCTATCATTCATCCAGTCATCACTCATCTTATTACGCAACTCAGTCTTAATAATCTTCATCGCAGAGAACACTTTCTCAACGGTTGCTATCGCAACTGGTAAGACCAATGTCAACTCAAAATTTTGATTATTTGAGCGTGATAGATTGCTATCACCCACAACTGTTTGGGCTACATTAATCTTAGGTTTGTGAAAATCTCTTTCAACCTAGCATGGGTAGTTGTCGAGATTGTGTCACCCTTACCTATGATTTAGAAACCCATTACCTATGCTTAGGATTTAATTAATTACTATACCATCTAATTGTCTTTCTTCCACAACTAACATGTTAACTTTTCGTTCTGATTAGACTTGGGACCAAGCATGTGAACCATCTTATGTTGTCAATCGAATAAACTTGATCAAAAAAGAAATTTGAACAATGGGCTACTGAAAATCACAATTCACCAAGTTGTAGTACGTTATATAAGTCCTAACCACTGCTCTGTGCATAGGACAACAACGCTAATCTATTTGAAAGTTCTGTTTCGAGAGTTAAAAAACAATGCTAACACACAAATATAGCCTCAATAAGATCAAAATGGTTGAGGAATCTGAATTTTAACTGGGTAAAGAATATAAAGATGGGCCTAGAACGACTTACTTCAAAGTTTAAAGAAACTAAAAAATTACAAATGTGAAAAGGAGAAGAAATTGGCAGAGACAAAAGCTGGAATCTTACCAAGGCCGTCTATAAGATAAATAGGGCCTTAGGCGAAACTATAAAAAGAGGTCTTTTATAATAAATTATAAATTATTATACTAAGACACAAAAATATCAATAACTTTTAGTTAAAAACTATTCTTCTTGCTTTTTGAGATGCAAAAAAGTGTCATAGGATAAAATCGCTATTATCATTTCTATAGTTCCTGTAACAGTATAAAATCAACATGCAAAAAGATACAATAAGCTGAAAGTTCACAACATGAGTATCTCAAAGTAATGAAAATTACTAAATGGTTTCTTAGAGTTGTCTTTTGGAAATTAACACATAGATCCTAGGAAAACGTTGATGAATCAATAGTAATACCATACCATTTATCAAATCATGTTTCATCTTATTACGCAAGTTAATCTTGATAATCTTCATCACAGAGAACACTCTCTCAACGATTGAGTCGCAACTGGTAAGCAATGCAACTCAATAAGATAAATAAGGATATAGAGTATGTTTTCTTGTCTCAACTATCTTTTAAGACAATATCTTGAAGCCTAAAAAACATCATTTTTCTCATTCATAAAAGTAGGTGTGAAGTTGATCTCTAAGTATCAAATGATATTGCTAAGAAATCTTTTGGATAAAACTCAATAAGAAATTACAACTGTAGTTTTCCCTAAAAAAGTTGGTCCAATTAGAATGTCAACTTTAGAGGAAGACTTATTAATCCACTAATGCAGTTGTAACCATCACCATTGCTATGAATCTCAATTCTTTCTACCAAGATTGTGAGACAAGGAAAATTTATTATTATTAATTCTTTAGAAAGCTAGAGTAAGGAAATCACTCACTTTGATAATTATTTAAGGGGTTAGTCTGGTTAAAAGAGACTTTTTAAAAAAAAAATTCAACATTTTGCATTGGGCCAACCAGGCCAGTGCAGTTGCCCCCCCGGTAAATCCACCACTGCTGCCCTCAATCTCTCGATACTTTTTCAAATAATAGATAAGATAAATATCTTCACATCTAAAAAGGACTTAATTCAAAATTACAAGCAGTTAATTACTGCTCTAAACTGCTAATAACATGGTTTACGATTCATTTAAAATCGCTAATACGTTAATTAATCAAATCAACTGTTGGATCTTCACCTAAGCTGAAATTATCAAGATTTGATCATCCGACAAAAAGATAAAAATTATAAGACTCAAATCTTGGCTCTGGTGCCAAGTACGCCTCATATGTGCTACTAGCGCCTTGCACCGTATGGTGCAACATAACCTCCACATATTGCACTATAACAAGTGTGTGGATGTGAAAGGTCTTCATTAATAAATATCTTCCCATTTTATGAGATTTCCTATAATTAACATTCTCTATTAAAAGAACTTTTCATAAAATTTTCCGATCTCAAAATACTAATTATGTAATTAATTACATGTTAAAAAACATTAACATTAATGCTTCCATTCTTTATCTATTGGGCCAGAAAATTGATGTACATGTGCTGCTTCCCTTTTTTTGGTGTGGCATGACCTCCTTGGTGAGCTTTTTCGACCAATTGAATAACCCGGCGCGAAGAAACGATTCCTGCCGCGCGGAACATGTGCGTGTTTTAGAGATAGATCATTGCCCAAGAGGCAACAACAACGACCCGCTCAACGACCTCTTTTTGTTGCAATAAGTCTTTAACAACCAAGTAGCCAACTTTTGCCAACCATAATTAGCGCAGCTAGAGTCTAAATTTCTTGTAGTGACGGACAAAAAAAAAAAATAAGTGAAGAAGAATGAGGCCATATTTAGTGGAGTTTATTATCTAACCCCATGATCACTGGAGTTAATTCAATGCCCTCCATGAAAGACTACTTAGAGGACAGGATTATCGCCGTTCAGTGGACATCATGTGCTGGATAAATACAGCAGATCACATGTGTGTGTCCAGAATAGATCGCAGAGGCCCGCCCCAGTTAGCTTCAGCCTCCGGCTTCACAGAAGAAAGAGAAAAAAACAGAGAGCTCATTTCGTATATTTCAATGGAAGAAGAGAGAAAAGCCATGAGAACGAGAAAAGCAAGATCCTGATATTTGCGGGAACTGGGTACATAGGGCAGTGCATGGTGAAGGCTGTAAAAACTCAGAGTACGTAAGAAAAGAGAAAAGAAGAGAAGAGTTGAGAGGGAGAGAGAGATTGGTTGAATAGACTTTTCGTATATTCAGTGAGTGATTACATTACAGCTAGTCTCTTTATATAGACTGATGTACAACCGAATAACTAACTTAACTGATAGAACAACTTCAGTAACAGATCGTAACTCCAGCTTAGTAACAGAGTAACGATTGTTTACATAAGAGAGAAATAAAAAACTATAGTATACAGTTTAATAAAGGCAAGCATTTGGGCCACCCGACATATGTTTATGCGTCCTATCACCGCACAAATAACGCCTTTAAAATAGACATCCACAAGGAGTTACAGCCCATAGGCGCCAACTTGTCTACTTCGTACTCTCTCTCTCCTCTCTCCTCCACACCAATGCACGCTCACGCACATGCACACAGAGGACACAGTAATACGAGGGCTTGAATCACTAACAGAACCATGTTCAAATGAGACAGGGGAACTGAACGAGCACGAGAAGGTTGTGGCCATAGTTCAGGAAGTGGATATAATTATCTTTGCACTCGCATTCCCTCAAGTTCTTGACCAACTCAAGATCATAGACGCCATAAAAGTTGCCGGGAATATAAAGGTCACCATTGATCTCTTCCACCCAAACACGCGACCTTTCTTTCTTTTTTTATGTCCTCTCTGTATCTTTTCCACGTCATAATTCAAGTCAAACGTCGATCAGCCCCTTCGTGAATTTAAACCGTGTTCTCTAAATCCTTGCATGGAAGCATCGCGGATCTTGCGGGGGCATGGAACGGCTATGCAAAACGGAATTTTTTTTTTTTTTAAAACCTTTTAATAAAGCACAGCTCTTAAATCTACACTTTAAATCTAAAATAAGATTTATTAGACGACGGTCAATTTAACGCACAGCTGAAATCTTTACTAATGTCCAAATTCAAATGTCCTGCAATTTTCATTTAAAAATCCATTTAAGTAGTTGGTACATACTACAATTAGCATATAATACAAAGTGGGTGGTACAGTTACCACAATTTTATAATTGAAGTTCGATCTTATTAAAACCACATCTTTATTTTAGATCTTGGATTATGTGAAGGGTACATGTGAACATATCTATTTTCACGGTAGTGTAGCATTTAATATTTTTTTAATTTTAACCCTTTTTTGAATTTTTTTCACCGTGCCTCCCTTCTTAAACTGCATGGAAGGGTATAATACTAATAGTCTAACAAAGTGCTTATAATATGAGGCCGTCAGATTGGGCAAAAAGATGGGACTACTATAATTATGGTAGCCTTTAATATATGCTTCAAGCTCTATGCTTCCCAAATAATTGACGTGGGGAATTATTAGCGCTACAACTTCATCTCCTCCTTTTATATTCCTTCAAGAGACAATTTTAATGCTGTAGACATACGTAATCTTCAAGCATTTTCATGAATGGCTTCCCAGAGGTTCCTTCCATCAGATTTTGGATGTGAAGAGGACAGGTAATCCCTCTACCACCTTTCCAGCTTTCCTAGAGAAAAAACGAAAGGTCAGGAGCGCCATAGAAGCAGCAGCGATCCCTTACACGTTTGTGTCTTTAAATTGCTGTGGTGCATATTTTGTCAAGTACTACTTGCTTTGCCCACATGAGGAACGAGACCATATTGTCGTTTATGGAAGTGGCAAAGCAAAGGGTATGTCCATGAGTACTCACTTTCGCTTTCTCCAAGGATGTTCAAATTGTACAGCCATTAATCGTTCTATAATTTATTTGCACCTAATTATCTCTTTGTAACAATTTCGGATGATGTGTTAGCGGTGCTAAATTACGAAGAAGATATCGCGATGACTACAATCATGATGGCTAATGATCCTAGAACATGCAACCGTGTTGTCATCTATCGGCCCAAAGAAAACATTGTGTCACAACTCGAATTGTTATCATTTGGGAGAAGAAAACTGGCCGGAGTTTCACTAGGGTTCACGTTCAGGAGGAAGAACTAGTGAAGCTTTCCGAGAGTAAGAAATCTCACTTCAAAAGTTTCTTGCCAATTACTAATTAATTTATTAGCTAGGCTCTCTGCTATCTACTGTATACGCTATAGCTTTTGTATACTTGTATACGGTTTGTTAGTAGTCAAGCACTTATTTTGTCAACGTTGTTGCAGCCCTACCACCACCACAGGACATACCGGTGTCTGTCGTTCACAGCGTATTTGTCCGAGGCGACTTGATGAACTTTGAACTAAGGGAGGATGACATCGAGGCTTCAAAGCTTTATCCCGACTTTCAATTCACAACCATCGATCAACTTCTTGATATTTTTCTTGCTAATCCCCCACCGCCCGCAACTGCCTTATTTGGATGATTTTCTCCTCATGCTTGTAGGAAAAGTTGAGAGAGAGAGAGAGAATTGGGGGATAATGGCTGTGAATTGCACAACTGATAGTGTTGTGCTCATTTGTATTTCTTGTTTTGCTTTCTATATTTACGACGAGAACATTTCACCCTTGTCGCTTGAGTCAATATTGATCATATTAGTGGTTATCCATGATATCACCTGTTATTATTAGCGAGTAATTTTCTTGGACTCTGTTTTTGCGTCATTTCTGTACATGCTACCGGTGCTTTGGTTAGTTTTTAAGGCATCCTCTGTTCCTCACCCGAAGAGAAGTGTCCAAGTACTAGACAGCCAGCAGGAAAAAGGGTAAAAACATACACACACACACAAAAAAAACACCCCACACGAAGATCTCAAATATAACACGATTTGGTTCTCTGCCATTCCCATAGCTTCAAAAGTTCCACACGAAACAAGGATGTTAACACATGGTAGGTAAGAACCATAATGCTAGAAACACTGATCATTTCCCACCAGTTTCCCCGAACAGTTATCTCTCTCTAGATCGCTGAAATACAAGGGGGGATGAAATCTTGTTTAAGCACAATCGAAAATAGTAGTCGCAATCCTGTCAGTCATGGAGATAAAATGAGGAGAAGAGGCGAGAACTGAATCAAGTGGAAAAGAACATCTATGTCCATATAAGCAATATACTATATTGTTCAAGTCACCAACAGTAAGACTTTTCGACCACTAGATACACGCATAGGAAACAAGGGAAGTGTATGTTATAGTGTTATTTATTGGAATACATACCATGACTTTGCTAATTTGTACAACTGAAGAAACAGATCAATCGCACACATCCTGGGTTCTATCCTGCCTTGACCATGAAACGAGGCTATTGACATGAGGTAGAAGTGAACATGAAACAGGGAGGCGATGGTTTTCCATCTCAACTTTTCTCATCACTTGGAGCTGGAAGTCATAAGTATGGAAGGATCCATCTTCGTCCCTCTTGAAAATCATATCTCCCTTAATTCTTAAACTGAATAAGGGAACCATATCCATTATACAACCCGTTATGATACTATGTTGCTTTGTCCACAATTCACCTATGCCCTTCAAGATCCAGACGTCTATTTGGTTCAGTTCCACATGAGTGACAAAACTTAAGAATCCGCCCATCTCGACAATACCATCGTGAGTCCTACTACTTTTTGGGAGTGGAACTGTATGAAACTTCTCTGTGTCCACATCCATAGACACTATGTAGTCGCTATGATCAATATGAGGAACCCAATGCAAAGCTCCAATAGCTGAAACGGGCATGTGACCAAACCAGCCAACGAGTCCGAAAGAAGGTCCATTCACCCCTCTCCATAATCTCGTCCCCAGAATTAAGATCTCACAACCAAGAAACCCTAACTCATCCCGGAAGAGGTGAACCACTTTATATTCACGAGAAATATTGCTTAAAGCAAAGCCATAAGATTCATCATGAGGAGGATATAAAGTACCAAGAGGAAGTGCAATTAACTTCCGAGTCACTGGATTAATCACTATTAGTCCTCCTTTCTTCAACTTGTTGTCAAGCAAGATTAGGCCATTGCAAGAAGCCCTGATATTTCCCAAGCACCTTACATTATATTCTCCTACTTTGCTCTTTTCACCACTAATTTCCAAGAACTTGATATAGGACTTCATATTGGGGTCCATGTTCGGCTGCCCTAAAACAGGGACACATGCTGACTGCAGAAATTTGGTTTCAACTGAAACAGTATTTGGTTTCTCTGGTGGGATTGATGCCATGGGAGAACGGTACAAACTTTCCCTTTCAATTGATGATAGAAAGATCAAAACAGACTCGGATCGATGGAGATGGGCATCAGTAAATAAGGGGCTATTGATTATGGTATACCAAGGCTTACAAACAAACCTGGACCTTTGAAGACAGTCAAGAGGAAGACGAACAAGAATATTGGAGACGCAATCTTTATGCAAGTAGGGGACTAAAGCCTCCTGTTGCTTCTTTTTCTCTTCCATTGACAATGCTCTCTCCTCCACTAATCTTAACAAGCTTGAATTCTTGTTGCCCATTGGTGAGGTCATTGTGCCTTCTTAACTTACTGTAAAACATGAGAAAGGTGGTGGCAGGGGAAACTTACACCATCAGTACCTTAACCTTTGAGAAAAAGGAAAGAGATCCTAACATAGTTACAAGTGTTTTAGCAATACATCTGTGGATGATAACGCAATTTTGAATGTCAATATCAGAGATTTTTCTTTGTAAGCTGTCAATATCAAAGATTAAACAAAATGTATTCAGATAGAAGGACAGCATTAACCCAATCAGGACTTGGAAAACCATGAAAGAATTTTTCTGACGAACAAAATTCAGGTCAGTCACCATTGTTTCAGTCACTGCATGAAAATATTCAGTATGCTTGAGGTGAGAAGAAGACCTACCCTTTTCCACCTCTTTTTCGCAAAAATTCATTGAGGGATTGCCATTATTAATCGAGGATCAATAACCCTCAAGCAACACCAAATTTAGCCTTCTTTTGTGAAGCTCATCCCTAAAACAAAGGAAAAGACATATCTCAGACAAGGAAAGATCAAACATTACATGAACTTGAGCAGATGTAAGTAGAGTGTAGATTTTCCTGGTTGCATTTTTTTGAAGTGTAATCAAACAGACTTACCCAAAAAAAAACAAGTGTAAGCAAACATGTATAACACTGAAACAGATAGAAACGCGTAGTACCAAAAAAGTTCATTGTGAGGGTGGTTTCCACGCTCTTTTCTATTGTCATTGTCATTTTTCTGTTTCAAACAGTGGACAAAAAACTTGAAGAAGGCAAAGATCCCCTTCCATAAGTGGGAAAAGAACTGTTCGAATATGCTTAGACATTTATTTCAGTGAGGAGGCAAAATAAAGGGAATGGTCTTAAGGCGGAAAAACACTGGCCAACCATTGCCAAAGGGTGTTTGTTCTTCAAAGCCAGCGTTGACCTCTTAAAATTCCTAGCGAGCTGACCCATGTATCATTTCCTAAGTGAGATATATGGTAATACAAGTAATCTCCAAGCACCTAGCAATGGAACCTGATAGTGTCCTAAGCCCCTAGACATTTTTCGCTTGCAGATTTATTTGCCAAAGGATTGAATCCTCATAAAAGCCTACTGCGAGTGGTTCATAGACTCCAGATTAGTTTTTAAAAATGAACCAGAACATCGTATCTATCATAGTAGCAGCTAGAGCCTTTGATGAGTTCACGTAGCCAGAAAAGTCAACATAATTAAAGCAATTCCCCATAAGAAAGAATTATGATGTCAACAAAAGATGAGCACTATGCAAATTCATGCAGAGAGACAGTTTGTAGGAAAATCAAGCTGTTTCTATTAATCGTCAATCGGGATACACACTCCTTATGCTTCTCTTCAACCAAAACAGCCCCGTTTTATGCTCACTAAGCACTATCTGACATGACCCATACAAGAGTTTCCCTTCCACGGTGGCTTGAACTTTTTTCCGGACTTAAAGAAGACAGACAAGCGGCTAAGGCGCTAGATAAGCAAGAAAATAACGATGTGATAGACTCAATAAAATGGTCTTTGCTCAAAGATAAAAGCATAGAATCCATAATAAAGTGGAAACTCAAAAGCCCAAGTACCTCTCTAATCGAAGAATAAGATCGAGCATGTCCAGGTTCTACCTGCTGATGCTCTTTGCCTTCAATTCCAAGACTTTGCGATGAGGTAAACCAAGAAGCTGAGTCGCTTTCGTCAAGGCGATCAGCCCAATAATAATTTGTATCTTTATCTTTGGTTGCGGTAAATTTCTTAGGGGGGAAGAGAAGAAGCGTCCCAGCGTTGACCTTCGCTTGACCCATCTGTCACTACTCACTGCCTTTGCGCACAAGCTTGGGCCTCCCTCCTCTTGATGAAATTTGGGTTTGGATGCATTTGAGGCCCAAGCTCCAAGCTCTAACGCAGACTTGCGACACAGTGAACAAGCTTCATTGGATACTCCGAATACTCTCGTCATCAAAAAAAAAACTAGCTGTAATGGCATTAAAGTTTCTAGTTTTGCTGGTTATGATTTGTCTTTCAGTCTGACACATGTTCGTTTTTATAATTTTTTTAAATATAAATATATTTATAAAATTAATATTTAAAATCTTAAAAATTTATATACAAATATTAATATATTTTACACAATCTCTAACAATTTTTTCATATAAATTTCAATACCTCTTAAAAAAATTATAACAAATCTTTTTCTTTATATTTTTCACTTAATTCTAATATTTTTTTATTAAATAATTACATCAAATATTTCTCTACACTTTTTTACAAACTACAACAAAAATTAAATATTTTAAAATTTTTTATTAAAATTTATGTGAAACCTTATAAAAATTTTAATTCCGCAATTCTATGCAAATCTTACTATTTTTTTTTACAACTGTATTTTGAATAATATTAATAACTATTTTGATCTAAAAAAATTGAAAAGTATCCATGATTACTGGACAATAATTTATAAGAGGAAATAGTTGCGAAAAATGAATGCAACTTTAGAAGACTAATTTGACACTACATAGAATATTTATAAAAGAAAAAACTATCGGATCGTGTACCGACTAGGCGACTACCGAGCAGCAAAATTTGTTTGTAAGTGCCAAAATTCAGGGCTCCCGCATCCGACCTCCAGCCTCCGGCCTCCGGCGTAACGCCAGCGACCAATAATAAGCAACTCTTTTGTGTTTGTTGGTATAAGTAATAGCCAATCCATCAGTACTCAAAGCAAGCCCCACAGTGTCCATTCAAACAAGAAATGGATATAGACGAGGAAGAACAATAATTTAATTTAGGGTCGAGATTAAAAGAGTACGAGGACTTGTTTCCGTGATGGTATGTGGCCCGTTTGTTAGGAATCTCGCTTTCTCTCTTGGTAAAAGCAGTGGACTTTTTCGGAGGTAAACACTACTCTCTGTTCTAACTCCTTTCTTTCATGTATCTCTGTTAGTGCTTTTTTCCTTCTTGTTTTGATTCCATTAGTACACAAATTATCTGGTGCCGATTTGTCTTCCAAAAGCTATGACTATTTTCATTAGTAACAACTTGTCCCAGATTTTTGGAGTTCGCTTGCTAGAAACCTTGGACAATGTCAATGACACTACTCATGATGGGCTCCTAAATCAACCGATCTTGGCTTGAATGGGAGTCGTAGTGGGGAGTGAGGTTTTAGCTATGCAATCTTCGCTCTTACCAAGTCAAATCACGTCCAAAAGCTTAAAATAACGTGACTTGTGAATGAATTCTTGCATATTTCATCCGTTCGATCCTAGGCGAAAGTTGGTATATTTTGATGGTTTTGGAGCTAAATGCACTACGGTAGTTTAGCTTTTTTTGACACCATTCTTTATCTTTCATGCCACCTGCTAAATCTTTGAACTAAAAAATGACTTTTGATAGGACCCCCGATATATGGTTGTGAATTGTTTACTAACTCTCAAACAGGCTTTAATTTTTCCGTCCTAATTCTGAGGTTTTCAGTGTAGATTGTCGAGCAAGGTTGAGAGTATGGGCCAGAACAGTGAAGAACAAATCACGCGTGTTCTTTTTTGTGGGCCACTGTTTTCTGCTTCTCATAACTATACAAGAGAATATTTGAAGAAGTACCCATTTATCCAGGTATTTCTCTTTGTTCCATGTGTTATTTGCCTGAACTGTTTTAAATTTGTCTCAGATGTAACCACGTCTCAAGTATCTAAATTTGTCTTCATCTTCACTCTTCTGTTCCTCTACTTCTCTTAGTTCTCTATTCTTTTGACTTGCTTCTTTCCACCTTTTCTCTTAAACTTAGAAGGAATCTAACACATAAAGTTGTTATTGGAGCATGTATTGCTCTGATTGGCATTGTAGTAGTACTTTGGTTTTGAATTATCTCTCATGGACTTGCAGTCGTTTAACGAGTTTCATGAATTTATTTTTTAGTTTAGATTTTACAAAGATGACCACAGTACTGCTGATAAACAACCATTCAGAAGCTCTATTTCAACATTTGTAGGTTGATGACATTCCTCTTGATGATGTGCCTAATTCTATAGCAAAGTATCACATGTGTATTCTGAAAAACATGAAGCTGGACTCAAATCTGATCGCTCGTGCAACTAAAATGAAGCTCATAATGCAGTTTGGTGTTGGCCTGGAAGGTAATTATAATATCTAAGTTTCCTTTCTTTTGCACATTTATTTATGTTCATCTTATGAATTTGGTGATACTACATTAATGAAGGTGTTGATATTGATGCTGCTACAAAGCATGGAATCAAAGTTGCTAGGATTCCAAGTCACATAACTGGAAATTCAGCATCATGTGCAGAAATGGTTATATATCTCATTCTGGGCCTTCTTCGAAAGCAAGTATGTTAGTTTGAACCTAGTCTACCAAATATTACAACTTTTTGCTGATTGCCGCAAGGAGAGAGAGGTTCTTCTAAATATTTTAGTACAGCTTTCCCCAACTACATGAGACAATTTTTGGAGCAAGATATTGCGAACTCATTTTGATTAGCTTTTGATGAGTGTGGTGAGCTATTTCATATAAAAATCAGGGAATTGTATTCTGATAAGTAAAAGTTTGAGGCTGCAAACCATTTGTTGGGGTCTATGCATGTGCATTATCTTGCTCCCTTTTCATGAGGTGCTAGTGTTCTTTCTAGGTATCGGCACTTTGGGAGTTTATGATTAGGAGAATAGCCTGACACCCACTGTTTCTCTCTCTTCCCCTGTACTTGGGGATTGTTCGATTGTGAGGGTAGTCTCAAAGACAAGATACTCTTCCATCTCATGATATGAACTTCTTTGTATGTTCGATTTCTCTCAAATTTGCATTCTTGTTTCAGAATGAGATGCAAACTGCAGTAAAGCAGAGAAAGCTTGGAGAGCCAGTTGGTGAAACACTACTTGGGAAGACAGTGAGTTACAGCTTTCTTGGTTTTCAGTTACAAGTTTCCTGGGCATTCTACCTTCCAATATCTCTCCCATTATCTGCTTAGTGATTATCATTATATCAATATCAATGGGTATATAACTCTTGACATACACTGATGTTAAAACTCACTTGTGATAAACCTTACCTATGGTGTACGAAAGTTGGTGGTGTTGCGCACAATTACCATATACGCAAAGTGAACTTTAGGATGATGTTCTCTCTGCTCATCCAGGTCTTCATTATGGGATTTGGAAATATTGGGATTGACTTGGCAAAGCGTTTGCGACCATTTGGTGTACAGATTATCGCTACGAAACGAAGCTGGGCATCACATTCACAAGACTCTTGCCAATCTAATGGTATGAAAGGGTAAACTAGAAGAGTGAAATTTATTGCTGGATAGAGCCTTACTCTTTGTACTTTGTTTTAATCTGCAGAAGTTCCACCTCAAAATGGTATTACAAATGATTTGGTTGATGAAAAAGGTGCTCATGAAGATATTCACAAGTTTGCGAGCAACGCAGATATCGTTGTTTGTTGCTTAAATTTAAATAGTGAAACAGTAAGATGCTCCTTTAGTTAGTCATTTGACTCCATAGACTTCTGCTGGGAAGAATGACGTTTATGTTTTACACACTCCACCACCACACTCGATTGGACATGCTGCCAAGCCCATTCTTCTCATTATTAATATTATTCTTGTTGATGGTGGTGGTGGTGGTGTTTTTTTCCTCTGAAAATAACATATCTATGATGCCAAGACGGCACTAAATGGCCATTGATTTCACTTATAATATAAGAGGCATGGCATGTTTTTCATTTATATGGAACTTCTTTTATATTTACTTCTTTAGGATGATAATACTTTCATCAATAATAGAGCGAAAAGGTTGTTCCCAGATGTCCACCTTGTCCAACCCTTGTCAGACACATGTTGGAAATGTCCCTCAATGTAGAAGTTTCATCTTACATTGTGAACTTCTTCAGAGCATGGGTCTGACATTGTTGCAGATAATCTAGAGCGTCTTCAGTGAGGGAGTCAAATGTATGCATAGTTCTCTGCAGAAGGATCCTACAATTTGCTCTCTAAAACCTACTTATATTGTTCACTTTGAATTTCAGGCTGGCACTGTGAACAAGAAATTCATATCTTCGATGAAAAAGGTTTGTTTTTGATGCACTGCAGCACTACTGTTTATATGAGAAACAAATTAATCTACAATGATGTAAAGTACATATTTATGCCCATATCCCATCAACCACCATTTTGAGAAAGCATAATGTGTTAACAAGGAGCAGATCTAGAGTATGAATATAGTAAAGGTTAGTGATTAGATGGTGGGTTTCTTTCATGTTGTTCATATCAACATAACCAATGTGTAATGATTGGGGAATTGATTGCAAACTCTCATCTGTGAGGATCTTTTCGTTCTGAACATTAGTAAATTCCGGCCAGGCCTTACCAACCTCACAGATCCTATTCAATCTTTTCCAACGAGGTACTGTAATCTCACAACCCGGTCATCATCAGAAAATACTCCTAAATCTTTCTGCTAACAAAAACTGAAGATTGGTTTGGTGGAACACAAAGGAGCTTGTTTTAGGACGTAATTAGTGAAATTTTGATGAAGCAAATGGCAGCAAAATTTGCTTTTGCAAATTGCAAGGCAGTTATGCTGTATGAAGGCCTGATAAGTAAATTCTTAGGGTCATTTCCATCACTTTTCTTATATTTTTCCTCTTTTCCCGTTCCCTTCCCCAAAGTAAATTCTGCTGTCTTTATACCATTTTGTTTCTAATTCAGGGTGCCCTTTTAATAAATATTTCTCGAGGGGGTGTTCTGGACTATGAGGCTGTTCTTTGTCACCTCGAGTCCGGTCACCTAGGGGGCTTGGGCATTGATGTTGCTTGGACTGAGCCATTTGATCCTGACGATCCAATTTTGAAGTACAAGAATGTTATAATCACACCGCATGTCGGTGGAGTTACAGAACTTTCCTACAGAACCATGGCTAAGGTATGCACGTAATGAAATCCTCAGGATTTTGTCTTTCTTACAGGCATGAGAAAAGGACAGTGGTTTCAGTGCTTTTTCCCTTTTCCCAGTTTCTATTGGACAGAGCGTTCTCTTTGTAGTCTATGTTTTACTATGGACTGTGATCTTTGCTAATTTTGCCATAGGTTGTTGGCGATGTTGCGCTTCAACTTCATGCCGGAAATCCTTTGACAGGGATAGAATTTGTCAACTGATTCAGCTAAGAGAACTGCTTGGTTTGCAGCTATTGGTGGGGAGGGGGTTTGTGGGATTTCTGAATGGAGTCAGATGAATAATTGGACGAATGTCAAGGTGGACATCGAGTTGTTTACGCGACCAAGACAACAAAGGAACCTCCCATATACAGTTATGAAGTCGAATTTCATTCTTTTGGATCCAGGGATGTGTGATACGCATCAATTGTTAGTCAATCCTGTTAAAATAAAGGAGCTAACATGACGAAGATTTCTTTTTTGAAAATGATTTATGTCTGGTTTTAGCTTCAGATTATATCTTTGACATTTAAAGTTACATCATAATTCATAATCCTATATGAAACATAATTTCTGGCTATCTAAAACAAAAGAATTCTATTGGGGTGGGTTGAGATCTAGCTGAATATACACCTGACAGATGACCAAGAAAAAGCAGATGAAAACAAGAAAAGAGATTTCCTGAATGGAGGATTGTTTCAATTTTTTTTTTCTAGGCAATTCTTAATACATATATTAATATCCGAAAAAATTAAAGCTAGTAGAATCTAGAAAAAGCATCAAAGGGCGAACTATAAATCTAAATGGACTTGGAGGCCTTCTAATCTTAGCAAAGGGCATAAAGCCCTCGTGGGAGCACAAAAGCCCTAAGACAAGTCGGATATAAAAATCCGAAAATCCAATCGGCCACAAGTGCCAGAGTACATTACAAATACAATCGGTTACGTAGGCCTCAGATACAAATAAAACACGGGACACAAACATAACTGCCCACAAATGTCGGGGAAACAGACACAACACGACTACAAGGTTTGGGACACAACATGACTACCGCACAACACGACAGTGGGGGCTTTGGTAAAAGTATCAGGAGAGTTCGGTTTCTTTATAATTTTAAGATTATTGTGAAATGGTAGAATTCTACAAACGAATATATTTTTTGATATCACCAAAAAATAATTTCTACATAAATATCAATAAAATTTAACATTACTTAAAAATTTTAAAAACACTTTAAATTTTAAAATTTTATCAAAACGAACGTTCTCTTAATTACGGACACATTCGATGCGAGCGGAGGAGATCTCCCGAGTTAATGCATCTAACCCCTGGTTCCTTGGCATGGAAGAAGACAATTCAGGGATGAGAAAAGTATCGGGCCCACTTCAGTCAACAGTCCCAAAGCTACTGATAAATTTTGAACAAATGCCCACTTAGCCAACTCATGCGCCATTCGATTAGCATCCCTACGTACATGGTTGAATTTCCAATCGTCTTGACTATCTAAGAGCTGTTTTGTGTTTCTGAGAAGAGTCTCAATCTGCCAATCCGGATCGAACTCCGAAATAGCAAACTGAACAGCAAATGAAGCTGCCCTACATCATGTATCCCTGTAACCATCCTGATCTCCATTGACAACCCAATATTTCCTTCTTGAGTCATACTGGAGTTCTTTTGGCAATGAAGTTCACTTAGGGGAAAAAAAAAAAAACCCGAGGAAACTCTTTCTAAAACCCGCAACTCGAACAACTCTACTTTTCATTTACCAAGTAAATAGGTGAAAAGAAAGAAACTCAAAACTAACACAGCCTCACATTTTGTGGATTAGATATTTGGTCAATTCTTAATACCTGACGGGAAAGTAATTTAGAACCACCCCGCGGGGCAAAGAAACCCAGTCAATAATGGGCGTTGATCAGAATTTGTTCCCGTATCCTGGGTTGACGGAGAAATTTTTCCATTTTCTTTACTTTTTACATGTTTCACAGTCAAACTCCAACAACTTTTTCTGACTTTCAGGAACCTCAGGGCCTTAATTTCAACAAAAGCTATGCAACGCAAGAGAAAAAGGTCGTCCCCTCTTAATCACACCCTATTTCTCATTCGCACTTCACCATCATCGCTAACCGATCTGGTAGCTACATGTTTCTTAACTAACGGTGATATATCCTGCCGCTTTAATCCAAATTCGTCATACCAATATAGGAGCATCTTTTTTCTTTTCTTAATTTTTTTCCTTAATCTTTTATGTCTCGCCAAAGTGTCCGCTTAAATAATGACTTTGGGAACTTATTCGGAGGTACGATTGCTAGTGTTTTAGGAGCTTCGCTTTGAACTTACTGAAGGTATAAAAAGATGTAGATAGGCATAACATAACTATTTTTAACGGAAAAATATGATACCTTGTCTTTTGCCAAGCAATCTCACTTACCATCCCTTTTCAATCTAAGCCTGAAAATTTGTATGCATTATCCTATCTTGGCAGACATTTTCTGACCTCCAATCACTGAGTTGCACCATCAGCGCCTACTCTCTCACTCTCTCTCCATCTCTCTGTTATTGGGGCCTCCCAATCCTTTCTGCTTCCGCCTACTTTTTTCTAGTGGACAGGACGCTCCAAGAGCAGAGTAAAATATGAATGGGTACTCAAAGATTAGGCAAGTTTGCATCCCAAAGTCGAGGTCCGTAGATTTCTCTGACCTCTCCTATCCTATTCAAGCACCCAATGCGATTTGGAGTGACAACTCTAAAAACCAAGAGATGGCACAAAATCAAAGCATCAGAGAGACCGCGACCCATGTCTTGTTTCCGGAGCAAGAAGTGCAAGAAGATGGTGCAGGAGAGATATTTGGGGTGATTTTGAGCAGAGCCTATTCTGTTTCATCTGCTTCTTCTCAGGTGTCAAGGGCTGAGAATCACAAAAAGAACTCTGCAATCGGGAGTGCAGTAAGCAGAGCCTTGTCCATGAGAATATCATCACCTTCGGTTTCAGAAGGGTATTCTAGAATCCACCACCAATGTGATCCACTTGCTGATGATGAATATCCGAAGGCAACGCGTGCAAGAAGAACAACGAAAAAGAGAGGCAAGATCCTTCAAGCCTGTAGGCGTCTCTTCGGATTTTAGTCTCCTACTTATCTCTTCCTAATTGTTGCAAGTTTTGTAGATCATGTCGTTAGTTTTTAAGCCAGATCGCTCAACTGAGTTAGCCACTCTTATCAGTTATCAGAGAACTTAGATCTTCCTAAATCACAAGGATGATCAAGGCGATGATCCATGCAAATCCCAGGGCTATTTCCATCCGAATGGCTCAATCGGGGGTGATAATTCCTTATCATAATTGATCATTCTTACTTTTATTTCTTATTCGTTTCTCCATTTTAGAGTATATCAATTAGAAAGTTGATAACTTTAGCCTGTCTCGAAGGTGGTGCCTCCTTCTGTTGCTGTTTCTCGAAATTCTCATTTTTCCGATTGCACGACAGCGTTTGTCCCGTACGACAGAACGAGTTCGTGTCCACAGATTTCCAGGGAGCTTTTTCTCTGCACCTGTTGCCTTCTACCCTTTCCAGAAAAATATAAATACCGTATGGGCTTTCTACAGTTGGGCTTTAAGAAAACTGGGCTTAATTTTAAACTGACAGTCGGCAACCAATGATACCCAAGGGGCAAAAAAAGAAATTGGTTGGTTATGGCGTTTGGTTTTTTAAAATTTTAATAAATTTTTAACATCAATACAAATTTTAATATATATTTTAAAAATTTTACTTTTTTTTTTATTCAACATTTACCTTTTTTTTAAAATTAACATAAAATTTTATTAAAATTGTGAAATCAAACGCGCTGTAAAATTTCATTGTGAAAGTGATTTTGCCCAAATTAAGTCATTTATTTTAGAATATATTATAAAGTAAATGAGTTAAACGAAATCATCTTTGCTTAGGAAAAAAAAAAAAAAGTTAAACGAAATCTTGAAGCTTCTAGCAAAAGACACGTGGCCAGTTTAAAGCCTTCATACGCCACTCGTAGTCTGGAAACATGTATGCAAATTAATTACAAGTACGTACCACGTAGTTTGGCCTATGATAACTACTCCTTTCCAACTCGTTGTTAAGCTACGACTACGGGACGTGATTCTATCCAATTATTCACTCAACTCTAAAAACCCCCCTGCATTGGGCAAAAGTCACCATTGTCTAATATATAGCTCTTTAATTTTGCTCAAAACGTTTCGTATTCGAATAGCCTTTATAAAGTCATCGTCCTCCAACTACTTGTGCAGGTCGGAGACACAGATAACTTTGCAACCTTTATCGTAGTTCTATAATATTCAAGAGTTCCGAATGGAAAGAAAAAGATCCAAAGGAGGGAGGGAGGGTTCTGTAATGTTCTTGGTTTTGCTCTTGTTGATAATCAAATTAGTGCAAGGTGACGAACTTATTACTCCCTCTAGCCCTCGCACTCCACTCTCTCATCCTATTCACTCCTCTCCAGCACAAAATCACAGAGCAAGAGACATATGTCCCGGTATATGCAAACATAAATGTCGAAAAGAAACCCGCAAGCTCAGGGGATGCATGAAGTCATGCGTACTATTGTGCATTCGAGACATCTTAGGCCGTTCATCATGATTATGGTATGAAATCTGCAGCATCCTAATCTCTTTTACTTTTTTTTTTCTTTTTGCTCTTCACGATCCATCCAATCCATGAAAATGCATGTGTATATGTCGATATCTTTGTATCATTAATTTCCTTCCATATGAAAGCATGCATGTTTTTCTGTCTTATGCAGCTTCTTGATCTCGTCGAGATATTGCAAAAGAAGGCTTACGTATAACCTGCCAATTGCAACAGTTGGATTATACGTGATAGTTCTTCTAGTGCGTAATATGGGAACCTAGTGGGTTTAGTAGGTTTTTTTTTTTTTTTTCCTGGTTGTCTACGGAGAATGGTGTCCTTTAATAGACTGTAAGTATTTCTTGTATTTTTGGCCCTAGCTAAAGGCGCTGACTTGCTCAACCGATTCTTCTGCTCGAATATTGTGTGTGTAATACGTTAAGCAGCTGATATAAAATAAAATAAAACGTCATTAATTATATATCTTGTGACCAGTTTGAAAATCTTTTCGAGATATGGAACGGCCCCCTCAAAGTAACCCAATCTGATCGTTCTGATCTAAGTCGAGTTGAGTTCCTCTTTAATTCCTTGTTGGATACTGGTTAATTGTCCCTCATAATTCATAAATGAGAACTTGATTCGAATCAGTTCAAGTATAAAGAAGCTCATCTCAAATAATTCGAAGAGAAAAACAGGAGAGTTGTTAGATATAGCTGCTGCCGTACCCATTTCCTGAAAGAAAAACCCAAGTAGATTAGAAAGCCATTTTTCTCCTCCTCTTCTTCTTCCACGAGCCATCGTAACGTTCTGAAGCTTTTACCTTTGGATTCGCGTACATTGTCGTTGCACGACGCCGTTTCTTTTGCGCACGGCATATTGGGCTTTTCGAACTATGCTCTTTTCTGCCCAAATTTTTCCAATTTTCGTTAGGTTCGCTTCTCACATTTATGACTCTGCTTTGGGCCAAATTCTTTCTCTGATGTCGTCTGACGCTCTCTACACAATGGGCTGTGAAGTATACGCTTAGTTATGCTTTTTCTTCTTAGTTAGATTAGCCATTATTAAAACTTCTGAATCTAAAGGTTTCGAATCATTAAAAAATGACCGAATCGAATGGTTACAAACAAACCAGCTTCTCAAAGTATTTCTTCCATTATTGCAACGCACAGACCAGACGTTACAGTTTGAATTGATATGGCCCTTGCTGCGCAACTGCATGCATCTTCTGATAATTAGTTTACTTTTCAAGTGCCCTACCATCGATGCAATATTAATATGGCGATCAAGTGGCTGTAGAAAATTTGGAAAACCACATCTCCTAACTAAAGGACGTGGGATAAATGGTGGGTGCAAATTAAGCACTTTGGAGAGGTACTGGGAGCTGCCTATATCTTAGTTGGATTGGTGCATGCACACAACTCCTACTGAGCCATGGTGATTTAACAAATTCAAGTTGCTGTTTTCAATACCATGAGAGAGAGAGACAGAGAAGAACAGTCACAGAGACACATTAATCTTCCAAATCGACCAGCTATACTGCAAATATGCATTTTTGTATATTTAGAAAGTAAAAGTCCACCTGCACGTTACCTGTGTGATTTCGGGACATATGGGCCCCTAGAATTAGTGAAGAGAAATTAAGCTTCAATAGCCTTCTTTCCTGAAAACCTGTATAAATATTCAGACACACACGTTTGTAACGATGAAGCTCTGAACTGCTTTAGTTACTGCATGTTAACGATGATTCTCTTCGTCTCTTCTGGTAATGTTGCATTTCTTCTCCCTAGAACATTGTAGATGCAATTTATGCTTATGCGCCTTGGAGGGTCTTATGCATGTTGCCTTGAAGTTTTTACCTTGCCTCTGTTGCCTACTGTGATTTATACTGGAAATCAACAATCTTCTAGCTAGCTTTTTGCTAGAACAAAATGGGGGGATGTCCTTCTGACTTTCTTTTTGTGTGTTCACTGCTATCTTTTCTTGACAAGCAGCGCAAATGATGGAAATGGAGTTAGATGCTGGTGGACGATGCTTTGCTATTATGGACCCAAATGGATGCAATTTACCATCTTGCAAGCAACGTTGCCTTCGGCAGAAGAATGGAAACGGTGTCTGCTTAAGTAATCTCAGAGAAGGATATCAATGTGTATGTTATACAAATTGTTGACTATCTGGTCTCAAATGTTTCTCCGAAGTGATGAATCTAATAAATGTTTGTGTGCCCTACGTTTCGTGAAATAAAGAATTCATGCCCTCATGACCCCAAAGATTGGCCCTCTGTTTTCTTTCTCCCTTGCTACACAGTCATGCAGGCTCCTCACTCTGTTATGCGTAGAGCTTGAGCTCTCATCGTCTGTTCATAATAGGCCCTTATGATTAATCACCAGACAAAACGAGCAGCTTTATCCCACTTGTATATAGTGTCTGCGAAAATACTTCCAAGCACTCACATAAAAATAAATAATTGCTCTTCACTACACCGAGGAAATACAAGAGAGCAATGGGCTCCTTAAGATGCTGCAATATGATTAACATTGTTCTGAAAATTAAATTCTAGACCTATCACTGCAGATGGGAACATTAAAACAGAGGTTTGACAAACATAATCCGGTGATATCTATTAGTCATAGAAGAGACTAAACCTCCTACTGAGTTGCATTCCATCAACAGCTGAACATTCTCTACATCTCATTGATCATTGGTAGAGAACTGAGCAGCTAGGAGTCATGAAGTTCATCATAGCTAGCAAAATCACATCCCATATAGCCTGTACAAATAACACAGAATACACATGTATATCTCATGCCTGATTTACAGAACAGATTACGTATTACTTGGTCTCGGTGAAATCTGCGTCGATCACATCCCCATCAGCTGTTTTCCCAGTTGATCCAGATGACCCAGACTTATTTTCCGATGCAGGGCCAGCACTTGGTTGTCCGGGTTGGTTATAGAGGAACTGCCCCAGCTGCATAACTTCTTGATTCAGTGCATCCATTGCATTTTTAATGGCTTGGGTTGATACACCTGAGATGGCATCCTTGAGCTCTCTCAGTTTAGCCTCCACCTTCTCCTTGACTGAGGCAGGGACTTTGCCTCCCAGCTCTTTAAGCTGCTTCTCAGTTTGGTAAACAACAGATTCAGCTTGGTTCTTTGTGTCTATGGCATCCCTCTTTTCCTTATCTTCCTTTGCAAACTTCTGAGCTTCTTTAACCATCCTATCCACCTGCATTAGTCAAAGGTTGACATCCAAAGGTGAGATTTAATAAAATTACATTCTGGTTTAGGTACTAATAGCTTCAACCATAGCAAGAAGCATATATATTCTAATATAATAGGTACTACTAATAGCTTCAACCATAGCAAGAAGTATATATATTCTAATATAACTCCAGAGATTTCAGAAAGACGCTAAAGATGCAGATTCTAACTGAGGATAGTATATATATTCTATCCCTAGTTCATACTAAAACCAAACTTTCCTCATAACAACAGTTTTTTAGATGAATACCTCCTCACTTGGCAAGGTGCTAGCACCAGTTATGGTGATATCCTGCTTCTTTCCAGTTCCCTTGTCAATAGCCGTGACAGAAAGAATACCATTGGCATCAATATCAAATTTCACCTCAATTTGAGGAACTCCACGAGGGGCAGGTGGGATGCCATCTAAGCGAAAGCTTCCAAGGGATTTGTTGTCCCTCACAAGCTCTCTCTCACCCTGATATACACTAATCTCTACACTGGTCTGTCCATCTGCTGCCGTGGAGAAGACCTCTGCTTTGGAAGTTGGTAAAGTTGTGTTCCTTGGAATGATCTTTGTCATCACCCCACCCAAAGTTTCGAGCCCTAGAGACAAAGGCGTGACATCCAAGAGCACAATGTCTCTAACATCTCCGGCTAAAACACCAGCCTGCAAATTAAAGTTGCAAAAAGAAGTATTGATGTCTCAATGAACGGAGCAAGTTCCAATACGTTGTACAGGAAACATTATCAGAATGGAGAGTTGAGCTTTTATTTTCATATAAAGGAAAACCACCAAAAGAATAAGGAAAACAAAAACCTGAACTGCAGCACCAAGAGCAACAACTTCATCGGGATTTACAGTCATATTTGGTTCTTTCCCAGTCATCTTCCTCACAAGATCCTGAACAGCTGGTATACGAGTTGAACCACCAACAAGGATTACTTCATCTATATCATTGAAAGAAAGATTTGCATCTCTCACAGCAGTTTTCACTGGTACTCGTAGTCTGTGAAAAAGTATATCACACTTGTAAGCCACTTAAACTTAATCATCCAAGTAGACGTCCAGATTGCAGAAAAAGGGAGTTCAGAATTGAAGCAACGGGAATAAAAACACTGACATTTGCACCTGAGAATTACTCTAGTCCTGTAAGTGCAAGAAGGTAAATAACAGAGTAGCAGTTGCCAAAACGCATTACCTGTCCAGCAAATCTGAACACAATTCTTCAAATTTGGCCCTTGTCAGGGTGATTTCAATGTGTTTAGGGCCATCTGCAGTAGCAGTAATGAAAGGTAAACTGGAAAACAAAGGCTTTTCTCAGTGATATTGCCGAAGAGAACGGTCCATTTATAGAAATAAGGCATAGGAACGGGCGCAAACCTAATCGTAGTCTGTGTCAGAGACGAAAGCTCGATCTTTGCTTTCTCAGCAGCCTCTGTGAGACGTTGAAGAGCTTGCTTGTCTTTCCGAAGATCTATGCCTTCCTCTCTCTTAAAGTTTTCGACAATCCAATCAACAATTCTCTGCGTACAATTAAACAATGATAGTATAGATGATAAAATGAAATAGAGCAACAGTACATCATAAAGCAAAAATTATGAGCTAAGAACTACTCGTGGGTCTGTATCCTAACCTCCTTGTCCAAATATCAGCTCGGCACAGCCAGATTTTTCCAATCCTCATCTCCTCGTTCTCCTATTGCAAGGTCCTACATTTAGCCATCAGCATCTTACCCATTTTGCTTTGAGGAGTAAAACTGAGTGCAGAAATAGTATCCTGTTTCTCCTCAATTCTTTCTCCTTCTCCTCAACCAAATTCTAGCATTATGGCATCACAAAGATACATAAAATGAGTTATGATAGTTCAATTACTAGTTCAAATCAGTAATCTTAAAACCTGTCAACTGCAATCAGCATCATGCCGCAGAGAATGGCCGGGGATATTAAAATGTTTTGATATTAGAAATTTGAGGATATATATATTACATGTACAAAACGAGTATGCAAAGAAAATACTACAATTTTATTTCTAGAATGCTAAGACTTTTGCATTGGGTTATGGCCTCCAAATTGCAGTTTAAGCATTAAGAATTTCAACAATATGATGTAGAACCCTTAAAAGTTTGTGTTAGCAGCAACAACTTTGAGATAAACCCATAAAGAAATTGAACTAGGAGAGTGAGAGTCTAGCTAATACTAGAAGTGCTTCGACAATCTGACTACCTCTTAAGCATAAGAATCTGTAAAGACAAACCTGAGAGAAAAAGGCAGCACGGCAGTGTGTAAACACAAAGCAAAATGTTGGTTTAAAGATGATTTTGCTCTATAAAAGTGAAGTCTAACTAATTAATAACCAGAAGTCAACAGATAGAAAAACATATGCGATATTCAAGGATTTGTAATTACTCGAAATTATTTATAATTCATAGTAATGACTTCCTTTCCGTCTCATAGGTAAGCAAGTGAATGCGATTTATGCTGAATGTAATATCTAGGATTATCTTCTCCCATAGAGTACTTTTCTTTCTCAATTTCACCTTTCATTCTCCTTTTCAAAAACCCTTCTTGTAGAAGAGATTTCCAGCCTTCTTGTGTATTCTGCCTTTCTACAATGGAGTCTTTGCTGCTTAGAACCGGACAAAAAAAAGTGGGAAGCAGGAGCATATACACACCCATGGGTCAAACCCCACCATCTAACGGGAGAGCTCCAAATGGCTCGTAGGAAATGAACTACTAGTCTCAAGGAGATCATAAGTGCAAGAAGGTACATGTAGTAAGTCTCACTCAGCAATTGTAACAAGTTGAAATCAGATTTACAGGCACAAACCTTTAAACGTGTAAACTCTTCATGAATAGTAGTAATCTCCTAGCCTGTTAATTAATCACCATAGATTTCGTGAGTCAATTAAAACAATTATAAGAAAAAGAGCAAGCTCCTGATTCCAAAGAAACCAAATAATGAAAAATGTATCACGTTCGACCTTCGTAAATACATACAGGATAGATATCCCAGAATATAGAAATCAAAAAAGATTTGGGCAATGGGAAACTTGGAACAATGTGCAATTGTTTCGAACACAACTTCAGATCTTGGAAAGAACTGGGGAAAAACTAGGAAAAGGCTTAAAAGTCACTGAGGACAATTCACAAAACCAACCATGAAAAGATGATTCCCAAATTAAGTAAATGTATCATGTCTCATATATTGCTTTTTAAGGTAGACAGCTTTTGGATTCTTGGCAACAATCAAAAGCTTTATTTGGATAAAACATTTATTGGCCCCCATCCAAACATGTTTTAAGACCAAAAAAGTTCTCAATCTGGGCATCTGCACCAACAAATCACAAAAATAAAACTACCAACTCATCTCACAAAACATTTCTTCCCAAGTTTCAACAGACATCACTTTTTTTTGGGGGTAAATACAGACAACAAAAACGCACTTCTGAAAACACAAAAAATGCACATCTGAAAAAAAAAAAGGTTCTCTACACTTTTTTTTGGGCCCTAACACTTTTGTAAACACCCAAAATAACACCCCTAAAAATATTCTCCCTAATTGTATAACACGAGAAAATTCTTCCCATCCAACCAAGGTCTAGGCTTTTGGTGAGCGAGTATTTTGCACTAATAGAAGAATAAAATTACAAGTGTAACAAATCAAGAAACTATATGGTTGACAAAAGACGATAAGATTTGATTTCTTTTGTATACAAATTAAAGACTGAAGTCTCAGAGACACCATAACTGGAGATGAAAAAAAAAAAAGTCAAACATTTAAAACAATAATAATAATAATCATAATCATCATCATCATAACAACATGCATATCTTACCTGCATTGATGGTGGCTTCAGTTGCACTTTTAGTTCCCTGACAGCAGACTGGGAATTTAAGAACATAACTGGTCTTAGATACACATTAAATCAGCAAAAGAACATGAAGGTAATCCACATACTGAAAGACCAAGCTATTTAAAATCTCACAGAATAATATGATTCAGGAAAATAGTATGCCAAAGGAAATTAGGGAAGAAGGTGGAGTTGCAAAATTCTCTTTGGGCATCAGTTGGAGAAACATGTGAATTCTAAGTCTTTAACACAAGCTGCAGTGTCAACATTTAATGCTTGGCAACCCTTGTAAATGCACTAGGCTTGAGCATGAGGGAGTCCTCTTTGGGAATGTGGGTAACTTCAGAGCTAAGAAACTAAGGAGACTTCCTGTTGAATAACTATAAGGTTTTTTACAGGGTAATATCATAATAACAGATCTTTAGGTCTATTACAAGCCCTAAACTCTGTTAAATGAGGTTGAAACAAGTAGTTTATCTCTCATTCAGGCCAAAAGAAGCTAGCAGGAAAAGCCATCTCAGGGTTGTAGAGGAACAGTTCTTATTTCAAGGAACAGGCTAGTCACAATCAGGCAGCCAATAGAAAATGCAACTTCATCCCAAAACCAAAGGACCTTTATAGAGATACATGTAATAAATCTTCTAGTTAGTTAAGAATCACACATATTACAGACATTCAAGCCAGAAAAGGAGCCATTTTACAAGTGAGATGTTATCTGAGCTCCTTCAATGTCATCAATGACAGTGGTTCCTCTGCTCTTTGTAACGAGCTTTGTTGTGTTAAGAGATAAAATTCATAGATTGAAAATTTATATAAATAGGAATGAACCAAAGAGGAAAAGATGTCTTACCTTTAACTCTGCTATTTCTTGCTCTCGTTTTGCAAAGGTTACAATGAATGCAGCTTCTTTTTTTTTTGCTTTTTCTAGCTGATCAAATCAACAATACATGGATGAGATCCAACATATCTGTGTCAAAGAATAATGAAAAAAAAGACCAACAAAAAGTAAAAAGTAGCAACATACACCAAACCTGTTCTCTTAATGACTCCTCAGAGGATTTCAGAGTCTGAAGATAATCGATCACAGATTTGGGTTCTACCAAAAGAAAAATAAAACTGATATCAGTTGTGTTGAGAATGCATGCAAAAGTCCCAGAATCAGACATAATATTACACAGACTGTACAACGAATGAACCACTGAAAAAAGGCTCACCAGGAGAAGTCCCAGCAGGTATAAAGGATTCACTCTGAAATGAAGAATGCCACATTTGGATCTCAGATTTTGCAGCTTCAAGTTCCGCCTGAAATTGACAAACTCATAAACCCAGTAAATATTTTGAAGAGAGGCAGAATCACCACTAAGCATAATACTATCCACTTTCGTGCGCAGCACAGATTGAAGTTTCTCACTGATATAAAATTGAGCAAGGCAACAGTGATGTGCACAAACTGTAGAGATTATATTCCGAAATGGAATTTACTCCCTAATTTAGGCATAGTAATCTTTCCCTGTAAATGTATATCATCATTGGGCATAACATACAACATCTAAATGATAGAACGGACCTACAAAAGGAAAACCAAGGACACAGAGAAGATATCAATTGCAAGTAGTAATACATACTTGGCATGTTGCAAGATCATCCTTGCAGTTTTGCAGACTGCAAAAGAAAATCCCAACAATGGATAAACATCAGAATTTAATAAATCTCAATCGAATCTAACAATTAATGGGATATAATTTTGGATAATATCTTAAGAGTACCTCTCACGAAGAGACAAAATCATGCCCGTTGCTACACCAGGAGCAGTCTCTTCTAATTTAGTTTTCGCCTGCTTTATGATCAACAAATATAGATGACATGAGAAAGAGATCTCTAAGCTTCACCCCGAAGACCTGCATGCTGGATAGGTAAAGAGCCATGCAGTCCAGAAATATTACTTTACACAACGATAATGGATTGATGGCAGACTCACCCTATTTCACATCCCAGGGAAAGTTCCTAGAATCGACTAAGCGAGTCCATGAATCAGGTTCACAACTCGGAAAAAGATGTTTCCTCCTTAATCAGTCAACTCCAAACAATACTTTAAACCGTGTTTGCTAGGCCCAGTTCAAGAGCCCTGCAACCTACATTCAGAAATCTATAAACAAGCCTGGCTGCCTACAAACCTATCACACTTTCGTTCAACTTCAGTGCCTCTAATATAACCCATTTCCCAAATAAGAAAGTACCTTCTCTATTCTTAGATAGGCCTGCACTTTTTATCTTGATAAAAGCTCCTCTCTTATACGAACACTCTGCTGTACATTACTACATTACTACCATTTTAAATTCCAACACAGTATTACAGAAAACTACGACTATTTCAATGAGGGCATGCTCTGGTCGCCTAAGTTGTATACAACAACATCTAGACCATAGAAAACGCAAAAATTTTAACGACATTACCTTTTTTGACCCAAAAATATCCTCCTCATCGTCCTCGATATCCCCAAAGCTTCTCTTATCACCTAATAATTTAGTTTGCCCAACGTTAAACAAATATTCTGACAAAAAAGTAAAAATGAAAAAACAAATGTTAAGAATCAGCACTTGGTTGCAGGAAAAGGAAACGAACTAACCGGAACGCCTGGTATTGTGAGTTCCAGGGAAATCGCCTCCGAAATCATCATCCTTCGCGTTCACAAAACGCATTCAATAAAAGAAAAACAGAAGCTTAAAAAACAATAAGTAGTTTAGGGATTGGAGGAATTCATACTACATCATCGAGATGGGCGTGGGCAGCCATGGAAGAGCCTCCTTATGATTTCTTCTTCCGATGAGAACCGGACAGTCGCCTGGAAATGAATCAAATCCGGGTTGAAGTGTCGGTATTGCTGTCGGTGAAAGGATCCCAAAGTTCTAAATTATCCAATGCTATAGAGGAGGGGGATACCCTACCCACGCAACGCTTTGGGCCTCTGCATTACTACGATCGAGCCTTGTATTTCTGTGGATCACGGCCAAGGCCCACAACTATCACTTCCTCTGAGCCGAAGACCTCTGGTTTAGTGAAACTCGTCTTGTTTCGGAACACGGCCAAGGCCCAAACTATCCCCTGCCCTTGGTTTTTATTTTTAAAGAGAATAAAATTATTGAATTTTGAGTATAGATTTTTTAGGAATTGGTAAAAAAGTTGTTAGAAATTTGTAAAGAAATTATTGAAGTTTATAAAAAGATATTAAAGTAGATGAAAAAATAATTGTAAAAACAAATTTGTATCCTCAAGAGTTTGAATAAAATTTTATTATATTATTTTACTTTTTCCCCCCATAGATATTATATGATGACTCGGTAGAGGAATTATAGATCTTTACCAAACTCAATTTTGGACTTATATTTTTTTTTCTCCCCTTATTTAAAAAGGAATGACAAATTGTGTGATGATTCTGAAATCGAAAACAGGGAAAACTCAAACTAGATCCCAAAACCCAACAGTACTGGTGCTTTTAGCTCTTTGACCTATTGTTGGTTGTCTAGCTCAGACCCATGGCCTAATATGGAAAATAGGCCATGCTTTTTCAACCATTTAAACCATTGTTCTGCCGATCAAAAAACTAGGATATTAGGTCTACTATAGCTGAAAATTCAGCCTAGGCTAGATATATTAGTACTTTAAAAAGTCTTTAAAAAATCGAAATTAAGGTGACGAGTGGGTAAGAAATTATTTTTAACTTTAAAAAAAAAAAAAAAAGTAAACATTTTTTACAACCAAATATATAAAAAAAAAAAAAAAAAAGAACTCAAATATTTTACACAAATTTCAACAACTTTTACACCAACTTCACTACTTTTTCATTACAAAAAAATTTCATCAAACCTTCTATTTCTTTAGTTTTTAACAAACTCCATTACTTTTTCATTAAAAAATTTCTATCAAATCTTTTCTCTCTTTATTTTTTAACTAACTTCAATAAAAATCATTTTCAAATATCTTAAAATTTTTAACCAACTTCAAAGTTATCTCTTACACACTCAAAATTCTTAAAATTTTTACTTCCCAAACATCATCTTAAGATTGGGATTAACTTTTGCTTTAGGTATAAAGTAACCAGAATTAACTGTACATGTGATGTATAATTCTCCAAACCAAGTAGCAAGCATCATTTCTCTTTAAGAAACATAACTTGAAGCTCCATCCTCAAAGCCATGAGATGTAAACGGGTTTTCTGCCTTTGTATAATTCTCTCGAAACATTATGGCAAACACATCAAGCTGTCTTTGAACTTAACTTGTCGTGATTTCAATGATGTCTCCTTTTTCACTGCCCTAATCTTCAACAACTGATTCATTTAGTGACAAGTTGAAACACTTTCTTTTCTTTTTTCCTCTTTTTTTTTTTTAATACCATGATGTTTCCACACAAACCTCATGCTACAATATTTTCTATTCCTTGGAGGTTGATTATATAATGCTGAAACCACTGGTCTTCTTTTTGGTTCTATCTGGTGCTGCATGGAGATGAAGACAAACAACCTTTTCATCATATCTTACCCGACAAAGTACCAAGGGAGGGAAAAAAAGATGTCAATCCACAGTCGTTTTAATTTATTTATTTCTTAAATAATTTATAGCTAATGAGATAGATGTATTAAAGCTTAATAATCAAAGGGGGAACACTATGGGCTCAACTATGTCCCACTCCCACTCTCTTTCCGTGATTGGCTCGTGCGGGGTTGGATCTTCCTTTGTCATCATGTGATTTGGCATATGGCACGTGAGGCTAGCAGTACTCATCAAGAATGATACAATATACAGGCTTTCTTTCTCCAGTAAGCTTTTTCTTAATCTTCATGGATGAGCGAAAGATAGGTGGGTACATGATTGATCAGAGAGAATTTTAGGGTTTGTCGGCAGCTTCAATTTCTTTGCTTTGTGGAATGCATCAATTCAGGTAGGAAAACTCTCTGTGATGGAGGGAGACATTGTAACACCTGGGCCCAGAGAATATTATATACAGGAGGACTGCTTTAATTTTCTCTGTGAGGAAAAACAGAAGTTGCTTACTTAACTATTTGTTCTTCCTCTTTTGGCTTGTTCAAACAATCGTAGAAAATTCACTCCATCCTCCACCATTTTCAAGCCTGGCTTGTCAAGAAAATTCTGCATAGTACAAACTCTTGCGCACCAAAAGTTTGACTGATAGGATCCAACAAGATCAATTCTCGAATGATCGCACCCCGTTTCTCCCCTGGATAACGCGCAGGAAAAAGACCTTCTTCTTGTAATTTTGTTTAGTTACATGTAGTACTTGTTATTTTGCAATGTTATCTCGGGGTTGGTCCCACAGTCTTGTATTCCTTCCGGCTGCTTATGCTTCAATGAATCGTTAAAAAAGGGTTAAAAGGCTCTTTGAGAAAAGCCTTGTTTTCATTGGTTAGGTGGCTTATGGTCTTGCTTAAGCTCCAACAAATTAATTTCCTTTTACATTGGTGTGGTGGAGTTGTTGGCTATCTCAATCAGGATCATCAAAATCGGCAGGACTAAAAAGTTTCTTAATTGTCAAGTGCTGCTAGAAGAAGACAAGACAAGAAAAATGGTGGGTTTGAAAATTGATGCCTTTGTTGGGAGGCCAAATTGATATGCAGCTTTGTTTAGAATACAAATGACGAGTACTGTGAATGGTTTTCCACTGTCTCTGCTTTTGGTGATTTCCGTCCAAGTCTCTCCCACACCAAAACCGACAAGTAAGAAAAAACGGGGGAAAAAGAGAAAACCAAAGTGGGATAATGAAAGGAGATGATCAAGCACTTACGAAGAAGCTATAGCCTTCCCACCTACCTAATTTATTTTTGGACTTTAAGGAGTTCGAGGAGGTGGTTGAGGTTACAGAGACAAGATGGGCAAGAGAAAAGAAAATAATAAGAGGGCATGAGTATGTTATCAATCTTACATGCATTAGGGAAATTTTAAAATAATGTAGGATCCATATACATCTTGTGTTAAAGAGTTATTATATAAGAGATAATAAAGTGAAAATATTACGGGATAAATATGTGCACTTTGTTCTCTCTTATTAGGAGGGTGATGATACTTTATACTTCAAACTATTATTTTTTTCACATTGCACTAATCATTTATTGATTTCAAATACTTCGCAAGTGTGTTAAAATTTACCATCAATTTAGACGGAAAGTGATTTTTTTGGCTGGTGAAATGCTATTTTATCCTCGTAATCTTTTTTTATAGTGATATTATCAATAGGGTAAAATAGTAATTTTTAATGGCCAAAAAAGTAATTTTCTGTCAAAATTGACAAAAAAAGTTCAACTAGTGATACAAAATGTCTGAAATTTATATGTGATAGGTGTAATGTAATAAAAATAATAGTTTTTGGTGTAAAGTGTCCAGACCCTCATAAGTAGAGGGTGCAAAATGTGGCTTCAATGTAATTAAGCTAAATTTAGAAAACTTTTACTATTATTATTTAAAGGCTTTCGCTCCACAAAGGATCTTATTGAAGTGTAAAAGAATAGAGCTAGAAGGTCCCAACCATGTTGGTAAGACAATAAACTCTACCATAGTTTGTAGACCTTAAACTAATCATACCCATAATTGCATTCTATGAAAACTAACATAAATTGCATGAGAGGTGTTTGTTACAATCCTTAACTCAATGCTTAATCAAGGGAACAAGAAGCTAATCCTCTTTAGCTTTTTGAGTCATGGGAGGGAGGAAGTTGCCTTTTGTATCCAACAAGCGTGTAATGCATAGGACAGTACAAACACAAATGGGCATCCAATCAATTCGAACTTTTTACACTTTTTTGGAGCATGCCATGAATGAACGAATGAAAGAAGATCACATGCGAAACTACAACAGAGAATTGCTTCGCGGAGTTGTGGCAGGGTGATGAGAGGTGTACGCAACTTGGGAAACACAATGGGTCCCTTGTGCACAGCCAGTTCACAACTCCATTGTTGAGTAGTCAACCTCAGTGCCTCTCTTTTAGTCCGTCAATCTCCAACACCGGCCATCATTTCCCAACGCCCAAAGGATGAAAATTTGGCCGTAGGGACAAAAGGAGACGTGAGTGGCACGGTGGCACGCAGCAAAAGCATTTTTGTCTGCAGAATATTGGCTACACATTTGATTCCTTCTCGAGATAAGATATCAAAAACTTCACGTGCAATTGCATGAATTATCGGTGAGATTTTCTAGATCTCTAATTGAGTGGTGAGAGCTACTCAACCCCAACTCCTTTCGGGTGCATGCATGTACCTCCCCAATCGAAACTCAAAAGTCCACCCATCTTTTATATATTTAAGATTTCATAAGGTTTAATTGCTATCAATTAACTCATGTGAATCTTGAATTAATACCTAAAATTTCTCCCTCAAAGATCATCATGTGTTTTATCTAATTTCTCCCTCAAAGATCATTAATTAAGGTAACAGGTAGCCAGCAAATTAAAAAATTGGTCCACTTAGCCCTAGATTTATCAAAAATTAAGAATTCCCTAAAGAGGGGGAAAGAAAACCCTAAAGTTTGATCTTAATATTTTTACCTCTACTTACCGTTAAGATCACCCCCACATATATCTCTATGCCACTAGAGGACAGAAAGCTCTTTATTTCTTTTCTTTTCCAATATATTTTATTAGATCATGTGCAGGCTAATCGTCTTATTTAATTGCAATATTGTATGGCCGAGGGCTTGACGCACAATTCAGTAGGATTTTAAGTTTACTTAGAAATGTTTCTGGTCAAACAAGGGAGGTTTGAACTTAAGCTGTCCACATGATGAAAAAAAAAAAAAACCTATGGCCTAAACCAATGATCAGAGAGCACGAATATTTGGTAATGTGAATCTTTTCCACTAGTCAGCATATCTTTTGGCTCGGCATCGATTTGACATTTGACCACCTAATCCCATACCACCTTGCAACCTAATGTTGTTGCTTCACTTTTAGCATTACAATTAAACGTTAACTTCTCATGAGATAATCAGCTACCAAAATGTCCATTCAATTATGATCCATTTGTGGCCATGTTAGATAGATCCATTAATTAATCATGCACAAAGAGGAAAGATTAAGGCAGCTTGGGTACTTCAAGCAATCGACAAGTTAAAAAGAGAGCAACAGTAGAACTTCTACTCGAACGCCATTTAGACGTAAAAGATTTACCGATCTCCATTGTTACATCTACCTTTGGTGATTGCGACCTTATTTTCTGAAGCAGATAAATTGTATATGTCTGGAAATGACAAACTCTACAGCGCACCGCAAAATTGAAGCCACTCAATAAGAACAGACAGTAATTATGAGAAACAAAGACGAAAATAATGGTGGATGTTTTTGAGATTAAAGTTCCTTTTTTAGATAATATATATGCTCAAAAGCACCCTCCTCTTCTCTCCTCAAAGAAATAAAAACCCTTTTCTTTCTTCTCTACTTTTGGTAGGATAAATTCAGTTACTTTGTGGACCACCCAATGTAAGTCCTTGGACTAAGGGAAAATTGTTTCTGGTCTGTATGTCCTCTATATATACATACATTTGCGTATGCGGTTTCCACCTAAGGTGCTCTTTTGCCGTTTCATGTTCTAAGCTAGCAGTACTTGGCCGTACCCTCATGAAGGAAACGCTAAGGTACCTTGCAGGAATTGCAGGCCCAAGTGGTTATGGCTCAAGTTCGACTGCTGAGGAAGTCACAGAAGATTGCTCTCGCTTGGCCCCTTCCCATCTAACGGCTATTATCACCGGTAATTAGTCTCAAACAATATTCTCTGACGACAATATAGTAGTGGAGACACGCTAGCTGTTCTTCTATTGCTAATTGCATGGAAGAGGTTTCATGTACCAAGGATATAGATTCCTTCAACGAACTTCAGTTTCTTATTATTCTGAACTCTCTCTCGCTCTCGCTCTCTCTGTGGAAGCGTATATTTCTATTGGCTTCAAAGATTCAAAAACTTGCTTCTTACTTTCGTGTTTGTCCTTGACAACTTTGCTCTTCTTCTCCATTTATTTGCAATATTTGATAGGAAATTGTGAGTGATTCTTTTAAGATTCGCAGCAGCCATTAAGTTTCTTTTTACCTATTTTTCTGAGGCTTCCTTTGAGGAAATATCTGTTCAGCTTCAACACATCTTGTAAAGTCCACATTTTCTGACATGTTCTCCGTCCAATCAATATGCTACGATTTAGTTCTATATCAGTGGTTCTTTTTGGCTGTACCAAGATATGGATTTTTGTCTCTTTTGGATAGCAGTCTCTCATTGGTGCCAACTGGATTACTGCCTTCTGGATTATAGTGACAACAGCTCTTGTCACATTCGCAACAAAGATCCCACCTCAGCATTATACAATTCCATTATTCTTACAGAATCCCAACCCCTCATGCATAGATTAATATATCTGCCATCTAAAAACTAAGAGCTTTTGGGTTTCTTTGTTTTGATCTCTTAAGGGGCAACGTCAGGGATTGGAGCTGAAACAGCGCGAGTATTAGCAAAGAGAGGTGTGAGAGTTGTTATTCCAGCAAGAGATCTGAAGGGGGCAGCTAAAGTAAAGGAGGCAATTCAGAAGGAGAGTCCAGAGGCCGAGATTATCCTACTGGAGATTGATCTGAGCTCATTAACCTCTGTGAAGAGATTTTGTTTCGAGTTCTTGTCTCTGGGACTACCCCTTAACATTCTCGTGTAAGTATATTGCATGTTCCTTTCCTCTCTTGTACTGGGTGAGTCTGCCAGCGTGATTGGCCGGGTAAATTTATATGGTACTAATTGTGAAGAAATAATTTCTGCAGAAACAATGGCGGAATCTTCTCTCAGCACTTGGAGTTCTCTGAAGACAAAATTGAGATGACGTTTGCTACAAATTACTTGGGTAATTCATTAATTATCTCTAACATAATTGAGAATTTCATAATTGAAATCCTTAATATTGCATAAACAATGAGTTTTTCCGTTACCTTAAGTCCTTTATAACCAGGCAAGAACAAGGGAACCTTTATGCTTCCAATACCAGTATTTGGCCCAAAACAGTAATAAAATAACAATAAACCTCGGCCCAAAACCTACCTTACTTCACCTCAGACACCAACCGAAGAAGAGAACAGGTCCGGACCTGACACAATATAAAGCTTCAGAAACAGCCACGGGCCACGCTTGATGAACAAGACAAGAATTACTGGTCAAGGGTCAGTCCGCGACTCTATTATGGGTCCTACTCGAGGAAGCACCAAAGGAATATCCCCGCTCTTCGAAGATGTCTCGGAGTCGGCTCTTCATGTTGGGGGGCGGGCAAAAAGCTTTTATAATCCCAAGTAGATGGAGAAAACTGACATCCTGTCACCCTCTCTAACCTTTGATTGCTCAGGGAAAAGAGCAATCCTAAGCATAAACCATAGTCGAGCTTCTCTTTTTTCTTGTACTGTATTCCTGAATGACAGAAGGGGTGTAGGTTTCGAGGGGAAAATCACAACGGGTTAGCTTTTCATGCCCTAATAAAAAGAACGGGGTCCTTTGTTTAGAACAAAAACTGGGTGTCCTAAAAGGTCACCTCGACTAGCGACCAAGTCTTAACTTCCCACATTGTTGAGCAAAGCGCAAACCCCTTAAGACTAAAATTATCCGGGATGATCAAGGGTCTGAGGTTTATTTATGCACTTAATTTAAGTAAAGAGTTTTGCCTCATACAAGAAAAAACCTCCCAAAGCTAGCCCCATTTAAATGCTATTAAATTGATCCCATTGATAGTTTTAACCACTTTCAACTATAGTTGGAAAAATAGTAGAAATAATAATACCCCTTTTAAAATGTAAATTTGGGTTTAACTTATTTCTTCTAATTCTTTTGGGCAGGCCATTTCTTGTTAACAGAAATGCTCTTGGACAAAATGGTAGAAACAGCAGCCAAGACAGGCATCCAAGGAAGAATAGTAAACGTGACTTCTATAATTCACGGCTGGGTGAAGAGGGATGCGTTTTCCTTCAATCAATTGCTCAATCCGAAGAAGTAAAATCTCCTACTTTTCTCTTCTCCTAACATATATAAAAGCAATTCGTGCCACAATTTCAGCACCAATTAATGACCCAGCAGACCTCCACACACCTATATGTCTCATTAAGGCCACTACGACTGGTACCTTATTTACCATCCTCGGTCCGACCACTTTCTTCTTGCTAAAACGTGACTGAAGTAGGATAATATGAGAGATATTTAAGTGGAGAACAAATAGGAGGACTATGTTCTGTTTTGCCTGAGCTGAGAATCCGTATGTAGAACAAATAGCTGACCAATTCTAAGTTTTATGCAGTTATAATGGCACCCGGGCATATGCTCAGTCAAAATTGGCGAACATATTGCATGTTAAGGAAATGGCAAGGCAGTTGAAGGTAAGAAAATCACGATTAATCCTTCATGCTCCTTTTCTAGTTGTAAACGTTTTCTTCTCCTTTCCCCAGTCTTATCTGCAAGCAACTCCCCATAGTGATGACAACGTTATGGAATCTTGCAGGCAAGGAATGCAAGAGTAACCATCAATGCAGTACATCCAGGCATTGTGAAGACCGGCATCATTAGGGCTCATAAGGGCTTTATAACAGGCATGACTTCTGGCTCTGTTCCATTTGCTGGGGAATATCGCACTTATTACTTCAAGTTTTAGTTAATAACATCACCTTGTCTGCTGCAACGTTCTTAACTCTTGGGGTACAATTCAAAGTGAAGTCATTTTCTAATACCTTAAAACTTACTTGCAGATTCTCTGTTTTTCCTTGCGTCCAAGTTACTAAAGTCGACATCTCAGGTTCGTCCACAGACATTCCTGTCAATTGAGATCTATTGACCACAACATTTCACGTGCACTCATAAAGAGAGAGAGAGAGAGAGAGGAGAGAGAGAGAGAGAGTTGGATCTTTACCCAATTGGGTACTCATGTGATGGAACATGTGTTGTTTGTGCAGGGTGCATCCACCACATGCTACGTTGCTCTCAGCCCACAAATAGAAGGGGTGACTGGGAAATACTTCGTAGACTGTAATGAGAGTAACTGCTCAAGTCTAGCAAATGATGAATCTGAAGCACACAAGCTACTGAAGCACACTCGTGCTCTGATTCACAAGCGGTTAGGTCAACGAGCAGCTCAAAATGTATCTTCTTCTTTTCTATAGTTAGAGACATAGTAGTCACGTATATAAGTAAATACGCAGAAAGCATCAGAGAAGCTTAGATGACCTAAAAAACACATTACAATAAAGGGCATGAGAAGCGTGATTCCTTTCTCATAGCCCTCTGAAGTCTGTAGTCCTCCCGCTCTATTCTAGTTTAGTAATAAAGTACCATAATTCCATGAATCTTGTTCCAGATGTTTGGCCAGATCACCGGAACATAATAGCAATACGTAATATACAAGAGAAAAATCTTCCAATTGTATTGACCACCCAAGCAGAGCAGAATATGGCAAAACTAATTGTCAGCTCAAAAGCATGGCACAAGTTCCAAGCTAAGAAGAAATCGGATATACAGACGTTATTTAATCTCAATAAGTAGACGGGTATATTACATGCAACGATGCCCTATGTTTCAAGGTATGCTTTACATTTGATTCCACTTACTGCAGCAAATCTTTAGCACATCTTGCTAAATGACATTAGCCGATGAGTGGTAAATGTAAGAGTCGTGTCAGGCAATTGGAAAGAAAAATCTAATAACTAGAGTACTAAACACGAAGGAAATACATGGCACCGAGTTTGGGGTTATCACGCTCACATTATACCAGCTGTACTTCATTACCTTATGAAATTGCATACTTATACATCAACCATAACATGATGAAGCTATTGTGGTGGTGTTAAATTGCAAACACTTGTATAAGGTGCTTCGCATGTCAATTGTCAAGCAACGTGAGTCATGAATTATGACTAGCTGAGCAGGTTAGGGCATTTGGGCGAAAGTTGAATAAAATCTGAGGCGATAAACCAGCCTCCAATCCATCTTCATTTCTTAACCTGCAACAATGCCTTCTCGTGAGCACCACAGGAACAATTACAAAGCAATCATATGTATGATTCAGTCGTCTACATAACTCATGATTTATATAAGCATTACATACTGTTCCATCTGTAATTTATGGGTCCAGTTACTAAAATTCAAAGAAGGTCGCAAAGTATTTAAAACAAGGAAAAGATCCTAGGCAGAAGAAAGACAAGAAATTCATGTTATTTAGTGATACCTTGAAACGAGGGGACCGTCGAAGCAATGATGCTGATCCAGGAGATAAAGCAGTAGGTTTCTTCCCTCTTGAATGGTGTACTTTTTTAGAAGCTATGCTGCCTTCACATTGCACTTGGTAGTCACTTTTCTCCACTGGGGATTCACTCCTGTCAGTTGACACTGACAGAGCTGGAGCAGACATCGAGATTGTGGAAGACTCTTGGTGATGAGTTGATAAATGGGGCAAAAATCCTAGTGAATCACAAATGGCACCATGGTTACTACAGATATGATAACTGCACTTCAGTGGAAACAGAAAGTAGTCTAACCATAAAACTTCTCTAAGGTCTCATAATCGAATATAAAATGGTTAAGGTAATGTGCCATGTCGCATGTCAGGAAAGTCAACTAATCTATTAGTTTTCAGCTCTTTGATTGCTCGAATGGGTATCCTTATAGAAAGCCCAGACCACACTTTTGAATGGACGCCATTTTTCAGGCATGCATACTAGGTAGGATGCAAGACAGAAGAGTCTACCTTGTGCTGCAGCTTCTTGAAACTTCCCTCTCATAACTCTGACAAATTTGAATAAACCATTGGTTTTGTTCAACTCATGGATCAACTCGTTGGTGTCATTCAAGTGGGGATCACAATCTAACACTGACATGACAAAATATACAGAGTCTTGAAATGCACATCTTCGGAATATATTTAACAGGACCCATAAAGGAACTGAATTACTTACAGGCGTAAGTATCATACGCATAACGAATGGTGAAAGAGTACTCTTTATTTGGATTTTTCAAATTGATGTTCTTGAAGGTAAATTTCACCCCTGCAGAATAAAAACACTCGTAAGAAAACACTCTGACAAAACTATGTTGCACAATTGGTAATGACTAATGAGTCCAATTACCATGTCCGCCTTCAACATGGAAACCAAGGACCCTGTTGTACCACGAAATTGCTTCACGTGTTTCACCTTTACCTTCAACGTCTTTGTTAGTCCTTCCCTCAGATGCTGCCAAAGCTGTTGATAGTACAAAATGGGGGAATGCAAACTATAACATACTTCCCTTCACAACACAGCTTCAGGTTCATAAACAAAGCCAATGCAGAACAATGTTGACAGACGAAACAAACAGAGAATGAATGCAGATTTTATAGGTCAGCAAATTGTTTTTGTTTCATTCTGTTCAATACAGAATTTTAAAAACTTGTACACAGAACAAATGCAGAAATAGATAAGCAAATTATTTCAATTATCCCTTTGTAACTCAAAAGAGGGTAGTTAACCTCTTGCCACTTTTCTCCTTCTATATCAAGGAAAGAGATACCATAAAGTAACATACACAGGACTTTCAGCTAACCCCTAGATGGTTTGAAACTCTACACAACATGGACAACCCAAGTGCAAGCATCAATACATGACAAACAAAAGCTACTGCAATTAAATTATACTGAGGAGGTTCATTGATGTACGATTCCATACCAAATGAGGCAGATAAAATTCCTCTCGAGACGAGCAACATACTTGAAATCTAACCCATCATAAGGCCAACTCCCACAAGGCATACTTGCCCTCAAAACAGTAAAATCATAAACTATAGCCAACTCCCAAATGATAAGGGCACGGGATGTTCCTTACTTTTATAGTAGATTGAAGAATACTAGCACACTGAGACCCAGCTGACGATATTCTCATGAGCATTATTTTCTACGCATTGCTTCAACAGTATATTTGAAAATAAGGAGAAATGAGAAAAGAGATTTTTTTTTTATGAATAAAAATCAGAAAAGAGATATATGGTATGTGAATTGAACCATGATCCTTACACCTAGAGACAATAGCAGTCTCTCATCAAAAGTGACAGTAAGGCTACTCTTCCACTGAGGACTCCTAGAAATTCGAAGCTGACAGACTCACTTGACTTAAGTTCGAGTATCTTGGGAAAGGTAGTATAGTGAACTCAAGAGTGGAAGTCAATCAGGGTCTCTACACATTCCTTACAGCAATAGAACCATCATTCAGATCAAACTGAAAGCCAAAAAAAAAATAAAGATCCAAACTACACCAGAAAAAGAAAAAATAAGGGGTAAAGTCATAACTAGCCCCTTATGTTTGGGCAAAAATCAAATAGCTCCCATAACTTTCAATCCAACAATTTAAGACTCATAACTTTCAAAACCTATCAATCTTCGTCCCCCGTTTAAATCAGACAAAAAAGCATAAAAAATAACCAAAATGCCCCTCCAAAATAAAATTACTAAAAATATTAAAAAAATTCATAAAAATAAAAAATGATATTTTTTAAAAAAATTAATATTTTTTAAATAAAACTATTGAAACTCTATTTCAATAATCTATTTATTTTTAATTTATTTCTTAAATTTTTTATTACTTTTTTAAATTTAGCCTTGGAGGGGCATTTCAATCATTTTGCATGATTTTCCGTCAGATTTAACACATGATTTAGACGGGAAGCGAAGATTGATAAGTTTTGAAAGTTATGGGTCTCAAATTGTTGGATTGAAAATTAGGGAACTATTTGATTTTTATCCAAACATAGAGGGCTAACTATGACTTTACCCCAAAAAATAATAAGTCCAACTTTCCTGAAAATGCAGGAAATGAAATCTGAACCTAGACATGAGAAATGAGAAATGAATACACGATTCCTACCGATGGAGAGACCCCTAAAAGGCTCCTATTATCAGTCCTAGAGAATTGTGTTTAAAGGTTGTTTCTTTAGGGCCTTACCCCAACGTTTGCAACGCATGGAGAACTTCAAAATTACATTAGTTTTGTTTGCAGCAAAACATCGACATCAAACCTCAAGGAAAATACCTAGAGATTGTTGGGAAACAATTGTTGCATATTGATCCCTCTTAGCCCTCTGCTCTTCCACATTTCTTTTAAGCTGTTCTACTCTTGCCTTTTGAGCAGCAATAGAGTCCATTTTCGCCAACCGCTCAGCCTCTTTACGGGTCTTCACTACAGAACAACAGTAATGTAGAAAGAATTTAAAGAAAAGCATGCACAAAGACCAAACGGCTTGAATTCCGAGAGACAGAGACATATACCTGCCAGGGCTTTCACCATATCATCCTCTGCCTCTCTCAGCTTAATTTTAAGCTCCAGTAGTTTTCCTAAATGTTAAAATCAAATAAAGCTTAAAGCTCAAAAGGTTAATCAACACGAAATTTTCGGTTCAAATGTTTCTTGTACTGAACGAGACCATGCCGGACGGGCAACTCCAAAACCCCACCTCAAGGCCAGCTAAGAGTCTGGCAACCCAAAACCCTAATTTTGCAGAACTCCGAACGAAACAATCAGAGGACGTCATTTTTTATCACCAAATAAAGAAACCCAGGCCTGACCTTGATTTTGGACGGTGTCTTGCGCTCTGGCCTCGATCGATTCCAGGGACTCCCGAAACGACGCCGTCAATGAATCCATCTTCTGTTGCTGAATCGGAATATCTCTGTCGCAGATCAATCGCAGCGATTCCACCTTCGTCCGTGCAGTGTCCTCCGCTTGGGTGCCCATTTGCACACAAACCGCTGCGGTCACTGACAAAGAGAGTGTTTTTTTTTTAATCCAAACTTGCTAAAAGCCCGCCATTTTTGTTTTGAAGTGCTTTTTTATGTGTCTTTTGGAAAGAGCGTGGAGCGTGGAGATTCCCAGGGTTGGATAACATGACGGCGCGGAGGACAACGATTTATGTGCTTTTCTCCCACGATTCAACAGGTGGCAAATACGGGTGGAACCAAAATGGCAGGCCCAAGTTGGGTACGTGACTGGTTGGGCAACTTAAAAGATCAACCGGCTTAATGGAGCCCAACTAATTAAGTGATTGAGTAAACCCATCATTGGGAACAAGCAAGAAAAGGTGGGCCTATTGGGTTCCTGGTGGACAACTCTGAGGCCGAAGGACAAGTTTGCAAAGCTAAATTGTTAAAAAGAATTTGGAAATTAGAAATTTAAAACTTTTTCAATTTTCACACCAATAATGGAATCCACAAAAATTTGATTTCTCTTTTTATTTTAATTATAAAATTTAAAAAATAATAATAATTTAAAATTCTATCTCTCACAAAAATTTTAACTTTTTCCATTTTCACTCCAATTATGGAGCTCACGAAAATTATATTTCTCTTTTATTTATTTATTTAATTCTAAAATTTTTAAAAAATAAAATAAAATCTTTTTTCTCAACTTATCAAATCATCTTTTTTCATCGCAATAAATATATAAAAAAAAAAATTAATCAAATAATATATTTTTCACTCACTTTAGTAAAACTCCAAAAATTTCCAACATCTCACGTACTTTGAAAATTTGACTACTTTTTCATAAAATCTAATAAAACTCTAATCTATCTCAATTTTCACAATATTAATAAAATTTCAAAATAAAAAATAAATACAAACATGCCCAACAAATGCCATCTGCTATTATTTCACTTCTCGTAAGATTTAAAAAAATTATATATGAAGGAGAAATATTCTTGTGTTAACTTAAATTACAAGCCTGCAGAAACAGAAAGAAGCAACACATTGCACCAGACATAATAACGTTATTGATGCAACATCAACATAGAATGCAGTAAATTAGATATTCCACCATTTTCTGGTTTTCTGCAGACCAAAGTATCTGAACTTCTACGCTAGTGTTCCTGGCTCCAGATTCTCCCATGCAGACCCAACCGCCATTCACAGCGTTTGGTTTGGCACATGGGGAAGCCTAATTTGAATCATTTTGGTTGACCATATTGTTGAAAATGCCGAGGTTCATCCAACATTTCTCTCTGTGTATATATATATATATATATATATATTTCCCCAGCAACAAAAGTCAAATGTTACAAATGCTTTTTCTAATCCCGGCCTGGTTTTTCTTCGTTACTTTTCCTTTCTCCCAGTAACTTTCTGGTTCTTGATGATAACTTTCATAATATTGAAAAAACAAAGAGATGCTATGAACGGCTACGTTTCGTGAAATTGAATAATGTGTTTGAAATTCCCAAGAGCTAGCGATCCTACCGCGCAACACTATCTGAGCGAGGATGAACTTGCAAAAAATCGAAACACAACCCATACGCTAGGAACCTCCATCCATGTATAAGTTCCAAAAATTTATTTCCTACGCTATAAGCCTACGGGTGGTTCTTAATTGCAGCAGCAATTAGCAAAGTTGGTATACAGTGAACAATTTTGATCTAGAAAGCAAGTGGGTGATGTGATGTGATCATGTGACGAAATAAATGATCGAAAGCTGCTCAGCTGGCCAGAGGACTCAATTATTTATCATCTATTTTTTACTTGAGATAAATTATAATAAAGAATTAATTAGTCCACTTATTCTTAAGATATGACCGAATCTTAAATTAGCACTTAAGAGTTTATTTTAACTTATATTAGTCTTTGCAGAATTTTTTATATTTTGGAGTGGCCATTTTTTCAACTCGATTGATCTCGTTAACGAAGTAAATTCCAATTGACTAACGAAGACATGTCGCAAGCAGTCATTTGTTCCCAAGTCACTCCAACTAGTAAGTTAGAGCTGTTAATTAAAAATTCGCATCAAAGAGTCTACGCCACCTAGACTTAACATGTTTTTTTATAAAGACAACGCACTCTCGAGTGACTTGAGGACACGTGGTTTATTACATCAATTAAAGGGCCAATTGAGTTTACGAAATGACCACTCTAAGATATGAAAAGATTCCCTAAGAACTAATATAGGACTAAATAAATTTTAGAGATTAGTTTGAAATTCAATTATACCCTAAAAACTAGTAAACTAATTAAGTCTATAATAAACCCTATTAATTAGCACACTCTATCAAATGCCCACCCTATTAATTCGGTTATACCCTATTAACCTATCTTTTAGTTGTGAGTTGCTCTCGTATCACATTGGCCGTTCAGTTAGATAGCGTTTTCGTCACAAGTGACTTTCACTTGTTGTAAGTTTGATAATATATTTAATACGATGGTGATAGTTTATGAAGATTTAATATAATTTCTCAATTTCTCAAACCGCACCAACAATTATTTCAGTATGAAATACACCCTCAAACTTATAGCGCATCATGCGGATCACCAGAGCCTACTTGACTTACATGATCCAGTGTGGTCCAAGAGACAACTTCCAATAGAAAAGACAGAGTTGGAAGGTTAATCATCTCAATTTGTAGTTTGGTGGGGTGTATGTAAAGACTAAACAAACGGTGTTATTCAGAGTTTGTTTGGGTGTCATAATTTTTTTTTACTATTAACTTTTATACTGACTCCAATATTTTTATTTTCACATCCTCTAACAATTTTTTTCAAAAACTCTTAACGACTTTTTCACAACTCCCCACCAGAATCTACATATCCGATTAAAAAAAAAAAATTCTAGTGATCCAAACACAGTCATTATTGGCCCATTGCAACTTACCCTTTTCCACGTTTGCGCCTGCGCTCTTTACAGTTTTCGAGGAGTTTATCCGAGAGCCTATTCTCACGGAGGCATTATTGCACCTTGGATGAGCAAATAACCATTGACCTGCGGAGCTGATGGAGCTTCAAACAAGGTGGTACTGGCTTGGAAAAAAAAATGATGAGTCGTAAAGTAGGAAAGCAAATACCCCATTGACAAGTTTTATGGCTGTATCCAGCCACATTTAAATTTGTTAATCACCCTGCTTTGGAGCCGAAAGAGAAAAGCTGATAAGGCATTATCCTTGAAAGAAGGGAAGAACAACCCAAGAAACTAGAGAATGCTATTGGAAAAAATATTATTTTGATCCCAAATCACAAATGCATGCAAAAGAACAACACACACCAAGAAAAAGCACACATGCATAACACATAAAAAGAGAAGCGGCAAACCATGAAGGAAAGAATAGCTTTCATAAAGTATGGGGAATTAAATATAGATATTCAGTAAGCTTCCCAAATAGATGATGTAATCAGCTCCATTATGTGTACCCCCCAGTTGTACGTGTGGTGGAGCCAGTGGGCCAATCTCTGCAAAGTTTCCTTGTCAAAATTATGTAACAGTTGACTAGCCGTTGATTAGAGAACCTTCTTCATTGGGATTGTTTCTCCGTAGTTCAATTATTGCTCAAAACTAAAGCAACTAATCTAACACTTTGCGTTGCCCATTTAAAGATATGGTGAAGCAAAAGAGGGATTTGGCTTCAAAAATTCAATGACGACGACGCTACGTGGTACCCAGATGAACCATCCAAAAACAGAGGGACTAGAAGTTTGTAGGCTGTAGCTGCCACCCAAACCCCATTTTAGTAGTGAACTCTTTGCGCCTTCGTTGGCCATATTTTTTTCCCTTTTGCACCAGACCACCTCAGGAAGTTTTGATCTCAACTCTGGTTTTCATACTTGCCTTTTGTTTCAGCAGCCAGGGTTTTTTTCTGTGCTTTTTTTTTTCTCCTTCCTGCAAAATCAAGTGTATTTCAGATTTTATGCAAAAAAAAAGATTGTGAAACAAAATAAGATTAAAACCACTAATTCTGTGCAAAAAGGAAGAGTCAATCATGCAAAAACAATTACAAAGGAGTTTGACCTGTGAAGATCCGACACAAAAGTATATCCAACGTACAAGGACTCATTTATAGCTGCTGCTGCTTTTTAAAATGCTTTCAGAATGCATCCAAGAGCAGCATATCACTAACCCAAGTGGAATCTTTGTGGAGGTCAAAATCCCAATCAATGATATTGTACTAGTGGTTCTATTATCCAGTATGGTCTAGCCATCATGAGGGAATGGTAGCCAGTACTAATGCATGAGAAATATTACTCTTGCATAATTTTCATTCTTTTCTTTTCTCCTCTGTTTTTCTGGGTGCTCTGTTTTCGTAAGAACTGGCATTCTCTTACATTTGCTCCCACTAGCTTTATCCAGATCTTGTACGATCTTCCATAGCATTAACTAAACTTCATCCTGCGTTTACTAACCCCACTACACGGTCTACACCCCTCTCAATTGGCAACACTAACAAAAGAGCGAAAAGAAAGAACACTGTCGACGAGGATTGCAACACCCCAAATCCTTTTCGAGAACAAGAGAAAGTTTTAAAATTTATGCGAAAAGCAAACAAGGATACTTTTTAACTTTTCATGATGTTTTCTCCGGGGATCCTTTAATATCACGACGCTGTTTAAAAATATATATATTTTTATTAGCTTAGATGTTTTAGATGATCCATATCTGAACATTATGTCATAGAAGTAATCCTGAACTCGAAGTTTCAGAAAATTGACCAACGGATGAAGGCCCGTGAAGCTCCGCATATGCCGCAGTTGTGGTCACCGTAGGGGCCTGGTTCTAGCTATATGCCACGCGTTATGAGTTATGACACTAGCTTTTTCAGCACTGATGGGAATCCCCCACCCAAATTCATCGTCCTTCTCTCCTGACAGCTCTGTTCTTCGTACGAATTATGCCTTTTCCAATATTTGAAGAAAAAATTACAGTCCAAAAGAAAGAAAAAGCCAAAAAAAAAGGAAGAAAAAAAACTTCCACTTTTTTGAGTCCATTTCGTCAGACTTAAGCTGCTGGTATGGCAGAAAGACACATGTCCGACTTTCTATACATAAATTTCTCCCAAATTTTTGAAGAAGTAAACTCATAATAATCTCACAAAACTATTATCGTTGTAGCGGTAGATACCATAAACTCCATTTCTAAAGCCAGTGGCAGCATAATACGAAATTGAATCATTTTGTAACCACTTAAAACTGCTTAGTGCTGTTACATAAACCTCCCCACTTGTTTGCTCACTGAACACCCATGTCAGGTCATATCAATGACTAATCGGTATCTCATAAGAAAATGACCTCACTTGTGTAAAGGCCAAGGGCCAAAGCCAAGGGTTAGAAAATTGTGTACTTGAACAGAAAGCGTATCAGAAAAGGAAGAGGCGGCAGAGAGAGATGAGATAAATAACCTACTAAGAAAAGGTAAAAGATAAAGTTTTGGTTTGATTTTAAAAATATTTTTTTGTATTTATTTTTGTTAGAAATAATGTAGATTCTATTGAAATTTATGAATCGTTTGTTCAAAATTATTGAAGTTTGTTAAAAGTTATTGAAATTTATAAAAAAAAAAAAAAATAGAATTGATGAAAAAGTGATTGTGAAAATTTTTGAAATTTTTTTGAAAATTATACAAACATAGCCAAGATCGCTAGATTGTACCCTCCAATTCTAGATGATTTAATATTTTGCATATCAATTTATTATTTTTGTCACAATACACTTATCATATATTAATTTTAAAAACTTTAAACCCTCTTATTATGAAAAATAACTTTTTAACATGCAAGATGACAATTTTATCCCAACAATTTTTTTAACAATGACCATTTTATGATGGTAAAATTATAATTTTGACACTAAAAAAATCAATTTACTTAATTTTAATGAAGGGTGTAAAATGTCTGAAATTAATAATTAATGTGTGTAATGTGACAAAAATAATAATTGAGGGTGTAAATTGTTTAGACCCCATACTCAAAAGGATGCAAATTGTATTTATCCGAACAAAAACCACTGCCTAAACCATGGCCAATTGAGGTGGGGAGGGAGTTAGTGAAAGGCAGCTGCAGAAGTTCATCAGGTATTCTAAATCAATTCCTTGCTAAATCCCATGGAATGGAATAATGTACTCCTAAGCAAACATAGCTAGAACCATTAAAAGCACATGGTGTGTGCCATTGGAAAGATATTTTCCCAACATTCTTGAGTTTCACTCCATGCAAGTTTTTCAACCTAAAAAAAAAATATACTAGACACATAAAATGTAGGCTAGACAATTGCAGCAACTTTCTGCCAACCAAGCATGTTTTCTTGTGAAATGATTCATCAAGTATGGAATTTAGATGGGTTGTAGCAAGAAGCAATGATGGAAGAGAAGAAGAGATGGGTTTAGGAACGTATTCTACTTTTGATAGGGGTGCTCTTGTCTCTTCCTCTCTGCAGCCATCGACAAAACAACAAGACTTTCATGCACCCCTCAAAAGCTGTCCTAACACGATGTCCGGTTTGGTCCTTTAAGCAACTCCTCCACCCCCCTTCCCTTTCTTTCCCCTCATGTGCAGCCCTCCCCAGCTCGTGCCTAGATTCCCAGCTCGGCACACTTGCAAGACAAATCCGAATAAACTAATGTCAACCCAACAGCAAAGTCACGAGGCAGGCAACATGGGCGACTAGAAATTGTGGAAGTAAAATCCCAGAACCGAATGATTCGTATTCCCCCGTTGTGTTGCTTATTGTCACGCGACATCACGTGACAGAGTTTTTTTTTTTTTTTTTTTCTAATTGGAAATCTAAAATCGGTTTTTAATTATGTTAAAAAGAAAGCCACACTCAAATAAGAACTGTCTATATAGTTTTAAAATAGAATTTTGCAGTTTCAGCGCCCTCTATCTTGTCATGGATGACTTGAGAAATGTCAGAAAGTCTGGTCTGGTGTGTTGTTTCATAAACTATAAGCACAGATCCGATCTCCTTTGGAGATTTGAAGCAGCAGGTTTACAAGCATCTGGTTCCATGTCTACAATTTTCTAACGTAGATCTGAATCTGAACTCATTTCAAGTTCCTAACAATTTACAGCAAAATGGAAGGGAATTAGATAAGAGCGGTCCTGAGCAGTTTACAATTTTTTTAAAAAAACATTATCTTTTTGCAGCTTTTGAAAGAAATTAAAGTGGGGTTTGCACATAAACTAAAATTTACCTGATTTTGGCACCTCCAACATCACGTGACAGCTTTTAGATGAAGTTTACTTGAAGGCTCCAAAAATGGAATATAAATTGAAAATGAATCCTCACCCCATAATAGAAGTTCAGATATCATTATCATCAATTAAACTATAAACCTCCTTTCTGGTGAAATTTTTATTTTGTTAGATCAAGGATTTAAATCTGGAAAGTGGGTCTTAATCCTAGCAGACCCATCCAAGCTCCACTCTAGACAAGTCTGCGTCAGACCCCTCAATGCTAGTTGGCAGAACATGCTGCAAGTGACAAAAACTGTTGGCTTACTGCTATTATTTAGTTCAATTCTTTTGCTTAGGAAAAATCCAACAGCAAATGTCAAGAAAATTTTGGACAAGCCTATATAAAAGGATAAAGTAGCACATTAGAAAACTAGAGACGAAAGTGACTCACTCACCCATCTCTCCCCCTCTGCATTTGAATTAAAAAACAGTTATCCACCTTCCCCCTACCTATCCTACACCATAAACAAATGCTAGAAAACAGCCATCTAAAATTCCATTTTCTCTCTGCATAAACATCATGGCCTAGCTGTTCTTGGATCCGGAGATTCTGGGTCTTTAAATTTCTTCTTCATACAATATATTAGTACCCTTAAAAAACTCGTAGCCCACAAGACATGATTTGGTTTCTCACACCCATTGTCCCTCCCTAGGCTCAAACACCCCCTGCTCCTGTGTTGTTCCTCCATCATTGGAGTTTGTAGCAATAGCTGTAATGCCTGTAAATCCATGGACCCTCTTCTACTTCCTAACAATCCTTTCCCTTTCACTTCCCTACTACTCTTTCGTAGCTTTGGCTGTTAACCAACAAGGCCAAGCTCTTCTTTCATGGAAGCACAGCCTGAGCGGTTCCCCCGAGGCCTTAAGCAATTGGGACACAAAAGACGAGACCCCATGTGGGTGGTTTGGCATCACTTGCAACTTCAACAAGGAGGTTGTTCAATTGGACTTGAGGTATGTGGATTTACTGGGTAAAGTTCCTTCTGACTTAAGCTCCTTGTTGTCTTTGAGCAAGATTGTCCTGACCGGTACAAACCTCACTGGCTCGATCCCGAAAGAGATTGGCATCCTCGAGGCATTGAGCTTCTTGGACTTGAGTGACAATGCCTTAACCGGTGAAATCCCAAGTGAGATTTTTAACTTGCTCAAGCTCCAAGAACTCCACCTCAATTCCAACCAGCTAGAGGGATCGATACCGGTCCCTATCGGCAACCTCACTAGCTTGAAACAGCTGACTCTCTATGACAACCAACTCAGCGGTGAAATTCCAAGTACCATAGGCAACTTGAAGAGGCTTCAGGTTATCAGAGCCGGTGGAAACAAGAACCTTCAAGGCCCTTTACCCCAAGAAATTGGAAACTGCACTGATTTGGTCATGTTAGGCCTGGCCGAAACAAGCATCTCGGGGTTCCTGCCACCAAGCCTCGGCCTCCTCAAGAAGCTCCAGACAGTCGCAATCTACACATCCCTCCTCTCTGGCCAAATCCCACCGGAGCTCGGGGACTGCACGGCGCTTCAGAACATATACTTGTATGAGAATTCGCTCACTGGCTCGATCCCAAGCAAACTCGGGAGCCTGAAGAATCTACAAAACCTGTTGCTCTGGCGGAACAGCTTGGTTGGCACTATTCCATCGGAGATCGGTAATTGCATACAGTTATCCGTTATCGATATTTCGATGAATTCATTGACTGGAAGCATTCCAAAATCTTTCGGGAATTTGTCGTCGCTGGAGGAGCTTCTACTGAGTGAAAACCAAATATCTGGAGAAATCCCAGCCGAGCTCGGAAACTGCGAGAAACTCTCCCATATCGAGCTCGATAATAATCAGCTCACTGGTACGATACCTTACGAACTCGGAAACCTCTCGAATCTGACATTGCTTTTCTTGTGGAAAAACAAGCTGGAGGGACCTATTCCTTCTTCGATTTCCAACTGCCAGAATCTAGAGGCCGTGGATTTGTCTCAGAACGGCATGACGGGGAACATTCCCAGGGGGATCTTCGAGCTTAAGAAGCTAGTCAAGCTTTTGCTGCTGTCAAATAATTTATCGGGCGAAATTCCGCGCGAGATTGGCAACTGCTCGTCTCTGGTTCGATTCCGAGCGAATAATAACAAGCTCACTGGAGCAGTCCCGCCGCAGATTGGGAACTTGACAAATTTGGATTTCTTGGATCTCGGATGGAATCGTCTCTCTGGTAACATACCGGAGGAGATCAGCAGATGTCGGAATCTCACGTATCTTGACCTGCATTCGAATTCAATAGCCGGAAATTTTCCAGATAGCATGAGAAAGCTTGTTTCTTTACAATTTGTTGATGTTTCCGACAACATGATTGAAGGGACGCTGAGCCCGAGTCTTGGATCGCTGAGTTCACTCACCAAGCTCATTTTGGAGAAGAACCGATTATCCGGGCCCATTCCAAGTCAACTTGGTTCGCTTGCAAAGTTACAGTTACTGGACCTGAGTGGAAATGAACTGTCAGGGAATATCCCGGCGAGTTTAGGAAAGATTCCAGCGCTCGAGATAGCTTTGAATTTGAGCTGGAACCGACTCTCCGGCGCGATTCCGGCTGAGTTCGCGGGATTGGACAAGCTCGGGATCTTAGATCTCTCCCACAACCAGCTGTCCGGGGACCTGCGGTACCTTGCGGATCTGCAGAATCTCGTGGTACTGAACGTCTCTTACAACAATTTTTCTGGGCGCGTTCCGGACACGCCGTTCTTCGCGAAGCTCCCGCTGAGTGTCCTCGAGGGGAACCCGTCACTGTGCTTCTCCGCCATCCACTGTGCCTCAGACTTCGGCGACCGTTCTACCCGCAGACGAGCTGAGGCGGCGCGAGTAGCAATGATCGTGCTACTGTGCACCGCGTGCGCGCTGCTCCTGGCGGCACTCTTCATCATCCTCGGTTCGAAAAGGCGCGGGGGACGTGGATTCGGTGGGGACCACGAGCGCGACGTCGAGGGCGACGGTGACGTGGAGATGGGCCCGCCATGGGAGGTGACCCTGTACCAGAAACTCGACCTGTCTATTGCCGACGTGGCCAAATCCCTAACGGCTGGCAACGTCATCGGCCGCGGAAGATCCGGCGTCGTTTATAGAGTGACTCTTGCGTCGGGGACAACCATCGCCGTCAAGAGGTTCCGGACGTCTGAGAAGTTCTCGGCATCGGCATTTTCGTCTGAGATTGCCACGTTGGCACGAATCCGTCACCGAAACATCGTCCGATTGTTAGGTTGGGGGGCCAACAGGAAAACTAAACTGCTTTTCTACGACTATATGTCTAACGGTAATTTGGGAGCACTGTTACACGAGGGGTCCGCAGGATTAGTGGAGTGGGAGACCCGGCTCAAGATAGCAATAGGCGTCGCGGAAGGCCTCGCTTACTTACACCACGATTGCGTGCCCGCTATATTGCACCGGGATGTGAAGGCGCACAACATCTTGTTAGGGGACCGGTACGAGGCTTATTTAGCAGATTTCGGACTCGCAAGGTTGGTCGAGGAAGATACCAATTCGTTTTCGGCTAACCCACAATTCGCTGGGTCTTATGGCTACATTGCACCAGGTGAGTTTTATTTTCCTCCTCATCAAATTCAAACTAGTTAGAATAATTTCATTTCTCTAATCAATACTCACTTATCTCAACAATCAGAGTTGAATAGTAGAAAAAACAGATTAACATCCTCTTAAATTTGCTATCAAAATTGAATTGTACAGTTAAAAGAGAAATAAACACAATATATTAGTCTTAAATATTGTCCATATTAATTATCAGACAATGTAAACTCCATATACTGCATCTCTCTCTAAATTGAACCATTCAATTCGGACAATAAAATTGGAGGGGATATATCTAGAGAAAATATTATTAACTCGTAATATTTACGTGATAGCTTCTATGCTACGTGGATTATTAGACAAGTAAACCAACTAGTAGTATAGGAGGGATGAGACATAGTTCTAACTTTGTTTTAGAATCGAAGGGTTTGTGTGCTTTTCTGAGATATACTAGAAACTAAATACGGCTATGAGTTCAGCAAAAGTTACAAGAAATGGGCAACTTTACAACCTCTGTAGACGCTTCTATTATGGTTGTTTGCTGTTGCTTTTTGCTTGAGAGCTATGCCTCATTATTTGGAAGGACTGTTGCACATGATAATTGTTGGGAAGATAATCTGCTCTTGGACAAACGATTGCCATGGCGAGGTACACGTCTTGTTCATTAGCAACGGTACCGAATCGTTTGTCCAAGAGCAGATTATCTTCCCAACAATTATCATGTGCAACAGTCCTTCCAAATAATGAGGCATAGCTCTCAAGCAAAAAGCAACAGCAAACAACCATAATAGAAGCGTCTACAGAGGTTGTAAAGTTGCCCATTTCTTGTAACTTTTGCTGAACTCATAGCCGTATTTAGTTTCTAGTATATCTCAGAAAAGCACACAAACCCTTCGATTCTAAAACAAAGTTAGAACTATGTCTCATCCCTCCTATACTACTAGTTGGTTTACTTGTCTAATAATCCACGTAGCATAGAAGCTATCACGTAAATATTACGAGTTAATAATATTTTCTCTAGATATATCCCCTCCAATTTTATTGTCCGAATTGAATGGTTCAATTTAGAGAGAGATGCAGTATATGGAGTTTACATTGTCTGATAATTAATATGGACAATATTTAAGACTAATATATTGTGTTTATTTCTCTTTTAACTGTACAATTCAATTTTGATAGCAAATTTAAGAGGATGTTAATCTGTTTTTTCTACTATTCAACTCTGATTGTTGAGATAAGTGAGTATTGATTAGAGAAATGAAATTATTCTAACTAGTTTGAATTTGATGAGGAGGAAAATAAAACTCACCTGGTGCAATGTAGCCATAAGACCCAGCGAATTGTGGGTTAGCCGAAAACGAATTGGTATCTTCCTCGACCAACCTTGCGAGTCCGAAATCTGCTAAATAAGCCTCGTACCGGTCCCCTAACAAGATGTTGTGCGCCTTCACATCCCGGTGCAATATAGCGGGCACGCAATCGTGGTGTAAGTAAGCGAGGCCTTCCGCGACGCCTATTGCTATCTTGAGCCGGGTCTCCCACTCCACTAATCCTGCGGACCCCTCGTGTAACAGTGCTCCCAAATTACCGTTAGACATATAGTCGTAGAAAAGCAGTTTAGTTTTCCTGTTGGCCCCCCAACCTAACAATCGGACGATGTTTCGGTGACGGATTCGTGCCAACGTGGCAATCTCAGACGAAAATGCCGATGCCGAGAACTTCTCAGACGTCCGGAACCTCTTGACGGCGATGGTTGTCCCCGACGCAAGAGTCACTCTATAAACGACGCCGGATCTTCCGCGGCCGATGACGTTGCCAGCCGTTAGGGATTTGGCCACGTCGGCAATAGACAGGTCGAGTTTCTGGTACAGGGTCACCTCCCATGGCGGGCCCATCTCCACGTCACCGTCGCCCTCGACGTCGCGCTCGTGGTCCCCACCGAATCCACGTCCCCCGCGCCTTTTCGAACCGAGGATGATGAAGAGTGCCGCCAGGAGCAGCGCGCACGCGGTGCACAGTAGCACGATCATTGCTACTCGCGCCGCCTCAGCTCGTCTGCGGGTAGAACGGTCGCCGAAGTCTGAGGCACAGTGGATGGCGGAGAAGCACAGTGACGGGTTCCCCTCGAGGACACTCAGCGGGAGCTTCGCGAAGAACGGCGTGTCCGGAACGCGCCCAGAAAAATTGTTGTAAGAGACGTTCAGTACCACGAGATTCTGCAGATCCGCAAGGTACCGCAGGTCCCCGGACAGCTGGTTGTGGGAGAGATCTAAGATCCCGAGCTTGTCCAATCCCGCGAACTCAGCCGGAATCGCGCCGGAGAGTCGGTTCCAGCTCAAATTCAAAGCTATCTCGAGCGCTGGAATCTTTCCTAAACTCGCCGGGATATTCCCTGACAGTTCATTTCCACTCAGGTCCAGTAACTGTAACTTTGCAAGCGAACCAAGTTGACTTGGAATGGGCCCGGATAATCGGTTCTTCTCCAAAATGAGCTTGGTGAGTGAACTCAGCGATCCAAGACTCGGGCTCAGCGTCCCTTCAATCATGTTGTCGGAAACATCAACAAATTGTAAAGAAACAAGCTTTCTCATGCTATCTGGAAAATTTCCGGCTATTGAATTCGAATGCAGGTCAAGATACGTGAGATTCCGACATCTGCTGATCTCCTCCGGTATGTTACCAGAGAGACGATTCCATCCGAGATCCAAGAAATCCAAATTTGTCAAGTTCCCAATCTGCGGCGGGACTGCTCCAGTGAGCTTGTTATTATTCGCTCGGAATCGAACCAGAGACGAGCAGTTGCCAATCTCGCGCGGAATTTCGCCCGATAAATTATTTGACAGCAGCAAAAGCTTGACTAGCTTCTTAAGCTCGAAGATCCCCCTGGGAATGTTCCCCGTCATGCCGTTCTGAGACAAATCCACGGCCTCTAGATTCTGGCAGTTGGAAATCGAAGAAGGAATAGGTCCCTCCAGCTTGTTTTTCCACAAGAAAAGCAATGTCAGATTCGAGAGGTTTCCGAGTTCGTAAGGTATCGTACCAGTGAGCTGATTATTATCGAGCTCGATATGGGAGAGTTTCTCGCAGTTTCCGAGCTCGGCTGGGATTTCTCCAGATATTTGGTTTTCACTCAGTAGAAGCTCCTCCAGCGACGACAAATTCCCGAAAGATTTTGGAATGCTTCCAGTCAATGAATTCATCGAAATATCGATAACGGATAACTGTATGCAATTACCGATCTCCGATGGAATAGTGCCAACCAAGCTGTTCCGCCAGAGCAACAGGTTTTGTAGATTCTTCAGGCTCCCGAGTTTGCTTGGGATCGAGCCAGTGAGCGAATTCTCATACAAGTATATGTTCTGAAGCGCCGTGCAGTCCCCGAGCTCCGGTGGGATTTGGCCAGAGAGGAGGGATGTGTAGATTGCGACTGTCTGGAGCTTCTTGAGGAGGCCGAGGCTTGGTGGCAGGAACCCCGAGATGCTTGTTTCGGCCAGGCCTAACATGACCAAATCAGTGCAGTTTCCAATTTCTTGGGGTAAAGGGCCTTGAAGGTTCTTGTTTCCACCGGCTCTGATAACCTGAAGCCTCTTCAAGTTGCCTATGGTACTTGGAATTTCACCGCTGAGTTGGTTGTCATAGAGAGTCAGCTGTTTCAAGCTAGTGAGGTTGCCGATAGGGACCGGTATCGATCCCTCTAGCTGGTTGGAATTGAGGTGGAGTTCTTGGAGCTTGAGCAAGTTAAAAATCTCACTTGGGATTTCACCGGTTAAGGCATTGTCACTCAAGTCCAAGAAGCTCAATGCCTCGAGGATGCCAATCTCTTTCGGGATCGAGCCAGTGAGGTTTGTACCGGTCAGGACAATCTTGCTCAAAGACAACAAGGAGCTTAAGTCAGAAGGAACTTTACCCAGTAAATCCACATACCTCAAGTCCAATTGAACAACCTCCTTGTTGAAGTTGCAAGTGATGCCAAACCACCCACATGGGGTCTCGTCTTTTGTGTCCCAATTGCTTAAGGCCTCGGGGGAACCGCTCAGGCTGTGCTTCCATGAAAGAAGAGCTTGGCCTTGTTGGTTAACAGCCAAAGCTACGAAAGAGTAGTAGGGAAGTGAAAGGGAAAGGATTGTTAGGAAGTAGAAGAGGGTCCATGGATTTACAGGCATTACAGCTATTGCTACAAACTCCAATGATGGAGGAACAACACAGGAGCAGGGGGTGTTTGAGCCTAGGGAGGGACAATGGGTGTGAGAAACCAAATCATGTCTTGTGGGCTACGAGTTTTTTAAGGGTACTAATATATTGTATGAAGAAGAAATTTAAAGACCCAGAATCTCCGGATCCAAGAACAGCTAGGCCATGATGTTTATGCAGAGAGAAAATGGAATTTTAGATGGCTGTTTTCTAGCATTTGTTTATGGTGTAGGATAGGTAGGGGGAAGGTGGATAACTGTTTTTTAATTCAAATGCAGAGGGGGAGAGATGGGTGAGTGAGTCACTTTCGTCTCTAGTTTTCTAATGTGCTACTTTATCCTTTTATATAGGCTTGTCCAAAATTTTCTTGACATTTGCTGTTGGATTTTTCCTAAGCAAAAGAATTGAACTAAATAATAGCAGTAAGCCAACAGTTTTTGTCACTTGCAGCATGTTCTGCCAACTAGCATTGAGGGGTCTGACGCAGACTTGTCTAGAGTGGAGCTTGGATGGGTCTGCTAGGATTAAGACCCACTTTCCAGATTTAAATCCTTGATCTAACAAAATAAAAATTTCACCAGAAAGGAGGTTTATAGTTTAATTGATGATAATGATATCTGAACTTCTATTATGGGGTGAGGATTCATTTTCAATTTATATTCCATTTTTGGAGCCTTCAAGTAAACTTCATCTAAAAGCTGTCACGTGATGTTGGAGGTGCCAAAATCAGGTAAATTTTAGTTTATGTGCAAACCCCACTTTAATTTCTTTCAAAAGCTGCAAAAAGATAATGTTTTTTTAAAAAAATTGTAAACTGCTCAGGACCGCTCTTATCTAATTCCCTTCCATTTTGCTGTAAATTGTTAGGAACTTGAAATGAGTTCAGATTCAGATCTACGTTAGAAAATTGTAGACATGGAACCAGATGCTTGTAAACCTGCTGCTTCAAATCTCCAAAGGAGATCGGATCTGTGCTTATAGTTTATGAAACAACACACCAGACCAGACTTTCTGACATTTCTCAAGTCATCCATGACAAGATAGAGGGCGCTGAAACTGCAAAATTCTATTTTAAAACTATATAGACAGTTCTTATTTGAGTGTGGCTTTCTTTTTAACATAATTAAAAACCGATTTTAGATTTCCAATTAGAAAAAAAAAAAAAAAACTCTGTCACGTGATGTCGCGTGACAATAAGCAACACAACGGGGGAATACGAATCATTCGGTTCTGGGATTTTACTTCCACAATTTCTAGTCGCCCATGTTGCCTGCCTCGTGACTTTGCTGTTGGGTTGACATTAGTTTATTCGGATTTGTCTTGCAAGTGTGCCGAGCTGGGAATCTAGGCACGAGCTGGGGAGGGCTGCACATGAGGGGAAAGAAAGGGAAGGGGGGTGGAGGAGTTGCTTAAAGGACCAAACCGGACATCGTGTTAGGACAGCTTTTGAGGGGTGCATGAAAGTCTTGTTGTTTTGTCGATGGCTGCAGAGAGGAAGAGACAAGAGCACCCCTATCAAAAGTAGAATACGTTCCTAAACCCATCTCTTCTTCTCTTCCATCATTGCTTCTTGCTACAACCCATCTAAATTCCATACTTGATGAATCATTTCACAAGAAAACATGCTTGGTTGGCAGAAAGTTGCTGCAATTGTCTAGCCTACATTTTATGTGTCTAGTATATTTTTTTTTTAGGTTGAAAAACTTGCATGGAGTGAAACTCAAGAATGTTGGGAAAATATCTTTCCAATGGCACACACCATGTGCTTTTAATGGTTCTAGCTATGTTTGCTTAGGAGTACATTATTCCATTCCATGGGATTTAGCAAGGAATTGATTTAGAATACCTGATGAACTTCTGCAGCTGCCTTTCACTAACTCCCTCCCCACCTCAATTGGCCATGGTTTAGGCAGTGGTTTTTGTTCGGATAAATACAATTTGCATCCTTTTGAGTATGGGGTCTAAACAATTTACACCCTCAATTATTATTTTTGTCACATTACACACATTAATTATTAATTTCAGACATTTTACACCCTTCATTAAAATTAAGTAAATTGATTTTTTTAGTGTCAAAATTATAATTTTACCATCATAAAATGGTCATTGTTAAAAAAATTGTTGGGATAAAATTGTCATCTTGCATGTTAAAAAGTTATTTTTCATAATAAGAGGGTTTAAAGTTTTTAAAATTAATATATGATAAGTGTATTGTGACAAAAATAATAAATTGATATGCAAAATATTAAATCATCTAGAATTGGAGGGTACAATCTAGCGATCTTGGCTATGTTTGTATAATTTTCAAAAAAATTTCAAAAATTTTCACAATCACTTTTTCATCAATTCTATTTTTTTTTTTTTTATAAATTTCAATAACTTTTAACAAACTTCAATAATTTTGAACAAACGATTCATAAATTTCAATAGAATCTACATTATTTCTAACAAAAATAAATACAAAAAATATTTTTAAAATCAAACCAAAACTTTATCTTTTACCTTTTCTTAGTAGGTTATTTATCTCATCTCTCTCTGCCGCCTCTTCCTTTTCTGATACGCTTTCTGTTCAAGTACACAATTTTCTAACCCTTGGCTTTGGCCCTTGGCCTTTACACAAGTGAGGTCATTTTCTTATGAGATACCGATTAGTCATTGATATGACCTGACATGGGTGTTCAGTGAGCAAACAAGTGGGGAGGTTTATGTAACAGCACTAAGCAGTTTTAAGTGGTTACAAAATGATTCAATTTCGTATTATGCTGCCACTGGCTTTAGAAATGGAGTTTATGGTATCTACCGCTACAACGATAATAGTTTTGTGAGATTATTATGAGTTTACTTCTTCAAAAATTTGGGAGAAATTTATGTATAGAAAGTCGGACATGTGTCTTTCTGCCATACCAGCAGCTTAAGTCTGACGAAATGGACTCAAAAAAGTGGGAAGTTTTTTTTCTTCTTTTTTTTTGGCTTTTTCTTTCTTTTGGACTGTAATTTTTTCTTCAAATATTGGAAAAGGCATAATTCGTACGAAGAACAGAGCTGTCAGGAGAGAAGGACGATGAATTTGGGTGGGGGATTCCCATCAGTGCTGAAAAAGCTAGTGTCATAACTCATAACGCGTGGCATATAGCTAGAACCAGGCCCCTACGGTGACCACAACTGCGGCATATGCGGAGCTTCACGGGCCTTCATCCGTTGGTCAATTTTCTGAAACTTCGAGTTCAGGATTACTTCTATGACATAATGTTCAGATATGGATCATCTAAAACATCTAAGCTAATAAAAATATATATATTTTTAAACAGCGTCGTGATATTAAAGGATCCCCGGAGAAAACATCATGAAAAGTTAAAAAGTATCCTTGTTTGCTTTTCGCATAAATTTTAAAACTTTCTCTTGTTCTCGAAAAGGATTTGGGGTGTTGCAATCCTCGTCGACAGTGTTCTTTCTTTTCGCTCTTTTGTTAGTGTTGCCAATTGAGAGGGGTGTAGACCGTGTAGTGGGGTTAGTAAACGCAGGATGAAGTTTAGTTAATGCTATGGAAGATCGTACAAGATCTGGATAAAGCTAGTGGGAGCAAATGTAAGAGAATGCCAGTTCTTACGAAAACAGAGCACCCAGAAAAAACAGAGGAGAAAAGAAAAGAATGAAAATTATGCAAGAGTAATATTTCTCATGCATTAGTACTGGCTACCATTCCCTCATGATGGCTAGACCATACTGGATAATAGAACCACTAGTACAATATCATTGATTGGGATTTTGACCTCCACAAAGATTCCACTTGGGTTAGTGATATGCTGCTCTTGGATGCATTCTGAAAGCATTTTAAAAAGCAGCAGCAGCTATAAATGAGTCCTTGTACGTTGGATATACTTTTGTGTCGGATCTTCACAGGTCAAACTCCTTTGTAATTGTTTTTGCATGATTGACTCTTCCTTTTTGCACAGAATTAGTGGTTTTAATCTTATTTTGTTTCACAATCTTTTTTTTTGCATAAAATCTGAAATACACTTGATTTTGCAGGAAGGAGAAAAAAAAAAGCACAGAAAAAAACCCTGGCTGCTGAAACAAAAGGCAAGTATGAAAACCAGAGTTGAGATCAAAACTTCCTGAGGTGGTCTGGTGCAAAAGGGAAAAAAATATGGCCAACGAAGGCGCAAAGAGTTCACTACTAAAATGGGGTTTGGGTGGCAGCTACAGCCTACAAACTTCTAGTCCCTCTGTTTTTGGATGGTTCATCTGGGTACCACGTAGCGTCGTCGTCATTGAATTTTTGAAGCCAAATCCCTCTTTTGCTTCACCATATCTTTAAATGGGCAACGCAAAGTGTTAGATTAGTTGCTTTAGTTTTGAGCAATAATTGAACTACGGAGAAACAATCCCAATGAAGAAGGTTCTCTAATCAACGGCTAGTCAACTGTTACATAATTTTGACAAGGAAACTTTGCAGAGATTGGCCCACTGGCTCCACCACACGTACAACTGGGGGGTACACATAATGGAGCTGATTACATCATCTATTTGGGAAGCTTACTGAATATCTATATTTAATTCCCCATACTTTATGAAAGCTATTCTTTCCTTCATGGTTTGCCGCTTCTCTTTTTATGTGTTATGCATGTGTGCTTTTTCTTGGTGTGTGTTGTTCTTTTGCATGCATTTGTGATTTGGGATCAAAATAATATTTTTTCCAATAGCATTCTCTAGTTTCTTGGGTTGTTCTTCCCTTCTTTCAAGGATAATGCCTTATCAGCTTTTCTCTTTCGGCTCCAAAGCAGGGTGATTAACAAATTTAAATGTGGCTGGATACAGCCATAAAACTTGTCAATGGGGTATTTGCTTTCCTACTTTACGACTCATCATTTTTTTTTCCAAGCCAGTACCACCTTGTTTGAAGCTCCATCAGCTCCGCAGGTCAATGGTTATTTGCTCATCCAAGGTGCAATAATGCCTCCGTGAGAATAGGCTCTCGGATAAACTCCTCGAAAACTGTAAAGAGCGCAGGCGCAAACGTGGAAAAGGGTAAGTTGCAATGGGCCAATAATGACTGTGTTTGGATCACTAGAATTTTTTTTTTTTAATCGGATATGTAGATTCTGGTGGGGAGTTGTGAAAAAGTCGTTAAGAGTTTTTGAAAAAAATTGTTAGAGGATGTGAAAATAAAAATATTGGAGTCAGTATAAAAGTTAATAGTAAAAAAAAATTATGACACCCAAACAAACTCTGAATAACACCGTTTGTTTAGTCTTTACATACACCCCACCAAACTACAAATTGAGATGATTAACCTTCCAACTCTGTCTTTTCTATTGGAAGTTGTCTCTTGGACCACACTGGATCATGTAAGTCAAGTAGGCTCTGGTGATCCGCATGATGCGCTATAAGTTTGAGGGTGTATTTCATACTGAAATAATTGTTGGTGCGGTTTGAGAAATTGAGAAATTATATTAAATCTTCATAAACTATCACCATCGTATTAAATATATTATCAAACTTACAACAAGTGAAAGTCACTTGTGACGAAAACGCTATCTAACTGAACGGCCAATGTGATACGAGAGCAACTCACAACTAAAAGATAGGTTAATAGGGTATAACCGAATTAATAGGGTGGGCATTTGATAGAGTGTGCTAATTAATAGGGTTTATTATAGACTTAATTAGTTTACTAGTTTTTAAGGTATAATTGAATTTCAAACTAATCTCTAAAATTTATTTAGTCCTATATTAGTTCTTAGGGAATCTTTTCATATCTTAGAGTGGTCATTTCGTAAACTCAATTGGCCCTTTAATTGATGTAATAAACCACGTGTCCTCAAGTCACTCGAGAGTGCGTTGTCTTTATAAAAAAACATGTTAAGTCTAGGTGGCGTAGACTCTTTGATGCGAATTTTTAATTAACAGCTCTAACTTACTAGTTGGAGTGACTTGGGAACAAATGACTGCTTGCGACATGTCTTCGTTAGTCAATTGGAATTTACTTCGTTAACGAGATCAATCGAGTTGAAAAAATGGCCACTCCAAAATATAAAAAATTCTGCAAAGACTAATATAAGTTAAAATAAACTCTTAAGTGCTAATTTAAGATTCGGTCATATCTTAAGAATAAGTGGACTAATTAATTCTTTATTATAATTTATCTCAAGTAAAAAATAGATGATAAATAATTGAGTCCTCTGGCCAGCTGAGCAGCTTTCGATCATTTATTTCGTCACATGATCACATCACATCACCCACTTGCTTTCTAGATCAAAATTGTTCACTGTATACCAACTTTGCTAATTGCTGCTGCAATTAAGAACCACCCGTAGGCTTATAGCGTAGGAAATAAATTTTTGGAACTTATACATGGATGGAGGTTCCTAGCGTATGGGTTGTGTTTCGATTTTTTGCAAGTTCATCCTCGCTCAGATAGTGTTGCGCGGTAGGATCGCTAGCTCTTGGGAATTTCAAACACATTATTCAATTTCACGAAACGTAGCCGTTCATAGCATCTCTTTGTTTTTTCAATATTATGAAAGTTATCATCAAGAACCAGAAAGTTACTGGGAGAAAGGAAAAGTAACGAAGAAAAACCAGGCCGGGATTAGAAAAAGCATTTGTAACATTTGACTTTTGTTGCTGGGGAAATATATATATATATATATACACAGAGAGAAATGTTGGATGAACCTCGGCATTTTCAACAATATGGTCAACCAAAATGATTCAAATTAGGCTTCCCCATGTGCCAAACCAAACGCTGTGAATGGCGGTTGGGTCTGCATGGGAGAATCTGGAGCCAGGAACACTAGCGTAGAAGTTCAGATACTTTGGTCTGCAGAAAACCAGAAAATGGTGGAATATCTAATTTACTGCATTCTATGTTGATGTTGCATCAATAACGTTATTATGTCTGGTGCAATGTGTTGCTTCTTTCTGTTTCTGCAGGCTTGTAATTTAAGTTAACACAAGAATATTTCTCCTTCATATATAATTTTTTTAAATCTTACGAGAAGTGAAATAATAGCAGATGGCATTTGTTGGGCATGTTTGTATTTATTTTTTATTTTTGAAATTTTATTAATATTGTGAAAATTGAGATAGATTAGAGTTTTATTAGATTTTATGAAAAAGTAGTCAAATTTTCAAAGTACGTGAGATGTTGGAAATTTTTGGAGTTTTACTAAAGTGAGTGAAAAATATATTATTTGATTAATTTTTTTTTTATATATTTATTGCGATGAAAAAAGATGATTTGATAAGTTGAGAAAAAAATTTTATTTTATTTTTTAAAATTTTAGAATTAAATAAATAAATAAAAGAGAAATATAATTTTCGTGAGCTCCATAATTGGAGTGAAAATGGAAAAAGTTAAAATTTTTGTGAGAGATAGAATTTTAAATTATTATTATTTTTTAAATTTTATAATTAAAATAAAAAGAGAAATCAAATTTTTGTGGATTCCATTATTGGTGTGAAAATTGAAAAAGTTTTAAATTTCTAATTTCCAAATTCTTTTTAACAATTTAGCTTTGCAAACTTGTCCTTCGGCCTCAGAGTTGTCCACCAGGAACCCAATAGGCCCACCTTTTCTTGCTTGTTCCCAATGATGGGTTTACTCAATCACTTAATTAGTTGGGCTCCATTAAGCCGGTTGATCTTTTAAGTTGCCCAACCAGTCACGTACCCAACTTGGGCCTGCCATTTTGGTTCCACCCGTATTTGCCACCTGTTGAATCGTGGGAGAAAAGCACATAAATCGTTGTCCTCCGCGCCGTCATGTTATCCAACCCTGGGAATCTCCACGCTCCACGCTCTTTCCAAAAGACACATAAAAAAGCACTTCAAAACAAAAATGGCGGGCTTTTAGCAAGTTTGGATTAAAAAAAAAACACTCTCTTTGTCAGTGACCGCAGCGGTTTGTGTGCAAATGGGCACCCAAGCGGAGGACACTGCACGGACGAAGGTGGAATCGCTGCGATTGATCTGCGACAGAGATATTCCGATTCAGCAACAGAAGATGGATTCATTGACGGCGTCGTTTCGGGAGTCCCTGGAATCGATCGAGGCCAGAGCGCAAGACACCGTCCAAAATCAAGGTCAGGCCTGGGTTTCTTTATTTGGTGATAAAAAATGACGTCCTCTGATTGTTTCGTTCGGAGTTCTGCAAAATTAGGGTTTTGGGTTGCCAGACTCTTAGCTGGCCTTGAGGTGGGGTTTTGGAGTTGCCCGTCCGGCATGGTCTCGTTCAGTACAAGAAACATTTGAACCGAAAATTTCGTGTTGATTAACCTTTTGAGCTTTAAGCTTTATTTGATTTTAACATTTAGGAAAACTACTGGAGCTTAAAATTAAGCTGAGAGAGGCAGAGGATGATATGGTGAAAGCCCTGGCAGGTATATGTCTCTGTCTCTCGGAATTCAAGCCGTTTGGTCTTTGTGCATGCTTTTCTTTAAATTCTTTCTACATTACTGTTGTTCTGTAGTGAAGACCCGTAAAGAGGCTGAGCGGTTGGCGAAAATGGACTCTATTGCTGCTCAAAAGGCAAGAGTAGAACAGCTTAAAAGAAATGTGGAAGAGCAGAGGGCTAAGAGGGATCAATATGCAACAATTGTTTCCCAACAATCTCTAGGTATTTTCCTTGAGGTTTGATGTCGATGTTTTGCTGCAAACAAAACTAATGTAATTTTGAAGTTCTCCATGCGTTGCAAACGTTGGGGTAAGGCCCTAAAGAAACAACCTTTAAACACAATTCTCTAGGACTGATAATAGGAGCCTTTTAGGGGTCTCTCCATCGGTAGGAATCGTGTTCATTTCTCATTTCTCATGTCTAGGTTCAGATTTCATTTCCTGCATTTTCAGGAAAGTTGGACTTATTATTTTTTGGGGTAAAGTCATAGTTAGCCCTCTATGTTTGATAAAAATCAAATAGTTTCCCTAATTTTCAATCCAACAATTTGAGACCCATAACTTTCAAAACTTATCAATCTTCGCTTCCCGTCTAAATCATGTGTTAAATCTGACGGAAAATCATGCAAAATGATTGAAATGCCCCTCCAAGGCTAAATTTAAAAAAGTAATAAAAATTTAAGAAATAAATTAAAAATTAATAGAAAAAAAAAAATTTTTCATTTTTTTTTTTTTTAAATTTTTTTTATTTTTAGTAATTTTTATTTGGAGGGGCATTTTGGTTATTTTTTATGCTTTTTTGTCTGATTTAAACGGGGGACGAAGATTGATAGGTTTTGAAAGTTATGAGTCTTAAATTGTTGGATTGAAAGTTATGGGAGCTATTTGATTTTTGCCCAAACATAAGGGGCTAGTTATGACTTTACCCCTTATTTTTTTTTCTGGTGTAGTTTGGATCTTTATTTTTTTTTTGGCTTTCAGTTTGATCTGAATGATGGTTCTATTGCTGTAAGGAATGTGTAGAGACCCTGATTGACTTCCACTCTTGAGTTCACTATACTACCTTTCCCAAGATACTCGAACTTAAGTCAAGTGAGTCTGTCAGCTTCGAATTTCTAGGAGTCCTCAGTGGAAGAGTAGCCTTACTGTCACTTTTGATGAGAGACTGCTATTGTCTCTAGGTGTAAGGATCATGGTTCAATTCACATACCATATATCTCTTTTCTGATTTTTATTCATAAAAAAAAAATCTCTTTTCTCATTTCTCCTTATTTTCAAATATACTGTTGAAGCAATGCGTAGAAAATAATGCTCATGAGAATATCGTCAGCTGGGTCTCAGTGTGCTAGTATTCTTCAATCTACTATAAAAGTAAGGAACATCCCGTGCCCTTATCATTTGGGAGTTGGCTATAGTTTATGATTTTACTGTTTTGAGGGCAAGTATGCCTTGTGGGAGTTGGCCTTATGATGGGTTAGATTTCAAGTATGTTGCTCGTCTCGAGAGGAATTTTATCTGCCTCATTTGGTATGGAATCGTACATCAATGAACCTCCTCAGTATAATTTAATTGCAGTAGCTTTTGTTTGTCATGTATTGATGCTTGCACTTGGGTTGTCCATGTTGTGTAGAGTTTCAAACCATCTAGGGGTTAGCTGAAAGTCCTGTGTATGTTACTTTATGGTATCTCTTTCCTTGATATAGAAGGAGAAAAGTGGCAAGAGGTTAACTACCCTCTTTTGAGTTACAAAGGGATAATTGAAATAATTTGCTTATCTATTTCTGCATTTGTTCTGTGTACAAGTTTTTAAAATTCTGTATTGAACAGAATGAAACAAAAACAATTTGCTGACCTATAAAATCTGCATTCATTCTCTGTTTGTTTCGTCTGTCAACATTGTTCTGCATTGGCTTTGTTTATGAACCTGAAGCTGTGTTGTGAAGGGAAGTATGTTATAGTTTGCATTCCCCCATTTTGTACTATCAACAGCTTTGGCAGCATCTGAGGGAAGGACTAACAAAGACGTTGAAGGTAAAGGTGAAACACGTGAAGCAATTTCGTGGTACAACAGGGTCCTTGGTTTCCATGTTGAAGGCGGACATGGTAATTGGACTCATTAGTCATTACCAATTGTGCAACATAGTTTTGTCAGAGTGTTTTCTTACGAGTGTTTTTATTCTGCAGGGGTGAAATTTACCTTCAAGAACATCAATTTGAAAAATCCAAATAAAGAGTACTCTTTCACCATTCGTTATGCGTATGATACTTACGCCTGTAAGTAATTCAGTTCCTTTATGGGTCCTGTTAAATATATTCCGAAGATGTGCATTTCAAGACTCTGTATATTTTGTCATGTCAGTGTTAGATTGTGATCCCCACTTGAATGACACCAACGAGTTGATCCATGAGTTGAACAAAACCAATGGTTTATTCAAATTTGTCAGAGTTATGAGAGGGAAGTTTCAAGAAGCTGCAGCACAAGGTAGACTCTTCTGTCTTGCATCCTACCTAGTATGCATGCCTGAAAAATGGCGTCCATTCAAAAGTGTGGTCTGGGCTTTCTATAAGGATACCCATTCGAGCAATCAAAGAGCTGAAAACTAATAGATTAGTTGACTTTCCTGACATGCGACATGGCACATTACCTTAACCATTTTATATTCGATTATGAGACCTTAGAGAAGTTTTATGGTTAGACTACTTTCTGTTTCCACTGAAGTGCAGTTATCATATCTGTAGTAACCATGGTGCCATTTGTGATTCACTAGGATTTTTGCCCCATTTATCAACTCATCACCAAGAGTCTTCCACAATCTCGATGTCTGCTCCAGCTCTGTCAGTGTCAACTGACAGGAGTGAATCCCCAGTGGAGAAAAGTGACTACCAAGTGCAATGTGAAGGCAGCATAGCTTCTAAAAAAGTACACCATTCAAGAGGGAAGAAACCTACTGCTTTATCTCCTGGATCAGCATCATTGCTTCGACGGTCCCCTCGTTTCAAGGTATCACTAAATAACATGAATTTCTTGTCTTTCTTCTGCCTAGGATCTTTTCCTTGTTTTAAATACTTTGCGACCTTCTTTGAATTTTAGTAACTGGACCCATAAATTACAGATGGAACAGTATGTAATGCTTATATAAATCATGAGTTATGTAGACGACTGAATCATACATATGATTGCTTTGTAATTGTTCCTGTGGTGCTCACGAGAAGGCATTGTTGCAGGTTAAGAAATGAAGATGGATTGGAGGCTGGTTTATCGCCTCAGATTTTATTCAACTTTCGCCCAAATGCCCTAACCTGCTCAGCTAGTCATAATTCATGACTCACGTTGCTTGACAATTGACATGCGAAGCACCTTATACAAGTGTTTGCAATTTAACACCACCACAATAGCTTCATCATGTTATGGTTGATGTATAAGTATGCAATTTCATAAGGTAATGAAGTACAGCTGGTATAATGTGAGCGTGATAACCCCAAACTCGGTGCCATGTATTTCCTTCGTGTTTAGTACTCTAGTTATTAGATTTTTCTTTCCAATTGCCTGACACGACTCTTACATTTACCACTCATCGGCTAATGTCATTTAGCAAGATGTGCTAAAGATTTGCTGCAGTAAGTGGAATCAAATGTAAAGCATACCTTGAAACATAGGGCATCGTTGCATGTAATATACCCGTCTACTTATTGAGATTAAATAACGTCTGTATATCCGATTTCTTCTTAGCTTGGAACTTGTGCCATGCTTTTGAGCTGACAATTAGTTTTGCCATATTCTGCTCTGCTTGGGTGGTCAATACAATTGGAAGATTTTTCTCTTGTATATTACGTATTGCTATTATGTTCCGGTGATCTGGCCAAACATCTGGAACAAGATTCATGGAATTATGGTACTTTATTACTAAACTAGAATAGAGCGGGAGGACTACAGACTTCAGAGGGCTATGAGAAAGGAATCACGCTTCTCATGCCCTTTATTGTAATGTGTTTTTTAGGTCATCTAAGCTTCTCTGATGCTTTCTGCGTATTTACTTATATACGTGACTACTATGTCTCTAACTATAGAAAAGAAGAAGATACATTTTGAGCTGCTCGTTGACCTAACCGCTTGTGAATCAGAGCACGAGTGTGCTTCAGTAGCTTGTGTGCTTCAGATTCATCATTTGCTAGACTTGAGCAGTTACTCTCATTACAGTCTACGAAGTATTTCCCAGTCACCCCTTCTATTTGTGGGCTGAGAGCAACGTAGCATGTGGTGGATGCACCCTGCACAAACAACACATGTTCCATCACATGAGTACCCAATTGGGTAAAGATCCAACTCTCTCTCTCTCTCTCTCTTCTCTCTCTCTCTCTCTCCCGCTCTTTATGAGTGCACGTGAAATGTTGTGGTCAATAGATCTCAATTGACAGGAATGTCTGTGGACGAACCTGAGATGTCGACTTTAGTAACTTGGACGCAAGGAAAAACAGAGAATCTGCAAGTAAGTTTTAAGGTATTAGAAAATGACTTCACTTTGAATTGTACCCCAAGAGTTAAGAACGTTGCAGCAGACAAGGTGATGTTATTAACTAAAACTTGAAGTAATAAGTGCGATATTCCCCAGCAAATGGAACAGAGCCAGAAGTCATGCCTGTTATAAAGCCCTTATGAGCCCTAATGATGCCGGTCTTCACAATGCCTGGATGTACTGCATTGATGGTTACTCTTGCATTCCTTGCCTGCAAGATTCCATAACGTTGTCATCACTATGGGGAGTTGCTTGCAGATAAGACTGGGGAAAGGAGAAGAAAACGTTTACAACTAGAAAAGGAGCATGAAGGATTAATCGTGATTTTCTTACCTTCAACTGCCTTGCCATTTCCTTAACATGCAATATGTTCGCCAATTTTGACTGAGCATATGCCCGGGTGCCATTATAACTGCATAAAACTTAGAATTGGTCAGCTATTTGTTCTACATACGGATTCTCAGCTCAGGCAAAACAGAACATAGTCCTCCTATTTGTTCTCCACTTAAATATCTCTCATATTATCCTACTTCAGTCACGTTTTAGCAAGAAGAAAGTGGTCGGACCGAGGATGGTAAATAAGGTACCAGTCGTAGTGGCCTTAATGAGACATATAGGTGTGTGGAGGTCTGCTGGGTCATTAATTGGTGCTGAAATTGTGGCACGAATTGCTTTTATATATGTTAGGAGAAGAGAAAAGTAGGAGATTTTACTTCTTCGGATTGAGCAATTGATTGAAGGAAAACGCATCCCTCTTCACCCAGCCGTGAATTATAGAAGTCACGTTTACTATTCTTCCTTGGATGCCTGTCTTGGCTGCTGTTTCTACCATTTTGTCCAAGAGCATTTCTGTTAACAAGAAATGGCCTGCCCAAAAGAATTAGAAGAAATAAGTTAAACCCAAATTTACATTTTAAAAGGGGTATTATTATTTCTACTATTTTTCCAACTATAGTTGAAAGTGGTTAAAACTATCAATGGGATCAATTTAATAGCATTTAAATGGGGCTAGCTTTGGGAGGTTTTTTCTTGTATGAGGCAAAACTCTTTACTTAAATTAAGTGCATAAATAAACCTCAGACCCTTGATCATCCCGGATAATTTTAGTCTTAAGGGGTTTGCGCTTTGCTCAACAATGTGGGAAGTTAAGACTTGGTCGCTAGTCGAGGTGACCTTTTAGGACACCCAGTTTTTGTTCTAAACAAAGGACCCCGTTCTTTTTATTAGGGCATGAAAAGCTAACCCGTTGTGATTTTCCCCTCGAAACCTACACCCCTTCTGTCATTCAGGAATACAGTACAAGAAAAAAGAGAAGCTCGACTATGGTTTATGCTTAGGATTGCTCTTTTCCCTGAGCAATCAAAGGTTAGAGAGGGTGACAGGATGTCAGTTTTCTCCATCTACTTGGGATTATAAAAGCTTTTTGCCCGCCCCCCAACATGAAGAGCCGACTCCGAGACATCTTCGAAGAGCGGGGATATTCCTTTGGTGCTTCCTCGAGTAGGACCCATAATAGAGTCGCGGACTGACCCTTGACCAGTAATTCTTGTCTTGTTCATCAAGCGTGGCCCGTGGCTGTTTCTGAAGCTTTATATTGTGTCAGGTCCGGACCTGTTCTCTTCTTCGGTTGGTGTCTGAGGTGAAGTAAGGTAGGTTTTGGGCCGAGGTTTATTGTTATTTTATTACTGTTTTGGGCCAAATACTGGTATTGGAAGCATAAAGGTTCCCTTGTTCTTGCCTGGTTATAAAGGACTTAAGGTAACGGAAAAACTCATTGTTTATGCAATATTAAGGATTTCAATTATGAAATTCTCAATTATGTTAGAGATAATTAATGAATTACCCAAGTAATTTGTAGCAAACGTCATCTCAATTTTGTCTTCAGAGAACTCCAAGTGCTGAGAGAAGATTCCGCCATTGTTTCTGCAGAAATTATTTCTTCACAATTAGTACCATATAAATTTACCCGGCCAATCACGCTGGCAGACTCACCCAGTACAAGAGAGGAAAGGAACATGCAATATACTTACACGAGAATGTTAAGGGGTAGTCCCAGAGACAAGAACTCGAAACAAAATCTCTTCACAGAGGTTAATGAGCTCAGATCAATCTCCAGTAGGATAATCTCGGCCTCTGGACTCTCCTTCTGAATTGCCTCCTTTACTTTAGCTGCCCCCTTCAGATCTCTTGCTGGAATAACAACTCTCACACCTCTCTTTGCTAATACTCGCGCTGTTTCAGCTCCAATCCCTGACGTTGCCCCTTAAGAGATCAAAACAAAGAAACCCAAAAGCTCTTAGTTTTTAGATGGCAGATATATTAATCTATGCATGAGGGGTTGGGATTCTGTAAGAATAATGGAATTGTATAATGCTGAGGTGGGATCTTTGTTGCGAATGTGACAAGAGCTGTTGTCACTATAATCCAGAAGGCAGTAATCCAGTTGGCACCAATGAGAGACTGCTATCCAAAAGAGACAAAAATCCATATCTTGGTACAGCCAAAAAGAACCACTGATATAGAACTAAATCGTAGCATATTGATTGGACGGAGAACATGTCAGAAAATGTGGACTTTACAAGATGTGTTGAAGCTGAACAGATATTTCCTCAAAGGAAGCCTCAGAAAAATAGGTAAAAAGAAACTTAATGGCTGCTGCGAATCTTAAAAGAATCACTCACAATTTCCTATCAAATATTGCAAATAAATGGAGAAGAAGAGCAAAGTTGTCAAGGACAAACACGAAAGTAAGAAGCAAGTTTTTGAATCTTTGAAGCCAATAGAAATATACGCTTCCACAGAGAGAGCGAGAGCGAGAGAGAGTTCAGAATAATAAGAAACTGAAGTTCGTTGAAGGAATCTATATCCTTGGTACATGAAACCTCTTCCATGCAATTAGCAATAGAAGAACAGCTAGCGTGTCTCCACTACTATATTGTCGTCAGAGAATATTGTTTGAGACTAATTACCGGTGATAATAGCCGTTAGATGGGAAGGGGCCAAGCGAGAGCAATCTTCTGTGACTTCCTCAGCAGTCGAACTTGAGCCATAACCACTTGGGCCTGCAATTCCTGCAAGGTACCTTAGCGTTTCCTTCATGAGGGTACGGCCAAGTACTGCTAGCTTAGAACATGAAACGGCAAAAGAGCACCTTAGGTGGAAACCGCATACGCAAATGTATGTATATATAGAGGACATACAGACCAGAAACAATTTTCCCTTAGTCCAAGGACTTACATTGGGTGGTCCACAAAGTAACTGAATTTATCCTACCAAAAGTAGAGAAGAAAGAAAAGGGTTTTTATTTCTTTGAGGAGAGAAGAGGAGGGTGCTTTTGAGCATATATATTATCTAAAAAAGGAACTTTAATCTCAAAAACATCCACCATTATTTTCGTCTTTGTTTCTCATAATTACTGTCTGTTCTTATTGAGTGGCTTCAATTTTGCGGTGCGCTGTAGAGTTTGTCATTTCCAGACATATACAATTTATCTGCTTCAGAAAATAAGGTCGCAATCACCAAAGGTAGATGTAACAATGGAGATCGGTAAATCTTTTACGTCTAAATGGCGTTCGAGTAGAAGTTCTACTGTTGCTCTCTTTTTAACTTGTCGATTGCTTGAAGTACCCAAGCTGCCTTAATCTTTCCTCTTTGTGCATGATTAATTAATGGATCTATCTAACATGGCCACAAATGGATCATAATTGAATGGACATTTTGGTAGCTGATTATCTCATGAGAAGTTAACGTTTAATTGTAATGCTAAAAGTGAAGCAACAACATTAGGTTGCAAGGTGGTATGGGATTAGGTGGTCAAATGTCAAATCGATGCCGAGCCAAAAGATATGCTGACTAGTGGAAAAGATTCACATTACCAAATATTCGTGCTCTCTGATCATTGGTTTAGGCCATAGGTTTTTTTTTTTTTTCATCATGTGGACAGCTTAAGTTCAAACCTCCCTTGTTTGACCAGAAACATTTCTAAGTAAACTTAAAATCCTACTGAATTGTGCGTCAAGCCCTCGGCCATACAATATTGCAATTAAATAAGACGATTAGCCTGCACATGATCTAATAAAATATATTGGAAAAGAAAAGAAATAAAGAGCTTTCTGTCCTCTAGTGGCATAGAGATATATGTGGGGGTGATCTTAACGGTAAGTAGAGGTAAAAATATTAAGATCAAACTTTAGGGTTTTCTTTCCCCCTCTTTAGGGAATTCTTAATTTTTGATAAATCTAGGGCTAAGTGGACCAATTTTTTAATTTGCTGGCTACCTGTTACCTTAATTAATGATCTTTGAGGGAGAAATTAGATAAAACACATGATGATCTTTGAGGGAGAAATTTTAGGTATTAATTCAAGATTCACATGAGTTAATTGATAGCAATTAAACCTTATGAAATCTTAAATATATAAAAGATGGGTGGACTTTTGAGTTTCGATTGGGGAGGTACATGCATGCACCCGAAAGGAGTTGGGGTTGAGTAGCTCTCACCACTCAATTAGAGATCTAGAAAATCTCACCGATAATTCATGCAATTGCACGTGAAGTTTTTGATATCTTATCTCGAGAAGGAATCAAATGTGTAGCCAATATTCTGCAGACAAAAATGCTTTTGCTGCGTGCCACCGTGCCACTCACGTCTCCTTTTGTCCCTACGGCCAAATTTTCATCCTTTGGGCGTTGGGAAATGATGGCCGGTGTTGGAGATTGACGGACTAAAAGAGAGGCACTGAGGTTGACTACTCAACAATGGAGTTGTGAACTGGCTGTGCACAAGGGACCCATTGTGTTTCCCAAGTTGCGTACACCTCTCATCACCCTGCCACAACTCCGCGAAGCAATTCTCTGTTGTAGTTTCGCATGTGATCTTCTTTCATTCGTTCATTCATGGCATGCTCCAAAAAAGTGTAAAAAGTTCGAATTGATTGGATGCCCATTTGTGTTTGTACTGTCCTATGCATTACACGCTTGTTGGATACAAAAGGCAACTTCCTCCCTCCCATGACTCAAAAAGCTAAAGAGGATTAGCTTCTTGTTCCCTTGATTAAGCATTGAGTTAAGGATTGTAACAAACACCTCTCATGCAATTTATGTTAGTTTTCATAGAATGCAATTATGGGTATGATTAGTTTAAGGTCTACAAACTATGGTAGAGTTTATTGTCTTACCAACATGGTTGGGACCTTCTAGCTCTATTCTTTTACACTTCAATAAGATCCTTTGTGGAGCGAAAGCCTTTAAATAATAATAGTAAAAGTTTTCTAAATTTAGCTTAATTACATTGAAGCCACATTTTGCACCCTCTACTTATGAGGGTCTGGACACTTTACACCAAAAACTATTATTTTTATTACATTACACCTATCACATATAAATTTCAGACATTTTGTATCACTAGTTGAACTTTTTTTGTCAATTTTGACAGAAATTACTTTTTTGGCCATTAAAATTACTATTTTACCCTATTGATAATATCACTATAAAAAAAGATTACGAGGATAAAATAGCATTTCACCAGCCAAAAAAATCACTTTCCGTCTAAATTGATGGTAAATTTTAACACACTTGCGAAGTATTTGAAATCAATAAATGATTAGTGCAATGTGAAAAAAATAATAGTTTGAAGTATAAAGTATCATCACCCTCCTAATAAGAGAGAACAAAGTGCACATATTTATCCCGTAATATTTTCACTTTATTATCTCTTATATAATAACTCTTTAACACAAGATGTATATGGATCCTACATTATTTTAAAATTTCCCTAATGCATGTAAGATTGATAACATACTCATGCCCTCTTATTATTTTCTTTTCTCTTGCCCATCTTGTCTCTGTAACCTCAACCACCTCCTCGAACTCCTTAAAGTCCAAAAATAAATTAGGTAGGTGGGAAGGCTATAGCTTCTTCGTAAGTGCTTGATCATCTCCTTTCATTATCCCACTTTGGTTTTCTCTTTTTCCCCCGTTTTTTCTTACTTGTCGGTTTTGGTGTGGGAGAGACTTGGACGGAAATCACCAAAAGCAGAGACAGTGGAAAACCATTCACAGTACTCGTCATTTGTATTCTAAACAAAGCTGCATATCAATTTGGCCTCCCAACAAAGGCATCAATTTTCAAACCCACCATTTTTCTTGTCTTGTCTTCTTCTAGCAGCACTTGACAATTAAGAAACTTTTTAGTCCTGCCGATTTTGATGATCCTGATTGAGATAGCCAACAACTCCACCACACCAATGTAAAAGGAAATTAATTTGTTGGAGCTTAAGCAAGACCATAAGCCACCTAACCAATGAAAACAAGGCTTTTCTCAAAGAGCCTTTTAACCCTTTTTTAACGATTCATTGAAGCATAAGCAGCCGGAAGGAATACAAGACTGTGGGACCAACCCCGAGATAACATTGCAAAATAACAAGTACTACATGTAACTAAACAAAATTACAAGAAGAAGGTCTTTTTCCTGCGCGTTATCCAGGGGAGAAACGGGGTGCGATCATTCGAGAATTGATCTTGTTGGATCCTATCAGTCAAACTTTTGGTGCGCAAGAGTTTGTACTATGCAGAATTTTCTTGACAAGCCAGGCTTGAAAATGGTGGAGGATGGAGTGAATTTTCTACGATTGTTTGAACAAGCCAAAAGAGGAAGAACAAATAGTTAAGTAAGCAACTTCTGTTTTTCCTCACAGAGAAAATTAAAGCAGTCCTCCTGTATATAATATTCTCTGGGCCCAGGTGTTACAATGTCTCCCTCCATCACAGAGAGTTTTCCTACCTGAATTGATGCATTCCACAAAGCAAAGAAATTGAAGCTGCCGACAAACCCTAAAATTCTCTCTGATCAATCATGTACCCACCTATCTTTCGCTCATCCATGAAGATTAAGAAAAAGCTTACTGGAGAAAGAAAGCCTGTATATTGTATCATTCTTGATGAGTACTGCTAGCCTCACGTGCCATATGCCAAATCACATGATGACAAAGGAAGATCCAACCCCGCACGAGCCAATCACGGAAAGAGAGTGGGAGTGGGACATAGTTGAGCCCATAGTGTTCCCCCTTTGATTATTAAGCTTTAATACATCTATCTCATTAGCTATAAATTATTTAAGAAATAAATAAATTAAAACGACTGTGGATTGACATCTTTTTTTCCCTCCCTTGGTACTTTGTCGGGTAAGATATGATGAAAAGGTTGTTTGTCTTCATCTCCATGCAGCACCAGATAGAACCAAAAAGAAGACCAGTGGTTTCAGCATTATATAATCAACCTCCAAGGAATAGAAAATATTGTAGCATGAGGTTTGTGTGGAAACATCATGGTATTAAAAAAAAAAAAGAGGAAAAAAGAAAAGAAAGTGTTTCAACTTGTCACTAAATGAATCAGTTGTTGAAGATTAGGGCAGTGAAAAAGGAGACATCATTGAAATCACGACAAGTTAAGTTCAAAGACAGCTTGATGTGTTTGCCATAATGTTTCGAGAGAATTATACAAAGGCAGAAAACCCGTTTACATCTCATGGCTTTGAGGATGGAGCTTCAAGTTATGTTTCTTAAAGAGAAATGATGCTTGCTACTTGGTTTGGAGAATTATACATCACATGTACAGTTAATTCTGGTTACTTTATACCTAAAGCAAAAGTTAATCCCAATCTTAAGATGATGTTTGGGAAGTAAAAATTTTAAGAATTTTGAGTGTGTAAGAGATAACTTTGAAGTTGGTTAAAAATTTTAAAGAATATTTGAAAATGATTTTTATTGAAGTTAGTTAAAAAATAAAGAGAGAAAAGATTTGATAGAAATTTTTTAATGAAAAAGTAATGGAGTTTGTTAAAAACTAAAGAAATAGAAGGTTTGATGAAATTTTTTTGTAATGAAAAAGTAGTGAAGTTGGTGTAAAAAGTTGTTGAAATTTGTGTAAAATATTTGAGTTCTTTTTTTTTTTTTTTTTTATATATTTGGTTGTAAAAAATGTTTACTTTTTTTTTTTTTTTTAAAGTTAAAAATAATTTCTTACCCACTCGTCACCTTAATTTCGATTTTTTAAAGACTTTTTAAAGTACTAATATATCTAGCCTAGGCTGAATTTTCAGCTATAGTAGACCTAATATCCTAGTTTTTTGATCGGCAGAACAATGGTTTAAATGGTTGAAAAAGCATGGCCTATTTTCCATATTAGGCCATGGGTCTGAGCTAGACAACCAACAATAGGTCAAAGAGCTAAAAGCACCAGTACTGTTGGGTTTTGGGATCTAGTTTGAGTTTTCCCTGTTTTCGATTTCAGAATCATCACACAATTTGTCATTCCTTTTTAAATAAGGGAGAAAAAAAAATATAAGTCCAAAATTGAGTTTGGTAAAGATCTATAATTCCTCTACCGAGTCATCATATAATATCTATGGGGGGGAAAAAGTAAAATAATATAATAAAATTTTATTCAAACTCTTGAGGATACAAAATTTTGTTTTTACAATTATTTTTTCATCTACTTTAATATCTTTTTATAAACTTCAATAATTTCTTTACAAATTTCTAACAACTTTTTTACCAATTCCTAAAAAATCTATACTCAAAATTCAATAATTTTATTCTCTTTAAAAATAAAAACCAAGGGCAGGGGATAGTTTGGGCCTTGGCCGTGTTCCGAAACAAGACGAGTTTCACTAAACCAGAGGTCTTCGGCTCAGAGGAAGTGATAGTTGTGGGCCTTGGCCGTGATCCACAGAAATACAAGGCTCGATCGTAGTAATGCAGAGGCCCAAAGCGTTGCGTGGGTAGGGTATCCCCCTCCTCTATAGCATTGGATAATTTAGAACTTTGGGATCCTTTCACCGACAGCAATACCGACACTTCAACCCGGATTTGATTCATTTCCAGGCGACTGTCCGGTTCTCATCGGAAGAAGAAATCATAAGGAGGCTCTTCCATGGCTGCCCACGCCCATCTCGATGATGTAGTATGAATTCCTCCAATCCCTAAACTACTTATTGTTTTTTAAGCTTCTGTTTTTCTTTTATTGAATGCGTTTTGTGAACGCGAAGGATGATGATTTCGGAGGCGATTTCCCTGGAACTCACAATACCAGGCGTTCCGGTTAGTTCGTTTCCTTTTCCTGCAACCAAGTGCTGATTCTTAACATTTGTTTTTTCATTTTTACTTTTTTGTCAGAATATTTGTTTAACGTTGGGCAAACTAAATTATTAGGTGATAAGAGAAGCTTTGGGGATATCGAGGACGATGAGGAGGATATTTTTGGGTCAAAAAAGGTAATGTCGTTAAAATTTTTGCGTTTTCTATGGTCTAGATGTTGTTGTATACAACTTAGGCGACCAGAGCATGCCCTCATTGAAATAGTCGTAGTTTTCTGTAATACTGTGTTGGAATTTAAAATGGTAGTAATGTAGTAATGTACAGCAGAGTGTTCGTATAAGAGAGGAGCTTTTATCAAGATAAAAAGTGCAGGCCTATCTAAGAATAGAGAAGGTACTTTCTTATTTGGGAAATGGGTTATATTAGAGGCACTGAAGTTGAACGAAAGTGTGATAGGTTTGTAGGCAGCCAGGCTTGTTTATAGATTTCTGAATGTAGGTTGCAGGGCTCTTGAACTGGGCCTAGCAAACACGGTTTAAAGTATTGTTTGGAGTTGACTGATTAAGGAGGAAACATCTTTTTCCGAGTTGTGAACCTGATTCATGGACTCGCTTAGTCGATTCTAGGAACTTTCCCTGGGATGTGAAATAGGGTGAGTCTGCCATCAATCCATTATCGTTGTGTAAAGTAATATTTCTGGACTGCATGGCTCTTTACCTATCCAGCATGCAGGTCTTCGGGGTGAAGCTTAGAGATCTCTTTCTCATGTCATCTATATTTGTTGATCATAAAGCAGGCGAAAACTAAATTAGAAGAGACTGCTCCTGGTGTAGCAACGGGCATGATTTTGTCTCTTCGTGAGAGGTACTCTTAAGATATTATCCAAAATTATATCCCATTAATTGTTAGATTCGATTGAGATTTATTAAATTCTGATGTTTATCCATTGTTGGGATTTTCTTTTGCAGTCTGCAAAACTGCAAGGATGATCTTGCAACATGCCAAGTATGTATTACTACTTGCAATTGATATCTTCTCTGTGTCCTTGGTTTTCCTTTTGTAGGTCCGTTCTATCATTTAGATGTTGTATGTTATGCCCAATGATGATATACATTTACAGGGAAAGATTACTATGCCTAAATTAGGGAGTAAATTCCATTTCGGAATATAATCTCTACAGTTTGTGCACATCACTGTTGCCTTGCTCAATTTTATATCAGTGAGAAACTTCAATCTGTGCTGCGCACGAAAGTGGATAGTATTATGCTTAGTGGTGATTCTGCCTCTCTTCAAAATATTTACTGGGTTTATGAGTTTGTCAATTTCAGGCGGAACTTGAAGCTGCAAAATCTGAGATCCAAATGTGGCATTCTTCATTTCAGAGTGAATCCTTTATACCTGCTGGGACTTCTCCTGGTGAGCCTTTTTTCAGTGGTTCATTCGTTGTACAGTCTGTGTAATATTATGTCTGATTCTGGGACTTTTGCATGCATTCTCAACACAACTGATATCAGTTTTATTTTTCTTTTGGTAGAACCCAAATCTGTGATCGATTATCTTCAGACTCTGAAATCCTCTGAGGAGTCATTAAGAGAACAGGTTTGGTGTATGTTGCTACTTTTTACTTTTTGTTGGTCTTTTTTTTCATTATTCTTTGACACAGATATGTTGGATCTCATCCATGTATTGTTGATTTGATCAGCTAGAAAAAGCAAAAAAAAAAGAAGCTGCATTCATTGTAACCTTTGCAAAACGAGAGCAAGAAATAGCAGAGTTAAAGGTAAGACATCTTTTCCTCTTTGGTTCATTCCTATTTATATAAATTTTCAATCTATGAATTTTATCTCTTAACACAACAAAGCTCGTTACAAAGAGCAGAGGAACCACTGTCATTGATGACATTGAAGGAGCTCAGATAACATCTCACTTGTAAAATGGCTCCTTTTCTGGCTTGAATGTCTGTAATATGTGTGATTCTTAACTAACTAGAAGATTTATTACATGTATCTCTATAAAGGTCCTTTGGTTTTGGGATGAAGTTGCATTTTCTATTGGCTGCCTGATTGTGACTAGCCTGTTCCTTGAAATAAGAACTGTTCCTCTACAACCCTGAGATGGCTTTTCCTGCTAGCTTCTTTTGGCCTGAATGAGAGATAAACTACTTGTTTCAACCTCATTTAACAGAGTTTAGGGCTTGTAATAGACCTAAAGATCTGTTATTATGATATTACCCTGTAAAAAACCTTATAGTTATTCAACAGGAAGTCTCCTTAGTTTCTTAGCTCTGAAGTTACCCACATTCCCAAAGAGGACTCCCTCATGCTCAAGCCTAGTGCATTTACAAGGGTTGCCAAGCATTAAATGTTGACACTGCAGCTTGTGTTAAAGACTTAGAATTCACATGTTTCTCCAACTGATGCCCAAAGAGAATTTTGCAACTCCACCTTCTTCCCTAATTTCCTTTGGCATACTATTTTCCTGAATCATATTATTCTGTGAGATTTTAAATAGCTTGGTCTTTCAGTATGTGGATTACCTTCATGTTCTTTTGCTGATTTAATGTGTATCTAAGACCAGTTATGTTCTTAAATTCCCAGTCTGCTGTCAGGGAACTAAAAGTGCAACTGAAGCCACCATCAATGCAGGTAAGATATGCATGTTGTTATGATGATGATGATTATGATTATTATTATTATTGTTTTAAATGTTTGACTTTTTTTTTTTTCATCTCCAGTTATGGTGTCTCTGAGACTTCAGTCTTTAATTTGTATACAAAAGAAATCAAATCTTATCGTCTTTTGTCAACCATATAGTTTCTTGATTTGTTACACTTGTAATTTTATTCTTCTATTAGTGCAAAATACTCGCTCACCAAAAGCCTAGACCTTGGTTGGATGGGAAGAATTTTCTCGTGTTATACAATTAGGGAGAATATTTTTAGGGGTGTTATTTTGGGTGTTTACAAAAGTGTTAGGGCCCAAAAAAAAGTGTAGAGAACCTTTTTTTTTTTCAGATGTGCATTTTTTGTGTTTTCAGAAGTGCGTTTTTGTTGTCTGTATTTACCCCCAAAAAAAAGTGATGTCTGTTGAAACTTGGGAAGAAATGTTTTGTGAGATGAGTTGGTAGTTTTATTTTTGTGATTTGTTGGTGCAGATGCCCAGATTGAGAACTTTTTTGGTCTTAAAACATGTTTGGATGGGGGCCAATAAATGTTTTATCCAAATAAAGCTTTTGATTGTTGCCAAGAATCCAAAAGCTGTCTACCTTAAAAAGCAATATATGAGACATGATACATTTACTTAATTTGGGAATCATCTTTTCATGGTTGGTTTTGTGAATTGTCCTCAGTGACTTTTAAGCCTTTTCCTAGTTTTTCCCCAGTTCTTTCCAAGATCTGAAGTTGTGTTCGAAACAATTGCACATTGTTCCAAGTTTCCCATTGCCCAAATCTTTTTTGATTTCTATATTCTGGGATATCTATCCTGTATGTATTTACGAAGGTCGAACGTGATACATTTTTCATTATTTGGTTTCTTTGGAATCAGGAGCTTGCTCTTTTTCTTATAATTGTTTTAATTGACTCACGAAATCTATGGTGATTAATTAACAGGCTAGGAGATTACTGCTAGATCCAGCTATTCATGAAGAGTTTACACGTTTAAAGGTTTGTGCCTGTAAATCTGATTTCAACTTGTTACAATTGCTGAGTGAGACTTACTACATGTACCTTCTTGCACTTATGATCTCCTTGAGACTAGTAGTTCATTTCCTACGAGCCATTTGGAGCTCTCCCGTTAGATGGTGGGGTTTGACCCATGGGTGTGTATATGCTCCTGCTTCCCACTTTTTTTTTGTCCGGTTCTAAGCAGCAAAGACTCCATTGTAGAAAGGCAGAATACACAAGAAGGCTGGAAATCTCTTCTACAAGAAGGGTTTTTGAAAGGGAGAATGAAAGGTGAAATTGAGAAAGAAAAGTACTCTATGGGAGAAGATAATCCTAGATATTACATTCAGCATAAATCGCATTCACTTGCTTACCTATGAGACGGAAAGGAAGTCATTACTATGAATTATAAATAATTTCGAGTAAATTACGTAATCCTTGAATATCGCATATGTTTTTCTATCTGTTGACTTCTGGTTATTAATTAGTTAGACTTCACTTTTATAGAGCAAAATCATCTTTAAACCAACATTTTGCTTTGTGTTTACACACTGCCGTGCTGCCTTTTTCTCTCAGGTTTGTCTTTACAGATTCTTATGCTTAAGAGGTAGTCAGATTGTCGAAGCACTTCTAGTATTAGCTAGACTCTCACTCTCCTAGTTCAATTTCTTTATGGGTTTATCTCAAAGTTGTTGCTGCTAACACAAACTTTTAAGGGTTCTACATCATATTGTTGAAATTCTTAATGCTTAAACTGCAATTTGGAGGCCATAACCCAATGCAAAAGTCTTAGCATTCTAGAAATAAAATTGTAGTATTTTCTTTGCATACTCGTTTTGTACATGTAATATATATATCCTCAAATTTCTAATATCAAAACATTTTAATATCCCCGGCCATTCTCTGCGGCATGATGCTGATTGCAGTTGACAGGTTTTAAGATTACTGATTTGAACTAGTAATTGAACTATCATAACTCATTTTATGTATCTTTGTGATGCCATAATGCTAGAATTTGGTTGAGGAGAAGGAGAAAGAGTTGAAGGAGAAACAGGATACTATTTCTGCACTCAGTTTTACTCCTCAAAGCAAAATGGGTAAGATGCTGATGGCTAAATGTAGGACCTTGCAAGAGGAGAACGAGGAGATTGGAAATCTGGCTTCTGAAGGAAAGGTGCTGCAACTGCATTTCCTTGTAGTAAATGGGAGTTAGGGGGATAGATGTTCATTCCAGTATAAAAAAATTCTATTTTTGAGTTTACACCGTCAATGAGGATTGTTCTAACATATATTTACTTAAACAAGATGACATGCACACATTTAGGTGCCAAATTTAATGCAACTCTCTGTTGATTTTCCTCAATATTGTCTTGTCTGCAGATGCATGAATTAGCAACGCAACTTGCTTTGCAGAAATCGCAGAATGCAGAACTGAGAAGTCAATTTGAAGGTTAGCAACATGTGAATTGTGTGTATTGTGATATGCTTGGCTGGGTTTCAGAATGCTGGGTATCAAACGGATTGAATATCTGTGTGGGTTGTTGGACAATTCTCGAAGTCAATCTACATTGATACTCTTTTCTCTGTTGCATGCAGCACTGCACAAACATATGGAGGGGTTTACAAATGATGTGGAAAGATCAAATGAAATGGTTTTCATCTTTCCTTCCTTTTCGTTGTTTCGAACGGAGTGAAATATCAGTTGGTTGCTATGCTTGTTTATATACTTAAAATTTACATAATAATTGTGTATCGTGCTATTATTGGCATCTTCTCGTGCAGGTTCTTATCTTGCAAGAGAAGCTAGAAGAAAGGGATCGAGAAGTTGAAAGGCTGAAGCATGAGTTGCACCCGAAGAGCCTATTCCTAATCGAGGAAAAAGACGATTCAGCTTCTGTCAAGAAAATTAAAGAAGAGGTGGTGATTTCCGGGGAAGCTGGCAACTGAGATCTTTGCAATTTTGTAACATTTGTTTCCCCCTTTCTCCTTGTGGTATGTACGTCACGGATAATTCAAATATTTTGAGGTGAGAGGATTATGTACAGTTTATTTCTGACTTTTTTTCGCATTATTTTTTTTTCTTCCTCGCCTAGTCTAGATAGTGTTTCCGAAGGGCATTCTTACCAATGTCTTACGGTTTTCTATATGGACCGGACGGGCCAGTCGGATGCGTTGAACAGCTCTTTGGTCTAAATAAAGGCCCAGTCTAATCCCAACAACCTGGCTGGGTCAAATTCTGGATTGGCCCAACCTTTGAGCCCGTACGTAGGTCGTTGTCCATTTTAAGATGTTACATGTAGCAAAATGCCGGAATAGGCTTCACAGCACCCATTGATTATTGTTAACATAATTTGCATAGAATCAATCATGATGTAAGACTGAATTTCAATCCGGTTGTATTTATATATACAATTAGTTGTTTATTCAATTTAATGAACTCTGGAGGTTAGCGGTCCTTTAATTATAAAAAATGTTTATTCAACTCTTTTTTTCCTGGAAGCAGCCTTCCAATGGGGCGCTCACTTTAACAAAAGTCCTTTTATCTCTGTCGCTCCCTCCATTTCGCTCAAATTAAAAAAACAGATGCTCAAATTAAAATAATAGATGAAAATTATACTCAACTCACGCAAATAAGACATCTTCGTTAACCTACTTCATCATGTAAAAAGTCCTTCTTTATGCATTATATACACAGTTTAGTTCTGTTTCAAGTACTCTGCTAAGAATTCGCTTATATTCACTTCACTTCCATTCACTTTAGCTACGATGGTATGAAGGGTTTTTTTTTTTCATTAGTCAGTTGTTTATTTACCAGGCTTACTTATATATTATAGAACATGTTTTGTAATGTAATTAATGTTTTAGGAGGGTTCACATAGCTTAGATATACCTAACTTTTGGGATTGGAATACTCGATCAGAAAATTTGTCACTTCCTGTCCAAAATTGTAGGATTAAAGGTAAGAAATGAACTTCTATGTTGTTCAAATTATTTTGTTTTAACTCTGAGTTTAAAATTTATTAGATTTTAATAGTTTAAGGTATATTTTTTTTATAGATATAAATAATATAGTTTTTTTTTTTTTGGTAGATTCTTGTTGGGCTATTGTAACTATTGAAGCTCTAACTGCTGCCTATAGACTCAAACATCCAAGGGAAGATCTACCAGAACTTTCATTACAAGAACTTATTGATTGTTGCAGAGAAGACGAGGTTGAACCCTATACCTATCACTTTAAAAAAGCTTTTAAATGGATTCAAACAAATGGAATTAGAAGAGAACAAGAATATCCTTTTCAAGGATCAAAAAATCTGTGCAAACCAAAGACAGAAGAAGAGGTAATATGAAGAAATATAAAATTTTTGTCTTTAATATTATTCTTATAAATATGTATTAAGAGATAACTTTTATCTTCTTGTAGTACCAAAATGCCATACGAATTACCAACATCATTAATATAGATAGCGACAATGAAATAGAGCTTCTTAAAGCAATAATGAGACAATCTGTAACTGCTGCATTGACTATGTATAAAGAATTCAAAGATTACAAAAAGGTGAATGCAACTTAAATGTGACGGAAATAGCAATATCAAATTTCTTCAATTTCTTAATTTTTTGTTCTTATTTTGTTGTGGCAAAGTATCAATTTTTTTCAATACCTTACTTAATTTCATTATTTTATTGTGAATTATAGGGAATATATGAAGGACCTAAAGACCCTACGGCAAAACCACTAGGCAAACATGCAGTTTTGATAATAGGTTCTGGTCAAGACGAAGAAGAAGAGAAAAACTACTGGTTAGTCAAGAGGGAGACAGTTGGGGAATGAGCGGATATGTAAAAATAGTAAGAAAATCTAGTCTACCAAGGAGTACACCAAAAATAGTTAAATCAACTGCGTATCCAATCATGTAAGATTATGTTACTTTCTTTTAATTACTGTTTCTCAAAACTTAAAGTTTAGTACTTTTTTTTTTAAGATATTTCTTCTTATTAATTTGGTGCTCAAAAATTCATTTGTTTAAGATACAGGTTACAATGTCAAAATTTTATTTTGAACTGGTTTTAGTCTTATTAATTGTTTCCCACAAAAACTCCAATGCGATTTATGCATTCGTCTCATAGGATGATAAAAGAACAGTACAAATAAGCATAAGTCAATAAAACGAAAGCAACGACACAAATAAATAAAAAAATAAGAAAAATCAAATGCGTTAAAGTATCAAATGACAACTATTTATCTCCACAAAATCAGAATTCAGGTCCTTTGCTAAGTCCGACGGCTTTTGAACTTCTATCCATTCCTTGCTAGAAGTCGATTTTTAGTAAATTAAGAGTCAAAATAGGCAAAGGCAGTAATGACCCAACCCGAACGCATATCAGTAAAGAACCCAATTGTAAACAGTCATATAAGCTCCCTAGTTTCTCTTTGGAGACTAGGGTTAAGGAACCCAATTGTAGTTTTGTTCAGAAAATGGAAGCTGGTAATTGGTGATTTTTAGATAACTTTAGCTACTACTCTCGTGGACGAATATGAGTGGGAAGGAATAAGGAAGCGCTGGCCGTGAGGATGATTAGGTGTAATGACCAAGCTATTTTTTTTTTTTCTTGGCAATTACGGATTTCATTTCATAAAAGGGAAGTACAAGGTGCTGAGCAGGGTCGAAGGCCTAAGAACCAACATGCCCAATGGGCCAACAACCTACAAGCCTCAAGGGCCACTAACAATTGGGCCAAAGGCCCCACACAACCAATATGGGTCCACAAACCCATTGTAAAGCTATAACCTACCGTCAATAGCAGTTTCAATCGCCTGAGGAGAGGAGGTCCAAACACCTCGATCTCACTTCCCCAAGGCTTCGTCCACGCCAGCACCGAGAAAAAGGAGGGGCACGAAGGCTCCCGACAAAACGTGGTGAAGGAGCGGGCAACCACCAAAATAGTGTCAGGCGAGTGAGATTCACGCGCCCTGTGAAGGGGACATCAGGTAGTCGGACAAGCTGCAGAGTGAAGATCGAAGGCCGCCGAAGGAAGTCCAGTGGTGCGTGTCCGCCATAAGGTGCCAAAAGAGGAGGGTTGCCATGAGGACCTCGCCAGATGAAAACCCCAAACCAAAGTCGAAAATTGCCAAAGACCAGAAGAAAAACAGGAAAAAAGCCAAGTACAACCTCTGATCGATCGGTGGCCAGCCAGAGGAGAGGGCGGACAGGAGGAAGTAGAGCTCCTTCTATGGCCTAGGAGAGAACAACGAAGATCAAATAGAAAGGTTGATGCTCCAATCATGCGAAAATTGCATCGGGTAGGTGTCTCTAATCATGCTGCCATTACTTCAGAGAGTTAAAAAGGCTTACCGACACCCAATAAATCCCTCCATAGTCTACGTCTATGTTCATACTTGTTATCCCCATACACCACAGAAATAAGACAAGTCCATTTCCAATCCAAGTCCTCCACCATACAATGAATAGCTTGGTCATTACACCCAATCATCCTCACCTCCAGCACTTCTGAAGTTCTTGGAAGTGGTGGAAGAGGTGTGGAGGGAAGAGAAGGCTGGTTCCCCCGTGTTCCAGTTGGCCACTAAACTGAAGAGACTAAAATTGACTCTTTCAGTAAGCTGTAAAAGGTAGAAATCAACTTCTCATTTGTGTTTCCACCAGTAAGTTTGCAAATCCTACCAATTCTATCATTTTTCTATCCAATCAACCAACTAAAGTGACTCATTCTATCTCAAATGATAAAGCTATCAGGTGTGCAACTTATTAGATGAAACAGAACTTTTTTATTTTCTTAAAGTTTCAGAACAGCTCGGAAAAAAAAAATGCAGTGAAGAGCAATGAAAGGTTTCGCGAACCACATTAAAAGATCAGCCATATTCTCAAGGCTTCAAGTATTTGCTTCCATCATAAACCTCCCCAGATGGCAGACCCTAATCCATTCCTACTTAGAAGAGAAACGCTTCAAGATATGACCTTCCCAAAGCCATTCCTTCTCAATGCATAGACCTAGGTGATCCAAAGAAAAAGAAACGTGAAAACAAATAACAGGAATGAAAGCTAAAAATAAATTTTCTTTAAAAAAAAAACTGTCAAAGTTTCACTTGAATTACTACCTTCTCAATGTCCAAACGAATAACCATAAGAGTAGTAATTTCTCAAAATAATGTCAGAAAGTTGGGAATACCTAGTAGAATGAAACCCTGTAAAAGTAATTCCTTACCCTGCTCATTCTCAGGAGGTTTTAGCCTAAAAGACAACACCTCCATCCCATCATACTGATCAGAACGCAACACAGCTTGATAGATCTTAGTATTGCCTCCAGTAGTAAGATCCCTGGCCTCAAAGGTTATAAAATACCTCACCAGATCCTGAAGCTTACACATTCCTTTCAAAACCTTCACCAACTCCATATCCGCATTCAACTCCTAAACAAGAAGGTAACTGTCAAAATACGTCATTGTTCCAGTAAATTTGTATTGAAGAGAAACATTATGCGAACTTTAGGGACTAGGGTAGACCTCGCCTCCGCCATTTTCTCTTTACTTTCATAACACAGCTTGTATTTATTTCGTGAATTCAAATGCAAATTTATTAGTGATTACATTCTTCCCCTTCCAGTAAAGCTTTAAACAATCCGAATCTGCTGAGGAAAAGCCAAAGCCATCCCCAAAATAGGTCACCTGATCTGGACAGGGGCTTCAGGGACACTCAATCACGCGCCACCGGAAACCCTCAGTAGTCTCATCCTTCCCTATCTCTCTCTCCCTCCCTCTCACGCGTGGTTAATTTTCCGTTCTTTGTATTTGTAACAAATTCTTAGAGACTTATTTGCAAAAAACCAACCTCGAACCGATGGTTGTACTCCTGGATTGCAAGCCGCGCCATGTCTTCGAAGCATTTGTACGAATCCTCTTCGCTTAGGTCTTGCGGTGTGATCATATTAAAATCGCCGAGGAAACAAGTGAAAGGAATATCAAAGCCCTAACACAAGGATCGAGTCGGTGAGAATAAGGAACTAAGCGAACGTTAGAGGAGAGATCCTACTTACATCACTCTTCTTAACTTCATTCAGGTAGAAGTCGAGTTCTTCGTCGGTACAAGGCCGGTCCTCATCATCATCGTCTTCGTAGGAAAAAGGCCGTTGATCCTCTTCGATCTGCGATGAATTCATTGAAATACAAGCAATTCTAAACCTCGGACTAGGAATAACTCTTTCGCCTTAGATTCGACTGTGTTTTTTTATCGTATACGTATTGGGCTTGAAGACGTGTCTTTGTTTAGCGTCCTAAAAATTCCAACCTTCTATTGAATTTGTCAAAAACAGAAAAGAACAATTTTTAGGGTAAACAACGAAATAAAAATTGTTACACTTAGAGGTTAATCTCAAATTAAAATAAAAATCAATTTCTTATCTACACTTTTTCAAAAATCTTATGAATTTCTATCAACTTATCTTATCCACATTTTTTTACAAACTCTAATAAAAATTCAATCTCATATCAACCTTTAAAATTTTTACCAACTACTTATCAAAACTCATAAAAATTCAAATCTCTACAAATTTTCTTTTCTTGAGCAAAAAAAATAATTTTTATGTTTTTTATATTCTAACCTTCTCAAAATTTATTTTTATGTTACTAACCCTTTCTAAGGTTCAATTCTTACTTTTGATTGGAAATGTTTTATCTATGTACTAACTCAAAGGAGATGCTTCGAGAAGAAAAAAAAAAAGGCACAAATTAGATGAGAGAAAGAACATCTTATACAATACAATTTTTGATCCCTTAGTTTTGCCTTCATTTCAAAAATGGTCATTGTATTTTCCAATTAATCATAAGTAGTCCTCGGTTTTGAAAAGAGTAAAAACCGTTCTTCCTTAATTTGCCATGCAGAGTTAACGGATTGATATGTCATACCCAAATAATCAAATCACATATTTACTACTATAAAATACTCACCATGATGTTTTCAGAAGAAATAATATGTATTTAATAATAAAAATGAAATAAAAGGACGATAAATCCAAAAAATAGGATTGTCTCATATTGTTTCCGGCAACAACAATTTAGGTTTTTATAAAATAAATGAGTAAAGAATAGGATCTTCGTATAATACTCTGGATACTCGTTGGATGGCGCAACTTCTAGATCCTAATCATATGGTAAAAGAAAGAAATAAACTTTTTCACCTTTGAATTGTGAGCATTGACTTCTTTAAGGTATCTAAAGAGGATGGAAAAGATATTTAATTTGGATAGAGAGACCCCATAATCTGGGTTCGATTACGTGACCTGAAATTGAAACAAATTAAGACAAATAACTGTTTAGGATTCTCTAATTTAGGGTTGTTCAAACTCAGTAGAAGTGCTGGTTATGGCAATAACCGTTACCACTATCAGATGAGTCGATCTTCAAATATTGGACCGCTACCACTACTATTAAGTGTGGTAACCGTCTTTGGCGGTGTCAGTTTTAGTGGTAAAGGTTCTCAATTACTGACATTTATATTGGGCTATTTTTTGAACCTTTTACGCACTTCGTCTAATTGTTTTTTTCTTTTGTTTTTTTAGTCCATTGAGCTCATATTAATAAAATCTGAATTAATGACATCCAAAATCAATAAAATTAGAGAACATATTAAAAGATAGCATGAGAAATCTAAAGCAATAAAATCCATAATCAATACAATTAGATAACATCTTAAAAGATCAACATTTATTTGCTATCAACATTAATATTTATTTAAATATTAATAGCGTCAAATATTGTATAAAACTACCAAATTGTCAAATATCTAGTCATTAAAAAGCACCAACGTTCCTTAAGCATGAAAACTTCTTTCAATAAGATTTGATAAAATGAAAGAGGTTAAGGGTTTATATTTACTTAAATTCATGGCTATTATTTATGTTAGGGCTGTTCAAATTTGGTAACAGTATTGGTTATGGCAATAATCATCATCGCTACCGAATAAGCCGGTTTCCAAATATTGACAATCGCTACCATTACTGTTAAGTGCAGGAATTGAATTTTTGATACTAGTGCCGATACCGGCAGCGGGAGAACCAGAAAATTCCGGTTCCCTTGAACAATCCTACTCCAATCCAATCAATTTAGGTGTACAGCTAATGAAAGAAATAGCCTGTCAAAGGGATAATTTAATAGATGAAAGGATGGATTTTGATTTTTGAACTAACTGTAGCTAATGATCGATTAGACATAACTATGAATCTTACGTTTTTTTTATGAGAAAGTTTTTAACTAATAGATGCTCATACTCAGATTATGTAGTTTGATTAAGTGTCCAGAGTTTGACGTCTTAGTCCGAGCAAATTCTTGACAAATCAATCAAGAAAAATATAATGAATGCAAAAACCACACCCCTCTTTCTAGAGAGAGAAGCTCTCTTTTCTCTCTAGAATCCTCCTCCTTTTCGGCCCCTCTCGCCTCCCTCTTCCGTTCCGATTTGCTCTCAAGTGGTTGAGTCTCCCAATAAATCCCCTCTTGTGACTCATTTTTGGGGTTTTTTAAAGCAAAGTTCAAGCTTAGATCCTGTCTCGAAGACCTTTGGCAGCCACGATCGGTATGGACGGTTTTAACATCATCAGACGCTTTCATTTGTCCTAGCCTGGAGCCGATACAACAGCACCTGAGACCCCATGCGCACTCGTGGACCTCACTCACCCACACCCTTTCCTTCTAGATCCGAGTTCTAGTGGTGGTTTTTGGCATGCATGCGCCGTAGGGTTGGATTCCGCACATCCTAGTGGTTCTATTTGCGGCTGGCCGGCGAGTGGGGTCCCACGCTCGTCTTCTAACGCGCGTGCATGTCACCTACTTGGCATTTTCCCCTCCTGGCCCGTTCCTCTCCTCCTCTAGCTGGTTATGCTGCTTCCCTTCGCTGTCGGCTTTCCTTGTTTTCTGTTGGTCATTTCAAGTTACTATCCTTTATGGGTTTTCTGCCCTTGAGGGTCTATGTATGGCCTTTTCGACCCCTTTGCTCATTAGTTCGTTGCCATGTTTTCTGTTGGTCATTTCAGCTTACTATCCTTTATGGGTTCTCTACCCTTGAGGGTCTATGTATGGCCTTTTCGACCCCTTTGCTCATTGGTTCGTTGCCTCTTTCGAAGTTTTGACTAGTCCCTTAGAGCTTGTTTTTGAGGTCTTTGAACCTCCTTAATTCATAATGAAACAACTATTTTGATTAAAAAAAAATCAAGAAAAACATAATGAAAATCACAACCAAACAAAATTTGAGGTGGATCACAAACAAAAAAACACAAAAATTTGAGGAGGAAAAGTCAAATGCATTAAAGTAAAACCTCAAATGGGAACTATCGTTCTCTACAAAAACAGAAGTAAGGGTTTAAGCAAAGGGAATTATTATGGAACCCCAGACGAGAGGGAAAGGCGGGGTTTCTGTAAAAGACCACGATTTGGGAATGGTACGTAGGGACAGGCTAGGTGGGGTACAAGACAAAAGTTTTTCAATTCTCTTCTTCTTCTTCTTTTGGAATAAAACTAGTAGATTAATGAAAAAAATATTACAATTAGGGAGGGTTCAGTCCATTAAATTTTCAAATACTTGAAAATAATGTAGCTGTTTTGCAGCCACTAAATTTAGGGGACGAGGCCCATTGTGCCAACTAGTGCGCAAGCAAATTTTCATCTCGCTTAATTTGTATGGCCATCCGGATAGCTTGGCCCTTATAACATCAATTACTTTTGAGATAGCCCAATTCACAGGTTTATTGGGCTTGTTCAGCGCATCCATTACTGCTCCTATTGAAGAGTCTCCTTCCAGAAGGAGATGTTGAATTAGAAGCTTCTCACTTTCTTCAGCTACAAGGAGAGGCTGGAGAGCCCCTTCATCTTCGGCACACAGCTTGATCCGCCGAGGGAAAAATTCTCAAGGCTTCAAGCATTTGCTTCCATCATAAATCTCCCAGATGACAGACTCTAATCCATTACTACTTAGTAGAGAATTACCTTCCCAAAGCGATTCCTTGAAGTATCCTGGACATATATCTTTGATAAAACCTAACCCTTCCAAATATGTCCTTCCCCAAGCCATTCCTTCTCAATGCATAGACCCAAAGAAAAAGAAACGTGAAAACAAATAACAGGAATGAAAGCCCAAAGTTATTCCTCATAATAATGTCAGAAAGTTGGGAATAACCAGTAGAATTAATCTATTGTATAAGTAATTCCTTACTTGCTCATTCTCGGGAGGTTTTAGCCTAAAAGACAACACCTCCATCCCATCATATTGATCGGAACGCCACACAGCTTGATAGATCTTAGTATTGCCTACAGGAGTAAGATCCCTGGCCTCAAAGGTTACAAAATACCTAACCTGCAAATCCTTCATTTCAAAACCTTTACCAACTCCAGATCCGCATTCATTTCCTAAACAAGAAGGTAATTGTCAAAATAAGTGATTGTTCCACTAAATTTGTATTGAAGAGAAACATTATGTGAAATTTAGGGTAGACCTTCGCCTCTGTCATTTTCTCTTTACATTCACAACACCGCTTGTATTAATTTCGTGAATTCAAAAGTAAATATTGTATGAACTAAATAATATGAGTTAAAATATGATATTTTACCACCAATATTTGTGCTTGAACAAACTGAAATACTTATAAAAGAGAGCAGAGTTTTTCTGTAGAAGAGAAATTTTTATTCTTAACCTTAAAACTTTGTGGGTGGTTCTAATAGAATACACAAACTTCTTTATATAGACAAGACCAGAGACTCTCACTTATTATTCTTACAACTTTTGGACTAACCTCATTATTCCATCCACAAAAAAATATCTAGTATATCTTTGTTTGAACTTATAATGTATCTCGAGAATGTAAAGGTTCAAGTGAGCCGGTTGATAATAGTTCTAGTAATACATTCTCCTTAATAAACTTGTTTAAGGTATCAAGAACAGACTTTTTAAAATGGAATCTCGCAAGTACTAATGAAACATCTTCCAGCGTTAAATTTGTTCCCTATCTGCTTGGTAGATACGAGAAACAAGTTGCAGTGTGAAACAGAAAGATCTGTACTTTAGCAAATACAGACTCATGCTGTCAGTAGTGCTCTCCAAGAGTTCTCCCTCCCCATCCCTCCCTTCCTTCACCTCTCTTCCCTTCTTTGATCAATCCTCCGATCCCTTCCCTCCTTTTCCTCGCTGATCAACACAAAATTCCTCTTGATCATCCTCTCTTTCCTTCCCACATCCTGTGTTAATCTCTCTTGAACGGAACTTACGTATAGCTCCAACTAGAGCACTCCCATTGAGCGACAATTCAATCCATCACACTTTCGACAGCGTTCATGCCGGCCTTGCATCGTTAGGTATATCATTCATATGGAAGAAACACCCTGTCTTGGAGTTTAATTGCTGGATATTTCCTGTTATTCTCACCGCGGCTTTGCTATTCCCCGGGGCCATCCCAATCCACAATTACCAACATTTCCAACGGGTTATATTGCTTCCACCAACCCCTTTGTGGTGAAGCCAAGACGCAAATGAAACAAGCCCATCAATGTGAGCCATGTGAAAATAATTCCAGCGGCTGAAAGACTAACAAAAAAAAGTATATATGAATCTCTTGCTGCAGTACTCTTCTACACAGATACACTGGAAAACCTGATCGTGAGGGGTTAGAATATACTTCCTTCCAGCCCATGTTTTCTGAAAGTTTTCTGGCATAACTACCAGCTCCAAATGAGATATTCAAGGCCTCAGCTGCAGCTGCTTCTGTACTCACAGCAGTAGGAGATGATGGACTATCATTTCCACCAATTATCGACTTCTTTTGTCCAGGACCCACTCCAAAACCCCCATATAAGGTTCTTCTCTCGGAAGTTGTGTCTCTGTACACAGGGATCCCACGCTGGAAAATTCATCGTGAAACACATTATGAGTTAAACAAGACAGACAGTGAAAAGGGTGCTCACAACGCAGAAGATTATAGAAGATATACACCCATACATTGGTTTAATTACACAGAACATTGCGCACAGTCCAAAATAATCCTCTGCTAACTCGAAATCACAACTACATTAGTGGTGCACTACCTAATACTCAGTATGTGGGTGTGGTACCTACTGACCATATCTAATCCCTGTGTAAACATCCATGCTTGGCATCAGATAAAAGGTTGGGGGAGGGGGGGGGGGGGGGGGGGGGCCCTGCCTGATACAGAAACCATCATGTGACGTGGTCAAATATAAGAGTCTTGAGACTTGAACTAAAGTTTGCGCTAAAGATAAAAATTTACTGTACCATCTATAGCATCGAGTTCCTCTCAGCACCGGCAATACTATAGCAAACGTCAAAGCCATCTTGACTTGGTATCAAAAGTCACCAGTTGCAATTATCCAAGTTCTTCAATAGGGTGTTTAAGTAGTGTTGCATATGTCCACGGCAAAACATAAAGCTCTACAGCTTGCATGTGATGCCTCTACTTCTATGTGCTAATGTTTTTCTCTTACATCTATTAAAGTATTCACTCTGGAGTTGAACGTGATTACAAATGAATTTTCAGCACATCAGCTTCATGTCATAACTCTTAAAAAAAAAACCATTCACCTTTTCAGATGCAAAAAGATAATCTGGCAACATAGACAGCGATCCTCGCTGCTAGATACTCCATCTGGGTTTTTAACTCATCAAATGATGCACTAATCCTCCTCGGCCGATTTAAAACCAAAGGACGTTACGAACGTTCGAACAACCCACGTCATTCATCCGCGTGATAAGTCTGTAGAAAAATGCGCTAACGGAGAACTAACGGCACCCACGCACTTTTCATTTATTCAGATTTTCAAGATAAACAGGGAAGAGAAAGCTCAATCGTCAATAGCTTCCCCAACCCTTCAACTCGTCTTGTCTGGCTATCGCCAAAATTCAAGAATGTGTTCGGTGCAATGCCTGCGATACACAACCATATGGGTTCCAGTTTATTTTATTTTATTTCTCATTGTCTGCTACAAACTGTTTATTTCATTTTTCTTAATTTTCTGTTACAAACTGGTTCAGACTTATGAATCTCATGATGTCAATAAAAGATAATACTTTCTCACATTTGTAAAGCTTGAAAGACAACCGAAACGAGCACACCAACCCATTGCTCACGAAAAAGAATAAACCAACAAATTGTTCAACAAGAATATATTAAAAAAAAATGTCAGAGCTCTAATGAATCACATCGTAAAGAGCAAGATTCGAACTGCAATGCAATCCATTTGCTGGAACTGAACTGAATGTGGTAAAGCAATACAACTGGAATAAAATTTAGGACGAATGAACGGAACAATAGACCTTCATCTAGTTACAATTAGAGAAGGAATTAAAAAAATTCATGAATGCAGTTGCTTGCAGGGAAGTCAATTATGACAAATCAGTGCCTCTGCCTCTCATGGGAAGACCAAGAATCGTTTAATCGTATGGATGATGATACAATGAGCGCTCCCATGTATATAATCGGCGTTGCTTTGTTAGAAAAGACGAAGAGTATGAGTTCAAAAATAGGTTCGTTCTCCTCGAAAAAGAGGCTTGCGGCTGAGGATGAGTAGTGGGGTTCGGTTAATATGTTGAGGCTTATTGTGCTGAGCGGTGCTGACAGACGGAGGAGATATAAAGTTGGAGATCTGGCCGCTCACATACGAACACGTCAATTAAAATGCTGAGACCCGTTTTGAGGTTCTCCCGACCCGTTTGAGGCTGACCCGCGATTGAAAATTCAAATCACGAAGGGCTGGACGTCGCGATTTTAGATCTTGAGAATCGTCATCATTTCGTAATTTCTGCTCCATTCTTTGCATTTTGCGATTTCAAATCCATGCTGGGCATTTCGCGATTTTATGAGCTCTGTTTTGAGGTACTTCCTGATAGTTTATGCAGAATTAAACTAAATAAATAACATGTTTTTAACAAAACATCAATCAGGATTATAATTGCAATTTGGATCGATTACTTACCTTGATACAGGAATTCAGGAATCCACAAGTTTCAACCCGCTTCACGATCCAATCCAAAGCTCCAGCGATTCAGAATAGCAACACAGATGTCTTGCCTCCTAAGGGATTTATGTCACTCTCTCTTTTTAGGGATTTCTCTAATAGGTTATGATGGCCAACCCTTGAATATAACAGTTATATTTATAGGCCTTGGGAAACCCTAGAGAGAGCATAAGACATAGGATCCTTAGGGATCTCAAATTCCAGCCGTAGGATTAAACTGAAGAACTCTTCTTCTAATAAAATTAGGGCTTCTACTAATTACAATCAAGTCCATCAACATATTGTAATTGACCCTGAAATTTGAGATTATTGCAAATATGCCCCTTTTACATACAATTAATTTCTTCCACCAAACTATATTCCATATGAGATATTAGGACTGGATTAATCATTTGGTTATCGAGGGCACATAATTCTAACAATCTCCCACTTGCCCTCAGAACCAAATATCACCATGTCCCTATCTCATGTAAACTTTGATTTCTTAGTTCACAACTCAGTTGGACCACAAAACAATTTTGAAATATATATAATATACTTTTATGTATTCATAAATAGTTTTGCAAAACACACCGGCCCGATTTCTTTTGGTCCAACTCTTATATGAAACATTAACTGAATATACTGTCTCTCCAAGAGACTGGTGGATTCCTTGTTGAGCATTCATACAACTCATCCATCACGCACACAACCCAACATGTCCGTATATAGTCCTGAATGGACATCACCGGTTGACAACGTCAAAGTATGTATACATAATACATGAATAAATACAAGCCTCTTAGGTCTAAGGACAATACCGAATTATGATAGAACAACCTTTAACCTGACAGTGATCATTTCCAAAAGGCGTTCTTAATCGGATCCTGTTCCAAATTCTTATGAGTTTATGTCACTATTTTAGTAGACACTCCCACTGAGATGTAGACACTTATCTTCCCAAGAGATAAACAAGAAAATTTTACAAAATTAAAATCGGTCTTATCCATTTTGGCTTTAACCAATTTTAATCAAGTAAAACTCCTATTTATTGATAATAGAGACCATAGGAAAAATTACAATAATTAATCCTTTTTAGCACCCAAAAATTGGAAGAAAATCCCAATTTTTTTTTAGGGGAAAATTCACTTTGTACCCTTAACTTTAAGGTCATTTCTAAGTTGCACCCACTTTTATTGATTTCGTTACATTAATACCTCAAACTACCATTTTACGTTAATTTCCACCCTTCAGCTCAAATTGTCGTTACTTCTCACGACTGACCATGGACGTGCCGTCCACGTGACCACTTAAACAATTGTCTTCCCGTTTTGCCCCTTCCCTTTAATGAAATATAAACGTTAAACATTTCCCCCACCCAACACAAATGATTTTGGTTGAAGTCGCTGAGCCCTAGCTTCTCTCCGATGACAAGCTACCGTGCGACACCATTTTCTTCTCCGGCGAGAGGCTGCAGGATGGCTTCACACTGGTAAATGTTGAAGCTTTCCTAGCTTATTTTGCATCTGTGTGTATATTTTATTACGCTCCTTCATGCATACGTAGTGGGTTTTTTTGATCTGCTATGTTTTGTGGTTTTGCAGTATTTTAGGCTTCTGTAGAGTTCCCCCAAGAGTTCCATATGGTTTTCTCTTTGATATGCTCGAGGTAGAAGGTTTTGCTGAATTTTAGCATCTGTAGAGTTCCCTAAGAGTTCCACTGTGGAAGTTGGTTTTTTGGATCTGCTGTTATTGCTTCTATTTAACTATATGGTCCTTTTTTCAGTTTGCAAAACCTCCATGTCTGCAATTGTTAATTTTTTCCCTTTTTTATTAAACTGTCTCCTTATCAATTTTTTCCGAATGCTTAAATTTCTACCTTTAAGACATAGAATTAATTTGTCATCTTAACTCAGTTTGTTAATGGAGTTTGTATCATGTTCATTCAGTGATGCACAATCATCACCAAGTACTGGAGGTTCGGTAACGAGTTGGGTTGGAGATCCCAAGAACAACCCTCTTTGTTGGTGTGGGGTTCATTCATGCTTGAAGACTGCCTACACAGAAGGAAATTTTGGTAGAAGGTTTTTTACCTGTGTCAACCACAATGTAATCCATCGTTTTCTAGTTCTATATTTTAGTAGGCACTCTTGTTTACTGTTGGTTTTTAAAGTTTCTTCATATAATGTCAGTTTGGAGATCATGCCAATTTTTCAGTTGGTTTGACCCTTCTATGTGTGTTCATGGAAGGAGGGTTTTAAGACGTCTTCGGGAGAGGCATGAGAAGACACACGTGGAGGAGGAGGACTCCTTGAAATGCAATTTGACTATGGAACGCAATCTCACAAACCGCCTTCGCTTAGAGTTGGCTTCCACAAAATTCAGTCACAATGAAGACTTGAAATTCTACGGGAGACTGTTGGTGGTAATTGTTGTGTTGTTCATGTTGCTGTTGCCATCAGTTTATGTCAGGGGAAAGGTAGTGGGTCTTTGCCCAGCCTTGGCACCATAATTGAAAAACTGTAACTTGAGTGGCGCACGATATGGACAATCTTTTGTAGTTTGCTTTTGAGAGACTTATTTTTTATAATCTAGTAATGGCATTTTGCAATCAAGGCATTAAGATCCTTAGTTTTTTTAAGATGTATTAGTAACCTGTAATGCCTCGAACAATGTATTAGCTTGCCTAAGTGCAGCCTTTTTTATTTTCAATGTATTAGTCAACTCCTTGTTGAATTTGGTTTTTGCCCATTTTCAACGTTTTAGACTCCATAAAGTGCAGCCCTGCATATAATGGCTTAATGAGCCCGAGCATCCTGAGCAGAACAAGCCTGAGCAGCCCGGACCTCTCTGAAGTATCATGAGCCCAAGCAGCCCGAGCCTAAGTGTCCCGACCAGAACAGCCCGAGCATCATTTTGCCGCATATAATAAATGATATGTGAACTTCGAACATTGTTCACAGATTCCATAATATGTACAGATTCCAAGATGCACAGCATTCCATAATATGTGAACTTCAAAAGTGCAAGATGCACAATGGTTGAGCAAACTTTACATAACCAGACCCAACCAGATAACAAAGAAACAAGATTCAGTAGCCATGTCTCAAGTGCAAACAGATTATACTTTTCACAAAATCACCCAAACTTGGCCCCAAATTGCAGCCCAACCAGATTAGCTAGGAAAGTTCAAAATAATAAAGAACTTATACATTTCACAAACTAGCTATCATTTCTTGTTAGAAGCCTTTGTCTTCTTATTTTCTTCAACCCTCTTTAAGGCCTGGTCAATGGTTGGGACCACCAATCTGCTAGAGCTTCCAGCTTGCTGCTTCTGTGCAGCCATAAAACCAGGGCCAAACTTGGCCCACAGGGTATCTGGGGTGGACCACGATATGGGATCTGGTGATAGCTGACTTGGTATATTTGCCTCGGTAGTCAAGTCTACAATCTCACGTTCCCCTTGGCTAGCCCCCCACTTGACTTACTGCCAACTTCACCTTGCTTCCTTGTAGACCTTCGATGCACTCTAGATGCAATGGAAGAGTCCGATTGTGATGCAGTGTTTCTTATGACAGTGAACTTTGGTGCAGCCCTTGTTCCTGCTAGATTAGGTTGAGAGGCAGCCCTTCGTGCTGTTGGATTAGGTTGAAAGGCATCTCTTGAAGGTTGAGCTGATGCAGTTACATGAACTAATGGCTAACCAAACACAGAATCAAAATGGAAACACAGTTAATAGTAATGGCATGACTCCTAATAAATAGACGTGTAGGAAAAAGAGAAGGCAGCTAGAGAGTACATTCAGATCTTCCACTGGAATTTCTGTTCCAGCCATAGAGCTTTGAGAAGCTTGGGAAGAACTTCCAGCTTTCTTCTTCCATTTCTTGTTATTTTGCACTGCAGGTTGGGTGGATTGACTAGCTTCTGTAGATGGTTGAGCTGGCATTGAAAATACGGGGGGACAACAACTACAGCAAAAAAAGACCATATTCATTAAACCAGTATACTTATTGTGTTACTTAACTAAAAAATGGTGGCATGTCATAGCTCATTCATTCCCAACTCATCCGCTGGTGCAAAAGATTCGTCCTTAATGAAAGGGGCTGTTGGAGCCCTCGTGTGTGCACGTCTCATCGCTGCCTTTCTTCTAGGGCAGGTCCTCTTATTGTGTCCAAGCTGCTCGCATTCTGAACACGTCATCGGTGTTCCAGTCTTCTTCATCCTTGTACTGTTACTGCGTGGCTCGTCTTGACCTCTCTTTCTGAGCTTTTTGGGCCTACCAGGTTGTGTTCTCACAAAAGAGGTTGAACCGAATCGTAGTTTGTTTTCCTCCATTGATCTTCATCAGGCATCGAATATATGATCGAGCTGTAGCTCAACATGTACATATTTTTGCTATACCAGGGGTGTACATAGTTTTCCGAGTTTCCCCCTGTCGTACAAAATCGCTAAATAGGCATGGGGGCACGGTATACCCGTCATGTCCCACTTTCGACACCCACATCTTCGAAGTTGTAAGTTAACCACAAATTGTTATATCTATGCTCCACTTCAAATAGGCCTTGACCAGCATATGTTGGTAGGCAATGGCATGACTCCTCTCTTGGCCTCAAGCTTGTCCAAAATCTTGGGGCAAATGACCCCTTCATACTTCTCCATGCCTCGACCTTTTGAACTGATATCGTTTCATCAGTTTCTTCAAATCATCTCAAACATGGTGATGATTGGCTTGTCACGGGCCTTCAGAATGTACGAATTGAAACGTTCGGTGAGGTTGTTAACCAGGAGATCAGACTTCACATCCGGATTGAAGTACGCCCTCGACCATTGTCTTGGGTTGATGTCATTCAGATACTTCCAAGCAGGTTCGGACAGCTTCTTCAATTCATCCATGATTGACAAAAATTTGTACTCTATGTACGCCGATGCAGCAGCTCATAGCTTGTCTTTCAGGGCGAGTCCTCGATGTCCAGCATCTCGAAAGTTGGCATAAAGATGCCTAATGCATATCCGATGGTTTGCATTAGGTATTACCTCCTCGAAGCTCGGTATAAGGCCTACATGACACATATAGGTAACTGATTTAGATGCACAGATTCGTTTTAGTATAATTGAGGACAAAGAGAAACAAGTAATACGCATAAGTACACAATGTATCAGCAAAACTTGTACATATTACCTTTTGACGGTCATAAATAAAGGACCAACCACAAAAGGGCGGTTGACCTAAATCCGAGATCAACGTCTCAAGGAACCAAGTCCAACTTTTCTTTGTTTCTGCCTCAACCGCTGCATCGCAATCGGATACATATTATCATTCGCATCTCTTGAAACGGCAGTCAAAAGTTGTCCCTTGAATGAGCCCTTCAAGAAGCACCCATTGAGTCCAATCAAGGGCCTGCAGCCCTCCTTAAAGCCTGCCTTCATTGCTGCCAGTGAAACATAGCATCGCTAGAAAGTGGGTGTCAATTCAGGAGGTAACCTCTCTAATTTCACCAGAGCACAACTGCCTCTATTGGTCTCCCTCAAGGTCGCTGCGCAGTCCCAGAGACGATGATATTGCTCCGAATATTTTCCAAACACTCTAGCTCGTGCATTTCTCCTAGCACGATACACTTATCCAGCACTAACATCCACCTTCCATGTCCTCTTGACTTCTTGACTTATGGACTCCACTTGCATGTTAGGCTGTGTTTTGAATTGCTCTATGTACTTATTGGTGATAAACCTAGATCCCACGAGCGAGCTTCGATACTTCCTCGTGCATCGATGGTTACCTTTGAAACTTCTGATTTGGAATGTCATCTCCCCTTTCATCCATCGAGCGTATACTTTGTACTCGCGACACGGTGCATCCCGACATAGGACAATCACCTTATCCGAATAGTTCTTCTTAAACCGTATGTCCTTTCCCTTTGATATATTTTCCTCATGTACTGCCTCTCTGAACAATTTGGAGGATGGAAACTTCATCCCGAGCTTAAGAATAGGGGCAGCCATGTCTGTCTCTTGAAACTCAGGGCCACGATATGGCTCAAGTAAATTGCTTGCATCTTCTGCCTCATTGCTGCCTTTAGAGAGACCAAAATATCACTTCTTGCGATATCAGAGCCAATACCTGCAGCACAGAGATGAAACGTTATTTGTTAACTTATGTTAGTAAACATTACACTAAAAAGTAAACATTACACTATACATTTTACCTTCACTTATATCTGATTCATGTTCATCAGCTTCTCTCATAGGAGCCTTGCCTCTCCTTCCTTCACGATGCCCCTCGTCATCACGCCCATCACCCCCCTCATCATCATGTCCATCACCCCCCGCATCATCAGCTATGTCATCATCACCTCTATCATCCCCCACAGCAGCTGTCTCATAACCAACCTCGGTACCAGATAATGTATGACCTCCAATTGATGATGGTCCCGCACCATGTATGTTAGTGTGGTCTACACCAACATCAAAAAGCTCTTCATCAGAGTTAAGGACTTGATCCCAAAATGGATCATTCAACCCCAAATGACGTCGTTCCTTTCCTCCGACATAGGATGTACAGCCTCCTCACCAATATTTATGCCCACTCCACTGTCATCGAATGACACCACGTACAACACTATGACAGACTGTCCCTCATGACACTTGACCATTTTCAGAACATCATGGTCTGAGGACACAAGCTGCAACCCTTCATCCAGATTTTTCGTTGGCTGCTTGTAGTAAACAAGATCACCAGCCTTATAACCAAATGGCTTCACAATGGCCACCAGCTCAAAGAAAGATAGGCAATCTGGATCGTATGGTTCATCGTACACGTCTACATCTCCCCCAACATAAGTGCACCCAAACTGCCTACTAAACCGTCCACCGTAATGCACCTCGAATAGAAAAAACTCAGGAGCCATGTCTGATTTGGAATAAAGCACCTAAATCAAATACATTTCATATATGTCAAAATACATATTAATTTATAAACATAGAGGACAATAATACAAAATATAATAAATGACAATAGTAAGCTGCCAATATACATACAGGACAATTTATAAATATAGAGAACAATAATAAGAATATAATAAATGACATTAGTAACTATCCAATATACATACAGGACAATTTATAAACATATAGGACAATAATAAAAATATAAGCTGCCAATATACGAACATAGAGCATTCCATAAATGTCCCCTCTAACTGCCTAGCATACACGGCAAAAATAGAAAAGGAAGATAGTGTGACAAAGTAACCAAACATGCTAGGTTAGTACTTTGCAAGGATCTTGATCTTTCTTTGAACATCATTTGTATATGATAGTGTGACAAAGTAACCCCCGTGACAAAAATCACTATAGTATAGAGCAAACTCGCTAGGAAATTCACCTGCTAAAGAATTCATTCTCATTGAAATAATATGTTTACAAAATGATCGAACATGATCTTCCATAATGTACAAGCCCTTAGCAAAGAAATTATGTAGTACAACTATTCAAAATGCAGCAATAATATCGTGAAAGATATTTTTGCCATACACTAAACAAAGGCAAAAGATATAGAGTCACGTGGAACACCAACCAACAAGCTTAACTAAAAAAGGTCGAACCTAAGCACTAAACAAAGTGACCCACCAACTAGATTTGGTCTAATTTATGAGTCCAAGAACGTGCATAAAGGGACCCAGACCCATTGCCATCAAAATAATGTACTTTAAGGTGTAGAAACAACAAAACATCTAATTTATAGGACCACTTGCTCTGACTTCGACAGTAAAAAATTGTCAGCCAACAGAATCAACCGTGGGGACAAAGGGGGACCACGGTACCCAGTGAGGTTTTAAAATTCAAAACAGACAACTGCAAACAACTTCTCCCTTTCGCTTTATGCATGGATGGACTTAAGAGTACATAGAAATGTCATGATCAATTAACATTCATCGATTTCGTCTAAAGCCCTAAACTTGCCTACAAACTAACATACAATCACCCAAACCCTAAAATAGCAGAGAAGAACTCAGCATTAATCAAGATCCGAAGGCCATACCTGTACCAAATCCGAGAACTCTTGAAATCTTGCAACTGGAATCACCCAATGGTAACCGCCGAAGACAATGGAGGCCACTGGTATCGTCTAAGAGAAGGAGTTCCTTTCAAACAGTTAGATAGGTTGTTGGAATGGACGTTCGACGACTAAAATTCATTAAAGGGAAGGGGCAAAATGGGAAGAAAATTGTTTAAGTGGTCACGTGGATGGCACGTCCATGGTCAGCCGTGAGAAGTAACGGCAATTTGAGCTGGAGGGTGGAAATTAACGTAAAATGGTAGTTTGAGGTATTAATGTAACGAAATCAATAAAAGTGGGTGCAACTTAGAGATGACCCCAAAGTTAAGGGGTGCAAAGTGAATTTTTTCCTTTTTTTTTTTTTTTTTTTCTGTTGGTCAACCGTTAACAGGTCAAACCGTCAACTGGGCTAGACCGGTCAAATTGGCCGGACCCCTGCCAAACCAGTCAGACTGGTCTAGGGTCGGACCAATCAAGCCGGTCCAGCTTGGCGCGTAGGCTAGGTTCACAACCTAGCCCGACCCAAGCGTTGGGTTGGCTTCCGAGCCCAGCCAGCTTATGGGTTAGAACCCAGCCCAATACGCAATTATTTTTTGACCCAGCCCAACTTTGGGCCGGGTAGGGCAACTGTTGCCCTACCTGAGGCACCAAGCGTTTGACCTAGGGCATCTCAATGCCCTGGGCGCCGCTGGCCCCTTGCGGGAATGCAGTTCTGGCCTGTGGCCAGCCACTGGCCAGTCTGGCACCAGCCAATCTCCAGTGGCACTGTTCATCTCATGAATAATTTTTTTTTTTGAAGTAATTCCAAACGTTTACTGTTCATAACTCATTATAAAAATTAATTTCATGAACAAAAACGTGAACAGTAAAACGAATTTTCATACAATAAAATTCTGCACTATTCATAATAGTGCGTGAACAGTAACCGGAAAGGGTTTTGGCTTTTGATTCTCAATCAAAAATTAGCAAGGTCCATATAATCTAACAATTGCAATCATATCAACCTGGCTTTGATACCACTGATAGTTTATGCGGAATTAAACTAAATAAATAACATGTTTTCAACAAAACATCAATCAGGATTATAATTGCAATTGCGGATTCGATTACTTACCTTGATACAGGAATTCGGGAATCCACAAGTTTCAACCCGCTTCACGATCCAATCCAAAGCTCCAGCAATTCAGAATAGCAACACAGATGTCTTGCCTCCTAAGGGATTTATGTCACTCTCTCCTTTTAGGATTTCTCTAATAAGTTATGATGGCCAACCCCTTGAATATAACAGTTATATTTATAGGCCTTGGGAAACCCTAGAGAGAGCATAAGACATAGATCCTTATGGATCTCAAATTCCAGCCGTAGGATTAAACTGAAGAACTCTTCTTCTAATAAAATTAGGGCTTCTACTAATTACAATCAAGTCCATCAACATATTGTAATTGACCCCTGAAATTTGAGATTATTGCAAATATGCCCTTTTACATACAATTAATTCCTTCCACCAAACTATATTCCATATGAGATATTAGGGTTGGATTAATCATTTGGTTATCGAGGGCACATAATTCTAACACTTCCTGTCTCTAATTTCATTCTAATTTTACCGTTTGGTTAAATCTAAACCAGAAAATTCTTGATTTGGACGTTTCTTCAGCTTTTCGCTTTATCAATTATGAGATGTTCGATTTTAGTTGCCACCTATTTTTGTTGAGTCTTCACAGTGTGCCTCTAATCTTCTAAAGTTAATCGAGTCTCTTGCTCAAGAATCCTCTAATCTCCTAAATTTTCTTACACTTGTAAGTCTTATGTGCAACTGTATCAAATACAAGGCCCACCATTTTCATTTCTCTTATACTAGTGCTTCCCGGGTTTTTGCTCTTGGTCTAATGTGACTTGGAGTGGGAGCACTTAACTGACTGTGAGTTCATAGAGCCAAATCCCTCTGGAACTGGATCTGAATATTCCTTAGCTACATGTTTTACCCTTTTGGCTTTTGTCCCGTTTCTTTGTTAATGCTACTGGTTTTTAATTGTTAAGGATATCTCTGTAATCTGTTCACCTAATGATTGCCAAAAATTACAGATCTTCTCTTAAACTTATAAAGGGGCCTAATGGAAGAAATCTACAGCTGCACTTCAAATCTCGGCTGTCCCTTCCTCTCTTTCTTGGTGGAAAGGTAAAAAGAGAGCAGGGTGTTGCAATTCATATTGTTTTGATTGATGCACACACTGGCTGTGTTGTCACATCTAGTTCAGAATCCTCAGTGAAGCTAGACGTTGTTGTGCTTGAAGGTGATTTCAGTAATGAGGATGATGATAACTGAACTGAAGAAGAATTTGGAAGTCATGTGGTGATGGAACGTGAAGGAAAGAGGCCACTTATGACTAGGGATTTGCAAGTGACACTCAAGGAAGGTGTAGGAACACTAGGTGATCTAACATTTACTGACAATTTGAGCTGGACCAGAAGCAGGAAATTCAGGCTAGGATTGAAGGTTGCCTCAAGCTATTGCGAGGGCACTAGTATGTGCACATGTACATTTGTAGTTCAAATATAATGAGGGTGTAATAGTTATGGTGATTGTTATAGAATATGAATTCTGCTGAGTCTACTACACGCAAGAATGACAGAGACGAAGACACACAAAGATGATGCTGATGTGTATTGTATTTAGCTGATTTGTATAGCTTAGTGTACTGGTGACATGTAAAAGATATATTTGACTTTGTATCCATAAAAGGTTAGAGGGCAGTATAGGGATGGATAAGTTTTGTTAGATTCCTTCGTTTTTGTATTAAGCTCATTGTACAGGACAAAATTCATTCAAACATAAATATACAGAATTTCTCAGCTCCTCTGTTCTTACATACTTCACCCCTGAACCTTGATCTCTTACAGTGATGGCTAGCAAAATTTTGTTGTCAATTTACAGATGTGCATTCATGTTTAGGTTCACTATGTTGCTAAATGGAAGCGCATCACTTTTATGACCAGTAGACAAGGACTTGGTAAAATAACAATGGAACCATGTTTCACAAATTTACTATGTGCTATGTTATTAGTAGCTGTCCTAATGTTATGAACGAAGTGGCCATATGTCTACATGCATTGGCATCAAAATAACCCTAACCAGCAAATTCCAAAAATGGCAACCCAAAATTATGTCTTATTAGAATCCCAAAATGATGTCTCATACTCCCAGTAACTGCTTTGGGCAAAGTAGTTCTTACTCAAAAGAGTTATGCAGTCCTCATCTTCTATACAGAATATATTTAGGCTGTTCAAGAGATAATTAACATCATTTTTCTTTAGCTCTACAATATATCAATGCACTTAAAAAACATCTATTATCGAACCAACACTCTATTTTGCTGAGCATCTTATATATTGTGGAAAATCTTAAAAACTTATTTCAGACCTAAAAGTAAAACTTCGTTCACCGGCCTCTTATGTACTCTGATGTAGGAACAACTTTGGGAATTCAGTTGAAGTGCCAATAAGCTAATTTTCTCCTTGCACAGTGCTGCGACTGTTCATCAACTGGGCCCCACTTAATCTTCATGCCAAAAAATTGAAAAAGAAATTCCTTTAAACTATCATGAAAATCTTGATGGTTTTAACAAGCAATCACACAACTACTTTCTCCCGTAGTGGACATATATGTATGAACGAGTTTGCTGGGTTGTGCAAATTGAACGAATTTGTTGGGTTGTACAAAATAAGGATTCAAACCATGGTTTGAATCGGAGACTTACAGGGGAAGATTCAAGGGCGAGCTGGGTGACATTGAAGCGCAGTGGGTCTGAACATTCAAATCGCGATGAAGGGGATGAAAAGATTCAAAGTGCAGTGGGTCTTTCAATTGCGGGTCAGCATCAAACGGGTAGGGAGAACCTCAAAACGGGTTTCAACATTTTAATTGACGTGTTCGTATGTGGGCCGCCGGATCTCCAACTTTAGATCCCCACCGTCGATCAACATCTCTCAGTACAATAAGCCTTAGCATATTAACCGAACCCATCAAAGGGATAATTAATAGATGAAAGGATGGATTTCAATTTTTGAACTAACTGTAACTAATTATCGATTTGGCGTAAATATGAATCTTATGTTTTTTTATGAGCAAGTTTTTAACTAATAGATACTCAGACTATATAGTCTGATTAACTGTTCAGAGTTTGACATCTTAGTCTGAGCAAATTCGTGACAAATCAATCAAGAAAAGTATAATGAATGCAAAAATTGCAACCCTCTTTCTAGAGAGAGAAGCTCTCCCTTCTCTCTAGAATCCTCCTCATTTCTTGCGGCGGGAGGAGCTCCGGCCCCTTCCGCGTCCCTCTTCCTTTCCGATCTGCTTTCAAGTGGTCGAGCCTCCCAATAAAATCTATTCTCTCGACTCCTTTTTGGAGTTTTTTTTTTCAGCAAAGTTCAAGCTTAGATCTCGTCTCTTTTGGAGACCTCTGGCAGTCACGACCGGTATGAACAGCTTCAACATCATCAGGTGCTTTCATCTATCCTAGCCAGTAGTCGATACGACGGCACGTGAGATCCCACATGCCCCCATGTGCGCATGTGGATCTCACGCACTCCTGGTGGTTCTATTTGTGACTGCCCAGCACCGGCCGGCGCGTGGGGGCCCACGCGCGAGCAACTCACCTACTTGGCATTTTCCTCTCCTGGCCCGTTCCTCTCCTCCTACAATTGGTTCTGCCTCTTCCCTTCGCCATCGGCTTTCCTTGTTTTCCGTTGGTCATTTCAGCTTATTGCCCTTTATGGATTCTCTGCCCCTTGTGGGTCTATATATGGCCTTTCGGCCCCCTTACTCATTGGTTCATCCCCTCTTTCGAGGTTCTGACTAGCCCCTTAGAGCGTGTTTTTGAGGTCTTTGAACCTCCTCGATTATTAATGAAATAACTGTTTTGATAAATAAAAAAAATCAAGAAAAATATAATGAAAATCACAACCAAACAAAATTTGAGGAGGATAAATAAAAAAAAAACACAAAAAATTGAGGAGGAAAAGTGAAATGCATTAAAGTGAAAATCTCATATGGGAACTATCGTTCTCTACAAAAACAGAAGTAAGGGTTTAATCATTGGGAATTATTATGCAACCCCAAATGAGAGGGAAAGGTCGGGGTTTCTATAAAAGACTGTACGATTTGGGAATGGTAAGTAGGGACAGGTTAGGTGGGGTACAAGACAAAAGTATAGCAGCCGACGAAAATATTTGAACACTAAAAACTTTGAGAATTGACAGCTAAAAAGATTCATTGCAATCAAATAGAATGTTTACTCTAAAGTACCCATGAATCTTTATTTTCATTTCGGTTCTATGGAATTTTTAGAAATGGAATCCAAAAATTTCGAGGAGAGAGAGGTTTCAGGAAGGAGGGGAGCAAGGAGGATGGGGGGCTGTCTTCTCGAATTGAATAAACTAAGGAAGGACTCCTTGTTTAAATGACCTAGGTTGTTTTGACCCAGGTCACAAAAAAAAAGGTGCTCAAAATGGCGATGTCTTGTGCCCTTAAATTTATTTTTATTTTTTCAAAGTTCGGAACTGGAAATTCTGGTATTTTTGGTTCCGATTTCAAAAAACCTGAAAAATGGTATCCGATTCCGATACCAGAATATGCCAGTACTGGAACCGGACACAGAACTTTCGTGAAGGCCTAGAAATTTTGCCCACCCTTAACTGAAATCCGTTTGGATCCACGTGATTATGTTTGAATAGAAATTCTTGCCTTTTCCCGCACTAATTCCGCAGCGAAGTATTTGGTGACTAAAGTTTTTCTCACTAAAAATATTTTTTGGTCACAAAATTGGTATTTCATTGCTAAAGAATTTTATGTTCAACATTTTAGACGCGAAATGGATATGTTTTTAGCACCAGAAATGATTTCTAAAAACCGAAAATTGTTGTGGTAGAATACCCCTTAATTTATGTGCTAGGTCTCAGTTTAGACAAAAAAAAAAAAACTTATATAGAAACATTAATCTTATAAAGGAATTTTTTAGTGCGTTAATTGCCTTTATGGATTTTCCTGCTAGCTTCTTTTGATCTGAACGAGAGATAAACTACTGGTTTCAACCTCATTTAACAGAGTTCAGGGCTTGTAATAGACCTAAAGATCTGATATTATGATATTACCCTGTAAAAAACCTTGTAGTTATTCAACAGGAAGTCTCCTTGGTTTCTTAGCTCTGAAGTTACCCAGATTCCCAAGGAGGATTCCCTCATGCTCAAGCCTAGTGCATTTACAAGGGTTGCCGAGCATTTAATGTTGACACTGCAGCTTGTGTTAAAGACTTAGAATTCACATTTTTCTCCAACTGATGCCCAAAGAGAATTTTGCAACTCCACCTTCTTCCCTAATTTCCTTTGGCATACTATTTTCCTGAATCATATTATTCTGTGAGATTTTGAATAGCTTGGTCTTTCAGTATGTTGATTTTTTGTTATTTTTTTCTTAACTCTTAGTATGTGGATTACCTGCATGTTCTTTTGCTGATTTAATGTGTATCTAAGACCAGTTATGTTCATAAATCCCCAGTCTGCTGTCAGGGAACTAAAAGTGCAACTGAAGCCACCATCAATGCAGGTAAGATATGTATGTTGTTTGATGATGATGATGATTATTATTATTATTATTATTGTTGTTGTTGTTTTAAATGTTTGACTGGGATATGCTATATTCTTGAATTGAAGGATTCTGTATCTTTTTTTGTTTTGTTTTCATCTCCAGTTATGGTGTCTCTGAGACTTCAGTCTTTAATTTGTATACGAAAGAAATCAAATCTTATCGTCTTTTGTGAACCATATATTTTCTTGATTTGTTACACTTGTAATTTTATTCTTCTATTAGTGCAAAATACTCGCTCACCAAAAGCCTAGACCTTGGTTGGATGGGAAGAATTTTCTTGTGTTATGCAATTATGGAGAATATTTTTTAGGGGTGTTATTTTGGGTGTTTACGAAAGTGTTAGGGCCCAAAAAAGTGTAGAGGTGTTATTTTGGGTATTTTTCAGATGTGCATTTTTTGTGTTTTCAGATGCGCGTTTTTGGTGTCTGTATTTACCCCCCAAAAAAAGTGATGTCTGTTGAAACTCGAGAAGAAATGTTTTGTGAGATGAGTAGGTAGTTTTATTTTTGTGATTTGTTGGTGCAGATACCCAGATTGAAAACTTTTTTGGTCTTAAAACAGGTTTGGATGGGGGCCAATAAATGTTTTGTCCAAATAAAGCTTTGGATTGTCGCCAAGAATCCAAAAGCTGTCTACCTTAAAAAGCAATATATGAGACATGATACATTTACTTAATTTGGGAACCATATTTTCATGGATGGTTTTGTGAATTGTCCTCGGTGACTTCTAAGCCTTTTCCTAGTTTTTCCCCAGTTATTTCCAAGATCCGAAGTCGTGTTCGAAACAATTGCATATTGTTCCAAGTTTCCCTTTGCCCAAATCTTTTGTGATTTCTATATTCTGGGATATCTATCCTGTATGTATTTACGAAGGTCGAACATGATACATTTTTCATTATTTGGTTTCTTTGGAATCAGGAGCTTGCTCTTTTTCTTATAATTGTTTTTATTGACTCACTAAATCTATGGTGATTAATTAACAGGCTAGGAGATTACTACTAGATCCAGCTATTCATGAACAGTTTACACGTTTAAAGGTTTGTGCCTGAAAATCTGATTTCAACTTGTTACAATTGTGGAGTGATATATACTTATTACATGTAGCTTCTTGCACTTATATCTCCTTGAGACTAGTAGTTCATTTCCTACGAGCCATTTGGTGCTCTCCCGTTAGATGGTGGGGTTTGACCCGTGGGTGTGTATATGCTCCTTCTTCCCACTTTTTTTTGTCCGGTTCTAAGCAGCAAAGACTTCATTGTAGAAAGGCAGAATACACAAGAAGGCTGGAAATCTCTTCTACAAGAAGGGTTTTTGAAAAGGAGAATGAAAGGTGAAATTGAGAAAGAAAAGTACTCTATGGGAGAAGATAATCCTAGATATTACCTTCGGCATAAATCGCATTCACTTGCTTACCTATGAGACGGAAAGGAAGTCATTACTACGAATTATAAATAATTTGAATATTTTATAAATAATTTCAAGCAAATTATATAATCCTTGAATATCTCTTATGTTTTTCTATCTGTTGACTTCTGGTTATTAATAAGTTAGACTTCACTTTTATAGAGCAAAATCATCTTTAAACCAAGATTTTGCTTTGTGTTTACAAACTGCTGTGCTGCCTTTTTCTCTCAGGTTTGTCTTTACAGATTCTTATGCTTAAAAGGTAGTCAGATTGTCGAAGCACTTGCAGTATTAGCTAGACTCTCACTCTCCTAGTTCAATTTCTTTATGGGTTTATCACAAAGTTGTTGCTGCTAACACAAACTTTTAAGGGTTCTACATCATATTGTTGAAATTCTTAATGCTTAAACCGCAATTTGGAGGCCATAACCCAATGCAAAAGTCTTAGCATTCTAGAAATAAAATTGTAGTATTTTCTTTGCATACTCGTTTTGTACATAATATATATATATCCTCGAATTTCTAATATCAAAACATTTTAATATCCTCTGCCATTCTCTGCGGCATGATGCTGATTGCAGTTGACAGGTTTTAAGATTACTGATTTGTAGTACTAGTAATTGAACTATCAGGACTCATTTCATGTATCTTTGTGATGCCATAATGCTAGAATTTGGTTGAGGAGAAGGAGAAAGAATTGAAGGAGAAACAGGATACTATTTCTGCACTCAGTTTTACTCCACAAAGCAAAATGGGTAAGATGCTGATGGCTAAATGTAGGACCTTGCAAGAGGAGAACAAGGAGATCGGAAATCTGGCTTCTGAAGGAAAGGTGCTGCAACTGCATTTCCTTGTAGTAAATGGGAGTTAGGGGGATAGATGTTCATTACAGTATAAAAAAATTCTGTCGTTGAGTTTACACCGTCAACGAGGATTGTTCTAACATATATTAAACAAGATGACATGCACACACTTAGGTGACAAATTTAATGCAACTCTGTTTTGATTTTCCTCAATATTGTCTTGTCTGCAGATGCATGAATTAGCAACGCAACTTGCTTTGCAGAAATCACAGAATGCAGAACTGAGAAGTCAATTTGAAGGTTAGCAACATGTGAATTGTGTGTATTGTGATATGTTTGGCTGGGTTTCAGACCGCTGGGTATCATGCTTTCAGTAGTTCTCCCTCCCCATCCCGTGATCTCCCTTCCTTCACCTCTAGAGTATGAGTATAAAAATACGAAGAGTATGAGTACAATGAGCATAATGTTGTTTGTTAGAAAAGACGAAGAGTACGAGGCCTTGATGACTCAATGAAAAAATCTCACGAGGAGCCCCTCAATACACTGACGAGTTGGGCAAGAAGAAGAGGATGATAAGCGACGTGAGTGTGTTTTAAAATTTAAATCTTTTTCGCTACACTGATGAGTTGGCAACATCTCTATCCTTTATTTCATATGGACAGTCCAAATTTTTAAGAATTGAATCCCCTGCATTACCCCAGGAATTTGAGGGGATCTGGATCCTGTGAACAACAAACATAATTAGATCAGATGTATAGAGGCTGACAAAAATCTGTCAACACTGAATACTTTGAGAACTTACAGCGAACAACATTCGATGCAATCAAATAGAATGTTTCCTCACTGAAGTACCCATGAAACCCTTATTTTCATTCCAGTTTCATTCTAGAATGGAACCGGAATTTTAAAAAATTGGAATTCAAAAATTCTGGCAAGAGAGAGGTTTTAGGAGAGAAGAGAGTGACAGGGAGGATGGGGCTATCTTCTCGAATTGAATAAATGAAGGACTCCTTCCTTTTAACCCAGGTTACTTACCATTTTTTTAAAAAAAAAAAGGGGGGCTCTTAATGACAACGTTTTGAGTCCTGAAATGTTTGTTTTTTTAAAAGTCCGAAACTGGAAATTCCAGTATTTCCAATTCCAGTTCTGAAAAACCTGAAAATTGATATTGGATTTCGATATCAGAATATGCCGGTACTGGAACGGACAAGGAATTTTCTTGAAGACCCGGAAGTTTTGTCCACCCTTAACTGAATTCCAATTGAATCCACGTGATAATGTTCGAATAAAAATTCTTGCCTTTTCCCGCACTAATTCCGCAGCTAAGTATTTGGTGACTAAAGGTTTTGTCGCTACAAATATTTTTTTGGTTACAAAATTGGTATTTCATTGCTAAAGAATTTTATAGGCGAAATGTATATGTTTTTAGCACCAGAAATGATTTCTATAAACCGAACAATTGTTGTGGTAGAATACCCCTTAATTTATGTGCTAGGTCTCAGTTTAGACCAAAAAAAAAAAACTTATATAGAAACATTAATCTTATAAAGAAATTTTTTAGTGTCTTAATTACCTTTATTTTAAGCTAATTATAAAACTGTTCTAAGCTTAGTTGACATAATTTGCATAGAATCAATCATCAATGTAAGACTCTAGGGATGGTTGTTTTAGTGAGATTTTAAAATTTGAAGTGTTTTGAGAATTTTTAGGTGATGTTAAAGTTTATTAGTATGAGAAATTGTTGACTTGTATTGATATTTAAATATATTCAGTTTGTAAATTTTAAAATTTATGTATATCTTAAAATACAAACCAAAGAATATCTCCAGAATGTCAATCCGGTCGTATTTATATTTACAGTTACTACGTCTGTTTATTCAATTTAATGAACTCTGGAGGTTACGTGGTCTTTTAATTAAAAAAAGAATGTTTATTCAACTCTTTTTTCTTGGAAGCAGCCTTACAATGTGACAATCACTTTAACAAAAGTCCTCTTTCTCTCTCTATCGCTCCCTCGTTCAAATTAAAATAACAGATGAAAATAATACACAATACTCAACTCACACAAATAAGACATGCCTTGTTAACCTACTTAATCATTTAAAAAGTTCTTCTTTATGCATTATATACACAGTTTAGTTTTGTTTCAAGTACTTTGCCCAGAAAGAAAGAAAATGTTCACTTCTATTCACTTCACTTCCATTCACTTTAAGATGGTATGAAGTTTCTTCTTTTTTTTTTTCTTCCATTAGTTAGTTTTTTATTTATCAGGCTTACTTCTATATTATAGAACATGTTTTGAAATATAATTAATATTTTAGGAGGGTTCACATAGCTCAAATATACCTGACTTTTGGGATTGAAATACTCAACTAGAAAATTTGCTACTTCCTGTCCAAACTTGTAGGATTCTCAGTAAGTGATCCTAAACTTCTATTTTAATATTGCTTTAATTGATTTTTTTTTTTAACTTGTGAGTTTAAAATTTATTTAAGTATGAGATTTTACAATTTAACTATATAATTTTTTTTATAGATATAAATAATATAATTTTTTTTTCTTTTGTAGAGTTTTGTTGGGCTATTGTAACTATTGAAGCTCTAACTGCTGCCTATAGACTCAACATCCAAGAGAAGATCTATCAGAAATTTCACTGCAAGAACTTATAGATTGTTGCAAAGAAGAAGAGTTTGAACCATACACCTATACTTATAAAAAAAGCTTTTAAATGGATACAAAAAAATGGAATTAGAAGAAAAGAAGAATATCCTTTTCAAGGGTCAAAAAATGTGTGCAAACCAAAGACGGAAGAAGAGGTAATATGAAGAAATACAAAATTTATGTCTTTAACATTATTCTTATATAAATGTATTTAAATCAACTTTTATCTTCTTATAGTTCCAAAATGTGATACGCATTACCAACATCATTAAGGTAGATAGCGACAATGAAGTAGAGCTTCTTAAGGGCAGTAATGAAACAACCTGTAGCTGCTGCATTGACTATGTATAAAGGAATTCAAAGATTACAAAAAGGTAAATACAACTTAATATGATTGAAATAGCAATATCATTTTTGTCGATTTCTTACTTCTTCTTCTTTTTTGTCATGTCAAGTATCAATTTTTGAATACTTACTTAATTTTATTATTATTATTTTGTTGTGGATGATAGGGATATATATGAAGGACCTAAAGACCCTACCTCAACCACTAGGCAACATGCAATTTGATAATAGGTTTCGGTTGAGATGAAGAAGAAGAGAAAAACTACTGGTTGGTCAAGAATTCTTGGGGAGACAGTTGGGGAATTAGCGGATATGTAAAAATTGCAAGAAAATCTAGTCTGCCAAGGAGTACACCAAAATATAGTTAGATCAACTGCTTATCCAGTCATGTAAGATTATGTTACTTTCTTTTTATTACTGTCTTTTTTGGTACTTACTTTTTTTAGATATTTTTTCTTATTAATTCGGTGCTTCATTTGTTTAGAACACCCCAATATTTTAAGCTAAAATTATAAATCTGTTCTAACTATTACAATGTCAAACTTTTATTTTGTACCAATCTTTTATGTACGTATCAGATGTGAAGTGTAGGTCATCATATTTGCTCAGCTAAGTATTCTAGTTCAGAAAATGATAGCCATTAGTGCTTTTTGGATAATTTAGCCACTACTCTCGTGGACGAATATGAGTGGGAAGGAATAAGGAAGCGCTGGCCGTGAGGATGATTAGGTGTAATGACCAAGTTATTCATTGTATGGTGGAGGACTTGGATTCGAAAATGGACTTGTCTTATCTGGTGGTGTATGGAGGAGAACAAGTATGAACAATTGACGTAAACTATGGAGGGATTTATTGGGTGTCGGTAATGGCATTAACATCTCGTGGGTGGTCCTGGGAGATATGAATACCATGTACGCTCTAGAGATGAGGCTCCTCGCAATGGCCAGCATGGAAGAATGACTTGCGTGTGTTCATGGAACAAGCTGAATTGTTGGATCTAAAGTACAGTGGTCAGACAATGATCAAATAGGAGGGTTGATGCTCCAATCATGCAAAAGCTGCATCGGGCATTGATTAATGAGAAGTGGGATGATGTTTTTGATTTATCAAGTGCAATCTTTCATGCGGCAGGTGTCTCTGATCAATGTGATCATGCGGCCATCACTGTCAAATTACTTCAGAGAGTTAAAAAGGCTTACCGACACCCAATAAATCCTCCATAGTCTACGTCTATGTTCATACTTGTTCTCCCCATACACCACAGAAATAAGACAAGTCCATTTCCAATCCAAGTCCTCCACCATACAATGAATAGCTTGGTCATTACACCCAATCATCCTCACCTCCAGCACTTCTGAAGTTCTTGGAAGTGGTGGAAGAGGTGTGGAGGGAAGAGAAGGCTGGTTCCCCCGTGTTCCAGTTGGCCACTAAACTGAAGAGACTAAAATTGACTCTTTCAGTAAACTGTAAAAGGTAGAAATCAACTTCTCATTTGTGTTTCCACCAGTAAGTTTGCAAATCATATCAATTTTTCTATCCAATCAACCAACTAAAGTGACTCATTCTATCTCAAATGATAAAGCTATCAGGTGTGCAACTTATTAGATGAAAACAGAACTTTTTTATTTTCTTAAAGTTTCAGAACAGTTAGAAAAAATGCAGTGAAGAGCAATGAAAGGTTTCGCGAACCACATTAAAAGATCAGCCATATTCTCAAGGCTTCAAGTATTTGCTTCCATCATAAACCTCCCAGATGGCAGACCCTAATCCATTCCTACTTAGAAGAGAGAGATTGACCTTCCCAAAGCCATTCCTTCTCAATGCATAGACCTAGGTGATCCAAAGAAAAAGAAACGTGAAAACAAATAACAGGAATGAAAGCTAAAAATAAATTTTATTATAAAATAAAACTGTCAAAGTTTCACTTGAATTACTACCTTTTCAATGTCCAAACGAATAACCATAAGAGTAGTAATTTCTCAAAATAATGTCAGAAAGTTGGGAATCCTAGTAGAATGAAATCTTGTGTAAAATAATTCCTTACCCTGCTCATTCTCAGGAGGTTTTAGCCTAAAAGACAACACCTTCATCCCATCATACTGATCAGAACGCAACACAGCTTGATAGATCTTAGTATTGCCTCCAGTAGTAAGATCCTGGCCTCAAAGGTTATAAAATACCTAACCAATATCCTGAAGCTTACACATTCCTTTCAAAACCTTCACCAACTCCATATCCGCATTCAACTCCTAAACAAGAAGGTAACTGTCAAAATACGTCATTGTTCCAGTAAATTTGTATTGAAGAGAAACATTATGCGAACTTTAGGGACTAGGGTAGACCTCGCCTCCGCCATTTTCTCTTTACTTTCATAACACAGCTTGTATTTATTTCGTGAATTCAAAAGCAATTAGTGCAAATTTATTAGTGATTACATTCATGTTCCCCTTCCAGCTTAAAGATCTTTAAACAATCCGAGATCTGCTGAGGAAAAGCCAAAGCCATCCCCAAAAGTAGGTCACCTGATCTGGACAGGGGCTTCAGGGACACTCAATCACGCGCCACCGGAAACCCTCAGTAGTCTCATCCTTCCCTATCTCTCTCTCCCTCCCTCTCACGCGTGGTTAATTTTCCGTTCTTTGTATTTGTAACAAATTCTTAGAGACTTATTTGCAAAAAACCAACCTCGAACCGATGGTTGTACTCCTGGATTGCAAGCCGCGCCCTGCCTTCGAAGCGCTTGTAAGCATTCTCTTCGCTTAGGTCTTGCGGTGTGATCATATTAAAATCGCCGAGGAAACAAGTGAAAGGAATATCAAAGCCCTAACACAAGGATCGAGTCGGTGAGAATAAGGAACTAAGCGAACGTTAGAGGAGAGATCCTACTTACATCACTCTTCTTGACTTCATTCAGGTAGAAGTCGAGTTCTTCGTCGGTACAGGACCGTTCATCTCTCTTTTCCCTTTGTTTCGCCTGCGTTTATTTATAGCATACGAATTGGGCTCGAAGACGTGTCTTTGTTCGGAATTCAGCGTCCTTAAAAGTTAAAAATTCCATAGTGGAAAGTCACTTTTGCCCTCTTTCACTATCATTGAATAGGTGTGTGAATTACTAATCTTAAAATATTAGACTCTCCAATTTCAATAATTAATTAAATTAAATTAAATTTGATGGTCAAAATTATACTACATAGTTTATTCATAACACATGTGATATGAGTTTAATCATTGAATATTTTTTCGAGACACAAATTGATAAAATTTAATAATGCTTAAACTCAATGTATCAAAAATAGTAGTTTAAATCCATATTTGAAATTGTATTGGTAGTTAAAGGGTTCAAAATGATTTTTTTTCCAAATTTTCAACCTTCTATTGAATTTGCAAAAAGAAAAAAAAAATTAAGGTAAACAACAAAATAAAATTTTTTTAAGCTTGGAAGGTTAATTTCAAATTCAAATAAAAATTAATCTTCCATCTACACTTTTTCACAATCTCGAATATAATTTAATGGTAAGAAATTTTATCAATTTATCTTATCTATATTTTTTTTATAAACTCTAATAAAAATTAATTTCATATTAAATAACCTTTAAACTTTCCGGCCTTTCTGGGTTTTATATCCTTTTAAAAAATAGTTTTTGATAAACAACAAAATAAAGAAGATTTTATAAAAATACTCACCAGGACATTTGAGCAGAAATAGTATGCATTTAATAATACAGAAAAGAGTCTGATTATCCCTAAATCCAATGTAAGTTTTTCTATTTTTACTTGCTCTCCCGCCGCAATCGAATGAGAATGGATAAGAGGCTTGTGAGATTGACGTGAGGGGGAATGGATGGCTATATTTCTGGGAGCAAACTTCAGGCAAATCTGAAGCACATGGATGCAAGTTATGCCTGAGAATGAAAGATAATTTCAAATCCGCTTTGTTTACGAACAAGGAAACTATAAGTAATGCAACTATGAATCTCATGGAGAGTTCGATCCTGGCTCAGGATGAACTCTGGCGGCATGCTTAACACATACAAATCGGACGGAAAGTGATGTTTCCAGTGGTAAACGGGTGAGTAACGCATAAAAACCTGCACTTGGGAGCGAAACAACAGTTGGAAACGGCATGGCACCAGAAAATAGGATTATTTCATATTCTTTCGAGCAACAACAATTTATAAATGCTTATATAAGGATCTTCATATAATACTCTGGATATTCGTTGAGTGACGTAACTTTTAGATCACTACAAGAGATTTGTCGTTTAGCAACGAATTTATCAGCAACGAAATTAGTTTTGTAGCTAAAACTATACTTTTCGCGGCATAAATATTGTTTCGTCGCTAAAAATTTATGCTGCGTCGCTAAAACTGTTTTTAGCGATGATTTTATCAGCGATAACTCAATTCTGTCGCTAACAGACCATTATAGCGACGACGTTATCAGCGACTAATTGAATGTTGTCGCTAAAAATATCTCTTTTCCGACAAAAATATTATTTCACCGCTGAATGCCTAAAACACATGCGTTTAGCGACTAAATTCTATATTCCTCGCTAAAAGCTTTATCAGCGACGAATTCAATTTTGTCGGCACATTTCAAAACGGGTGGAGAGCGAGGGAAAATATGAGTTACCCAAATGTTTAAATGTTTTAAGGGGAAGACAAAATTTTAAACGCATTTTTTTTGAACTCCACTTTCAGATTTGGAATGGCATCGCAATTCTCTCTCAGCGGTTTTCGTCTCTTTCGGTGTTTGTAGGCGTGTTTAAGCTCAGACCGATCTGGGTAAGCTCTTCGCTTTGCCTCTGTCTTCCCTCTTCTCCTCTATTTCTTTATTTTTTGGATCCTTGCTGTATCTTTCCCCTAATTCCTTTTTTTGATCTGGGTAAGCTCTTCGCATTGCCTCTGTCTTCCCTCTTCTTCTCTATTTCTTTATTTTTTTGATCCTTGTTGTATCTTTCCTCTAATTCCTTTTTCTGTCGTCTTGTTTGTGGGCACGGAGACCCATTTTGTTGAGGTGAGTGATCTGAATCAGCTCGTGCGGGAGGTTTGTGGGAGCAAAATAGAGCTTGGAATTACGCCGCGCGCAAGACGCACACGTGAGGTCGCTCGCATGCGGGGTCGCGCACAAGCTGGCGCGCTCGGGGAACGCGCGGGGGGCTTGCGCGCGGCCCCGCGTGTGCGGCTTGCGCGCAACTTCGCGTGCATGGCTTGCGCGCGGCCTTGCGCTCAGGACCCGCGCGAAATTCCAGCGCCCCCACGCGCAAGTGGCGGGAGCCGTGCGCGACTTGCCTCACTACCGTGACCTCGACCCTCCGATCTACCACTGATCTCTCCATTTCAGTGACTCATCCAAACCGTGAGAAGCCTAGATCTACCCTCCAGGTAATCTGTGCTCGTTTGTGGGTTTTTGGCGCTCGTTGGAAGGAATGAAGCGAGCTACTGTTGTTAGCTGTGGTGTGGGCTGTGATTTGGTGGTTGGAAGATAAATTTTGGCTTGCTGTTGTGGTTGTGATTCGGTGGTTGGAGGATAAATTTTGGCTTGTTAGTTGTATTTTTATTGCTTGTTCATCCCATTTATGTATACGACATTTTTGTTCATATCAATAAAATTGTGGATTCAATATGGTTAACTGTGTTGCTTGAGATTTTTTTTTTCGAGATCCATCTTTCTATGAAAATTTTTGGTATCAGAACAGGGTCATTTGATATGAAAAAAAAAAAAAATCGACCGAATTAACAATCGGGAGCTAAAAATGGATATCATAAGAGGATCACTTGCGACAAAAATGGCACCGTAGCTAATTTCGGAATGAATAGCGACGAAAATGGCATCAGGGAAAGAGGGTAAGGGCGACATGTTAGATTTGTTTTCTGGCGACGTCAAATGAAGTCGCTAATTCTAGAATGAACGGCGACGAGAGAAAAAATGTCGCTAGATATGTATAGTGACGCGGTATCTGCGACGGTGCTTCGACATTTGTTATTTAGTCGTTAGTTTGTTGTTGCGACGATTTTTCTCCTTTTACCGACAATTGACGCTGGCCGCTTTAGAGCAAAATTCTTGTAGTGGATCCTAATCATAATGTAAAAGAAAGAAATAAAATTTTTCACCTTTGAATCGTGTGCATTGACTTCTTTGAGATATCAAAAGAGGATGGAGAAGATATTTAATTTGGACAGAGAGGCCACATAAATCTAGGTTCGATTACTATACCCGACACTGAAACAAGACTAAGGCTCCGTTTTTCAACATAAAGTAATTTTTTTTTTACAGTAGAAATGTATTATATGTTTCAAAGTCGTAATTTAATTTCCGGTGTTTAGTTTTTATATCAAATATATATTTTTAAAAGTATTTTTCAGTAAAGTTTTTCTCGAGTTCATATTTCAAAACCTGACCGACCCCAAAAAAAAGTTAAAAAAATCGAAGTCGAGTTCCTTTGAGTGCTTTGGTTTCGAGTTAGAGACTCAAACACGTACCTGATTTTCTCGAGTTTATGTTTTAAAACCCTAATCCCGACCTTGAAAAAAAAACCGTTTGAGTAAGGTTCCTTTGAATACTTTGGTTTCGGGTTACAGACCGAATATGAACCTAATTTTTCTCGGGTTCATGTTTCAAAACCCGACCCCAACCCTAAAAAAAGTTAAAACCGTCAGGGTCTGGTTCCTTTGAATGCTTTGATTTCAGGTTAGAGACCCGAACACGAACTTGATTTTTCTAAGGTTCATGTTTTAAAACCCGACCACAAAGTAACTCGACCAAATTAGGTTGAACCAGATAGGTTTCAGGTCAGGAGGTTGACTCGATGGGTTTTTAGCCATCCCTAAAACAAGAAGATGCAGGTCAGGAAAGAAAATTCACTAGTTTCAAAAAGTAAACCACTTTCATGAAAAAGTGGAGTTTGAGTTTTAAGGTTGATCGTATTTTACAAAACTCTTCAAACAGTCGAAAATATGAAAAGTACTTTACAGAAAGTAAAATACGGCAAAACAAACGGAGCCTAAGTGTTTACGATTCTCCAATCCAACCTATTTAGGTGTATCGCAAATGAAAGAAATAGGCTCGAAAGGGGATAATTTAATAGTACAAATGATGGACTTCGATTATTGGACTAACCGTAGTTACTGATTAGGACTAAATCTGAATCTTACTTGTTATGAGCAAGTTCTTGACTAATAAAATAGTCAACTGTACCACTTAAATGTATCGACTTCATGCTAAAAAGATCAAATTTAGATAAGTCAAAATCAAACTTCACATACGCAGAAAAAGCTAAAGTCGAAGAAAATATCAATCCAATATGAGCATTTGATTGCATAATTTTTTGAATTTAAAGGGTGCATATGATTATTTTATTTTGTCTGCAATTAAGTTTTGATAGATGAGATTTTAATTATATTTAAATTAAAAAAAATTTAAGTAAAATAATAATTTTACAAGCAAACAAATAATAATTTTATAAGCAAACAAACATACCCTTTGATGGGCCATAATATGACCGGCCCAACCCATCTAGACACACGAGCCTATATGCAGTCTCATCCACGGCCAAATGCGCATTCTAGACCCTCAGCACACATAAGCGTAAGTTAACCTCTCTAATATTCTAAGAAAGATAAGGGCTCAAGAGGCTTCAGAACTCTAAGTAAGACAATGAGTCCTGAAGCCCACACCCCTGGACTCCTTTTAGGACTCTAGCACCCCCTTTTATAAATAACAAGTATCCCATTATATTTTTCAAAGCTTAATTACTTCTCTAGACTAAACACTTCTCAAGACTTAACTTTGACATCGAAGTCTCCACATCCGACGCCACCCTCGTCTTTTTATTCCTTTCAGGTCTAATTGGCTCCAGCTCTTAGTGATTTTGGCATCATCACCCTTAAATGTTCGGAATTAGACGTGATATTCCCTGTATAAACAAGTTCTTGATAAATCAGACGAGGAAAATCTAATGACAATCACAACGAAACAAAAATTTGAGGAGGAAACTTCAAATGCATTAAATAATATCAAATCGCAACTATCTTGTCTCTATAAAAACAGAAATCAGGTTTGAGGAGAGGGAATGGGAAGGGGTATCTGTAAAAAACAGTGTACGATTTGGGAATGGTAGGGAGAGTTAGGTACAAATGTTTTTCAATTATCTTAAAATAGTACTATCTAAACATAAACATGTGCCCGAGGACAAAATGCTTGTGAAACTTCTTAAGATTGCTGGTTTCGTCTTTTCCATTTTGGTCGAATGACGGGGCTGATGGCTGCAATAGTACTGAATTGAAGGAGCAACAAAAAAAAAATATTTAAAGGAGAATTAAAGATTCCTTTAAGAAGTAGTATATTTGATGAGTTCATGAGTTGTATAATTTATGCTTTGATGGATCTTGTCTCACATTAATAGAGGCTGCTCTTTGAGATCTTTTCGAATATACCTTAAAAAAATAAATTATAATTTATCCAGAAAGATGTTCTGGGAGTCTCAATATGGTCCATCTAAAGATGGGCGGAACGGATAGATTCTAAAGCTTATTCGAACAAAACTCAACCATTTTTTTTTGTCCTGAAAAAGGTCAATGCCCATCAAGTTAAGATAAAGGATCACTTAGAAAGAAAGAAAAAGTTATAATTTGTCTAATTACTCCTCATAACTTTTAGAAGACATCAATCATAATTTGTCTAATTATGCCTCATAATTTTCTAATTTGTGATTGTAAAGAAAATTTGAGGCTTTTGTGGAAACTGTGAAGTCCAATTTGTAGCAACTCAGTCCCTGGTAATTCAAAATCCCAAATGATTTTTTGCTATGTCTAACGGCTTTTAAAGTTCAATCTGTTTCCCTGGTAGAAGTGTATTCCCTAATGGTTTGTTACCAACTCTGACGGCTTTTGAAGTTCAATCTGTTTCCACGCAAGAAGTCCATATTTAGCAAATTATGAGCAAAAATAACCAAATGCAGTAACTATCACGTTTGATGCAAATGATGGTGTTTGGATTAAATCCTTTGTCCAATTAGACCCCAAAACGCATAGCGGTGATTAACGGTACTAGCAGTGCCAATTTTGTAAAAATCGATAGACCCCAATAACCGGCCATGCCGGTGACAGTTTTGCTGATAACAGTTACACAGTAACCATGTACACCATTTGGCAAGTTGGTGACGCCGCAACAGAGGAGAGGCAACGGCTGTCGGCTGGGAGAGAGGGCCAGATAAGGGTGCGGCACAAAGGGTAGGGAAGAAGGGGGCTAGGGGCATGAGCAGAGCAATCGAGATTTTTCCCGATTGGGCAAATAGTGTCGTTCTCCACTTAAAGGATAACTACGCCATTTTGTTAGGAGGGGGGTGGGGAAATAATATAAGGCAAAATTTTAAGTTATATATATATTGCGGTGCCGGTCACTTTACCAGGCGATAACCGGCACCGTAAAAAGCACCAATTTTGTCCATAAATGTACAACAGCACTGGCATCGACAACCGGTGGTTTGCCGGTTGCCCGTGGAGGTGCCAGACCGGCACCACCGATTAAAATGTTCACCTTTACGAATGCACATCAGTAAAGCAATGGCAAAAAACAAGGGAGCTATGGTGATGTTTTGCAAGGACCAGAAATCAAAGATTTTCCTGTAGAAGTCAGATGTTAGCCTAAACAGCCATAAGCTCACTAGAGAGGATTCTTTCTTTCTTTTCAGCGAAGTATATAAAAGCTAGAAATCAAATTCTCATTTGTGTATCCACAGGTAAGCTTGCAAATCATATCAATTCCATCATTTTCTATCCAATCAACAAACTATAGTGGCTCCTACCATGCATATGATAAAGGTGGGTGATAAGGTTGTAGGTCCAAAGCTCTCAGGTGTACAATTTACCAGATGAAACAGAAATTTTCAATTTCCAGAAAGTCTAATAATATTTCGAATCAAAATCCAGTGAAGAGCAATGAAAGGTCTAGCGAACTAATATTTAAAGACCAGCCAGCCATATTCTGAAGGCTTCAAGGGTTCATTTGATTCCATCACGGCATACATAAAGCTCCAGATAGCAGACCCTAATCCACTCCTACTCAGAAGAGAAATACTCTCCGCAACAATAAAAGCAAGATTGAAGTATCCAGTATGTCTTCGGTTGTACTTATAATGTATCTCGAGATTGTACAGGTTCAATCAAGCCGGTTAACAACAGTTCTAGTAATACATTCTCCTTAATAAACTTGTTTTAAGGTATCAAGAACAGACTTTTTTTAAATGGAATCTCGCAAGTACTAATGAAACATCTTCCAGCGTTAAATTTGTCCCCTATCTGCTTGGTAGATACGAGAAACAAGTTGCAGTGTGAAACAGAAAGATCTGTACTTTAGCAAATACAGACTCATGCTGTCAGTAGTGCTCTCCAAGAGTTCTCCCTCCCCATCCCTCCCTTCCTTCACCTCTCTTCCCTTCTTTGATCAATCCTCCGATCCCTTCCCTCCTTTTCCTCGCTGATCAACACAAAATTCCTCTTGATCTGCTCTTTCCTTCCCACATCCTGTGTTAATCTCTCTTGAACGGAACTTACGTATAGCTCCAACTAGAGCACTCCCATTGAGCGACAATTCAATCCATCACACTTTCGACAGCGTTCATGCCGGCCTTGCATCGTTAGGTATATCATTCATATGGAAGAAACACCCTGTCTTGAGTTTAATTGCTGGATATTTCCTGTTATTCTCACCGCGGCTTTGCTATTCCCCGGGGCCATCCCAATCCACAATTACCAACATTTCCAACGGGTTATATTGCTTCCACCAATCCCTTTGTGGCAAAGCCAAGAGACGCAAATGAAACAAGTCATCAATGTGAACCATGTGAAACTAATTCCAGCGGCTGAAAGACTAACAAAAAAAGTATATATGAATCTCTTGCTGCAGTTCTCTTCTACACAGATACACTGGAAAACCTGATCGTGAGGTTAGAATATACTTCCTTCCAGCCCATGTTTTCTGAAAGTTTTCTGGCATAACTACCAGCTCCAAATGAGATATTCAAGGCCTCAGCTGCAGCTTCTTCTGTACTCACAGCAGTAGGAGATGATGAACTATCATTTCCACCAATTATCGACTTCTTTTGTCCAGGACCCACTCCAAAACCCCCATATAAGGTTCTTCTCTCGGAAGTTGTGTCTCTGTACACAGGGATCCCACGCTGGAAAATTCATCGTGAAACACATTATGAGTTAAACAAGACAGACAGTGAAAAGGGTGCTCACAACGCAGAAGATTATAGAAGATATACACCCATACATTGGTTTAATTACACAGAACATTGCGCACAGTCCAAAATAATCCTCTGCTAACTCAAAATCACAACTACATTACTGGTGCACTATCTAATACTCAGTGTGGGTCTGGTACCTACTGACCATATCTAATCCCTGTGTAAACATCCATGCTTGGCATCAGAAGGTGGGCGGTCCTGCCTGATGCAGGAACCATCATGTGACGTGGTCAAATATAAGAGTCTGAGACTTGAACTAAAGTTTGCGCTAAAATAAAAGATAAAAATTTACTGTACATCATCTATCAGCACCGGCAATACTATAGCAAACGTCAAAGCCATCTTGACTTGGTATCAAAAGTCACCAGTTGCAATTATCCAAGTTCTTCAATAGGGTGTTTAAGTAGTGTTGCATGTGCACGGCAAAACATAAAGCTCTACAGCTTGCATGTGATGCCTCTACTTCTATGTGCTAATGTTTTTCTCTTACATCTATTAAAGTATTCACTCTGGAGTTGAACGCGATTACAAATGAATTTTCAGCACATCAGCTTCATGTCATAACTCTTAACAAAAAACCATTCACCTTTTCAGATGCAAAAAGATTATCTGGCAACATAGACAGATCCTTGCTGGTAGATACTCCATCTGCGGTTTTTGACACATGCTTTCCAGCGGAATTTGACGAGGGGAGAGAGAGCATATCAACTGATAATCCAGGGAAGCCCCAATCTTTTGTGGGGTTGGATGAATCATAAACTGGCAATGATGCTAAGTATCCCCCACTAGGAGTCCGCAACTTATACACTTGACCTTGATAGAAGGAATTTCATGCAGCCATATACATTAGTTCAAACACACACACACACAAAATAAGTTTTCAACAAACTTCGAAACATCTTAGGCTTTCCCTCCTACCTACCAGCTAAAGAAAAATAAGCCAAAAAAGAATGACCTGGAATATATTGCAAAAGCAAAGTATATGTTGTTGCATAAAAGAGGCAAATGCAAACCTGATGTTACTCGCACCAGATCAAGATGTACTTCACATACTGGAGCAGTTTTCAGAAATCCACCACCAGAAGGCACAGAGGGATGAAGCTTAGCAGACTTTTTCACCAATCTCCCAACCAGCCTTGACACTTTACCCTTTCCCTCCTTTCTGGATCCTGTAACCACTGCCCAGTCCCATAATTCCACAACTGGGAACCCTGGGAGTGGCTCTTCCTCAGGGGGAACGACTTGACCGTACTGTGCTCGCCAGTTTTCTTCATCCCATGAAGCACCTACCAAAATTGCTTCCATTAATGCATTGCGTGCAGGATTTGGGTCATCAATCCAAGTGTTACTGATTCATAGCCATAAATTGTACAGATTGACTATAAAAACTGTCTAAGGCCTGAGTCAACAGACAACTAAGAACCTTTAGCAAAGGTTTTATCCAATAGTTCTCATTTTTATGGAATATTGACTTTTGGAAAGACAAGTTGATGATATTTGTTACCATAAAACAAATAAGGTTTCCATATGGGAGTGGCAGTGGTCTTCAGACAAACAGGTTACTTAACAGAGGCAACAAACCACTCAACTGAGACAGCAATACCCAATGTTAATCTATTAAAATGAGCATAGATCAAGCACTCAGATAATTAGCAGCATTATAATGGACATAACTTCATCAAGAACACTTCCACATGAACTAGTAATATCAAAAACGTTCCCGGGAAGAAATTCTTCTTCTTGCTCATTAGCATAAATTCTACCTGCCAACTCCGCTTAACAAACCCATTTAGGTCCTGCCCAGATTATAGAACTCTTTGTCAAAAAAAAAAAAAGGATTTAGGGATAACCTTCAGCAGGCAACTTTAGATTATCCCCATCATTAGTTTCCAAGGGTATTCTCACATCATCACCACCAATGACTACTGGCTTGGGATAACCAGACAAATAAAGATCAATAAGTGTATCTTCTAACCTGAAAACAGTAAATAACTACTGTAAAGAAAGAGATCACGTTGATACTGAAACTAGGAAATGAGATGCATAAAGTAGCATACCATTCTGATGGAGGTGGATTTTCAGGTACATGACTGTTGGAGCACTCCGTGTCGCCTGCCAGGAACAGTGTCAGTTAATTGATCAAATTCATTGGATTGGAGAGATAATAGATATGTAACATCAATACTGCATCCATTAAGCTGCACAAAAGCATAGTTTATGAGTCTTCTTCCATCTAATACTTTGGCCAGAACAAGGCTTCAAATGTATAGAAGAAGATTTCAAGTAGTAAAAAAAAAAAAAAAAAAAGTGATTCTGAAAACATCTCATAATTGACCAGCATGGGACCAAATCAAACCCAATAATTTTTGCAACACAAAGATAATTTCCGTCTCCTATATGCCATTAGAGGGACCGCTATGATGACTTCACCCAATTGATATGATGATATCCATTATAGGTCCAAGCACAATCCCATTTGGTTGGAATCAGTTTGGTCTTGTTGGTTATATGCCTAAAAATAAGATGTTTTCCTCGAGAATCCTGATTCCTTTAAAATGGAAAGAACGTAATATACAAACTTTATTATAAAATAGATTTGCATACTCCCACCTATATTTTGATAGGACCCAGATCCATCTCCTTGGAAAGCAGAGCCATTTGCATTGCTGCTACATTGCCTGAATGCAAATGTTTCATCGACCTGATTGTCATTCTCATTGCAAGTTCCATTGCTCTGATTAACTTCTCCTTCGTCATTCTGTAACAAGCAACGTTACGAGGTTCATGAATATTACATACAGTACAATCCTCTCTGAAACAGAGGCAAATATGAGGGGCAAGGAGGTACGTTGTCGGACCCCAGAAGCACGTAATTTCCGTTCTCAAACTTGTAATAAAGACCATCTCTACCACTGTAGTACCACCCACCAACTGGGTCATGGTAAAATCCAGTGCTGCATCAATGAAGACCCAAAAGATACACAAGTAAATAAAAGGACGAGAATTTATTGTCAGGCAGATGACTGCGACCTTGATATGAAATGTTAGACACCAAATCAACCCAAAAATTTAAACTTTCGGCCAATAACATAAATTGACAAGGTAAATATCTCCATTTATTCATCAGAAGATGTGTATCTTTTGAAACAATTCAACCAAGGAGCAAGTCAGACAGTTTAGACCTTCTGAAAAAGAAAAAAACCTGAACTTTAAATTGATTTTGAATGTTAAAGAAAACCTGGCATGGAAATACAGCTGAGATGTCTCGTCCCACACAAAGGAGCAATCATTTGCTTCAGCTGTACCGGCCATTAGTCTTTCTCCGTCTCCCAATATGCGAGTCGCAAAGATAAAGAATCTTTTTTTTTTTTCTTGAATGCTGAATGCAGAGTAAAGAATTAAGCGTAAACTACAATTGACGAAGGCAGACTCCACCGTGAATATTGAAGATTTGCTACAGTGTCCAAAATTGATTTTGGGCTAGTCTTCGAGTTCTATGCCATTGCTTGCCCCAAAATTGCAACAACATAGGATGTATCTATCTTGAATTGGGCCCATTACTTCGTACCTATTTTGTTGGATTGGGCCAGATTCGGGATCTCACAGCCAGCTAAGTATCAGACGACAAACGCAGGTCATCTCATACTCATCTGGGCACGACAAATAAATAAATAAATGAGGAAAATGCTTTAAGAAGTAAGTACCAAACGGCATGTCGTATCTCCACAAAATGAGAAGTCAGGTTTGACCAGAAAGCAATGATTTGTGCCTGGGGCACCAAATGAGAGGTGGGGTTTTGTAGAAGACGAGTATTTGGGAACGGTGGCGAAAGTATAGGTGGGGCTAATCGCCGTGGAAAAGTACTACTTAAATATGTGGCTGAGGACAAAATACATGTGATAACTGGTTTCGTCTTTAACCATTTTAGGTCCAATGACGGTGAATGGTGATGATGCAGCCAAAAAAGACTGACAATATAATTTCAAGGAGGAACAAATATTTTTCGAGACAAGTATATTTGCTTAGATTACGAACCATTTGATTAATTTATCTTTCATTACTTAATAGAGGGTGTTGATTGAGATATATATTCAAATTTTCTTGAATAATTATATAGTCCAGATTATATGATCAGAGTCTACACTCATGTTGTCCATTTAGAGTACTTGAGAGCAAGTATAGATCCTAAAGCAAGTATATAGTATCCTTGCTATTTCTTTTCTACAATGACCAACATTATCTTTAGGATCCGGTGCAAATCCGCTGAAGGGTGTGTGACAAATGTCCCAGATGACGCCTTTGAATGTAGGTTTGAAGGATATTGCATGTATCCTCTACGTGGTTAACTGTGCTACAAGATCACGAGTAGCCATAAATCTCGAGTCACGTAAAAGCGAAGGGATTAGGTGTCTCAATGGGTTTACTCACGCGTGTCTCGGGCCAATCTAAGAGATACCTTTCATAGCTAGTCGCCTAATTGACCCCCACGTATGCGTGAGTAAGTTCACTTGCATTTTGTTCGGATAGTTTGCTCTACTTGCGTGGCTTGGCCTTGAAGATCCCCCGAGTATTGGCCCCACTCACTCCCTTTACGTACGTTAAAGGAGTGAAAATAAGGTCTTCTGCGAGCTGTGATATCGGAGCGAATATTGTGGGAATGACACTAAGGCCGGGAACTTAATGAAAGCAGTACAGAGAACACATGGTACAGAAGAAGATCCTGATGCTAACATTTCCTAAGAAGTTCACAAAATTGACCTATTAATTTGACAATATTGTTGGAAATAAAATGAACGTTTTTAGGGATATACAAACGTGTTTCTTATGGTTTTGTTCTTATTTGTATTCTGATGTGAAATGAAACGTATAGGGTAGATGACAAGTGATATATATATATATACTTATATAGGACCACCCCCCATCAAGGTATCTCGAGGACATGGATAGATTCGTCAAATTGCTCTGTGGTCGAGGGATTCCGGCTAGAATTACGACCGCAATCTTTTTCCCTTTTCTTTTTATCTGTCTTTCCCTTTGCTTGTCGCATTAGGATTGTGATCTGAGCTCATTTGTCCAGGGCGCTTTTTGCAGGGTTTCTAGTGGAACAAATTTCATTCTTTTTTCTTTTTCTTTTTTTTCTTTCCCTGGAGGGGAAGTTTCCAGTGGTCTTGGATTCAATGTCCCTATCTTATTAAAAGCGAAATAGAACGTAAGCCCGTAACGTCTTGTACATATATTGGGGCGTTGTTTACTGAAATTTTTAAAAATATTTTAAAATTTTTAAAAATCTTTTAAATATTGAAGTTATTAAAATTTATAAAAAATGTGAAGTGTATGTATAAAAGTATAAAGTTTATTAAGATTTATAAAATGTGTTTGGTGTAGTAAAAAATTTTAAACTCCCAAAAAATTGAACAAACAAATATCCCTATAATTTCTGTGGTCAGACGTGAAAGGAGGAACCGACGGCTAACAAGCTAGAAAACAAATCATAGGGCACTCAACCATGTCCTAGGAAAAAGAAGCCTAACCAAAGCATGAGGAGCCTTGCCTTGCCTAAACTCCCACGGTCAATTGGGGTAAAGAAGCCCGAGAAGGCAAGAAACATCTAGAAAAGCAACGAATGATCGAGATATGGGAATAAAGACGTGACAATTACTGAAGGAATAAAGAAAAAAGATATGCCAATGTCCTCTCGAAGTAAATGGTAGACCCCTCATGGTAAATTCCAATTACCCCACTTCGAGAACAAATGGCACCAATCGATCGAGGCTATTTCCGCTGCAGATCTCCCTCCCTCTACGGCTAGCTATAATTAATGCCTTTAGTTTAATGCCTCGGTAATTGTTCGTTCATCCCAAATTGCCCTTTAAATTCAAGACCAAACTCCATGGTCTTTATAAGTACAAACCTATAATTGCCGCGACAAAAGCTGTTACTGCATAGAAACGCCCGCTCGAAGGCTAAGTCACACACCTCGATACGTACCACCGTTTCTTTCAATGTGTTTTAATCATAGGCGTTAGGCCATTTTACATGTATGTTGACTAACTTTAAGTGTGGCCTTAAATTTTCATTACAATTAAAATATAATAATATATTTTAAAACTTAGAAACGAAAAAAAAATAAAAATTTTCGGGGTGTTTGTTCGTCAAAACTTTAAAGAATATTTTTGAAATTTTGAGAATCTTTACTTTATTAAGATTTATTGGAGTTTGTGAAAATATAGTGTGTAAAAGCTAAAAATTTTGGAACATGTTTGTTTTGCTGAAAATTTCTATGCTCCAAAATATTAGAGAAACAAACATCACCTAAATTAATTATCAAAGCTAATTTTTCATTAATTATGCTAATTGAATCGAAAGTTCGAGTAAAATTCATCAATTATTATATTAGTATTAAAATTTGTGCGGCCAAATAATCAAAAGTTTAAAATTTTCAGAATAAAGGCTCATAAATTATTGACAAAAGCTCAAAACAATGTTAAAATCTAGTTAAAATAACATAGGCACACACAAATAATAGAGCAATAATAATAATTAAATGTAATAACATTTAGAATTCTAACTTTGAAGAGGATTTTTTTGTGTGCAAAGCAAAAAGTTTGTTGTATTCCAAGAGTTGAGTATGAATTTTGTTATTTTTGTATATGAGATAAAATAGTAGGAGAGAGAAAAAAGAGAGGCCATTGAGAGAAAATCTAAAAAAATTGGAAGATGTCATTGAGAGTCATTAAGTGAGAGAAAAAAAAATTAATTAAAAAAAAAGGGAGAGAGAAAACACACTCTAAAAAAAAGGTAGGGTGATAAGAATTTTAAAAAAAAAAAGAAGAGAGAGAATTTTAGAGAAAAAAAAAAAGAGAAAAAAAAAAAAAGATAAACTCTTAATATTTATTTAAAAAAAATTGGAAGACCCACGTATAAAGTAATTATTTCCTCCCTCACACTTTTCATTCTCTCATGTTTAGTTCTCCAAAAAAATTGGAGGCCACTACAAAGGTTACTATATTTTGCCCTTATATCAAAAAAATAATTACAAAAAATTTGAAATTTTGGCTATGTATAAAATAAATTTGCAAAAAGTTTGTGCGGCCATGGGCCCCTGTAGCTTCGTCCCTGGATACCACGTCCTATTTATTTAGGAAATTACAATTAAACAGCCAACCAAATAAACCTTGTACACTTAGAAAAAATAAAAAATAAATAAACCTTATACACCTTAATCGTCGTCAATGATCCTAGAATGTCCCACGAAAGCAAAAGCTGCTCCAACTTGTACAGTGTTCCCATGCTTGAGCAAACCACCACCAAGTAATTTTCCTCCATGTACCAGCGCACTGGAAGATTCCACAAATAATTTTCTGAAGGTCTATATAAAGCCCTCCTGAGTGCTCGGGTAGGCAATAAGCCAAAGAGCAGAGTACCATCAAACCACCTCTCTTACTCTTATCACCCTGATCCCCCACCTCCAAGCTACCTTCTTTTCAAACGCCAAGTTCTTCCAATGGCTCCGAGCTTAACCAAACATGCCCTAGACGTAATGGGGCTTCTCGACAGTAATATAGTACCCGTGTCCATAACGTTGGAAAGATCGATCTTTCTTGCTAATGGCCATCCAATTCTTACTGAAGTCCCTGAGAACATTATAGCCACACCCTCACCCTTTATCTCTTCAGACAAGAACAAGAACACGGTCGGCTGCTTCGTGGGGTTTGACGCTGACGAGCCGAAGAGCCGGCACGTGATTCCCATCGGCAAGCTCAGGGGGATAAGGTTCATGAGCATATTCAGGTTCAAAGTCTGGTGGACCACCCACTGGGTTGGAAGCAGTGGAGGAGATATGGAGCAAGAGACCCAGATGATGATTCTGGAGAAGAATGACTTGGGCCGCCCCTACGTTCTCTTGCTTCCACTCATTGAAGGACCATTCAGAGCGTCTCTGCAACCTGGGGTCGATGACTACATGGATGTGTGTATGGCGAGCGGGTCCACAAGCGTCTGTGGGTCCAGCTTCAGGAGCTGTTTGTACATGCATGTTGGTGACGACCCGTATAGTCTCGTCAAGGAGGCCATGAAGGTGATTAGGGTCCACTTGGGGACCTTTAGGCTTCTCGAAGAGAAAAACCCACCAGGTATAGTGGACAAATTTGGTTGGTGTACTTGGGATGCATTTTATCTCAAGGTACATCCCAAGGGCATCTGGGAAGGGGTCAAGGGCCTAGTGGAGGGTGGGTGTCCTCCAGGCATGGTCCTGATTGATGATGGGTGGCAGTCCTTTTGTCATGATGAGGACCCCATCTCCGATCAAGAAGGCATGAATCGGACTGCTGCTGGTGAACAAATGCCATGTAGGCTCATAAAGTTTGAAGAAAACTATAAATGCAGGGACTACCGAAGTACTAGAGAGGCTTCTGACAAGGGCATGGGTGCCTTTATCAGAGACCTTAAGGATGAATTTAGGACCATAGAGCATGTGTATGTTTGGCATGCACTCTGCGGGTATTGGGGTGGGATTAGACCCAATGTCCGTGGCATGCCCGAGTCTAGGGTCATTACTCCTAAGCTTTCACGGGGATTGCAGATGACAATGGAAGATCTAGCGGTGGACAAGATCGTGAAGAATGGGGTGGGTTTGGTCCCACCGGAGCAGGTCCACAAGATGTACGAGGGGCTTCACTCGCATCTGGCGTCGGTGGGGATTGACGGGGTCAAGGTCGACGTAATACACGTAAGTTCTGGAAACCCCTTCCTCTTGTCCTGAAGAAAACTGTTACTAGCTACTACAAGAAACCAAAATCTACGATCTATATTAAATATTTGGCATATGTTGCCAAATTTATAATATTACATAGGTGGAATCCAGAAGCTCCTTAATTACTGATGAGTCAAAGTTAATCGACCTTAATATATTCTTGCACTGGCGCCATGTCAGGGTATCTCTGTAGTTCTTGATTGAAAAAAAATTAATATCAGCTATTACAGTACTTTTAAGGAAAGTTTCAGAGCAAAAATTTGTGGAAAATTAAAGCACAAACATCAGATATATAGATTATATAAGTACCCCTCGTGAACTCTGGAACTGCGGGTCTCAGCCCTTTAACATGAAGAGTCGGTGTCGCTGTGTAAGACTTTATAATAGATCAAAGGAGGATGCTTTCTTGTCTTGGCATGTACTCGTATACAATTGCGACGAAAATTGCAATTGCAGGAGATAAAGCCACTTGTTTCATCGGCAAATCGTTTGTCACTGCAAGTGTCCTCTTGTCTTGGCACGTGTCCTCTGCTTGTATCACCTGGTGAGTGTTAGTATCTTACAGAAAGTTCGTAGCATTTAGCATGAGGACAAAATTACTACAACCCATCTTTAATTGACGTTCGAAAAGCCTTTAATTAATTTATCTTTTTCTTGTTTCCTGAAATTTTGGATTTTACAGGGATGTTTTGTTTTATAAAAAATTCTAAGATTTCTAGAATTTTGATAAAATTGTAAATATTTATATAAATTAGATTTTATACGTTTTCTGTAATGTTGGTGAAAAGTTTTAAAGATGTTTAATTTTTGTTGGAATTTATAAAAAGGTCTAGAAATAGATAATTTGATGTAATTGTTTAATAAAAAAAAGTTAAAAAAAGAAAAAAAAAGAAAAAAAAAGAATAAATATATAAAATATATATTATATATTTTTTTTTTTACAAAGTGTGAAAAGTTATTGAGGATTGTATAAAAGATATTGATAAATTTTTGAGATTATAGATATTCGTTTTACAAATTTTGTGAATATATTTATATTTTAGAATACATTTACAAACACATCCCCTAGAACATCTTTTCTTCTGTATCTCACCATTTGGAATCTGGATATATATTCAAACGGCATGAATTTATAAACCGACTCGAAATGGCTATGGTGTAGCTGTAATGCTGGGCTTCTTCATAAACTGGCCCATTTAGGTTGGGTTAATCTTGTCTCAGTTTGGATTGTAATGGGTTGGCCTTTATAGTTGATGGACCCTTGCTTTGTTTGGCTAAGAGAAATTAACAACACTTGGACCGGCATCCGGGGGTGAAGTTCTATTCACAAAGAGAAATTTATGGCTATATTTGGTGTTTGCAGTTGCTTGAGATGCTATCAGAGGAATTTGGCGGTCGAGTTGAGCTCGCCAAAGCGTATTACAAGGCCCTGACTGCTTCTGTCAGGAAACATTTCAAAGGGAATGGTGTTATTGCTAGCATGGAGCACTGCAATGACTTCATGTTCCTCGGAACGGAGGCAATATCGCTAGGACGTGTTGGTATGTGTCTAAATCTCTATTCCTTTTTTTTTTCCTTGGCAAATGTGGATATCATTTCACAAATGAGGTGATTTTATACGTGCTTAAGACATATAGACCACTAGGGCCTCCTACATGAAAAAGGGGCATACAACTAGTTACATCAAAGACAATGATCAAAGGGCCACATACCAACCGGCCTTAAAAGTCATAACCAATCGGGCCAAAAAGCTCCTATAGCTTACTTCGGTTCAGTAAAAATTTCGGTAAGAATCAAAATTTTCAGTTTCGATTTTGGCATATACTAGAAATAGAAATTATTTTTGATAATTTTCAAAACTCGAATTGAAAATTCTAGTGAAATTATCAAAATTTTCGAAATTTTCGGTTTTGTTTTTTTTAAAATAAAATAAAAATAGCACTAGTACATACTGGAACCATAAATCATTTTTGACAATTTTAAAAATTAGGATTGAAAATTCTAGTGAAATTACTAGAATTTTCGGTTTTTTTTTTAAAAAATAAAAATAAAATAGCGTTAAAAATAAAGTATAACATATGAATTTGATTGAATTTTTATTTTAGAATCTAAATTTTAAATAAATATTTTACACTTATTGCTAATTTACTATGAATAACTAAAAAATATTGAAAAAATTATGTCTAAAAAAATTCACATGTCAAATCGGAATAAAAAATTACATTTCGGTGAGTATTAGAATAAAATTAAAATTGACAATTGGTCATTTCGGTTCCATCCATTTCAATACTCATCCTTACATAGATCTAACCTATATCTATCAACGCCATTGAAGGCAGCTTTCGTTGCTAGAGAGGAGGATCAAGCACGTGTTTAAACCTCTATTAAAACATCTTTACTCTTTAGAAATTCAAAATTTTGGAAACAAAATTTTGTTAAAATTTTAGAGTAAAACTTTAAAAGTTTGTGAAAAAGTGAAGAAATAGAATAAAAAAGTTTTTAAAAAAAGTTAAAAAGTTAAAAATAATAATAATAAAAATAGCGAAATTTTTGTAATGATAATAAAATTTTAGAGGTTAAAATTTTGAAACGTCATGTAAAAACTTTTCCTCTCATGTATCAGGAGATGACTTCTGGTGCACTGACCCCTCGGGGGATCCAAATGGGACTTTTTGGCTACAAGGTTGTCACATGGTGCACTGTGCCTACAATAGCTTGTGGATGGGGAGCTTCATTCACCCAGATTGGGACATGTTCCAGTCGACTCACCCTTGCGCTGAGTTCCACGCCGCATCCCGGGCTATATCTGGTGGACCAATTTATGTGAGCGACTCTGTTGGAAGACACAACTTCAAGCTGCTTAAGAGTCTAGTATTGCCAGATGGGTCCATTCTGCGATGCCAATACTATGCTCTTCCTACTAGAGATTGCCTGTTTGAAGACCCACTCCATGATGGTAAAACAATGCTCAAGATTTGGAACCTTAACAAAGTAAGATACTCTTTTTTCCAAATATCTAGCAGCTCCCTTAAAATTGTGCCTAAAACATCTCTTAATGTTGGAGACTCCACTACTACTACTACAATAAATTTGATTTAATGCTTGTCCTTTAACGTGCCACAGTACACGGGAGTTCTAGGACTCTTCAACTGTCAAGGAGGAGGGTGGTGTCCCCAGTCAAGGCGTAACAAGAGCACCTCAGAATTTTCACACATTGTGACCTGCTCAGCAAGTCCTAAGGATGTAGAGTGGAACAACGGAAAGCACCAAATTCCAACAAAAGGGGTCGGCATATTTGCTATATTTATGTACCAGGAAAAGAAACTGAAGCTCCTGAAGTCATCCGAGGGGATGGAGATTTCATTGGAGCCATTTAGTTATGAGCTTCTTACTGTATCTCCGGTGACATTGCTATCAAACAAATTAACCCAATTTGCTCCGATTGGATTAGTGAACATGCTGAACTCGGGCGGTGCAATTCAATCATTTGAATTCGATGAAGATGAAAATCTGGTAAGAGTTGGAGTGAAGGGAAGCGGAGAAATGAGAGTGTTTGCATCACAGAGACCGACGAGTTGCAGGATCGATGGAGAGGGTGTTGAATTTAGTTATGATGATAAGATGGTCGTGGTGCAAGTTCCATGGGCTATCTCCACAGGAATATCCCTAGTTGAGTACTCGTTTTGAATTTAATTTGGTCCTTGTGTGGTGGGATAATCGGAGACTCGGAGTTCAGCAATGGAGATGTATTTTCCAGCTAACTCCTTTATCTTTTTCTTTTTCTTTTCCCGGTTTTGTGTTCTCTTTCTCTGGAGAGAACAAGTACTTTTGTGATCTCCATGTGCTTGTAAACAGAACTTCTGCAAACCAAGAAAAAAAAAACAGTAACTTCTGCAGATTACGATACTACTCAAGTGAAACGTGTTTTTGGACTGCTGCAGGTTATGACTTCACATGGTTTGGTGTTGCTCCGTACCGCGTGCCCATGGGCTTGTTCCAGAATCCACACGTCAACATTGTACTTCACTACTTTGATGGACTTTGCAAAACTTCCATTGCTATTTTTCTTTTTTCTGTAAAGTATGTGGCAATCGAAGTGCTCTTTGAAAATAGTAACCCAAAAACGGCATTCGATCGGCAGCCATTGCAAAAGAGAACAAAGGAACTTCTGGATATACTCTTCAGACCTGGAAAAGAAGAAAGTATAGGAGACTAATCTGATTAAGGAAATTAAAGCGTTTTTAAAAAATATAAAGGATTAATATAAAAATTATCAAGGTCTTCAAACTTTCAATCTCAAATTATTAATTTCTTTACATTTATTATTTAACTATTAATTTTATACATTTTATAATTTAAATAAAAATTAATATCTTTACAATTTTATGTCATATTTGTTTTTTCACCACGAAGTACCTAGTCACTTCACTTATTAAAAATATGAATTTTCCTCGATGGATAATCAATGGATAAAATGTGGTGGAGTTGTAAAGTGTGTAATCAATAATTGATTGACAAGGTGTATTTTCATATCAACCGGAAGATTTCGAGGGGTCAATTTTTTTATTTTTTATTTTTTGCTTTTCCTCTTTTCTCTGAAAGCTAACATGATGGAATTCCCATACGACTCATGCCTGGGACTACACGTGTGATCGATCACTGTATCTTGACTTGCGGGTGAGAAAGGACCGTCTTTGCCTTTCCGATGAGTAATCAACTTCGGCTCTCTCTAAACCCTCCGTTTGGGTACTCGGAAAATTAGAGGGATAAAAAATTAAAGGAATTACAAGGAAAAAAAATGATCTTTTCTGCCCCGAAGACATCATCCAGTTGCTAAAGTACCAGTCACCGATGAGGCCGTCAGAATTCATGGACAAGCAGATCATGGAACTTTCTCGATCCCGATCTGAAGAGTTCTCGGCGGCGTCCCCCAGCCCTCAAGACGACGAGGACAACGACGATCTCTCACCCGTATTCCGATTCCACCCTATACGAACTGTCGTTTCGCCTCCGTCGCACGCTTCCTCCATTGATTTTGGGAGAACCGGCGACAGCGGCAACTACGGTGCGACACTGATTTCCGTGATTGATAGGATGATGAAGGAGCTATCAGAGAATCTGGTACACGCCGTCGAGGGTCTCAGCGCGCGGCTCACGCAGCTGGAGACTAGGACGCGCCAGCTGGAGAATTCCATTGACGAGTTGAAGGACGCGGTTGAATTCAATCAAAGCAATTCTGATCGGAAACTGAGTGAACTAGAAATTATGCTAAAAGAGGTAGTCAATCAAATCCCCTCTTGCATTTTATACTCCCGACTAAAAGGGGTGTACAGTTGGCGCCTATGCTATCTAAAAGCTGAACTGAGGATTTTAGGATTACTTTTGTACTGCTAGTTTTTCTCCTTTCATACACACTAGTACTCTCTAAGTGAGTAAGTGGTTCATTATCCATTGTTAGTACAGAGGGAAGCAATATGGTGGACTCTCGAGACTGAGACGCTCTAGTGACATCTGCACTAAACAGTTTGGTTACATTTGTGTGACACCTTTGACCTAATCACCGTTCCCTTGTATAGCTTAGTTCCGCACATCTAAGACGTGACTAAAGTATATGTCTATGCAATGTGTTTACAATTTACTCGGATTCCTTCATCTACCATCAAATGGGCTAATTCCCTGAGCTTGAATTGTGAATGTTCGATGACAGAAACTATATAAATTGTCAACGAGGCAAGTCATTAACCTGCTTCCATGCTCTCTTTACAGGTTCAAGGTGGTATTCAAGATTTAAGAGATAAACAAGAGATAGCAGAGGCTCGCAAGCAGCTTGCGAAGCTTAAAATGTCAAAGGAAGAGCAGCAATCTGAAAAGCAGAACAGGAATATCCCAAGTAATTCAGTTCAAGGATTATTCTCATCTGTCCCTCAGCAAAGGCAACAATCACTTCCAATTCCTGTTGCTTCTCCACAGCAACTTCCTGCTCCACATTATAATGTCCTTCCAAACCTACCTCTTCAAAATACCTCACAAACAATAACATCTTTAGCAACATCTGTACAGCTTCCTACTCAATTGTTGCAGAATCAAATCCCCTCTCATCCTCTGCCGGAATCTTACTATTCATCGCCTGTGCTTACTCCACAATCCACGCATCAGCAATACCGTATGCCTCCAATGCATCAGTCTCAGCAACCATCTCCAGCACAACATCAACATTATCACCCAGCGTCTCTACATGGTCCAATCACACAGTTACCCCAGCCACCTCATGGAGTGCCCCCACCTCTCTGTTTTGTCAATCCCCAAGCACATTGTCCATCTACCCAGCAACCACCTTCAAGTGCTCCCCCGACCCAACAAGTTTATTTTGGTTCTGGCCAGCATATGCATCTTGATCAACCACCCAGCAGTCCTTATTCACGGTCACCCTCGGGGCATTCAACTTTTTATGAGCATTCTCATAGTGGATCTCCTCCCCGCTACAGCAGTTCAGCACTGAAACCCTCACAACTCTCAAATTCTCCTTCGGTACTCGGTGGTGGAAGCAGCAACGCGAGACTGCCTGTTGCTCAGGTATTACCGTATGCTCTACCTATGGCAGCTAGTGTGGGAGATGCTGGATCAGGTTCTGGTGGGACTGGAGATAGAATACCAACCGATGATGTTGTTGACAACGTTGTAGCTATGGGATTCCGGAGAGACGTGGTGAGAGCAACTGTGAGGAAATTGACCGAGACTGGGCAGTCAGTGGACCTTAATATGGTGCTTGATGTGTTAATGAATAATGGAGCAGCAGAGCCACAGAGTGGTAGGTTTGGCAGATGATATATGGCGTTGCCTGCAATGTTTGCGTAGATTGATTTATGTAAATGATACAAGAACAGTCTCTTTTTGTATAAACGTTGTTCAGATAGGAATCTTTTTCACCATTTTGCTTGTTAGTCATTATGTAGAGTGAAATCTGTTTTCTTCATTTTACTTATTCTGTCCATTTTATTCTGAGTAATTACCAAACATTTGAGCGTTGTACTTGAGGAGGGAGAGATATTGTAGAGTCCAAAGATCCTCTTCCTAGTGGTGTCATGGCGTGAACATCCAAAATGAATTATCTTTACAGCCAAGCAGGAGCTAGCATCTTATGGAAAAATAGAGAAAAAGAAAAAGGATATGGCATGAGGGATTACCAATCTTACTTTTTCTCCCTTTACATAAGGGGTTACCAATCAATCGCACATAATATGTATTGCACAAGCTGTATCTATGTAAAAAATGAGTGCTGGAATGGTTTGGCCCGCATATATGAAAGCTTGCAATTATAGATGCAGGGGATAAGAAGAAAGTGCCAACCAGAGGAGGAAAACATCCCTCGAAAAGGAAAAAGAAAAGTGCCAAGGATCTAGGGTACATCAGGACATGAAAGCCGATGTCTAATCCTTGAATCTGGTGTGAACAGGTCTGTTCTATTGTTTTTTCTTTCTTTTTCTTTTTCTTTTTCTTTTCTTTTTTTTTTGTTTTTTTTTTTTTTAGCATTTTTGGTGGGCGTGGGTCGAGTAGTAATTTAATAGGTGTCTCTTTCAAATATCATTTTTGTGCATTGATGTGGTAGGGACCCATTGGAATGGGATTCAAGCACCTCATTAGTGAGCAGTACTCCTCCCACAGTTTACCTTCTCATAACAGTAGCCTGATATTACCATTATTTCCCCTTCTTGTGAAGTTCCCACTGAAGCACGATGAAAAAGGATAGAGAACATACAGAATTTTGTCTTAAAAAAGGATAAAACAATTATGGGCATCAAGGTCGTGTCATTCAACATTCCCTTCTCTCTCTCTCTCTTCTCTCATATTAAAATGGAAAAATAACCAGAAAAAGAAAGAATGCACTGCATGACACTGTCGTATGATGCGGTTTAACTAGTTTAATAATGTTTGAAACAAGCTGTTAATGTAGATGTGATGCTGACAGAGATAATAGATAATCGTGAGGTGATTACAAGATTATATCCCAGGAACTCCACCACAAAACTATGGAACTTCTTTATGAGTCATCCTTCTTTCCCTTCTTCTACTTCGTGTATGTCGACCATTCATAAGATTAAGATAGGACTAGTGAGTGTGATCCAATAGGGGAGACTTTGTGAGAATCTGAGAAAGAATAAAGAATATCATTACATAAGCTGCCTCCGACAGTTTTTCACCCTGAAATTGGGGGCAAAATCACTGTTTAGATGAAAAGACAGAACCCAAATTAAGATATTTCAAACTTCATGGATTAAATGACTTATTTACTCCAAGACCACGCAACCATCCCTACAATTAGCGAGACAACATCTAAACAAACACCATTTGTAACATGTTTCTTAATGCCAAAAAAAAGCAGATGACTTTTATTTTGGGTGATAGTTTGGAAAGTAAAAATTTTAAGAAATTTTGAATTCGTTGAGAAAATTTTGAGAGTTTAGGTTTTATGGAGTTTTAAAAACGTTAGTTTACAAACTTTTAAGAATATTTGATTGTAAAATAATTTTTATTAGAATTTGTTAAAAGTTAAATTACTCTGCCAGTCTCTAGTTTTTGTGATTCTCAGTTTAGTCCTTATGGTAAGTTTTTCTATGATCAACCATGTGGTTTGGACCAATTCCAAATTTAGTTCTCTGTTAACTTGGATGACATAAATTGATGACGTGGCTAACGGCTACCATGTCACTTCTAATGAAAAACAACATGTGTTAAAAATTCTCAAATCAAAAATAAAAAAAGTGCCCAATCGAAAATTTCTAAATCCAAGACCATGTTGCACACTAAGGGGGCGTTTGAGAGTAAAAATTTTGAGGGTTAACAATTTTGAGAGTTTTAAGGTTCGTAAAAAATTAAAGATATTTTATGGAATTGATGAAAAAGTGAAGAGAGAAAAGATTTAAATAATATTATAATAATAAATAATAATAAATTAATAAGAAAATAGAGATTATTTTATATTTTTTTTTAATGAAGGTAGAAATTTTGGAGGTGTAAATCACCTTTTAACTCAACTCCCCCTGGACAAAATTACCCAAATCGATTTCCCAGTTAACCTTTGCAACTCACTTTACAAAAGCCATGGTAGCCTCAGCTTTGGCATCAGCTTCGGGTCACCGCTATAAAGGGGTTGTGAAGTACTTCACGCATAAGACAGTGTCATCACTACAAGCGGAAGAGTTTCATCAGTTCCGGGTCACCCAAAATATATTGTTGAAGTGGAGTGTCATTCAAGTTAATGAAGTGACTAAATCGAGGATCGGTCCAAACTACAGGGGTGACAATAAAAAAACTTACTGTAGGGACTAAACTAAGAATTAAGAAAACTCCAAGACTAGCCTAGTAATTTAACCTTTGTTAAAAAAGTGGGGAAGTAGAAGATTTGATAATTTTTTTAATAAAAAGTAATCGAGTTTATTAAAAAGTATGTAGGAAAAAGATTTGATATAGCTTCTTTCTTTTTTTTTTTTTTTTAATGGAAAAGTATGGAACTTGGTATAAAAAATAGTAGGCATTTGTATGAAAATTTTGAGATTTTGATATTTGGTTGTAAGAAGTTTTGACTTTTTGAAATTTTCTTAAAAAATTGATTTTTTTTTTTAACCAAACATTATCTTAATGTATATTTTATGAAATGTGTTTGAAACTAAGAGTGAGTATCGGAACGGATGGACTTATTCTGATTTTGGTATTTATTGAAATCTAATATTTGGTTTTAGATAGGAATAAAACTGAAATTTTTGAAATTGGAGACTAGAAATTTTAGTTTTAATATGTGAGGTTTTTTGGCCAGATTTATTGTGGGCACTAATGGGCCCATAATTTTAGACAGAATTCTCTATTATAGTTAATAAATGAATAATAAATAAAATGTAAAATAAATATTCATCTAAAATCTAAAATAAAATTACAACATTCTAAAATTATTCTAAAATTAGCCGTATTTTAAAATTACAATGTTTTTGAGTCCTATCTAAAATAAAACAAACATTCATCCAAAATAAAAATACAATAGCCATTTTTAAAAAAAAAATAAAATAAAATCCCCTAATTCCAATAGAATTTTTAATTACTGTTCTGATTCAAAAAAATGCATTCCAATAATTGAACCCAAAATTTTAATTTTGGCCAGAATTTTTGACCACTCTTATTTGAAGCAACAATATGATCATCTTTAGGGATATATATATTTTTCACTGGTTGAATTGAAATTATTGACACTTTACATCTCAAACAATCAATTTTAAAATGTTGCATCATATTACTGTTACTTTGCAACTTCTATATATTATGTTTTCGTTAAAGTGTAAATTACATTATAATTGGGAAGTAAAAAGTGAATTTAATTCTAGTTTTTAATCTCATCATTTCAAATGTATGTTTGACTATGATCTATTACAACTTCATCCAGTAAAATTATAATTAAAAAAAAAAAAAACTTCTTAATATCCCAACATCACGTCTGACTTCTTGGAAGTTCTGTTTCTAACTGTTTTGAGCTAAAGATGACCAAACGACGTTGTTGCAAACTGCACGCAGTACTGACTCACAAACTTTTGCACTTAGAAGAAAAAAAAAACGACTCACAAACTTTGCATAAAATACTAGAGCAGTGTACGCGTCACGTGTCAGTATTTAGTGAGAAGATAAGAGAGGCGTTTGTTTATCAAAAATTTAAAAAATATTTTCAAAATTTTTAAGAATCTTTTAAATATTAAAATATTAAAATTTATAAAAAATATGAATATATATAAAATATAAAATTTATTAAAATTTATAAAAATATATTTAATGTGGTAAAAATTTTGAACTCAAAAAAATTAGGTCCCTTACCACTCGAGGAATGCCCCCACTTCACCGTGATTGTTCGAGTGCAACTTGACAAGGACCATCTCCTCAAGGCGTGCGCACCTCGGTGGAAGAGGAGAGACCGTTGTTGGTACCCATCATTATCAAAAAGGACCACTTCTGCCAAGGGCGAGGCGGCAGAAAGTGACCTGCCTGCCTAGCGAAGCCCTCAAAGGCTCAAAACCATAGGGCTTTTTTGTTTTGTTCTAAAACCCTCGCCAGAGATTACTACGACTGATCTCTCAATGACAAACTTATATGGTCCCGACCTTTGAATGCAGAAAATTTGCTTTTTCAGGGTGCAGATTTGGTGGACCCAAAATCAGCTGCAGGTCGAGGCACTTCCTGCCCTTAGGAATTTAGACGTGTTATCCTTTTCAACTTTATTTCTTGTTTGGAACCCAGAAACAAACAGAAAAGGAACTCCTTATTTCCTTCCTGTATCCCAGGCAGAAAAAAAAATCACATTATTTCATTAATTGTAGAACCAGAAAGGGGGAATCCTATTAATACTCACTGGCCCATCTTTGGCATGTCAGTCTTTCTTCATAGTTAGGGCACGTTAGTTTTGATGAAAATTTTAGAATTTAAATTTAATTTTTTAAATTTATAATTTTAATGTTATTCTTACATACATATCAATATAATTTAATATAATTTATTTTTTTACAAACATCTTCTACACACATGTTAATAAAATTTTAACATCACTTAAATATTTACACTATATTTAAAATTCTTAAAATTTTACCAAAATCGAATATGTTCTGGTGTTTTACTTTTCTTTTGAGCATTCGAGCATGCTTTTATTTTTCTGACTCCGCAGTCCATTGAATTGAGTAAGATCCACGTCTTTCCGAAATGAATAAAAAATAATTTGCTAAGATTACAATTGCTTGTATACTTAATTCCATTTGGGTTGACAAATAATAATAAATTATGTTTTTTATGCCCAAAAAAATTGATTTTTTATGTAGATTCAACCCATTTGGCCAAACTTTTTTCTAACTGCGGCCGCTGTTTTTCCTATAATGCATTGACCTTGAGCCACTTAATGGATGATCGACCTTAAACTATTTTATTAATTGTGTTCATAAGTTGACTAACAAAGAGTTATTTTTTGTTGCTCCCACATGTAATCCACTACAAAATTGTTAATAATGATAATCTTTTAAACCATGTTCTCCCAGATGCAATGGGCAAAGCCATCCCGTGCGTCCTCCCTATTGCTTACTGTGACTCTGGCCGCCTAATAGAAGCACAAGCTTTTCGTGCAAAATATGTAGATGGATGTTAATGTTATTCCTCTTCATTTTTCACAAAATCAACAGCAATTTATATCCAGACACGAATTCCCTTTTATTTTTTTGGGTTGATCATTTACTCACACACACATCTCTAGTGGGTGTCAGACTCTCAAACCCACAGTCCTACCCTTAGTCTTAATATTATTAGAGAAATAAGTGCCATTTGAACACTAAGTCATTGACTATAGTTCAAGGTTCTCAATTTTGCACAATTTGAACTCGTAATATAGCATATAGGGATTAAGCTTTATAGGTTCGAGCCTAATTATAATATATTAATTATCTACACTTGTGACTTCCTTATAATGTGGAACAACCTTTTTACTCTCTCACACCTGCATATTGAACAATTATAATCTAAACAACTAATATTCTAACCTAAACAATTAGAATTTGAAATTATCATCATGATTCTAACCTAAACAACCACGACTCCGCGAGCAACTTCAAAGTTCTAAGTTCAAAGTTCGTTATTAATCGGATTGACCTTCTATATCCTCACGGGGTATGTGATAGTTAAAAATGTTATAACTATGGTCAAATTATTTGTTCAATAATCAGATTTGAGTTGAATGATTAAGATCAAGAATGATCAAATTTGTTTTTGGTATGTAGAATGATCACTATTTTATTTAGGGTAACTCTTCGAACAGGAGAAAGAAAGAAGAAATAGGAGAGATACGTTTTATTAAAAAATCAATCGAATGAGAAGAACAAAAGATAGGCTTATAAAAAAAGGAGAAGAGCAAAAGAAAGTAATCAATCCAATGAAGAAGAAGGAGAAATATATGATTTCTAAGAAACTTAGATAACGTTCGGCTATAGTAAATTTTGAGAATTTTTAAGTAATATTAACTTTATTGATATATGTGTTGTAATTATTTTTATGTGGTATTAAAAATAATGTTTAGGGTAGAATTTTTTATATTATAAATTTTTTTTTTTTTTACCGAACAATATCTTAGAAACAAGCATAAAACTCAAATTTTATGAGAAACCTAAACAAAAAAGGCAACAAACAGCTAATCATATAGCTATTATTTGAGGTACCAAGAACTTTCCTCGGAACAAAGTTAAGTTTACCAGAAAACCTGTCTTTCACTCCTTTCTTTTTTTTTTCCAAAACAGCTGTCTCTGTCACTTAATCACTCAATCACTGTCTCTTTCTTCTGTAGTTCCAATCCAAATCAGAACTCCAACACGTTTACAACTCTAATCCAACAGGATTTATCAAAAGACATCGAAAAGAAAATCACCCATAAAGCAGCAGAAACCACTGGAGAAAAGAAATCAAGAAAAAAAAAAGACTAGAGAAAAAAAAATCAAAGGAAAGATAAAGGAAAAGGGGCAGAAAAGCAAAAAGAAAATGCAGGGCATGAGTTAGAGCAGCTTTTCCCTGTTTTTTTAACCCCGCCTTTTTCTCGAACTCCCGTAATTGTGTTTGTACCAAAAAAATGGAATAGTGAATCTACGCTTTAGTGGGAGCGTATCGTTTCGAGGTCTAGTCATCTGCATCGGAAAGCTGCAATTTTCTCGGAAAATCCTAGTGGGATTTCTTGGTTCTTGAGAATATCTCCTGTCGGAGTGTATTCCAAGAGGTGGCTCCATCGTCCATAGCCTTTCGTTGCATCTTAGCGTCTCCTTAACCTTTCCGTTCTGGGTTTCATTTCCTACCAAAAAAATGCCGATGTATTAGGATCTCGTATCGAACCATATATTTTTTAATTTTCAGCTCCAGAATTTCCCCTGAATCTCATGAACGCTTTGAAAAATCATGCTGGTCATTGATATTCTGTTAGCATGGGTGGGATTTGCACGATTTTCGCTATTTTTAGTCGCCATCCGAATAAGTTGAAGGTTTCCATGGAGATCTTTCAGGGGTAGTTCAAATTTGAAAATTACACCTCTGAGTTTTCCATGAGCAGGGGCTCTTGAAACCCTAGAGATCTGAGAGATTAGCTATTTGTCAGGGTTTCGGAGTCCTTCATAGTTCCCAAACCGCTTCCGAATATTCTTCCAAATTTTCTGTTTTCTCGAGTTTCCTAAGTATAGCTTCCATTTTCAGTTTTGCACCATCCACTTGGATCAGAACATCCATAACGCCCACCAACCAGTTCTGCATGCATTAACTTCTCCACCGTCCATTTATCGCTCTAGCTTTATTTAGCGTCACTCTTCTGGACTTCACTGTAAAACATCCCAGCACACGGCTTCACTGCCTTGCATTCTCTCAAACAGTCTCCATACTCAGTTTCTTTCAATACTCTGTTTTCCTTATCCTCTTCTTTAAATATTTGACTTGTCCCAATAATATGGCTGAAATCAGAAGCGTTTTCTCAATGAGGCACTTGTTCGTGCTATCTCTCGCTTTAAATTTCAGCTTGATTTTAAGGACTATGTATGAGAGGGAACAAGGCGTCAATCCGCTCTGTTTTGGAACTCAGAAAGGCCCTGTTACGCAGAGGACGCGTCTATCTTTGACTTCTTCTTTACAGTCCTCGGCAACTACTACTTGGACTGAGGCCGAAGATGGCGTGGAGAAAATCATCAATCTCGACCAGTAAGTGCAAAGAATTTGTTTTTGCTTGAGTTAGCATCTTTCTAGTGTGCATTCAGTGTTTGCTTTTGTTTTTGTTTTCCCAAGTGTAATGCATTCAATGTTTGTTGATTGTATATAAGATACATATCAGATACTTGCCGGCCAGCCGTGGCGATTTCTGAACGTGTCGCTTCGCCAGTGGTTCCAGCTATATCAATTGTTGCCTGGTGGGATTGTATAGGCTTGTTATACCCATCAGTGAAGGTACCTTATCCCGGGTCCGTTCAGAAATTAAATTTACTTGTCCTGTTACAAGCGCGTATTGTTTCAGAAAATAAAAGACCGGCAGGGGTAGAAGTTGCCATTATCCCGTACTTCAGAAAGTATGGCCAGCTTCTTTTGGGTTATGGTGAAGCATTTGTTGAAGCCTCGCAAATTGAAGCGGCGGGGCATTATTCCTAGACCTGCCAGCTTGTGATGGTCAGTGATATTCTCTCCTTTTAATCCTGATTTAATGGGGGTAATCACTATTCTATTATTATTTTAGAATATATTCTTTTGTTCGTTTCTATTGCTCTGCTGACTGTGTGTAGTCACTGTAGTGCAGCGGGATTCCCTAACGTCTGTTGGGGGCTTACGTTGTCCTTGTCCGGTTACATTACTATGCTGGCCGGGAATTTGCCAGCGTAGACAATGACAGGTCCTTGTGTTGTTTGAGATTTTCCATGGTGGATGTAAACAGTGTGGGGGAGCCCCTTCGTACTCGATGACAAATTTTTGTCATTTCTCTGTTCCCAAGTCGGAGGGGGCTGGTTCAGAGTGCTGCTTTTCTAGATTCCGAACCTGCACCATAGGTGGTGCTCACTGATATTTGACCAACGCCATCATCATCATATAATTAAGTTGATGGACCTCTCAAAGTTGGACACGTGGAACCATTACTAATTGGTAAAGTAGCATTTTGGAGACCCCGAGGTGCCATGTCTTATGGCACCGGGCACTATGGAGGTTCATTAGGAGTTGGTGCTTGCTTGTGGGAGCCACGTGGTTCCGCGGACACAGCATTCGGACACCCTTTCGGCCTTTGGTATGATGTAAAAGACTAGTAAGACATCTTGCGTTTCGTTTGAGTCTGCGAGCAGCCTGATCTGAAGATCTTTTGTCAAGACTTTATGTTCGCGATCTCCAGAATAAATGGTCCATATAGCTTTAAGGCACTCCGGCTAGCCTAACAACCTACTATGAGAAGTATTAGTAAAGGGAATTTGCACTACCGGAATACTCCGACATTTTGCATAGAGTTTCTATAATAGATAATACATATATCTCTAGAGATTGTGATCCCCTGCCCCTCAACAACCACTGATAAACCTAAACAAATCATACCTACGGTTTAACCTACCTTTTTTTATGGCTTCATCATATACAATCAAACAGACCAAAGTGATACCTGCAACGCTGATATTCATATTACATTATAATTATAATATCCTGGATCCAATCTGCGCGACCTCATGCTTTGCCTTCATTTCAATGTAACTCTTCCTTGTTTTGTTTTCTTGTATATTTCCTCGTCTGGAGCCCCTTCTTTTGACCATAATCATTAACACCGTACCCTTGATGCGTAAGCCTTTATCTTAAATCCGGATAAACCATAACAAGGTAACGGCCATCCAACTTTATATATATGTTGGGCTGCGAATGGTTGACTTTCTCCTGTAACGTTCTCTTTTGAGGAAATAATCAGCGTCTAGTGAAAATCTTGTTGTATCAATAGCATTTAGTAAGTAATGATTGTTTATTGTCGACCATATCCTGTGCGATGTGAGAAGCGTATAGAGTATGATCAGTGTCGACTAATGGGTCGAGCAAAGTTACAAAATTAACTCAAATTAGTAAATGTTGAAAACTCTGCTGCTGTGAGTTAGAAATACTAATAATTTTCTTAATCAGCTGTATGGACTACAGTGTCTTATACTTACTAATTATTACTAGAAGCAGTAAGTATGAGAGAAGACATACATTTGAATTTGACTCATGCGTGCTGTTTCCACAAGATGTTAATGGTAAAAATTACTTTGCTCAGTGAATCTGAAATTTTTCAAACTATGGTCGATTTTCCGACCATGTACGAAAAAATTTTGCAACATGCACAACATAGTGGGAAGCGACCAAACCCATTCTTGATCTCATTTTCTCAGGGAGGTTTGCCAGCATTCAATAGAGCTACTTTTCTCTGATCGTGTACCAACACATTCCTGCTGGCGTTCTTGGAGATCTCTGAGTTTGAGTGTAGGACCCTTAAGGTTTAATTGGTATTTAAAGATTGCTCACAACCTTAAGTGGTGTGGAAATGCGCTGACGGCGAAGGGTCGCCACATTGTTGTTGGCAACAGGTCCTCCGCAGCTCATATTTTGGTATAATCCCTGCTCTGTCTGCTCTCTCTCCCACATAAGAATTTGAAATTGGACACCATCTAACTTCTTGAACCAATAAGTGTGTATCTTGAAGCCCATATTACTCGCGTGAGTTTTATATCCTGCATGGTTTAGTTAGTGGTGCTTAAAAATTTGTTACTATATTCTAGCAAATTGCCCCTTCCTAATTTTTTAATTTTACGTCGTGATTCTTGGAAAAAATAGTGTAATACGGAGGTAAATCACCATTAACCTAAGATTAACATGAACAAGATTGATTGATTCCTTTTACCTTTATGAAGTGGTACGTCAATAATATCCAAATCACTACAACTTAAGTATGAAAGCATGCTATTCAATACGCCTTTGTTCCAAACTTCATTTGCACTTAAGAGCTAGTATACATACTACAAATTGTCTAACCCACTACTATCACATATATTATATATACTGATAATGAATTAGTGAGCGCTGTCCACTATATTGTTCCCTCTGCAATATCAACACTTTTCCGCTCTAATTACTGTTATTGATGCTCTGACTTTGTAGACAAAGGTGCACCATTGAATGAGACTATTTTGTTATTAATTTGTGGGACAATTACATCTCATACTCATGCTGCAATTTCGTAGGTGCAGCCAGTGAAAAATGAGAAGAGTACTCAAAAACTCGATACTCCAATATCAGAATTCCTTTACAAGTATGCAACATGTGTAGAGAAGAGTCCTGTATCACATGCCGCCTCACTTGATAAGATGATGAGTTAGTTGAAAAGTTAGCTTTCCGAATTTGTGTTTCATCTATTTACCTTGTTTTGTGCATTTTTTAAAATCAGATCACACAAAAGTCTCCTGCAGGAGAAGGGGTTCGTAAGTTAATTATTGTCTTGTTGAACCTTGCAATGCGTGATAAACAGTATCAACTACCTGAATTAAGAATTACTGATGAATAAGTTCCAATGCTACCTGCCCCTACAATAAGAGCCATCATATAGGATTTGAGGGCTCGTCATTGTGGTGCCGTCCTATCTAATCTCCCTGCTTGTCAAGTTCTTTTTAATAATGTGGCATGGTGATTGCTGAATTTTAGCCGTTGTTTGACTACAACCAATCTTGTCCTGTTTTCATATTCATAGAAATCACAAAATAGATCAGCCAGCAATTGGGAAAAAACATTCATTTTTTTTTTTCTCCCAGTTTTGTTTAGAGAGTTATAATACTGATGAGAGGAGTAACTAGTATTTTCAGTTTTATTCGAGAATTTATAATTTCACCATAATAAAATCTTCCTCCCTTTCTATTAGCTTAACCGTCTCTGCTGAGAATAAGATGAATCGAGTAGACTGTACATTTGACAATAGTCCAGCGTGTATCAGAACCAATGTCTTGAGTTTGAGACCTGACTCCGCACTTTACTCCAATTTTAATCAAATATTGCAAGTATTGGGCCTCCTAATTAAATGAGCGTGAGTCCGGTCTCAAAAACACGTGAGGTCGAGTGACTGTTAGTAGATATTTGTATCAGTCAAATAATAAAATCTTCCTCTTGACACGTAAGTCTCAACTATAAAAGCCTAATAAATACAGACTGAATAAATCTACCACTCATCCCAAAAGCTTAAACTAATAAAAAGAGAAAGATTTTATTATTTAAACTATATTCTTTAACAATATTCTCTTATTGAATTACTAACAGCCTCACGTGTAGGGCTTGGTTCTACTTATTGGGGAGCAGAGGAGGCCTAGGGACCCAAAAGTAGCAAGTGTGACAAAATAATTTTAATTGAAATTGTGGAGAAGGTAGCGGGAAGGCAATTCGAGATTTAAGCAATTGTAAATGGAGAGTGTCTCGTTTGGAATCAGGTCTTGAATTGAAAATGGCAATTCCTTGCGCTTGCGAAGTCATCCTAGCTCTGGTGTATCTGGAATCTTTGATTATTCATGTGAATTGCTATGATACTTCTACTCGATTCCCAAAAGCTCTTAACTCCGCACTGATATCAAAATGAAGATTTTATCTTTTGAATTATATTGTCCTAAACACTCGCCCTCACGTCGTGAAAGACTAAGGAATTCCATCTGCTCCTTAATTGGAATCCTGGTATTGAGGTTACTTTGCCTGCGCCTAACACGTGAAAAAATTATTTAAAAATTGGCACCTAGATCCTGGGGACTCAATCCGTTAGCTTTGGTACGGATAGAGTGTACAATGCCCGACATTATAAAACAAGGTCCTAATTTGATCTTTTATTATTCTTGGGACCCTCTTGATCAAATACTGCAATTTACAATTGCTGAATGAATCTTATTGATCACTTATCCCCAAAAGCTTATAGTTGGATAGATAAAAAAGGTAAAATTTTATTATTTGAATGATATTATCTTCTTAATAAAAACATTCTCAAAACTACTCTCACGTGTGGGCCGGAGCTTCATCTCTTTAAATTGGAATCTTGTGACCCAAAACACGGATCTATTTTGCGAATATTTAATTGAAAATTGAGGGTGAAGTCTTGCAGAGTCAGGTCTTCGAATATTAAACAATTAAAAAAATAGGAACCATTGGACTAACGTGATATACACTCATTCCGTTGTAATTCATTCTCAAGAGCGCGAAGCATACAAAATCCACCATGAAGGCTTAAGTTGATAGGCCACCGAATAAGATTTTATTATTTTTGAGGTATATTCTCTAACACTTTTTATCTTGCAGGCAAATTAACCGTACATTACCTAGTGTGTGCTAATAAAGCTTTTGTTGTATCTTTAGAACAAGTAAGCGATTATAGTCTGCGTTTGAAAATGACTGGCTATGTCTCTGTTATATTAATAGCTCCATTGTAATGACTTTTTAAATGTAATCATATGACTTAAGACCTATGAGTTGTCCATGTAAGTATATTTTTGAAATCTACCGCATTTGTAATACTTGATATAGATTCACTTTTGTTTTCTTTCTATCTACCAAAGATGTTAATTTGTATTCTCTTGCCTCATAAGCATGTACATTATATACATAAGTATACGAAATTACTTTCATAGTGTCGTATGCATCCTTGTTAATCGGTTCTTTAGAATCAAGCTCAAGCAACTCTTTCATAGAGAAGCGGAGTGACAACTATCGCCCCTTCCGATAATGGTCCTTCTACCATGAACTTGTCACTTCTCCCCAGCATTCATCCCCAGACTGAGAACAATATGTTAGCAAAAAGTAGATCTGTGGTCAATAGACATAATGAAGAGGTATAATTAATCATGACCTGGCTTCATCAAATTTACTCCTACTATTTGGCCAACAGAATATTTCACGTGCTACAAAAATAACCTCCCTTAAAACAGACCCACAACGCAGCTCCATATTGCGTGTTTTCACTGTAAACTCAAAGAAGAATCTGAGCCTGGACCTACGTCGCCAGGGCCTATCAGGCCTCCATAATAGACACAATGGTAGAAGCTAGCCGAGCAAGTCATATCTAAAAGGAATCAGTTTGCTTATGCTCCAAGGTGTTATGTATAGTCCTCTCTGCTGATTCCCTATAACATCAAATGCTGATGATAATGAAGAAAGTCCAGAACTTAAACTGCAAAAGACTAATTCCCTAGAGCTATTATAAACTAACTTTTTCGGCACCATGTTGCAACACTGATTTTCTCAATTTAGACCGCAAAGTGCGGTTTGTCAATAAAGACACTACTATTATAGGCCGCCTGGTTGCTGAAATGGCATTGCGCTTGCCGGAGCACCCACAGAGATGTCAGGATCCCCTTAGTTCGCTATCACACTTCTTCGTTATAATATCAACAATATTACGTGAATGGCTTAGTTCGTAACTAGCCTAGCGTCCCTAATTGGCGTATAGGCCATGATATTATGGCAGTCCAAATGGAACTTAATTTAACGAGATCATTCTAAAGTTTTTGTTGTGCATTACCTCCTAGATGGAGCTCCTTGTTAAGCGCTGCACAAATCTTCAAGGAGCATGTTTCGGTGCTGATTAGAAAAATAAAAGTGAGATACCAAATCCTTCTAGTGAGCTGAAACAATAGGTGTAATTACATCTCCAAAGGATTCACAGTTTCTGATCTACTTGTCTCTCTTAAAAGTCTGTTTCCGATGAAATTTCTGCCCTGTACACAGTTAGTCGGCAGCCGTTCTTCAGACATGATCTGGACTAACTTCTTACCTTTTAAGAAGTTCAGTTTATCTAACACTAATCATTTGCCCCCGGGAAAAAAGGGTGGAAAAGCAAAAACAATAATGACGAATGGCGTATATTTTTAAAAAAGTGGAGAACAAATAGTGGTTGAAGTACTGCACGCTCGGGAGCCCCAAAGATTATCCTCCCATATGCATTATTGCACCAATAAGGTGTATGGGTCTACCGGATTCTCGGGACAAGAGCCTAAATACCATTTTGAGAATGGACGGTATAATACAATCCCGACGTGAAATACTACATTTGATGCAGGTGAGTTTATGATAATTACTACGTACACTCAGGGTTGATGGCGTAAGAGAGATTACTATGATCAGCGGTCATGTTCTAAAAACCATTGCCAGCTGTGTCGGTAGAGTGCCCGGTTTTGAAAATGTGAGAAAGATACATAGGGACTTGTGAAAGCTTCCCTACGAGATACATTAAGATGCTGGCCTCGAGGGGAAAACCACTTCTTGGTGTGTTAGCCCAAAGTTATGTGCGGGTCAGCTTGCCTGGATCGGCGCTGATGACAATAAATTTCAATCTCTTTGCTCATCTATAAGAGCTGGTCCACTATTCACTGTATAACCTTTTTGTCTAAGAATTATTTGCCCTTATGGCATTTTAGTACCAAGCATATCTGCCAGCCAAGGATATTTGGGAACGGAAAAAATCCAAAGAGAGAGAGAACCGTAGAGGCTAGCGGTATGCGGTTTTTAAGCGATAACTCTCAATAAGTACATTAATAGCAAGGCATTCTCTTCTTGCAAATAAAACACTCTGCCTAATTTGCGTGTTTATTAATTTCTATTTTCTCTTTATGTGATTTCTTTAAAGTTCCTATCATTTGGATTATTGTGACTTCTGTCGGTGTTCAAAAAATTTTAATTTTGCATAATAGGTGGTAAAGATTAAAGGAGAAAAGACACAATAAAGAAAGGAAAAAAAATCTCTCAAGAGAATATTAAAGTGCATACTGTATTTCTTCTTAAATCTCTTTAATGTTAATTCTTAATTGAATGCTCGAGTTTTTTTTTTTTTGGGAATGTTTCAGTTTTTAATAAAAAATTGTAAAGATTTTTAAGAAATTTTGAAATAATATTGTGAATATTTATATAGATTGGAGTTTTATAGGTTTTTGTGTAAAAGTTAGTGAAAATATTAAAGATATTTAATTTTTGTTAAAGTTTGTAAAAAGAGTAAAGAGAGGATGATTTGATGTAATTGTTAACAAAAAGTATTTGAGTTAGGTGAAAAAGTATAGAGACAAAATATTTGTTTTTTTTTTTTGAAAAGATATTAAAATTATGTGAAAAAGCTGTTGAAGATTGTGTATAAGGTATTGATGTTTGTGTTGGAATTTTTGAAATTTTATATGTTTGTTTGTAAATTTTATTGAATCTCATTTGTATCCTAGAATATTTTTGCAATGCTCTTGAGTTTTTTTTTTTTGGAGTTTTGTTTTTATGTTACTAGGTATGTTTAGTCTTAAAAGCCAATCAATATAGAATAAGTTATGACTTATAAGGTCGCCACAGAGCTTGGAGAATTAAGACAACAAATGATTTTCATTGATTAAATGTTTTAAATTAATAAATAACAAGTTAAGTGAAGAGATTCGATGCACAGATTTGAGTTTGACTTAGCACATAATTTTAGTCCCGTTATCGATTTTAAGGAACAGAAGGAAGATCTCTTTGCGTACTCACTCTAAAAAAGTAATTTTTTTCTTTTCTTCACAACTCTTAGCTGGAAAATTAATTATAGTTGTGGAATTAATATAAAATGCAATTCAAACTTCAAGAATATATAGAAATAAAAAATAATATCTTTCCTTTAATTTTGTCTGACTATTGACTATTGACTATTGACTACAGCTGTATGTTTCAGTATTAAAAATCCAATCAATATGTGGGTTGATAGAGAATAGAGAAAAATATATAGAATTTAATATATATATATATATATATATATGGATCCCATATATCCTGTGATCTTTAATTTCCACGAGAGAACAATATGTTTATATTATTGCATTAATTATTAATACCTTAAGTTTGCTCTACACGGTTGTAATAGGCCGGCCCAAAAGGCCCAACCCGTGTGAGTTTCGCAAAATAACGGAAAACTACCATTCACCGACGCTTCTGTCCCTCTTTCTCCGAAATTTCCCGCTTCCTCCTGCCTTTTCTTTCCGCCTCAATTCCGCCTGCTCCCCAGCGTCCCCCACATAAGTTCTCCTTGTCGCCTCAAGGAAGCCCACAAAAAAATCTCTCACTCTCTCGGGATTTTGTTCTTGCTGATTAGAGTCACTGCCGCCGTCGTGAAGGACTATTGCCTTCTCCGGTAAGTGGCTGTCTCCTTATTTGTTCTTTTCCCTCTAAATTTTTTTCCTTTCTTTCTCTGGCTAATTCCTCCATTCTACTAAAAAGTGCTGCACAACCAACTGCGAGTCTGCATGCTGCCTGAGGCCATTCTAATTTGGTTTGAGCATGTTACGTTCCATTTGTTAAGTGTTATGAGTTAGTTCTTGTTTAGTTTCTCTTTGCGATTAAATTAGAATAAGAATGATAAAAAAAAAATAGAATAAGGATAATAATAATTTGTTTACTTGATATGTTAGGAATTTTACGTTGGAATTGTTGAGTTCTCTTGCATTCTTTATTTTTCTTTGTAAGCTTATATAAGGTCATAATTATTCATGACCAAAGACATGCAAAAATATATTTCTCCAAAAGTCAAACTTATGTTTTGGGAGTCTCGATTTTCCTTGAATTAAACCAATCTTAAGAGGTTGAGGTTTTTGACTCTCTCGAATTAAGTTGGCACGTAACCTAGCACTCCCACAAATTACACTAGCCCGGATTGCTTAAACAAGATCGAGTTAATTTCTTGAGAACAGAGGTTCTGTTTTTCGTACTTGCTTAGTAATTTCCTCATAAAGATTGGTCTTTGACGGCATGTTGACCAGTTGGAGTTTTGTTTTTGAAGGCGTAGAGCATCCGATGATACCTGAGCTGTCAAAGACCCGATTTAGGTGCTCAGTTGCTCACACTGAATTATATTTTGATATAGGCTATGGGTTTTCCGTAATTATATTGCAGAAACTAATTTTTGAAATTTTGTCGTGTAGATTGTATATATATGTTTCTAGATTTTAGGAATTGTCTACTGGACTTAGCTGATCATAGGTTTATTCTTATCATCTGTGAAGATATTAAAGCGCTAGTGAGTTATTTTGCTGCTCATACATATTGATTACTCAATATTTGACTTGTTATCTTTTTCTGGACAGTTAACATTCTGATGATTAGAGGAGACATTTCGTAGAGAGTAATTGTTTTTCCATTTAAAGACCTTAGTTGAAAATGGTAAGTTGGTTGGCTCTCTATGAAGCTCAGTGCGTATCTTTTATTTTGGGGTTCAGGAGATTAAAAAGAGACTCTTTGGTATGTGCAGGTGAAGTTTACGGCTGAGGAGCTTCGTAGGATTATGGACTTGAAACACAACATTTGTAATATGTCTATTATTGCGCATGTTGATCATGGTAAGTCATCTGTCTTAAATTCTTTATTTCTACTTCCCTTTTCATGTTTAGTGTAGCTCAGATGTGAAGTATCGATCGACTACGAGTTCAACCGAGGTTGTTGGGTGAAAGTGATAGTTTTGATGCTTTGCTTCTCTTGCTAGCCTATTGTAAGTAGTCTGGGCATTAAAACAGAGTGCTTGTCGAGGAAAAATCATGGAGTACTTGTTGAGCATAGGATGCATACTGTAGATTTTAATGGTCCTCCTCAGTGTTGAGTTCTCTCAAAGATTCTTGTGATTTCATGAGCTCTTCTTGTTTGGATACTTTTTCCATTCCTTGCTTTACATATGTGCCTAGAATGGTAGTGTAGTGCTGTTTTGCTGCCTTTCTTCCTGGTACTCAGATTCGCCAGTGTTAAATGAGTCGAAATAGTTCCACCTGTATAGCCTTCATTATAAAGTAGGTTGATGTTAGTTGGCCTTCTTCTCTTTCCCATTTCGCAGGTAAGTCAACGCTAACCGATTCGCTAGTAGCTGCTGCGGGGATCATTGCTGAAGAAGTTTCTGGCGATGTGCGGATGATGGATACCCGCCAGGATGAGGCGGAGCGTGGCATCACAATTAAATCTACTGCTATCTCTCTCTACTATGAAATGACTGATGAGTCTCTGAAGGACTACAAGGGAGAGCGACACGGGAATGAGTACCTTATCAATCTAATTGATTCCCCTGGGCACGTCGATTTCTCATCTGAGGTGACAGCTGCTCTTCGCATTACTGATGGTGCTCTGGTGGTGGTAGATTGTGAGGGTGTCTGTGTGCACACCGAAACCCTGCTCCGACAAGCACTAGGAGAGAGGATCAGACCTGTTTTAACTGTTATCAAGATGGATAGGTGCTTCCTTGAGCTCCAGGTTGATGGAGAGGAAGCATACCAGACATTTCAGAGGGTTATCGAGAATGCAAATGTTATCATGGCAACTTATGAAGATCCCCTCCTTGGTGATGTTCAGGTCTATCCAGAAAAGGGAACAGTCGCTTTCTCTGCTGGATTGTACGGATGGGCCTTTACCCTAACGAATTTCGCCAAGAAGTATGCCTCCAAGTATGGAGTCGACGAGTCCAAGATGATGGAACGGCTCTGGGGTGAGAACTTCTTTGACCCTGCTACCAAGAAGTGGACAACCAAGAGAACTGGCTCTCCTACCTGCAAACGCGGCTTTGTGCAGTTCTGTTATGAACCCATCAGTCAGATAATCAACACTTGCATGAATGATGAGAAGGATAAGCTTTGGACTCTGTTGGATAAGCTTGGAGTTACAATGAAGGCAGAAGAGAAGGACTTGATGGGGAAGGCTCTGATGAAGCGAGTGATGCAGACCTGGCTGCCGGCAAGTAATGCCCTCTTGGAAATTATGATATTTCACCTACCCTCTCCTGCCAAGGCCCAAAAGTATCGTGTTGAGAACTTGTACGAGGGTCCCCTTGATGATCCTTATGCCAATGCTATACGGAATTGTAATCCTGATAGGCCTCTTATGCTCTACGTATCAAAAATGATTCCTATGTCTGACAAGGGTAGGTTCTTTGCTTTTGGTCGTGTCTTTTCTGGCAAGGTCTCAACTGGTTTGAAGGTCAGAATCATGGGCCCGAACTATGTTCGCGGCGAGAAGAAAGATTTGTATGTTAAGATCGTGCAGAGAACTGTTATTTGGATGGGGAAGCGGCAGGAAACAGTTGAGGATGTGCCTTGTGGCAACACTGTTGCAATGGTTGGTTTGGATCAATTTATCACCAAGAATGCGACTTTGACAAATGAGAAGGAAGTTGATGCCCATCCAATCCGAGCTATGAAGTTCTCTGTGTCACCTGTTGTGCGTGTGGCTGTTCAATGCAAGGTTGCATCTGACCTTCCCAAGCTTGTTGAAGGCCTGAAACGTTTGGCCAAGTCAGATCCTATGGTCGTCTGTGATATCGAGGAGTCTGGAGAACACATTATAGCTGGTTCTGGTGAACTACACCTTGAGATATGTCTGAAAGACTTGCAGGAAGATTTCATGGGCGGTGCTGAGATTATAAAGTCAGATCCAGTCGTGTCCTTCCGAGAGACAGTCCTTGAGAAGTCCTGTCGTGTTGTGATGAGCAAGTCACCTAACATGCACAATCGTTTGTAAATGGAAGCACATCCCTTGGAAGATGGTCTTGCAGAGGCCATTGAGGAGGGCCGTATTGGTCCAAGAGATGATCCTAAAGCTCGTTCCAAAATCTTGTCGGAGGAATTTGGTCGGGACAAAGATCTTGCAAAGAAGATTTGGTGTTTGGTGTTTTGGACCCGAGACTACTGGTCCTAACATGGTAGTCGATATGTGCAAGGGAGTCCAATACCTTAATGAAATCAAGGATTCTGTTGTTTCTGGGTTCCAGTGGGCATCTAAGGAAGGTGCAATGGCTGAAGAGAACATGAGAGGAATATGCTTTGAAATCTGTGATGTAGTTCTTCATGCTGATGCCATTCACAGAGGAGGTGGCCAGATCATGCCAACAGCTAGGAGGGTCATTTTTGCTTCCCAACTTATTGCCAAGCCCCGGCTTCTTGAGCCAGTATACCTTGTGGAGATCCAAGCTCCTGAGCAAGCTCTTGGAGGTATCTACAGTGTACTCAATCAAAAACGTGGACACGTATTCGAGGAATTGCAGAGGCCTGGCACACCCCTTTACAACATCAAGGCGTACGTGCCTGTCATTGAATCTTTTGGTTTTCCAAGCACATTGAGGGCTGCAACCTCGGGGCAGGCTTTCCCACAGAGTGTGTTCGGTCATTGGGATATGATGTTATCTGATCCAATGGAAGCTGGATCACAAACTGCACAGCTTGTTGCCAATATTCGCAAGAGGAAGGGCCTTAAGGAGCAGATGACACCACTCTCCGAATACGAGGACAAGCTATAAATCATTTGTTTGGATCGTTCACTAAGAAACTTGTTAGGGGGAGACAAACATTAGCTAGGGGAGTCTCCTAGTGGACTCATAACATAGCATATAGGTACATCACTCAATCTAAAAGTTTAAACCTATAAGTTTGGGTCTAAATATGTTATATTAACCCCATACTTATGATTTCTTTATAATGTGTGACAATCTTTTTTTACCTTGAATCCAATAAAACTAATATATCACAAAGAAATAATAAGGGGTCAAACCACCCAGCAAAAGTCTTGTGCTTATAATTTTTTTTTTTTTTTTTCCAGTTTTTCATCATCGTTAGCATTGTAGTCTGCTTTCTAGATATGTCTTGCTTTGTGTTTTTGTTTCACGGCGAGTAGCATGCTCGGTTATTTATTTAATATCATATCTTCAACGAGTAGTGGCTAAAGAGTGGGCATTTGTAAAGGCAGCAGCCAAATTTGACTTTGCTAAAAATAAAAAATAGGAGAAAAAAAAACGCTTCTAATTTTTCTTATTAAAGGGGAAATTTTAGTTCCCTGTGGTCAAACCTTAAGGCAAATATTTGTCCAAGAGGATTTACGACATATACCCACCGAGCATGTGCTAGGTGGCTCCAGACGTTTCTCGTGGTCTTCTTTGACGATTGGCTGGGCGGCGAGTGTGGGACCACACATGCGAGCTTGGTTCTAATGTGCCATCCCATTTTCTCCTTTGGCCGACTCTTCTACTTCAGGCGCTGATTCTGCCGCCCTCTTATTCATATGTAAAACTATTATTTTATGTAAAAAATAATTCATTGAAACATTTTCATGAAAATAAATTCATTTTTCAATGTTTTGTTATTCTTTTAAAAATATTTTACTGAAATATTTTAATATCTTATTTTGTCTTTGTTTTAAATTACTAATTAAGTTAATTCGAAATCTCATTTTGTAATTTATGATTTTTTTTTTCTGAATGTTTTCATAAAAAAGGATCTCATTTCATTTTATATTAGGCCTTAAGTGTAATTAGTTTTAAAACTAGTATTTAACTTGAGACTGCCTTTGGCTAACCAAGGGAGGTCGCGGCATCATCTTGTACATCCAAGACATGAGACTCCATGCATCACGCAAATGATGTGAACCTAATTCATCAGGTAAAATTAACTGAGTAGGTTCATTCTAAACGTCTTTCTTTGTGCACTATACAGTATAATTTTGTTTCAAATACTTTTCATCTTATGTGAAGAAGGAAAAAAATGAAGTCTCTAATTTTTTTTTTCATTAATTTGTTTGAAATTTTTCAGGCATACTACTATATTATAGATCCAAACATGTTTTAAAATATAATTAATGTTTTAGGAGGTTCCATGGCTTAGATATACTTGATTTTGGGATTGGAAAAACAAAATTTGCCACTGCCTGTCCAAACTTTATTTACAGTAAGGATTGCTAAACTTCTATGTTATTCTTCCAATCGTGTGACCCAAATAAATGGTTCTATCATTTAATATAGACTGCTTTAGTAGATTATTTTTTCTTTTGTTTTAATCACAAAATCTCATGAATTTAAAATTTATTGCGTATAGTAATTTGACAATTTAAGATATAATTTTTTTTTAATACATTTCAAAAATTATATTTTGTACGGCTCTTAGTCTTTTATGTAATTATTTCCCACAAAAACTACAGTGTATAATATTTTGTTGAATTGGGATAGATCCAAACTCTTACAAAAACTAATTTAGAAAGTCAAAAATATTTTTGTAACACCCTGACCCAAAAACTTAAATGGACAGAGTATAGCTTGAAAAATGGGACTTTCCACCCAGCTTACAAGCAATTTCTCAAACAAGAAAACTCAAAAGAATTTTTTTTATTCCATCTCAAATAATCCCAATAGTTTAGTTAGAGCATTACGTTAAAATCCTTAGATACCACTCTTAACAAAAGTCTCAATAAACAGTACCCAAATAAGCAATAAAATTACTAAAGTATCCAACATAATGCAATTATTACTAAAGTCTCTAGAGAGCTCTTTATTCAATAATCCTGTATCTTGTAACTACTCTCAAAGACTACAACTCGCAATCTTCTATCACTCGCTGCCACCAATCTCTAAATCTGAGAGATAGAAAATAAATAGTGAGCTACAACTAGTTCATTAAGTAGCAAGTCAATGGGGTAGGGGGAAAAGGACAATTTAATACAACAAAATGAATCAGAAAATATTGTAAGCCATACCAAAAACTAAAATACAAGTTTGAAATAAAATTATCTAAGGCACGCAATATAGGAAAATCACCAATGGTCACACAGACCTCCAGGCCACAAAGACCTCCAAATACCATGAGGGTATCAAATTGGGCACAAGATATATTGGCACACAGACCACAAAGATATATTGGACCACAAAGATACATTGGCCACACAGACCACAGAGATATATCACCAACACATGGAGAAAATTTCCAAGTATGCTCACAAAATAAATATATTCTAATAACCCAACATTTCAAGTTATATGTTTCAAACAAATTCATGAAATCTAAATCATTTCATCTTTATCAAAAATTTGTAAATTTTCCCCATATGATAAATCAAAAATTTGTAAATTTCCCCATATGATAAATCAAAACCATATAAAAATAGTGCACATTTTAAAAAATCTATTTCACCAATGTCAAGAGATTTAACCTTGCACAAAGACATATTTTCAAATCAATTTCATCTCATAAAATAATTAAACATCTTGTGTACTTAGGTTCCACAAAAATTTAGAGAATTAAAAATCCCATTGAGAAGCCACTTACCTCCACGCTTAACCGAAGCTTAAGATTTCACAAAGAATTGCTGAAGAATCAATCAGCACCTAAAATCCATTTAAAATATCAGCTATCTCTTCATCTTAATCCTCACATATCTCCAATGTAAATCTAATATAAAATTCTAGCAACAAACACACATAAACTCCAATAACTCTATAAGAATACGTTATTTCACAATCGCAAAATTTCTTCAAAACTAGCTTTAATTATCCTATAGCAACCCAAAAACAAATCTAAAAAATCTATAAATCTCAGATCTAAAACTCTATCAAAGATAGAAACTTAAAAAACTCACCAATGCATCGACGAAATCGAAGAAAAATCACTTAATACTTGAAGAAAGGCTTTCCAACGTCGTCTATAAAACGACATAACCCAAATCAATCCAAGAAAAAACCACTCTAAACCAAGATTAAATCAAACCTATTTCTAAAATTACCCAACCCCTGCAAATCGCTTCTCCAAAGGTAAGAGAAAGAGAGTTTCATGATAGAGAGAGAGAGAGAGAGAGAGAGAGAGAGAGCTTCAAATGAGAGAAAACTCCAATATTGAGCGGCGATTTTCGAATAACAAAGATCCATACTTAAGATCTCTAAAATAGGTTTGAAAAAGGCGAAAATTCGTTCAAAATCCGTTCAAATTCGAAGAAAAATCAATTTTTGAATCAAAAAGAGGAGTGCGGCAAAACTTCAGCTTTTTGAAATTGAACTTTTCATTCAGTTTACATGAAGGCTGTGGAAGGATAAGTTCACTTTTTTTCATTTTTTTTTTTTGGGTATTACAATTTTTGTGAGCAGAATTTTCTTATTGGTGATAGTGTAGATTCTATTGAGGTTTTTGAGAAAAAAATTTTAAAGTCCTGGAAAAGATGAGTTTGTAAGAAGTTATTGGAGTTAGTGAAAAAAAAAATTGTACTAAATATTGGTTCCTTAGCACAAAAGTTTTTTGAAATTTTTTTAACAAACTTTTTTCACAAATTTCAATTTTTCACAAATTTCAATATTTTTTTTAAAAAACTCAACTTTTTACAAACTTCAAAACCTTTTCATAATCTCCAATAACTTTTTCTCAAAAATCAATAGAATCTATACTATCTCCAATTAAAAAAATTTCAACAAAGCTTTGTTTACCCATCCAAACAAGTGACCAAAATAGTGTTATGTTGGGCTATAGTAACTATTGAAGCTCAGACTTGAGCATCCAATAGAATATCTATCAGAAATTTCACTACAAGAACTTACTGATTGTTGCAAAGAAGATGAGATTGACCCTGTACTTATCAGTGAGTTTTTAAAGGGATTCAAGAAAATTGAATTAGAAGAGAACAAGAATATACTTTTCAGGAATCAACAAATGTGTAGAATATTTAATATAAAGAAATACAAAAGTTATTTGTCTCTAAAATTATTCTTATACATATATATGTATTAAAAGATCAACTTTTATCTTCTTGTTGTACGAAAATGTTATACGTGTTACTAACATCATTAAGTAGATGATGACAACGAAATAAAGGTTCTTAATGCTGTAATGAAAAAAAATATCAATTTTATCAATTGCTTACTTTTTTTTTCTTATTTTGTTATGACACAATATTAATTTTATCAATACTTTACTTATTTTATTATTTTGTTGTGTGTGACAGAATATATATGAAGGACCTAAATATTGTAGCTAACCAACTTCTAGATGGTTAGTTGTAGTTCAGGTAACTTCATTTTGTTAAAGTTTATTAAGGTCTGTTATTCAATTAAGAAGAGCTTCAGTTAGTTTTGTATATAAGCAATATATGGCTCATTGTAATCTTACGAACTATTAGTGATCTCAATATTCAACTTCTTTTCTCCATCTACACACTCTCAACCTACATCACAATTCTACATGCTATTAGAGCATACACTGCTTCTTTTCTGCCATTTCTTCACACTTTGTTTCTCTTCATTGAAATTTCCTTATAAAACTGTTCAAAACTTCATTATCTAAATTCGATGGCTACTACTAAAGCTAAAGTTCAAGGACCTGATCACACTAGTCCAGTCATTGATAGTGCATTCTCGATCACTTCAGGTGATACATCTAACGTTCCAATAGTTTCTCCTAAATTGAACGGCAAGCATTTTTATTATTAGAGTCATGCAATGCTCATGGCAATTAGAGCTCGAAACAAAAATTTGGTTTCATTGATGGAAGCATCAAACGTCCAGCTTTTACTGATGCTAGTTTCAGAGATTAGTATCGCTACAATTTAATGGTATATTCATGGATCTGTGTTTTTGTTTCTCCATAAATTGCACAGGTCATCTTGTACATAGAATCGACTGCAAATATGTGGAAGCTGTTAAAAGAAATATATGAGTAGAGCAATGAGCCTAAGATTTTTGAGTTGCAAAAGGCAATTAATAACATTGTTTAGGACAATCACATGTCATTGAATACTTCACGAGATTAGAGTCCTTATGGAATGATTTCCATCAATTTTCCCCTCTGCTACTTTGCACGTGTGGTTTATGTGACAAGTGCCATGGAAGGTTTTGAAAAAAATTATTGATCAAGAAGATAAGCAATTAACCATGACTTTCCGCATGGGATTAAGTGATAATTATCTCCCTATCTCGAGGAAACATATTGCGAGGAAAACATTTCCTTCATTTCCTTAAATGAAATATATTCCCTGATCATATAAGAAGAACGACAGTGATCATTCACCAAGAATTTTTCCTTCAATCAAGAAAATATAACAATGTTGGCAACTAACAAGAGTGAAGCAATGTTGTTGCTATTCAACGGAAAGGATTCAATCATACTGGTCAAAGAGAAAGACCTCTTTGTACAAACTGAAATTGCAAGGGTTGTACAAGGGAATAATGTTTTGAATTACATGGCTATCCTACTGGATGGTTTATGTGATGCCCTCTCTTTTGTGGTGTATTTATGATGTTTGCTATAAATATTGCCAGAAAATATGCACTTTGATATTAGTCTTGATTTCCCTAGTTTCTAAATTCATTAGCACTTAGATTTACATTTTTTTGCTCATTAATTCCTTATGTGATTCTATTCTTAATTTTTTATATTCTTGCATTATTTCAATTAAATTTCATGTGCTTAAATTATTGTATGATATGAGTTTTTTCTCTTAAATTTTTAGATTAATTGGATAAAATTACGGCCGAAATACTTCTTTCTTGATTTATATTTTATTAATCAGGTCTTGTTTTAATCATTATTTCTTACTTATATTAATTCAATGTTTCTTATTTAAATTATAATTTCATGTAATTGATTTTTTCTTGCACCTATTTATTATTTTAAAAAGGCTTATTTATCTCATAGTCGGCTAACTAGTGAAGATTTTTGTAAATTTTATCTTGTTGGCCATGTGTCAAAAACTCTTGTTCCTATGAGTTAATATTCAATGAATGTAATTAATTCTTGTCTCCATAATCATAATGTGTCCAAATAAATATAGCATGCCCCTAATTACTTAGGTAGAATAAAGACAAAAAAAACTAGATTTAGTGAAAGGAAACAATTGACTCATTGCAAGCATTTTGCCGTGAGACAAGAGATAGAAAAAGGGGGGGGGGAGAAGAAATAGAAGAGAGAGGAAAGAGAAAAGAGAAAAAGAAGAAAAGAGAGAAAGAAAGGAGAGATCCAGCCAAGAGAGGAAGAAAGGAGAAAAAAGAAGAAGAAAAGAAAGGGAAAAGGAAAACTTAAACAAGTGGAGGTAAGGGCTAGTTTATGCATATTTGGTTGAGAAAAACATGGGTTGAGCTTGTTTTGGTTGCTGTCTGTGAAATCTTTGTTATACATGTTAGTTTCAATGAAAAAATATGTAAACTTAGTTTATATCATGATACAAAGTGTAAATGATGGTTGCATGTGAATACTTATGTTTATGATGATTTTTACATGCTTTTGTTGAGAAACTTTGTGATGAAAGGGTTTTGATGTACCAAATGGCAGGATGAATTTTATGGTTGAATGGCAGATCAAGGCCAAAAAATGAAGCCAAGAGGTCTTGAAATGAAGTTTTGAAGCAAAATGTTAATGCATGTGTTGTTTTGATGATTTTGAGAAAGTTACGAGGTTATTTTAATGTATGTGTATATATATTCAGTTCTGATGGCTTAATCATTAAATCTAAGGATTATAGCACATGAATGTCATGCCCTAAACTTCAAAGGCAAGAAGGTGACTTACTAACATTAAACAATAATACTTTTTATTTAAAAACATATCTAATAAATGCGGAATAAACAGTATTAAAAAAAAACTTCAATATATCTCTCTTGATAAAAGCTTAAATATTTCAGAATGTAAAGACAAATTAAACATAATAGACTCAAACTAGAATCAGACGTTATTCTAATAATCTCTCAGCTACCCGCCCACGTGCCATCTAATTTTGACAATCGACACGCTCCTGATCAACATCTAAAATAAAGAAAACAATAGCGCGTGAGTTCGACAACTCAGTAACCAAGATCATTATGCTAGTGTGTATCCCATGAGCCATACTATAACAGTAAGAGACAAAATATTTAAAATCTTTCTAAATTGTTGAAAGCTGTTTTTTTTTTTTTTTTTTAACAATTCAATAAAGTACTTTTATCTGTATAACAATACTATAGAATCCATATAACATATATAAATAAATATTATCAATAAAAATTTTTATCTACATAACATAATATAGAAAATATATCTTTTGGCAATAACTGTGGGTCAAGTTTATCCTCGTGACAGGGTTGTGCAGTTGCTACTTAGTTTGGGGATCAACAAAACTAAGCCAATACTATGGGTAAAATTATTCCTTACTAAGGCTTGGTCATGTTCAAGTGTGCACTCGGTAAGAATCTACAAAATAAACCATTCTATTTCCAGAATGGGTGCACTCAATAGGTTGCAATTGGTACCAATGCGTTGTTTCTGTAACTCTGGGCCTCAGGGTTTGAAAATACATAATATATCATAAAATAAACATCACTTTGAACTTTGCATCTTTCTCTTCTTTTCATGAAATATCATGCACAAATCTTGAATAACAATAAATATCAAAAAGCTTTGATTTGAATATTGAAAACATCATAAATATCATTCACAAATTTTGAATAGCAATAAATATAAAAATCTTTGATATAACATTGAAAACATCGTAAAATATCATTCACAAATCTTGGATAACAATAAATGTCAAAAAGCTTTGATATAAATATTGAAAACATCATGAAATATCATTGGATATAAAAATAGGCTCATGTTTACACATTTCATGCTATAATCTTTGACAATTTTATCATAAAGTAATGCACATAAAACTCCAAGGTTTTTCAATAAAAATATGCAATTTTTAAATATCACCTCGGTCTTTTTTAAACAAGGCTTAAAACGGTGTAGTTTTGAGTCTTGAATTTTAAAATATATATATATACCGGAACCAAAAATTCTGGCATTTCTGCCGGAATTTTCGGTTTCGATTCCGGTTTTCCCCTAATATGGGATCCGGTTCCGAAATCGGATGTTCCGGTTTAAACTCAAACTCACGAAGGATGGTCCTCGGCCTTTAACTGATCCATCTCAATATTGAAGACTTATTGGTCGGCTTCTATACTCGACCATCACTTGCCCTGAGTTATCTTGCTTTGTTCACACTTTTACACAATTCATGGACAGACCTGGTTACTCTCACCTTGATGTAGCTTACAAGGTCCTTCGCTACATCAAGAGTACTCCTACCTAAGCTTTGTTCTTTCCTGTTTCTTCTATAACTCAACTGAAGGGATTTTATGACTCAGATTGGGCTGTTTGTATTTATACCCGACACTCTATCACAAACTTTTGTATATTTCTTGATAAATCACTCATTTCCTAGGGTTCTAAAAAGCAAAGCACGGTTTTCCGCAACTTTGCTGAAGCTGAGAATCGTGCCTTATCTTCAATCAGCTATGAAGTTATATGGCTTCAACAACTTCTCACTGATTTACATCTTATATCTTCTTCCCCCACCTCCATTTACTGTGATAGTAAAGCTGCACTTTCCTTACTAGCAAATCCAGTTCACCATGCTCGAACTAAGCACATGGAGATCAACTGCCATTTAATTAGAGAACAACTAGCCAAAGGAATTATCAACACTTTCTACATTGCCTCGGCCCATCAATTGGCCGATATATTTACCAAAGCCCTTGGTAAATCTTAGTTCCAATTTCTTTTTTCCAAAATGAGCATTCATAATCTTCATGCCCTATCTTGAGAGGGAGTATTGGAGCTAACCAGCTTCTAGATGATTAGTTGTAGCTTCACGTAACTTCATGTAACTTCATTCTGTTAAAGTTTGTTAAGGTATGTTATTCAGTTAAGAAGAGCTTCGGTTAGTTTTGTATATATGTAGTACATGACTCATTATGATCTTACAAACAATGTCTGATCTCAATATTCAACTTCTTTTCTCCATCTACACACTCTCAACCTACATCACAATTCTACACTAAAGACTCTATCCAAAAACATTAGGCGAACATGCAGTTTTGATAATAGGTTTTGGTCGAGATGAAGAAAAAAAGAAAAACTACTTGTTAGTGAAAAATTACTGAGACACAGTTGGACAATGGTTGCATATATAAAAATAGAAGGAAAATTTAGTCTCTAAGGAATACACCATTGCTTATCTAGACATGTAGGATTTTGTTACTACCATTTCAAAAATTAAAATTTTGTATTTACCTTTTTATATATTTTAGAAAGATGACAAATTTTTTAGCATGAGTTCTGGTTGCAATTAACCAAGTTTTAAAAGAGGAGACAACTCTAAATTTTACATACATCCAACTCTATGCCAATGTGAATAAGAGAATACGCATTTTGGTGTTCAATAGCTCGTTTGTTTTAGAGACCCGAATATTTTAAGCTACTTATGAAGTTGTTCTAACTATCGAGGATGTGCTACAATGCTAAAAATTTATTTTGGACCGGTTTTAGTTTTTTGTGTAATTATTTCCCACAAAAACTACATTGTGATGTATGTATAATATTTTGTTGGATTGAGATAGATCCGAACTCTCACAAAAACTAATTCAGAAAGTAGTTCAGTCAAAAAATATTTCTTTTATCATTAATTGTAAATATGAGTTGTGTGAACTTAATTCATGTGAATCACTTAAAACTAATTGGACAGTAGTTCACTCAAAAGATATAAAAATAATTCAATATGTCGTTCACTCAAAAAATATTATACTTTTTTTTTTTTTTTTTTTATAAGAGGTACTATAGATTCTATTAGGATTTGTCAAAAAGTTATATAAATTTATGAAAAACTTTTAGAAGTTTTTTAAAAAATTGTTGCAGTTTGTGAAAAAAATGTTGAAGTTTGTGAAAAAGATAGAGTTTGTAAGAATTTGTAGGAGTTTTGAGAAAAAAAATTGTGCCAAACATTGGTTAGTTGACACAAAAAATTTTGAAATTTTTTTAACAAACACTTTTTAGGAAACTCCAATGCTTTTTACAAACTTCAACAACTTTTAAAAAACTTTTTCATAAAATCTAAAAACTTTTTGACAAACTCTAATAGAATCTACTACCTCTAATAAAAAAAAATCAACAAGTTATTTGTTTACCCATCCAAACAAGTGACCAAAATAAATGGTTCTAACATTTATGTTTGGTTGAATTAAAATATTCACTTTCTAAAGAAATTTTCAAACAATAAAATTTTGAAATTTCTACACAAATTTTAACACATTTCAGACTAACTTCAATATTGTTTTATAAAAAAATTATATCAAATATTCAAATATTCTCAATTCTTTAATTTGTACAAGTTAATATTCTCTCTTCACTAATACGTCAAGTGATAAATTCTATATTTAAAAAAAAAAAAAAAAAAAACCACTGCCAACTTCCTTGAGACAAAAGACATTGGGCTCGTTCGTTTAGCTGAATTTTTGAAAATTCGCATTCAAGTTTTTACCTACTCACACCGAACACATTGAAATGAAGGATGCAGATAATTTTGTTCCAAATTTACCCTGGCCAAGCCGATGAAGAATTACCGAAGTATCCTACTTTACTGCGTTGAGGACATAAAAGGAGAAGGGTAAAATGGGTTTGTGCAAAACATGTGGCCCCCACACTGTCAGTGATTAAATTCGAAGGGCTTGTGAATGGACAGAAAAGCCCAACGGATTTCTTCTGCATTGAGTTTAGTTTAGGGTGAATATAGCCATTTCACCTGACCGTGTCTGACTTCGGTCTGTTTTTCGATTTTTTGCCCTCCCCTGTTGACATGAAAGAAGGCTGGCAAGCCTACGAGCAACGGCAGCATGAGGAGACGTTTGCCTCGAGCTATGGCCAACGAAGGGAACGTTGAAGCTGCAAAACCACAGAGGAGGATATACAACTCGAAACGCAAGATAGAGAGCCCTAAGCGTTCCACGAGCTCCACCTTGAACAAATCCTCAGTCACGGCGCCTCTTACCCGCCGCTGTGATCGCAGCCATGTGAGTTGTTTTTCCCTTGAACACCTTTGATTTCACCGAGTTGTTGATTTCCCTAATTGGAGATCGATTCTCAGATCTCAAAAGTCTGCAAACTCTCTCTCTCTCTATCTTGTCTCTCTATGCGATTGGACTTGAGTGAACGCCCATTGATTTTGAAAATGGCAGTAGATCTGCTTCTTTTTCTCTCAAGTGTTTCTCTGCGTTCTCTCTGTTGTTGTGTTTCTGGCTTTTTTTGTTTTTTCTTGCCCAAACTCATTTCTTCAGTAACAGACTTGCTTCAATTAAACTGTTGCTTATATGATTAATCATGTGTTTGTTTAGCCAATACAAAAACATTTGGAGATAGTATCTGTAAAAGTACACCTATATAAACAGGTTGCGAGTAATCCCTTCACCCTATCCCATTTTGTCCCTACAAAAGAGATTTTTGCATATACCAGGGTTGATCTGCACTGGATTATGAACCCGGTTCCCATCTGGGACTTCTCTAGGGATAGAAAACGTAGGTTGACTCTGTTATGGTTGATTTTGTCCAACTTTAACTCTGTAAATGCCAAGTTTCAAATATGTAGACTAAAACCAACATAGAGAAAGAGTTCTATTTTGTGCAACATGACAGAAGAGCCTTAACTGAAACAATCTTTCTCTGTGTGGCATTTTGTTTTTTCTCATTTATTCATTAAATTATTTTTTCTCATTTTGCATTGGTTGTTAGAATTTGCATGAAGAAATTGCATTGGTTGTTAGAATCTGCGTGAAGAATTTAGCTTCAATTCTTTCAAGCATTTGAGCATTAATGTCAAGTCATCAAATCGATGTGCAGCGCCATTTTCTTAGGTCTGGGAAGGAAAGGATTGTTGACCTCCAACCATCGTCCTCCACTGCGTGTCAACATACGGTATGTCTTTTACTGAATATATGCAATTGAATGAATGTGAACTTATCGAACCTCTTTTCTTATTTTGAAATTTGTTTTTGTATCATAGCTAAATTTCTGCATTTTAGATGAATATGTGTCATAGAAGTTAATTCACGGTTAAGATTTTGTTAGGAGGCCACAATTTCTTATTTTTAAGGGACTTTTTTTTATTCTTCTCCATGAGGCTGTCATGTCAACAACCAACAAAAACCTTTGGAAAGATGAGCAACGTGTGTCAAAGCTCATAGAACTGGCCATGGGTGAGTTTAACTCAGGACGTGTTACCAATGGCAAACTAGGAGTGGCCAACTACGAATACATAGCCTCGATCATGAAGGTTGATGTCCCCTGTTTGGATGGTCAAAAAATTAAGACCAAGATTGAGAATTTGCGCAACGAGTATAGGGCATTCAACAATCTAAGGAAAAGGACCGGATTTGGCTGGGACCCTACAACCCAAACTGTTATTGCAGATGTGCCACAGTGGACAGAATGCTACGTGTGAGTTTCACAATTGTTTTTTTTTGTTTCCTACCCACGTTATAATTATTTATGCGAGTATAATGTATGTTCTAAGGATTCCCCTTATGCAACTGACAAAACTCTGTCACGCTTCATGGGGAAAGGATTAGACCACTATGACGAATTAGTGTATATGTTTGGCAACACCACTTCCAATGGACTCATGCGGCGTGCACCCGCTCAAGGCCCTTCAACGGAAGAGGAAGAGCGACGTCTCAACATTGCTGAGCACGCTCGGTCTGTACAAATTGACCTTACGGATGAGGACACTCCTCTTCCTTACACCCCTGTGGGGGATACAAGGGGGACTCGGAAGCGCCCATCTCCCTTGCCTTCAGGTAGTGGTCTACGTAAGAAGCAGTCCCGGGATGGAGAGACTGCTGAGGACCCCTGGGAAGAGGCATCTCAGAATTATTTAAGGGCTAAGGCTGATCGGCTTGCAAGTTCATACACTTCCCGCACTAGTCTCGTGGATGACTGCATTGATAACGTCTATGCTATTGACCCTCCTTTAGAAGTAGAGGTCGCTGCCAAGGCGGTGGATCGTATAATTGAGAGTTCCACCTTTAGACAAGCATTCATGAGGATCCCCGCCGAACAACGTCGACACTACGTGCTTCACATGAAGTAGTATTTGAATGTTTAACTAGTAATGACCAGTTTGTACTAGAATTTAAGATTGGAACTTTATTCAGTTTTCGCTGACTGTTTAGTGTGGGCTGAACTATCTTATGAGTAGGGTATTTTCTGTTTTCACGGTGATGTTTTCAATACTCTGAGTACTTATATATTTATAATTTCGGATGCTATGTATTTGGCTGCCTTCCATTATGTTTTATGGTGGTGGTTCTTGTTTAGGCTCCTGGTTTCGTGTTTTGTTTTCTTTTTCAGCATTAGTCATATTTGTTTTGTTTTATTTGGAAAGTTGCCTATGCTGCGTAGAATTATTTGTTTTAAGTCATGTTTGATTTAGAACGTTGCCTATGCTGTGTAGAATAAGGACCTTGTAATGCAATAATCGCAGATTTGTTTTGTTTTTTTTTCTTGGTCGTCGGAACTAGTGTATACAGAGACAACTCTACTTTCAAATGGAAGCTTTGTAATAATGGCAGATTTGTTTTTTTTTTTATTAGAATTGAATATTTGAGGTAGAAGTACTCGACTTTAGTCATTAGCTGTTGGTTATAAAATTCCAACCTTGTTGGTTATAAAATTTTTATCTTATTTTAAATTGAGTTATAAAATTATGATCTTATAGTTTGATTCATAGTTTATTATATATTGGGAATGGATGTTTTTATGTTTTCTCAAAGACGACAATTCTTTTCAACATCCCAATGGCTATCTGTTTAGACCCTATTTGTGGCAGCCATTTTAGCAATCTCCATTTCAAAATTATTACTATGTTTGTAAGACTTTTTGTGACTTTGGTATTCTTGACTTTGGTTCCTAAAGCTTGGAATTTGTGGGCAGTGTTTTGTTTTTTTTGGAAACCTCTTTTATTAACTCCCTTGTTCAACATAGATTCAATGGATCCTGACCATGACGACAACTATAGTGGTGATGAACCATATGAGTCAGAGGAAGACAATCCCTATAACAACGATGAACCATATGAGTCGGAACAGGACGAGCAAGTAGATTCTGTCCCAGGTGATACAGAGAGCAACCGCACAGACAATAATGACCAATATGCTTATAGCAGTGATGAATTATATGCTTTGGAGATAATTGATGAGGGTCGAAGAAGGAGGGCACAAGCCCAACCCATGCCTCGATGCCCAATTCCACAGAACACGTCAATTCTTACGGGTGCAATGCACCTTGCTGAGATCCTTAATAACCCTAACGGTGCGGATTGTCAAAACATATTTAGAATGTCTCAATCCACATTCCGGAATTTGGTATACTGCCTTCGCAGATATGGTGGATTAGAGGATCAAAAGGTAAAGTTAGAAGAGTCATTGGGTATATTTTTATTTGTCGTAACACACGTAAAAATGAGGGTTGTGGGACATTTTTTTCAACACTCTACGGACACCATTCATCGCCACGTGAAACGTGTCTCGAGGGCATTGTTTACGATGGCTAAGTTTATCATACGGCCAACTCACATGGAGGGAGTGCACCCGTACGTACGAGGCAATCATAATTACTACCCATGGTTCAAGGTAATTGTCTTTTATCGTTCAGATTTGGATTACCGACAATCACAATATATTAATTACGAGTGTCGAATTATTTGTAGGATTGTATCGGTGCCATTGATGGCACTTACATTAGTTGTTGGGTGTCCAAGTCGCTACATGATGTGTACCGATGTCGGAAGGGTTTTTTGGCACAGAATGTGCTGTGTGCGGTTGACTTCTCAGGCAAGTTCACATTTGTGTATTGTGGATGGGAGGGTACAACGCACGATGCCCGTGTTTTAATGGACGCTATTTCAAGGCCGGAAAACGAGTTCCCAATGCCTAAGCCAGGTACGGCTGATGTATTATTGGAGGTGCATTGGATACTACTGAGGAGGTTAACTGTAGCTAACCTTACATTGACATTGCAGGTTATTTTTACGTTGTAGATTCGGGCCTCCCATGCTTGAACGGATTTCTGCCGCCTCACAGGTCAGTTAGATATCATTTGAGTCGGTTTCGAGAGTCTGGTGAGGCAAGAGGACCAAAGGAGCTCTTCAACTATCGACATTCGTCACTTCGCAATATAGTGGAGCGAATGTTTGGTAAATGGAAGGGAAAGTTTGTCATACTTGACAATATGCCACGATATAAGCTAACCAGTCAGCGGAATATCATAATGGCATGTGCTGTTATTCACAATTTCCTGATAGAGCAAGGCGATCTAGAGGCCTTTGTTCCTGACTACCAGGAGTTAGTTACGGAGGACGTTGACGACGCGAGGAGCTATGGTGCGGCTTCGAGTAGTGCATCTCAGACATTTCACCAAGATAGTTCTGCCGAAATGAGTGAAGACGTGATTCAATTACAGAGGCTATGTGGGCGGATAGGACGAACTAGTTGATGTTGTGGGTTTATTTCCATGTTTGTTTTAGGAGGAAGATGATTTTCTAATTTCAGTAAATTTGTTCATGAGAATAGTTTATAAGTATTTTAAATCGCATTGTAGTTATATGATTATGAATTGTCCACGTTGATGACTTTTCTTTTCCACCTTGATAATGTCCCTTCAGTAAACTAATTAATACATGGTTGAAGATTCATTTGTTGATTGTAGACCCATCACATATTTCAGAAATCATGATGTTTTCTCAGTTTGTGTGTACATGTTGTTCATTGTTGGCAGTTTGTTTATTCCACAGATGACATACAGAGCACCATACTGCAGTTGCGGAGCGGGGCGCATGGGTTTATATATGGCTCGCACAGACAAAAATTATGGCCGGAGGTTTTATCGATGTCCACTTCATGAGGTTTGTATCCCTGATGGACTAAGCACACTTTTGGCCCTACTGATTCACCTTTGAAAATAATTAATGGATTTCTTCTTGCAGGACCACCCAGGGAGTTTTTTGTGGGTCGAAAATGATGATGGGGGACCTCGCCATCACCAGGTTCGCGCACAACATAGGGGTTCTACGCGCACAGTGGGAGACCACAATATATGGTTATTGTGCTTTGGATGCTGCGGCTGTGTTTGGGTGTTCTTATTTGTGATGCTGGTTGTCATATTTGTTATCTTAATTACTGTCCAGTAGAGCATCAGCGTGTGAATTGGTAATAGTTTGTGATGGCAGAAGTTGTTTTGTTCACCTGCTGAGGACGCTGCGTTTTTTTGCGAGACATTAGCACTTGGTGTCAATGTTTGTAACTAGCAATATTTCAAGTGACGAGGATTAAAAACGTTGTTTTAACTGATTTCTCATATATTTTTTTGGTAACGCCTCATTGTCTTTCATATATTTGTATCAAAACGAAAATAGAAAATAAAAGGGATTTTGTTAAATTATATCTGCACTATAAATAAATATCAACATTTGTATCAAAATAAAAATAGAAAATAGAAAATAAAAGGGATTTTTCAGAAATATAATAGATATTGTAAGTAAATATCAACATTTGTATAACAATAAAAAATAGAAAATAAAAGGGATTTCCAAAATTATAATAAATATTATAAATAAATATCAACATTTGTATCACAAAAAAAAATAGAAAATAATAAAAGAGATTTTCGGAATTATAATAAATAATATAAATAAATATCAACATTTGTATCACAATAAAAAAGTAAAAATAAATAAAAGAGATTTTCGAAATTATAATAAATATTATAAATAAATATCAACATTTTGTATCACAATAAAAAAAAACTGAAATTAAAAACATCAATATAATATTATTTTCGGAATAAAAAAATGTAACATAAAAGGAATTTTCGGAATTATAATAAATATTATAAATAAACATTAATATAAATATTATTTTATATTTTCTCTTCTACACACATCCCAATAAAGGTAACTACAAATAACAACCTTAAAAAATATCACTTCTTTTCTCTCACTTATTAAATAAACATCAATAACTTTTATACAAACACCAATACAACTCTAACATCACCTAAAAATTCTCAAAACCTTCAAATCCTACAAATCTCATCAAAACGAACAGGCCCATTGTCTTGCAAAATCCATTCTATCAATTTTTTTTTTCCAATTCGAGCCAGGTCTTCATCAGTGATCGGCCCAATCGATAGCTACCATTAACGTCCTCAGCTTAACAAAGCAGAGATGCCTGCTTCCAAAATTAGGCACCAGACCACCCTCATCAGAAACATCAATTGCAAATAAACGAGTTCTTGAGAGTTGGTGGTGGTGGTGGTGGTGGGAGTAGGTGAGTTCGGTTATTGTGCTGAGGGGTGCCGATCATGGACAACCGATCAAGATTTAAACTTCATGATCCAATGGCTATTAAGTCACCACCTCAATTAAAAAAACTTGACCCTTCGCCTGACCCGAATTCAGTTAGACCTGACCCACTCCAACAAATGACCCCCAAAACCGAACTATCTTCTTCTTCGCACAGCCGTCGCCGCAGCCCTCCCAGTCACCCAGCCCTCCATCCCACGAACTATCTTTTTCTTCTTCGTTCGTTGCATCATTGTATGGCCACCAATTCCCAGAGCCGAGTGGTTGCTCTAAACTTGGGCAAGCGAGTCGTCAACCAGATCTGGACCTCCAAAGCGTACGATTCCACTCTCCCCTGTGCTCTCACTGTCAAGTTTGGTTTTCTTTGCTTCTTCCTTTCTTCTTTGTTTTGCTTGTGCAGCTCTGCGTTTGTATTTGGGGTTGGTTGAAGTATTTTCCAATAGGATCATCAGAACCGGTTTATGGGATGTGGAAGAAAGTGGTGGGGCGTTGTGGAAGTGCTTAGGGAGATGAGGATGCCATTAGATAAGCAGATATTTAAAAGCATCATAGATACGTTTGGGAAATATGGCGAGCTAGATGAAGCCTTGGAAATGTTCGAGAAAATGCAACAACAGGGTATAGGACCTGATATAACAACATGGAACTCTTTAATCCGGTGGCATTGTAAGGCTGGGGATCTATCGAAGGCGCTTGAGCTGTTCATCTACGCTGGTCACTGCTGGGTTGGATGGTCATGGAAATCCTCCTATTCCGATTGTGAGGGGGAGCTCTTGGACGGAGCTGGGCAACGGCTATGCCAAGAAGAAGACAGTTCGGTTTTGAATAAAATCGCGGGTCATTTGTTGGAGTGGGTCGGGTCTAACTTAATTCGGGTCACATGAAGGGTCAAGTATTTTTAATTGAGGTGGCGATTTAACAACCATTGAATTGTGAAGTTTAAATCCTGGCCGTCCATCAGCACAAAAACCGAACTCGGGAGCAGGTATCCAAGAGCTGGATCTTGAGAATTTCAAGGATTAAGATCGACGAAAACAGGCCTACAGGTTTTGAGGTCTTGGATCTCGCAGGGTTGCCAGCAAGTTGGGGTCTTGGATCTTAGATCCGTTTGTGTTATTTTGGTTTTGCGGGACTTTTTTGGAGTGAGGTGTTTGGGACTTTTCATATAAAACGAATTTATTTAAATTTACATTTAAAGTTTGCTGGATATTTTGAAGTGTTTGTGAGAGATTTCCCAGTCAATACTCGTCGAAAGTTTCAAGCCCCGCAAGCAACTTGCGAATCAAAACACCATCAAATCTAAGAAAGCCAAAGTTCCCCTGTCGTAGAAGACCTTTATTCTCTTAAGGAGTAAATCTTACGTTTCTTTAAACTCCAGTTCTAGCTAGATCCTATTATGCAAAGGATGGAAAACCCACTTCAACACATTGCAGAAAAGGAAAACGAAGTGCGTTCAGAGGAGGTGGCAGTTTTTGTAATAAAAGATTTTATCTGCACACGTGCTGCACAGGGTGGATAAAAGGATATGCCCGGTCAGCACATGCAACTAGTGTTTTCATTTTATTAGCATGGTTTTGTTTGTAAAATTTTGGGGTGGTTAAAATTTTGTAGTATTGGAGTTAGTGAAAAAATGAGGAGAAAGAATGAAAAAATTGGTGCAAAAAGAGGAGAGAGAAATTTTTGTAATGATAATAAAATTTTATAGGACTAAAATTATGAAAACAAACGCCATGTAGGTATGACTCTAGCCTGTCTACAAGTTGATGGAGGGATAAAAGTGGCAAATTGGTTTATAACACACAGATGGTGGAAAAAAAAAAATTACTCTAAAGACAAGATTGGGAAAAAGTTAAAACTATAAGGACATGTATATTATTTATATCAAATCTTCTATCTCCTTATTTTTTAACAAACTTAATTTTTTTTCATTAAAAAATTTCATCAAACTTAACGTTCTTAAAATTAACAGTTCGACTTGCCCCATCAAATAGAAGATCTACCATTATAATAGAGCTTTTGAATGGATTCTAGAAAATAGAATTAGAAGAGAAGAAGAATATCTGATACAAAAATGCGTGCAGATAAAGGCCAAACATTCCAAAATGTTTGAGTGTTAAAATTTTGAGATGGTTAAAATTTTAGGATGTTGGAGTGGTGAAAAGTGAAGAGAGAAATAATTTAAATGAATTTTTTTATATATATTTATAGTAAAAATAGATAATTTGATGGCGAGAGAGAAAAAATTTGTAGTTAGTTTATTAGGCAAAAATTTGGGCCCAACAGATTAACTTTATCATGTATCAAATAGTGTTTATTATCAAGGGACTCTTCAAATGCAATCGAACATAATTTCATATATATATATATATATATATATATCCACGCATTGCAAAAGCCGCAATATAAAAAATCTGTCAAAAGCCATCCCTTGGAGCTCTCGTCAGGGAGCTCTCCTCATATATATCCTGATAAACCAATTGAAGTATAGAACTAAAAAATTACAAATTAAAAAAACTGTTTGAATAATGCTTCACCATAATATGTCCTAGAATTTAATCAAATATCAAATTAGCATATGTCTCTATTGTTTTCAGCTACGCAACCAAGAGTCATTATTTCTTCGAGATAATTTTCGATTGTGGAGAACCAAAATTAATCATTTTCATATGTCTCTCCTTTACAGCATCGTGAATAAAATGCTTTTTTATTTATTTATTATTATTATCTATCCATATTCCTCGTTTGTTTATTTTATATTCAAATTACATCATTTTATATATAGTAGCCTTTCATATTTCTATGGCATACGCGACGTTGTAACTAACTTTTTATAATTCATCAGTAAATTGATCAGGTCACATATTTATAATAAAAAAACCTTTAACTAAAACCAACGGATACTAAAAACTTTCCCGAGGTACCTTTTTAATTAAGCTCCATTAGAGATTTCTTAAAGACAAAACGAATTAATTTCGACTTGGAAACTATTTTAGCTTATAATTTTTGTAATAACTCTTGTATTATATATATGATGAAGATCTTAGATACTATAAATTCATGTGGATTGTGACTAGACTTTCGAATAAGTACGAGATAGATTCAAAAAAGAGAGAGGTGCTATGGATAAGAAGATTATGAAAAGGTTTGATGTAACGATGACGATAATATTAATAGTCTTGATGATGGTGGTTCAAGTTGCAGTACTGCAGGCTCACAACCCTGTCTTTTCTCTCCTCTCCCAATTATCATCTCCCTTCTCTCCCTCCCTTTCCACTTGTCTCTGCTCCAACTCCCTCTTTGTCTCAGCCTCATGACACTATATCTCGAAAGAAAATTACTATTTCAAAGAGAGAAATTGATCTGGGGAAGAAATTCATTGATAGGAAGCGAATTAAAAAGATAAAAGCTTGTATGAAGGAGTGCAGAGATAAATTAGAAGGGTTGAACTATGAAGATCCGATACACGAGCTATGGTTTGGTAATTGTATCACAGACTGTTTAATACCCATAGAAAAAAAGAAAAAAAGAAGAAAGTCTATTCGAGGAATATCCCTAAATGATGAAGATCAAGAGCTGTGATGTGGTACGAATCTTGACCGATTACTCTTTCTCTCTCACTCACACACACAATTATAATCACTATAACAAAATATATAGACTTTTTGACACGAAAAAATTCAATTTACGCGTCACGAAAAGGTTTTTTTGGGACGGCGGCCGGCCTTTGGAGACAGTCGTGCCACTAAGACTGTCCGAAAAAAACTCTTTATTGCGGATTTGGCAGTCATGCTTGAAGACTCGTCGACCGTCGTTCGTTCGAATGAGATGTTTTGGTACTTAGAAAAGAAAAAAGAATGAGATGTTTTGGTGTTCAAACAGTGTTGACTGTGCCAAAAAAAAAAATATTCTTGCTAAATTAAATTATTTTGGAGACGGTAAGAATGACCGTCCTCACTCCTCAAAAGACGCGTCGCCCACCAGTAAGGGATTAAAAGCTCACTTTTAGGGACGGTTTTTTGGTGCAGTGAATGTTGCGTTCAATTTTATTGCAGTTTACTAAAAATGATAAGAGTGCCCACTATATATGAATGATTTGATGAGTACATCATGGCTTCATGACGTATTTTAAATGTTCTATTCAGAGCAATGCCTTATTTACGTTCTTGTAGAGGAATACGATGCCCAAATCCAATAGAACAAACGATTCTCAAATAATGTAAGAAAGTCATACGAGCTTAAAGAATCACAACCAAAATAAAAGAGATCAAACGAAAAAAAATGAACACTTCTTATTAATTGAAAAAGAAAATAACATAATTTAGATAGGACTATACTTACAAATTATAAAAATTGTTAGAGACAAAACTAAGAACACTCTCTTTTTTGTGGGTTTAGGTGGGATATGATGGAATGAAGGACCTGAGAGGTAGGTTAGGGTATATATAGAACTTGAGAAGAGGCTCTAGAAAATTCTCATGTAATTCCAATAAGATAAATGAAACTTTTCATATGATTAAGAAGGAATTTCGAATTTTGACAAGGAGATGAGATGAATGTACATGAGAAGATAAAGGCTTGTATAGAAGAAGTGATGGGTTGCATTGGAGAAGCAAATGGTTGTATTGGAACAATGAGAGGTCTTAATGGTTAGGTGAAAAGGTAAGAGAAAGTGATCAAATTCATCCAACAATAATAAATAGGTCAATACACAAAAACATAAATGCTTCGCTACATTTCTAAAAAAGAGAACCCTGGAAAATACACTTTAAATTTAATAGTTATGTAGTTAATTATTACGGTTTGTGCATGTATGGACAAACATATATTTGATTCGTCTCTTCTATGGAACGTAGGTTTCCGCAAGGGTAACAATACATTATAATATAAACTAACACCCCATGTCTAATGTAATTCTATTCTTAATTTCTTAAATTTCGATAAACTAATAACATAACTAGTACTATATATTTGATTTGCACCATCTGGAACACCAAATTATGGTGTTCGATTTCTTTTGATTTTCAGATTGGCCAGACTGACAAGATCCTAAATCGAGATTGGCAGATAAGACTAAGGTGAACTTAATCTATACGAAGCTCTAGCTAAGCGATATAGCAAAGGGAAGAAGAGCAATAAGTTTCAATAAAAGGTAAGAAATAAGAGAGAAGAATTTAAGTAGTTTCTTCCCAAATATTGTATCTAGTAATAATTAGTGAAAATGAATGTAATGTGCAAATATATATCAAAGGAATGAAGGCGAAATAGAGTTGTCAATGAAATCAGAAGGATATATATGTTGCATGATCCTGCAGTTATCAGCCCGTTTGCTTCTACGGCCTTCCACCCGTACGCACGTCCACGGAGACGGCAGCCCAAAATAACATCATGAATTCCAATGTCTTGCCCAGCAATGAACTCAGTACGGTAACTCAGGTCTATATATATATATATATATATTAGTGACCCCACTTAATTACCTATCGATTAGCAGCTTAATTTAGTTCGATTCAACATGAATTCCATTCGAATCAAATCGAACTCGAATGAAATCAACTTAAACTTATCTACTGAAAGAACTCATGAACTCAACTCTGTCAGACCCATATAAAATAATAAACTAATTAAACTCTCAAATCAAAGTGTTCAAATATTTGAAAAATTAACTAAACCAAATTTAATGAACTACGCGCTTGAATCTATATGGTCGTGCTCTGTGCGAGATCAGGCGACGAGTGGGGTCGATTTCAGCCACGTAATAACGAGAGAAATAACCAAATTAGAAAGAACGAATTAAAGACGATTATTGCCTAGATAAATCGCTGGCAAGTCGCCCAATATCATAAACCATATATGTCCCCTACATGCCTCCGTTTGCCCAATTAAGGGGAAAATACACTTTTGTAGTAACACATTGCACCCCAAACTACCATCTTTAAGACATTGCACCCTCAAACTACCAATATTTACATTTTGCACCCTAAACTACCCACTTTGACACATTACACCCTCCAACTACTAATATTAAACACTTTGCACCCTTTATTTGACATAATACCCTTGAGAAATAATGAATTGACAACAATATCTAAGGGCATTATCGTCATTTTAGTTTGAAAATTTGATAAAGGGTGCAAAGTGTTAAAAATTGGTAGTTAAAGGGTGCAATGTGTCAAAATTGGTAGTTTAGGGTGCAAAGTGTAAATATATGGTAGTTTGTGGGTGAAAAGTGTATTTTTTTCCCCCCCCCCAATTAATTATTGGTAATTCTCAGATGTTCCCTGAATGCACGTGCCGTAATTCCCAAGTGAAAATTTGCGTTATTCCATTGCTATTGAATTGAAAGACTTCAATTCCCGCACGCTAATTATATGATGAATCACAATAGTTTATTTTTGGAAAGATACACACAAATATATCCAACTAGAACATCAAAGGGCTATAAACAAACAGCAGGGACACTTTCGAATACGCCTGTCACTTTCTCCTACACCCTTTTTATTACACATATATATACTGAAACCCATAACGCTTACGACTACAGACTCAAACTTACACTTACAAACGCAACAAAGCTGAGTTTAGCAAAAGAGAAGCAGTTCACACCAGCCCACAATCCTAAGGCGTCAAACTTCTATGTTTTTTTTTCTTCACCCTTGATAGCTTCTTGAGTCTTTCCAGCAGCTTCCTGGGTCTTGCCAGTGACAGTCTGGCCCATATGACCCGCCGTCTCTTGTGCCCGCCGCTTTGCATGCTCGAGTTGTTCCGGCAGCCTTGTTCGACGCAGATAGTTCACTATCCACGAGAGCGACGAAAGTCCCGTGATACCGAAAGCGCCCGACGCCAAAAATCCGGTCACCGCCAAGCCAATTACTAGTGCCGCCGGGACCAAGACTGGGCTACAGATTACGAACAGCGGGGTCGAGACAGCTAATCCGAGGAGGGTTGCCGCAAGTGTCAGACCAGAAACGAGGAGAAGGAAGCCAGCAAGGGGCAGGAGAGTGACAACTGCTAGAATTTTTGAAGTTGGGGGACCCTCACCCTTCTCAGGGAACATGCCTTTCATAGCATCTGTGGGGCGTTGTTGTTGTTGCTGCTGTTGGTACTCAGCCATGGAGATATTGATTTCTGCTTCTTCGCTTGCAACTTATCAATACTTTTGAGAGAGATGAAGAGGTGGGGAGTAATGAAAGGGAGAGGTGTTTTAAGTTTTAACGAGCGGGGTGGCGTGGACACGTGGAGGATGGTGAGTACACTTGTTCGATGGACGGAGTGTTGCATGAGAAACATGTCATTTTAGATGGCTTTGAAGAGTTTGTTGTCATCCTTTTGTTGTTCGACTGTGATGGATTTCGGTGAAAGATGTCAGAGCAATTTTGGAACTTTGTAATTGTGGTTACCGCTTGGTAAATTGGAGTGGATCGATTTGTGAAGTCCAAGAGAGGTTGGGGGAAAAAATGGAAAAGAGAAGAGCTAGAGGAGTCCTACAGGCTAAAGTAAAACATAAAAAGAGAAGCAACATTATCTACAATCTGAAAGCCAATTTGTTTGATTTTAAGGGTCATAAAAAGTGTGATTACGAGGCTATTTTTGCACAATACGGGCATTTGAGAGTAGCAACTAGATCAAATTAACATCTCTGTCATCTCACCTCGGGACTTTGTTTACAGGTTAGCATACATGTTCGAAAATTTTTAGCTGCATCTTTTTGTTTTTTTTTTTCGGGGTCATAACAGCTTATTTATCATATTATCGAATCCTCGGTTATATGGACAAAGAAAGGACGACCAGACCCTCAAAACAGATGGTGGGCCGGTGGCACAGCGAGTTACGGGTCCAAAAGGCCTTACGAGGCCCAAAGGCCCCAAAATCGAAAAAGAAACGCAAACTAAAAAGACCAAGTTGACGGCAGCACGGGGCGGCTCCCCAGAAAACGCGGTGGAGAAAGGCGACAGGAGTAGAAGGAAGAGTGGCTTGAGAAGAGAAAGGCCAGAATGTGAGATGCATGCGCGTGCATGGGGCACCATGTCCTTGCCAGCTACCGCCCAGCTGGAGCAGAACAAGCCGCCGTGAGAAGCAGCTGACGTTCGTATTAAGTGTGCCCCCAGAAAACCAGCAAAATCGACCGAACCAGAGAGGAAAATGGGCGCCTAAACAAATGTTTGCGAAGGATTCTCCTTAATTAGAAACTCAAATTTGTGCTACACCAGCTTGATTGATGAAATAACATAAATGGGGCCTTACCTGTATTGAGCTTTAGCTTATATTTGACTAGGGGTACTTGTACATGTTTGCTTCGATGATCAAAACTTGGCATATTAAAGTTTGTCTTGCAATGATTCTTTACCAATCAAAAAATCAGAAATGTTTTTCAATCTTGTTAATGTTTTGGGATTGAGAATCTGGGAAGCGAACATGCATGCATATGGTTGCCCGAAGCTGAGCACAATTGGTTGCTGTGCTACGTCCAGGTCAGTAATGGGCCTGGTTGGACACCGTACTAGCCCAATTTTAAGGGGAGAAATTGCGGCAGACAGGCTGCATGCTTTGCCAAAAAGTTTTTGTCGTCACCTGCCTGTGCACTAGCGACCTAATCAATTTGGTTTAGCCTGACAGAGCCTCTTGTGATTATAATAACTACGTCCAAGAAGATGTTTACTTAAAAAACCTATTTTTTAGGATTGATCCTTAAAATTACCACTGTTGTTTTAACTTATCCCCCTAGCTTTACTTGGATAATTTGCCGGAACAGATAAGAGTCTTGCATCTCTTGGGATACAGTTTTGTATAATATCCCTAACCTTAGCTCTTTTTTTTTTTTTTTTTTTTTGTCGAAGTTATCTCTAACCTTCCCTTACCCATGAACAGTATAATTTGGAAACTAACACATTCACAATTATTGAACAAAGTTTTTTTTTCTATCCCAAATTTTTTTGACAACTATCTCTCAAGGAGATCATATCAGTTCAATTCCTTAAATCCTCTCTTTCTATGATGATCATATATATCATCCCAAAGCTTGCACTTTTGACATTATCGGAATGATCATTACTTTTTAGGGACGACTATGACATATGAGCTGACAAATTAAGGATGAAAATACAATTTATTTATTAATGAGTTTTTTAGTCATAAGAAAGTTGTTCTTGTGAGAATTAGATACTGTGACAAATAAAGATTTTAGCCACAAGATATTCTCCGCGAAACTCTCGACCTTGGGCCATTATGTTTTTATCGACCGCTTTTAATTACATTTTGGGGACATAATATACTGTATATATGGTTCATATAGACAATATTTGTTGCAGTGGCACTTCCAAGCAATGTAAGAGTGATTTGGCGTCAAAAAGCTTGGGGAAACTCGTAAGTAGAAAGATATAGCAGCAGTATCTAGCTAGGTTGGAGAGAAGATTGTGTCTGTAGAGAAGAAAAATGTGAATCGTACGGACGTATTATTTATGATTCTAGTAAAGCAAAGCATATATATATATATATATGCATTTCTTTTTAAGCAATAGGGTAGCTAGGTTAGTGATGGATGGTCATTTTCATAGAGGGAGAATAACCATTTGAAAACACCTCATGCGCACTTATAATTGGAGCTTGTATTCTGTTCCCTTAAGTTCTTCGATTCACTAATTATTAATCACAATAATTACCTATACTTGCTGGAATAAACATATTCCTATATTCTTCGTATCAATGTCCTTGTTTATTGTCTTCGTATAAGAAATGGTATTTGACTTCATGAGTGATTCATCGAAGGCAGAATATATATCAGGAAAAGAGCAATTCTTTCCCCCATAATCTTGAATTTTTTAGTAGTCGCATTGATGACAACCATCATGGCAATCATCATTGGTTATCTGAAAAGAAAACTACTTTATGTGCAAAAAAGTTAAAGGCATTATAAAGAATAACTAAAGCAAAATATATGAAAATCAGTGGTTATTAGCCACATAAACCTTTTCTAGATCTCATGCATGTGGCGTGGTTCAAAGCGCTAGCTGCTGGGAGATGACAGGATTCTTATAATAGAGTAATGGAGGTGAGAATTAGAATGTGACAATCCATCTTCAGTCCCGATCCGGTTGATGTCAAGACGCGGGTGTGAAATCGGATCACACCTTTTAATATATCACTGACTAAACAAAAACAAAAAGAGGCATATACATTAGATTTGGGTCATGATGCGTTCGGCGGCATCAAAGCTGCTCTGTGCATATCATGACAGCAATCATAGATATGATTAGTCGTGCATTGCTTGCGGGATCTGCAGTACTCTCCTGTAGGTAAGATCATCTTACTACGTTCAGAACCGCCAATCTGTTGTATTATCATAAACAGAAACGTTTGTGGGATCCGATTCACGCAGCTGATCAAATGATGTTCATTTTTTAATTACGATAGATAGATAAATGTATCTTGCTTCTTTGTATTGATGAAAACATATATATATATATATAGAAGTGATAAAATCAATGTTTTATTACTCGATGGAAAGTAGGAAAAGTAGGCGAACGAAAGGTTTATATGCATTCAAGGGGGTTGAGGCCAGTTTTGCTTGTTAGAAGATGGGACTGTGGGAGGGGCAAGAAGCAATGGATGCTGCTGGAAACCAGCATGCATTTGTGTGTCCCCATTGCTCATACGGTGGAGCGGATAAGTAAGAAGAGGACCATTACCGATAAAATTATGCTTCCCATTATTTTAAATGTTCCTTGAACAAATATGATGCCAATCTTAAAAGTAATGAGTAGCTTCGAATTCAAATGGGGAAAAGAACAAAGACTACAGGTTAATTAATATGCAGAATGATGATTTATGTGACCCTATGATTAGGTTCGAAAAGTCTACACACAGATTTTCCCGAAAGAAAATCGCAAGTTTATGCGAACCATTAGAGAAATCCTATATATAGTCCTACATCAGCCCACCTTTTTCTTATGCTTTGAAGCATCTCTTTAGTGTGCATCTTTTATCACTCCAACTGGGTTAATCAGAAAAACCAGTTGCCAAAGCAATATCAGGAAAATATCTCCTCTTTTACGGGTGTCATTAAATAAATTAGTCTCGATCTTCTGTTACATAGGTTGCCGTCACTATGTTTTATCGTCTAGACCTTTCAAAAACATGCACTGTGGGCCACAAGTAATGGGGGATTGAAAGATCCCTTGCGGGTTTGAAACTTTGCTTTCGTCTGTACTGGTAAGTCAGTAATGTAATAGTAGCGCGCCTGGGGATCATAAGCAACTTGCACAGAAACGACGGACAACCATGCGTACAGTACATGTATAAAGCACACTGGTTTAAAAAATTTGGAAAAGAAAAAGACATTGATTTTCACGATGCATCTAACTAACTGACATGCATCGCCATGATTATTTTGGGATTAAATCAATGGCGGCACACTTAAAATGGTGGCCTCCTCATCTCTCTGTGTATAGGGAAGTGCGATCTAAATGAGCAAGGACAAGTATAACTCTATAAGGACTTTCTCGAGTTTAAAATTCTTGAATATATAATTGTTATCGGAAACACTACCCAAAACAAGGAAAGTCTTGGTCTAACGATGATTGATATGGGCAACCCCATATAATTTCACATGTTTTTCTTTTTTGGTTGAAGTTACAAAAGCTTCTAATATATGCACCACATGCGTTGGGTCCGTGCAAGTGCTGTTCTTCCTACTCTAGATAGACTGTGAGTGTGTGTAGAGTTCCTGAAAACCAAAAACATCCAACCTAAAAAGAAACGAGTCCAGTCCTTTTCTGATTTGTTTAAATCCCACGAGGATCGTCGAGAAACACTTGTGGGGCCATGTAATAGTACCCGACCCCCACAGCCTGCTATGTTTGTCCTTTGTAATAGACTTCCTGCCATTTTTCACCTGCTCTTTGCTTCCTTTCCACGTTTCTGCAGAGACGAAGATTGATGGGAATGATGGATTCTGAATTAATAACATACTGCAATCCTTAGAGAAAAACCAAATAATATTTTCAGAAACCCATACTGCTTTCCCTCTTTCTCTGATGATGACCTCTGACCCAACAGTAAAAATCTTGGTCTGTCCTCATTTATTTTTCTACAACTAATAGAGGATTGCAAATTAATATCTTCTGGAGATTGGATGATTAGATTTGATTTATCAAGAAGTCCACGAAAAAAAGAAAAAGAATTCCACGAAAGAATGAGGGGAGGCTATTGGTGATCTCGAGGAGCGAGGCGCAGAGAGAGAGAGAGAGAGAGAGAGAGGAGAGAGGACACATGGACGTAACTTTAACTGGGAAACTTCTGCCAGACCCAGATCCAGGGAACTATTGCGAGAGTAAAAGAAACAGAACAGTTGCTTGTGAAGGGAGGGGGAGGGTTTTCAATGTTTTGGATTTTGCTATGCATAATACTGCGTGCGTGCATGTTTGTGTGCGTCTGAGATAGCAGCACTGACAAAAGTGAAGGGGGGAAATCGAAGAGTTGGTCTGTGTTTAATGATGATGAACCCCTTGGTACTGCTACAGATTGTAACAAGAAAGTAATGAGAGCATTGAGAGGGGCAGAGACAGAATGAGACTGTCGTAGAAAATTTTCATAGATCCAAGCTCTCCTCTCTCTCGCTCGGTGCATACCCAGCTCTCTAGTTTAAAGTTTAAAGATAGAAATGACGGCTTTGGAGGTATATGGTTACTTAATTTTCTTCCTGGGAGAAAAGAGAGACTATGCTGCTGATCTTTACAGAAAGTCTTTTAGGTGAAATATGAAATCTAACCCCCTATTTATCCACGAAAAAAAACCCTAACCCTGGTTTTAGCTACACGATCTTTAGCGCCTAATCACACTTTTTCTTTCTTTTTGGGTGGTAACGTGGAAAAGTGGTCTGCAATTACCATCTAAAAAAAGGTTATACTCTCCTTTATGGAGTTTCACAATATATTGACACATGCATGCATTAGAGTAGTCAATACTGCAATGAAAGAATAAAAACACACAAGTGCTTGTGCGCGACTGTGAGAGCATGTAGAGGGATTTACTGTGTCGATACTTTCAGTCCAAGGTTTCACTGTTTTGTCTTGGGGTGTTGGAGGATGATAATAGCGAGCTGAAAAAACCCTTCATGGTAGAGAGAGAACTTTATTCATCGGATCCGATGAATAAAGTTGTTTCTCTGATGAGGGCAGGAACTGTGATTCACTGTTTTAGATATCTACGTCTTTGAAACAAGAGGTGGAGCTGAGTTTCTCAGAAAGAACTAAAACTTCATAAAAGGAAGAAAAAACAAAGATTCACATGTCACAGAGAAAAGGTAAAAGGAACGACTCCTAGAACTTTGAATACCAGCGAAGTTCAAACAAACACTCAAAGCTTTCTTTCCGAACCATATATACTTCAATTTTCGACGCAAATAAATCCATTTAGAAGGGGCTAATTCTAGGTTTCGTACATCTAATTACCAGTGTTTTCCCATCACATATTTTTACAGAAGAAACCTGTATTTAGAGATAGACGAGAATTGCTACAATAAATTCTATGTTGAAGGAAGTGTGACTTGGAGTTGAATTCAACATTTTTCTACGGGTCTATTGGAAACATTATGGCTGATCTATCACAATTATATATGAGTATACTAATAGAAAAATGAGACAGTGGTCCTCAAGAACAAAGCAGCAACAAAGGTGAGAATATATAGGGTAAAAGAGGACTAAGCCATAGACTTAGGCTAGAGAATCCTCTTTAAGATCAACTGATAAACTTTATAACATGATTTATTTTCTAAACAAAAACATAAGAACTCGCCATGCGCATGCCTTTGAGTTGCACTAATGACACACTAAGAGATCTAATTAATAGCCGCACTGTACTCTATGATCTACAGCCTTATTTAGGTACCACACTGAAATACCCCAGAGTGGTTTAAGTTCTTGGTTTTAATAGAACACCGATGCACTAAACTCACCAAATAAATTACTAGGAAATATCAGAACTTAGTGATCTAGCTACAAGAGTCATGTGCGGCTAGAACACTAAATAAATATATCATATACCATACGAAGAGCATTTCTGGACTAGTCCCAAAGAGAGAAAAGTCGTCCTTTTGTGGCAGAAGACGTTTGTTCACATACTCCCTTGACCTCCGTTGATGTTCCTTGAAGGACTATCATTCCATGGAAGAGGAAGGAAGAGGGAAAGCAAGAGGTTGCTGATAAAACCCTCCTCCTTCATTAACCATTCTTCTACTAAACTCAACTGGTCTTGAGCGAGAAGCCAGTGGTTGAACTGTATTTACTCCGGGTGTCGGTGGCAAAGCCGTTGGAATATCATTGCAAGCATAGCGTATTAAATCAGCATTGGCCGCATCAAGTTCTGGAGCCCTTGAACCTGTCTCTGAAGAAATGAGATAGCGCCAACACATCCATAAACAGGGTCTCTTACTCGTGCCTCCGCCTCATAGGCGAGAGAGTTCACTGCATCCTCTCTCTGGTGAGGGAGAAGCTCATTCAGCAGCTTAGTCACATTGCTCGCACCAAAGATCTTGTGGACATTGGCGAATTTTTGAGGCTCCTCTGGTGGGAAGTACGGTGCAAAGATGCAACCTGGCATGCATTTTCTCCTCAAGAACTTGCAGGCAGCACAGGGACAATTGTAGGAGCTGGATGAAGCCATTTTCACTGCACCAAGATAATTAGACTAAACCCATTAATTGAACTTTTTTTTTTTTTTTTTTTTTTTTTGTTTCTTTTTTGTGATATTTTCACTTTAGAGTACTAGATCCATTGTAAATTTTTAACTTGGGAGGCGTATAATTCTTCTGGATGAGTAATTCCTTATAGACTTGCAAGTAGAATCCAGTTGGCGTCTTTTTTCCCCCTCTCTTTCCCTTATATTACAACCTTACTGCTGGAGTCTTCAAGTACAACTGCTTTACTAGGGTTATCCGGGATGTTTTAGCCAACCCGCAATTTCTACATGCTTCCTTTAGTTTGAAGAAATTGTTATGGGAAACCACCACTCTCTAATTTCTCCCTCTCTGATCCTTCACACACACACAAAGGGATACATGCATACCTGCTCAAGTCAGGAAATTAGCTGTAAGTTCTTGATCAATCTTGTCATATCTATGTTATTTTAATTTTTTAGTTTTTGGGAATTATAGTTCCTAACAATATTCTACACTCGCAACCACCCGGTGCCTTCTACATGGTTCCTTGATTTTTGGTTTCCCATTCGATCCGGCACTTCTTTTAACTCTATCTCTGTCTCTTCTCGGAACAACTCTAATTGGCATGAGAAGTTATATTTGGGAAGCTATGATGTATGAATTCTCTTAGGATTCGTTGGACATAGGATCTGACAATTGCAAATCTATATAATTATGTTCGCACAGCCTTATTGAGGTATGTGAGCTTAGGAAAGCCCTAAACAGAGGGATGAAGTCTCTCTTTAGCTAGCTTTAGCTTACCCCGGCCAAAACACAAAAGTAAGAAAAGAATCAGTAGCATAGAAAAGGAACAAGGAAAGCTACATATGTGTTTACCTGTTTGTGATCTAGGTTTCTTGATCAAGCGAGTAAAAAGGGAAGTACCTTTCCCTTGCAAGAGCTAATTCAAAAGCTGTTCTGTGTGCTTCCAAGATAAAGTAGCCTTACCAAACGAAAGATGTGAGCATCACAGATTTGTTTGGTGAGCCGTCAATGGGGAAACCCTAATTGGAGGGAGGCAGAGAGAAGAAGCACTGCAAAATTCAGTGGCAAAAGGTGATGAGGGAGGAGGAAGGCAAAGAGCATTTAGTGGATGGAGAAGGAATGGAGACAAAAGACAAAGGTAATAAATGGGAGGTACACTAGAAAAGAATGACTATGACATTGCATCTAATAATAATATCAGGGAGATGGGGATGTCTCCCATTCTCATTCCTTCCCGTTTCTCCTGCAGCGAGACAACATGTACATCGTTTCTAAGATGTATGCAACTCATTTAAGATAAACTATGAGCATTAAGTAAAGGGGACTTTTTTGTTGCAATATGCACTTGTATATTATAATTAGAACATGAAGAGAATTAAAGGAAAAGAAAAATAAAGTATAGTAAGTAGTACGTACGTAGGTATACATTTGTAATTAAACAAAAACAAGCAGGAATACGATCGATCATCATGTGACTTTTGGACGTTAATTAGTTTCGTTACTGAACATGATTTCTAAACTCCGCAACCTAGCATGTTTTACTTTCACGACATGTAACTAGTGCATATGTCATTTAGGACAACTCTTGTTCCAGTCCGTGCGTACTTTAAAAAAAAAAAATCCGTACGCACTAAAAATAGTAGGACTGATAAAATCATTACGAAAGGAGCAGCCTAACTATGGGAATAGAGGTTGACATGATCTAAACATAGCTCTGTCTGTCAATTATCTCACTAGAGAATAATTACTCGTTGATGAAATTGATCAACTTATGATCATGATAAGTTGACAACTTTGACAACTGAATTATGTTAACTCATGGGTGCATGCATGAAGAAAAACAAGTCAAATATATAACCTACAACCAAATTCATTTTTATTTAAACAAGCTTGTGATAAAAACGATAGAGGTCGCTTATTACTTAATGTATGATTAATTTACTAAGAGAGAAGTTACTGAAGGCGGGATGAGGAATGAGGTTAGGATCGATCATGGGTTCAAAATTCTGCTGAGCAGATCAAAAGTACTCTAAACAACAATGAGAAAATAGCATCCAGTCCTACGAATCTAGTGCCTATATTTTCTATATCAACCATACGGAAAAAGGTAATTTAGTAGAAGCCTGAACATCGATCGGCCATGACATTATCCAATTATTAGGCCTTAGGGTGTCTTTTTTAATTCTTTTGACCAACAATAGGTGCATGCATCCGAAGGATTGCTTTTCCTAAATTGTTTCTTCTAACTGATAAGAACATGTAGCACGTGTCCGTTTTCATTACAATAATACATATAGGAAAACTTCAAAAACATCTCAAAATTACTTACGAATCCAGGATTTTGTTTTTCTATTTTCAGCAAGCACCTACTCCAATCAAATTAATTGTAAGAGCCGATCGACTAGAGGCAAGGAAAAATCTTAGAAAGCATTAATGAGCCATTGAAAATCCCAGAATGTTTTTGTTTGGAACATATAATTAAGAGGGCATGACAAGTTCTGTCTTACATATATATAAGGAGATTCCAATAGACTCAATACATATATAAAATCTAGGTTTGCAGGGTTTCCCTGTCACGGGTGGATATCGAACATTAATCGATGGAGGTGACACTCATGATTGTGAATGGCGATGGAATTTTGTAGGCAGTCATTCATAATGGAAGTAAAGGTTATGATGGGTGAAGTACTGATCATGAGTAACATACGTACTAATATCTGAAAAAAAAGGCATTCGTGATTAAGGGCTTCTATGGGTTATCCAATCTGTATATTATGGCCTTTAATGGGTGTATCATTTTTGGGTAATTAACTTATTGAACCAACAATAGTGTAGACGGTCATCCGTTCACCCTAAAATAGGGTAATATGTCATGATTTAGTGCTCTCATATGAATTGTACGTACTTCTACTTCAAATCAAATTCTGTATTTATGATGTCTCAGTATATTCACTAGTATGTCAGCTGTTGTGGACGTGATCTCCTTTGTTGCTACATATTTCTTATGACAGCGTACAGCTTTGAGCTAATTCAGAAAAAAAAAGTACAGCTTTGAACTATTTTGCAATTGAAAAATTACTCATATTTTACTATTTTAATGCTTGGTATTTTCAAATTTCAAAATCGCATCTCAATTTGGTAAAAATTTTGACCCACTTAATCCTATATATGGTAGATTTTACCTAAAATAAAAATTAAAAATTGTGATAATTAATCCTAATTTGTTCACTAGTTTTGTAACTATAGTACAATATCAACTACCTCTCAATTATCAAAATGACGAACGCTTTTGGAAGTCTTCAATGTACACTTGAAATGCCCCTTTGAAATAAAATTACTATAAAATTCAAAATAATGTAAAAAGGTTATTTATTTTTTAAAAACTTCTTGGAATGATATTTTGGTCATTTTATATGTTTTTCCTTTTAACTTAACGTTTGATTTAGATGGATGCATATATTGAAAATTTTCAAAAGATAAAAGACGTAAATTACCATTTTGATAGTTAAGAGATCGAGATTAATTTTGTCCTGTAATTATAAGGGCGAATTATGACTTTTTCCGATAATTTTAACCATGCAGGATCAGTTTGTCATCTTTGGTTACTGCATCGTATTTATAAGTTAGGTGAAGAGATCGATCTCTCCTCTTTGGGCACGCATTTGAACTTAACTAACCAGAGGATACACAGTAAACCCTTATCCTTTGGCTGAAGTGTGGGGGATAGAGAAGAGGGCCGGCAGGGACCAACAAAGAATGGCCGGAGTGATAACGTCTCTCCTTGTCAAACTGACAGGGCAAAATGAATTGTTACATTTGGATAGCATTCCCTACCCCCCCGGCCCCTTTCTTTTTCTGATTGCATATTGGATACGTCGACCGGCGAATGCCAAAGCTTTTTAATGGCTACTTTTTCTAATTAATTACGATAAACCCCTGGGACTGCTATTTTAGCACGCCTCACCAGATCAGTTCAAAACATCTCCATGTGGTTCCTAGCCACTACTCTCTGATCATGAAGGTTGACCAAGATAACATACACTGATATCATATATATTAAGTCACCCATTATCTCTTAAACTTTAACTTATATAAAAATAGATAAATATGCAGTTTTAGTGATTTTTATAAATATTTCAAACATTGATGTTTAAACTAAAAACAAAACCCGGCTATGGCATTTGGGTACCCATAGGGTCTGTAGTAGGGTAAGTTGCAATTTTAGGTCCCTAAGGTAACTTCGCCTCGCAGATACAAAAATGGCATTGGCACTCAAACGGTTTGCTTAATTAGGCAAATTAGAGAACCCTAGACCTATAAATTCTACAAATGTTTGCTTTCTAGGCTGACGCGATGCAATTCTTCTTCCTACTCACAAGATTCTGATTCCTATTCAAAGAGGAACCTCAATAAATCAGTCCTATATTCGCCACGGCCTTAGGCCGTGGTAATAGGATACCGTAACCTGCAATCAGCCACACTCCAAGAGCATGAGTGAGAATTTTCATTGTAGACCATATGTGAATTTTTTACTGCAAGATTCAAGTGAGTGCTATATGGTTAGAATTTAGTACCTTTGCATAAATGGTGGACATCTTATGTTTAAGCTAAAATGGGCCTGATTAGAGGCCCAAGAAAGTCGCTCAGTGGGCAGTGGATTCGGAATTACTTGAACACTTCATAGACCTTTGCATACAGCCCAAATTTACGTGATGTTCAAATTAATGATGCAAGCCAAGTCAACGACAAAATGTAAGTTACTGTCAAAATCCCGCAGTGACAGGATCATAGATACTATATATAGGTGAATACTACATCAATGAAAGTTGAAAAAGGAATATATACTTAATAAGTCTTCTGAGGTGAATAATTTTTTTGCATATCATTATAGGGCTTTATTCTATAGGGTTAAATCAAGAGAGGCAGAATGTTTCTCTTGGTTTGCATGTACTCTAGTCAGAAGTAAAGCAAGAATCAGAAATGCAATGGCCGGTTATGTGGGTGGGTTAGATTTGGTGATTAGTTAATGTATTCTTCTTCTTTATCTATTCAGTATCATTGAATACAAGATCAACTGGGTCTTCCAAATGATGGCAACTAACGTATGGTTGGGGGTAATTTGAGATTCAAGGTAAGAATCAATGTGTAATAATTCGATCGGTCTTATATATATATATGGTGTTGACCCAACCAGAGACGGTCGAGCCGGGAAGGGTAACTTTGCCTTTTCCTGTTCTAAACCCTAAAATAGGACCTAAACAGTAATTTCATGTATACTATTGTAGTGCATTCTGTATTTATGAAAATCAGTACGCCCTATTCACTAGTACTCTAGTTGTTGTGGAGTACTAATAGTGATCTCCTTTGTTGCTACAATTTCTTATGACAGCGTACAGCTTTGAGCTAATTCAGAAAAAAAAAGTACAGCTTTGAACTATTTTGCAATTGAAAAATTACTCATATTTTACTATTTTAATGCTTGGTATTTTCAAATTTCAAAATCGCATCTCAATTTGGTAAAAATTTTGACCCACTTCTTTGAAAATTATAGTTATTGGGAATATTGTAAGAATTAATCCTATATATGGTAGATTTTACCTAAAATAAAAATTAAAAATTGTGATAATTAATCCTAATTTGTTCACTAGTTTTGTAACTATAGTACAATATCAACTTCGACCTCTCAATTATCAAAATGACGATTTACGTCATTTAACTTTTGGAAGTCTTCAATGTACACTTGAAATGCCCCTTTGAAATAAAATTACTATAAATATTACAAAATAATGATATTTAAAAAAAATTAATTTTTTTAAATAAAACTATTAAAACTCTATTTCTGTAATCTATTTATTTTTTGAATTATTTATTTATTTTTTAAAAACTTCTTGGAATGATATTTTGGTCATTTTATATGTTTTTCCTTTTAACTTAACGTTTGATTTAGATGGATGCATATATTGAAAATTTTCAAAAGATAAAAGACGTAAATTACCATTTTGATAGTTAAGAGATCGAGATTAATTTTGTCCTGTAATTATAAGGGCGAATTATGACTTTTTCCGATAATTTTAACCATGCAGTCCTGATCAGTTTGTCATCTTTGGTTACTGCATCGTATTTATAAGTTAGGTGAAGAGATCGATCTCTCCTCTTTGGGCACGCTATGTATTTGAACTTAACTAACCAAGTAGCTCTCTCTCTCTCTCTCTCTCTTTCTCTCCACAGGATCACACAGTAAACCCTTATCCTTTGGCTGAAGTGTGGGGGATAGAGAAGAGGGCCGGCAGGGACCAACAAAGAATGGCCGGAGTGATAAGGACCAACAACAAACGTCTCTCCTTGTCAAGGTCCCACTGACAGGGTCTACTATACTCCCTACCCAAAATGAATTGTTACATTTGGATAGCATTCCCTACCCCCCCGGCCCCTTTCTTTTTCTGATTGCATAATATATATATATATTGGATACGTCGACCGGCGAATGCCAAAGCTTTTTAATGGCTACTTTTTCTAATTAATTACGATAAACCCCTGGGACTGCTATTTTAGCACGCCTCACCAGATCAGTTCAAAACATCTCCATGTGGTTCCTAGCCACTACTCTCTGATCATGAAGGTTGACCAAGATAACATACACTGATATCATATATATTAAGTCACCCATTATCTCTTAAACTTTAACTTATATAAAAATAGATAAATATGCAGTTTTAGTGATTTTTATAAATATTTCAAACATTGATGTTTAAACTAAAAACAAAACCCGGCTATGGCATTTGGGTACCCATAGGGTCTGTAGTAGGGTAAGTTGCAATTTTAGGTCCCTAAGGTAACTTCGCCTCGCAGATACAAAAATGGCATTGGCACTCAAACGGTTTGCTTAATTAGGCAAATTAGAGAACCCTAGACCTATAAATTCTACAAATGTTTGCTTTCTAGGCTGACGCGATGCAATTCTTCTTCCTACTCACAAGATTCTGATTCCTATTCAAAGAGGAACCTCAATAAATCAGTCCTATATTCGCCACGGCCTTAGGCCGTGGTAAGGCCGTGGCCTTTTTAGGATACCATTTAAGTAAGGAAAAGGTAACCTGCAATCAGCCACACTCCAAGAGCATGAGTGAGATTATAAAATTCCCTCTCTTTTAATTTTCATTGAAAAAGGTAGACCATATGTGAATTTTTTACTGCAAGATTCAGTTTTTAGTGAGCACTGCTATATGGTTAGAATTTATTCTGCTGAATTTTGGCCCAAAGACCTTTGCATAAATGGATAATTTTGGACATCTTATGTTTAAGCTAAAATGGGCCTGATTAGAGGCCCAAGAAATGCCCATTTCGAACCTCTAATTTTGGATTGTGAAGACCCAGTGGGCAGTGGATTAAAAAACGCGGCGTAATGAATTGAAAGCAAACTTGAACACTTCATAGACCTTTGCATACAGCCGAGAAATGCAAATTTAAAACAGCAGAAAACAAAACGTGATGTCAGCAAGATAGCAGAGCCAAATTGCCAATGATGCAAGCCAATGTGGTTTATGTGAGAGTAGCTCTGTAGTCAACATGGTTGTAGGTCTTCACATTACAAGCCACCTCGAGGCCGTGGGTGTAAAGAAGTTGGAACTTTGGGTGTTGTCAAAATCCCGCTAAAAAGTGAAGTGACAGGTCCCTCCCAAATCATAGATAGTGCTCTGTATTTTACTCAGCATATCTGGCAGAACAAAAAAGGTGAATACGGTATTCAACATTTGGGTTAATCAGAGGAGGTGTTAACTCAATGAAGTCTTAGTTGATCACTGCAGCATTAGAAAAACCCATTCTAGCCATATCATTATATATACTTCGAAATATCGAGTCTATGCTGAACATATGGCAAGAAGTAAGTCCTGAATATGACTTGGAGAACAAGGACGCACGCCAACTGAAGCATGCAAGGAAAGAGAGGTTCATGAGGTATTAATTCATTATCAGTGTCCGATAGGGCTTTATTACTAGATCTAGGCCTCAAAATACATGCCATGAACTGCAAGGCATGCAATGAGTAAGCCTAAAAGATTTGCGCCTTGACATAAACTGAATTTTCTAACCTTGAAAAGAAGATTCTGTCATGTTTCTCTGCAAGAAAACCAAAACAAAATGCAAAAGCTAAATGGGAAATGAAAAAGAAAAAATGCTTGAAAGATAGCACTTCATAGAACTAAGTGCTGTAGGGTGTAGATAGTCCAGTGTTAGTACTGCGCTCAGTGCTCACGATAGGAAGCATACAAGTAAATTCCAGAATAAAACTTAGAGAGTGACACAGTAATAGGAGCAAATCCATCAGAAATGCTGGATTATAAAGTCAGTAAGTACCACCTGTTCTATATTAGCATAATTTGTTGTCAGGGTAACTTGTGCAGCTTCAATGCTCCAGCCAGAAAGGAGTGTAGTGAAGCTGGGAGGCAAAGTCGCAGAAGTAGCTTTTGGGTCACTATTATGTATTGATACCTCGGGAAATGTGTGTTGCACGCCTTCATGGAGAAAGGGAGGTTGCAGTTGAGGATCATAATTTCCAACAGGATTCTGAGAGCTCAACTCTTCACCATGCCTGTTCGGGCTGTTACCAATCATACATATGCATCAGGCACACTTCCAATGTGTGGTTCTTTTCAGCTTGGGATTCTCCACCAAATATATGCAAACCACTGCACAGAAACCAATTATTTATTTTTCACCTGTCATGGCTTCCATGGAAAGAGATGAACCTAGATGGAGATGAAATTTCTGATCCTAAATCGTGAAATGAGACCCCAAAACTTCTCACGCCCGTCAATCTCTCAAATTCAAACGAGGATGAAATTTCTTCACCAAAATTACAGCAGGGAAGCACAACATTTCTCACGTCCTTCAAGTTCTCCTGGGCAAAACATTATAAGGGTTTTCAAGGTGAGGTAAAGCACATGTATTTCCTCAAACTAATTGCCATAAGCCCATCACTTAACAATGCTCTGCAAGATATCATTGGCAAAATCTATATTTCATGGATATGAAATGCACCTTCTCTTCCTTTATCTCACTCCACTACATGCCTAGGAAAAATGCATCAAATGAACCGATGTTGACTAATGTCCAGGATTGTTACATCACTCGCAATGGAATGGTTCTGTGACATAGGATTTATCTTTCAGTAGAGGTAGTTGCAGCTGTAGAGAATTTAAAAAAGATAGTGCATCTCGAGATGCTGAAAACCGCAAGGCAAACTTTTGGACCCACAGAATCCCAACAAGATTCAATACAAACTGCAGTGACAATAGAGAAAACTTCAAGATGTGGGAATACAAAAAGGAAGTTGATATCACTGAATCTAGCTAAAGTCACATAATTAAGCCCATAAGTCCATGTATGAAAAGATCAGTGATTGGTTTGTGTCTGCGAGGATAACATACTGCAGGAATAAATGTCCTAAAATATCAGTATGGCATGCTTTTGGCTGGCTAATCCAGGTTCCAGATACCACTCCATTGGAATTACAGATTTTCACTTTGACACTACCAACTCCAGAGTATTTACAGAAGAATCGTATTATCCCACTACAGGCATAAGTAATTATATACAATAATGTGTGGGCTTCAAACCTAGTCCCTCAGTCCAAATTGTGAGAAAAATAAAACACACCAAGCCCACAGAATCTCGGTAATTTGCAAATACAACTCTGGGCTCCCACCAGTAGGAAGCAAGAAATATACAGAAGGTTGTAGACTCGGTGAGTTTTGCAAGCTTGAGGTAATCAGCACTGCCTCTCATGATACGAGGAAAGGACAGAACTTGAATAGGGCAGCACTACCTAGCCTGAAGTACCTCTACTTCCATTGCGACCCAAAGACACCCCAGCAGGTTTAGCTGTTTGTCACCGCACTGAAGCAGCTGGATTTATGGTGTTAGCTCAATGATCAAGCAGAACAGCTGAAACCTGAAAGTGGACAGACAAACAACGAAATTAGACATACCACTTTTATATTTAATATTATGTCTCTACGTTGAAACTGCTTCCATGATCTGAGAACTCATGACAAGACATAAGAAAACAAAGTGCTTTACCCTGCTCAAGAGCTTCCGATAACAGTTCATTTATCCACAATGATATCCCAATCTGATCTGGAAGTGTAGTTGATCAAAAATGAATATCTCTTTCCAACAGAAATTTACTACTGCCTCCAATCCAACTAACCCCAGGCATTTTCCGTAGTTCTACTGTCGTATCATTCCTCAACCTCTGCACATCATCCCACCTCCCATCAACAGCATATATGTTAGAAAGCATGACTCTATAAGCATTTTTCTCAGGATCATTGTCAAAAAGCCGCTGAGTTACAATTTCTGCCAGTTCAGAATTTCCGCAAGCATCACAGCATGACAAAAGGGCTCCCCAGATGCCACAATCCACTGGTTCTGGCAAAGACACAATAAGCTTGTAAGCCTCTTCCAACTCACCAGCCATCCCAAGGAGTTTTACCATGTAAACATAATGCTCATTTCTAGCTTGAATGCCGAATTTATCTTTCATTTTCCTGAAAATTTCCTGGCCATCTTGGACAAGACCACCATGGCAGCAAGCACAAAGGAGAGCAGAGAAAGTAGACTTATCAGGTACTAATCCTTTCTCCAGTATCTCATCAAAGATTTTGAATGCCTCGGAGGCAAGCCCATGCAGACCAAGGCCTGAAATTACTGAATTGTAAGAAACTATATTCCTTTTTGGCATAATCTGAAAGACCCGAATCCCCAATCCCACAAAACCACACTTGGAATACATGTCTATGAGAGAAGAGCAGACCATTACATCTGATTCAAAACCATGTCTAAGTACATAACCATGTATCTCACAACCAGGCCTTACATTGGCTAATTGATTAGCAGCTGCCAGTACACTGGCAATCAAAATGGGATCAGGCTTCTTACTGTCCATATTCAGTTTCTTGAAAAAATACAGTGCCTTCACCTGATCCCCAGATTGAGAATACCCCGTTATCAAAGCAGACCATGTAACTAAATCGGGATGGAATAAACTACAGAAGACTCTATACGCAGAATTCATGCAGTTACATCTTGAGTACATGCTCACAAGCGCACTGCCAACATGACCGTTAGCATCAAAACTGGATGTCAAACAAAAGCCATGTATTCCTTGACCAAGACTCAGCAAGCTGGAATCTGCTAAACCTGAGAGCAACCCAACTAGTGTATATCCATCAGGACAATTCCCTTCACTTCTCATTCTACCAAACAGCTCTAGTCCTCTATCCCAAAATCCACAATGTCCATAACCAGAAATCATTGAATTCCACATCACCAAATCCGGCTCAAATATGCCATTAAAGACCCTACTAAGGCTTCCTCCACAAGACCCAGTTATTGAATAAGCCGTCACAAATGCACTACTACAAATGGAATCCAAACCTAACCCGGAAACTATTACTCCTCCATGAACAAGTCTCAATATATCTAAACGGAAGTTCTCAGAACAAGCACGAATGATACAAGCATAAGAAAAACTATCAGGTTTAGTTTCAGTCTTAAGCATCATGTTAAAGAGAGAGAATGTTTCAACAAAGCTGTGGGCTTGTGCATATGCTCGAATTATTGAATTCCAAAGAAATACACTCCGATGGGGAGTTTTTTCGAACAGGTGACGAGCAGCACAAATGTCATCATTGATGGCATAAAACCTCACAATTCTAGTTGCATAAAATGGGTCCTGGGCAAGGTAGGTCTTTATGATAAAAGCATGTAGTTGCTTGGTCCTTGAGAGGGATTGGTAAATCTTGGAGAGCTCCAAGTGAAGAAAATGGTGCTGAATGAACATTGCAATCTGATCATTATTCTGCTATATGGGCAGTTATGATCCCACTAGGAGGTGGAATTGAAGGAAGGAGCGAGCGAGTGTAGTTAAAAGAGAGCCCCATGGATTCACTCCCATGATTAACCGTCGGGAATAGTTGGCGACCATTAGACTTGTGCACCAACACCGTCTTAGAAATCCATTTAGGTGACGCCTTTCGACGTAGAATAGAATCTTCACTACTTTTAATGAACCTTATTTAACAAAGACATAATGCAAAATTGAGATTTTTAATAACAAAATCATATAATTCTTTCTTTTTCAAAATCTTAAGGAAGTTTCCACGTGTACACTATGCAAACTTGGGGAAGTTGACCTGTCTCACAAGTTGTATTTGGTATTTTCTTAATTCCATTATATAACTTTTTGCTTTTAATCAAACAAACACTCACTTATTACAACTTGCACTTCCAAGCCCAAAAAACCGCCTCAGTTTCTCTTGGCTTCTGCAATGTCTCCACAAAATATCCACCATCTTATAAAAACAATCCCAATTGGTCCCCATCCGTTAGCTCTTGTAGTGCCAACTCCAAAGGGCACGAACCAGCACAATGCTGTCAACATTGACGCGCCCAACAGCATTCCTCTGCCATACATGTTTGATGTGTTAGTTCCTTTTTCATTAAGGTTGTACATGACTCAGTCGAGGTTGAGTTCGGTTGATATCGAACTCCCCCTATAATCGGGAGTCTAAGGCCACTCAATTGACTTAATCGCCAACTTAGGGGTGTGGAACAAGCCGAGATTGACTTCCACCGAACTCGATCAGGATTAGGCGACCTTAGACTCCAAGACATGACATACCACTCTAACTCGACTTTGACTAAGTAAGATCTTAGCATCCCAAGCCTGATCTGAAATTGGTCGGGCCCAATATTCTTGGCCCAACCCTAACCAAACCCCATATATGGGTCGGCCAAACTTGATCATGTTAGGGCAGGATTTGAACAGCCCTACTTTTTATAGTGCCAAAACCCTTTGTAACGTATATTTGGTACGAAAAAAGTTTTTGTTTCATGTTGGCCAAAAAGAAAAAATCAATCCCCTTTGAGTTTCGTCTTTTTTTTTTTTTTTTTCCTTTAACCAATAGGTCCCTTGTAGTAGTGGCTGAGGGAAGGAGGGAAGGGGGGCCACGCCCCACCCCCAAGATTTTGAAAAGTTCCCCTCCCCCTTTGCCCATATCCCAATTTTTGATAAAATATATTTTTGGCCTCCTTAAAATTTTTAAAAATGTCCCCTCAAACTATTTTTTAGCCTTTTAAGAATTTGAAATACAAATTTTGACCTTAAATATTTAACAATAACCTATCATTTTTAGTTAGATAGATTTTAAAAACACATTTAATAGGATTAAAAAAAAATTCTAGATTCAAAAATTTAGAATTTTTCTTGAAGTTCTAACTTTTGAATAGCAAAAAGTTTTGGAAGTTAAAAATATATTTATTTTAAAAATAGAAAACAGGTATGTTTTCTCCTCTTTTAGTATTTTTAAACTCTTCCTTGTTTATATGTATTTTGTATTTTCTCTATGAGTGTTTTACAGCATACTCAATTTTTAACTAATATAAATGTGTACTATATATATTCAAGTCAAGAAAACTCTTTGGGAATATTTTTCATAATTGTATTTATACAAAATTTTTCATATTTTATATATAGCAAAGCATATAATATAAAATATAAAAATAAAAAATATTATAATATTATTTTAGCCCCAAAAATAAATTCTTAGCTCCGGTGCCCCGCAGATTCTTGATCATTAATTTCGATCAACAACGTACGTAATAGAAAAAGACGCATCACATTAAAAACAAAACGAGTACCTGCCAAAACCAGTACTAGACCTGACATTGACTTGTTTATCATATACGTATAAAAAAAATGACTTGTTTATCATATATATTTTAACATGGACCTTACGAGTTTTTGCAAAAAAAAACAAAGGCGGCGAAAGCAGGTAAATAGGCTTGTCCATGAGCCACCAAGTGTTGAAGATGAACTAGCTAGCAAAGCCAAGAAACGCAGATAATCACACCGGCAGCGAGGGAGGTGAGGGCTTATTCATGGATGATCGTCCATTTTTTACTGGTGAGGGTGGTGGCGACAATACTTTTGCTCGAAGGACCACGGCCATTAAGGAAACTATTTGCTTACTGCCAATGTCGTTCAGACCTTCAGTGCTGCCTTCTTTCCTTGGAACCATCTTCATCGAGGCATCTGCAGTTTGTGGAGGCCATAAACTTTTCCTCCCAGTTTCAGGCCAAAGAAAGATAATATGAGGTGATCAGAAATGATCCGAGGCTCGAAGACCTTGATATGTAATAGCAAGAGTAAACCCTCAGGAATTCAAAGTTATATCTGCAATTAGCCCTTTTGATTATATGGAATTGGAAAAAGAAAGAAAAAGAAAGAAAATAATATATTACCATAAGGAAGTAACGCAGAAGTGGTTTGGATATCACCCACAAGGAGGAGCACCGACACTACCGTTGCCATCAACTTTACAGGCAAACCACTCATCATGGGAAGCTGAAAGACGAACGTATGGAAACCCGTCAGTTCACCTTTGTGACGATCGCTAGGACAGTGAGAGAGCGAAGAAAGACCCAAGGACAAGGTAGAGTCTTGTGTGGAAATTGGAATTATGACTTAAGCCTGCATCCGGCTTTTATGCAGTGTGTACCTAATTTTTTTTCTCTATGCCGTGTGATATGTTTGGGTAAAAGTCTACAATCTTGACTTTGAGGCGCCACAGCCACCACTTCTTAAACTTTTGTAGAAGGTACTGTTCCACATTGATTGTAAGAATACTGCATATAATGAAACAAAACTTCTTGGAACTTTCGTCCCAATTTGACGATCGAGCACAAACATGTGCCGTGCCAATTGGTAATTGAAGGCCTATAACAATGAGAAGTAGGGACGGTTCCAACTATAGGTGGGGTAAAATTTTAGTTAATTAATTTTTATTCTATAAAGAGGCCTAATAAATAGTTACTTAATAAAAAGAACTATTAACTCTTCAATCGTTTATAAAGTCTCTTTTGTTAGAGTATTATCAACCTTATAAATTTTAGTTAATTAATTTTTATTTTATAAAGAGGTCAATTAAATCTCATTGATTGAAGGAGCCATTAACTTTTCAGTCGTTTATAAAATCTTATGGATCAACCTAACGTCTCTTTATTTAAAAGAATAAATCCTACTTAAAATCAATTATGACTAAAAAAGATTAAATAGATTAACTATATTATCAATTGAAAATAATATATTAACAAATTTAGAATATAAAATTTTAATAAATAATTTTACATCTCAAAAAATTAAAAGAATATATTTTAACTAAATTTTTATTAATATTTTATTTTTATAAATTATTATAGAAGGTCTCCTTTTTCAGATTTCAGAGAAGAGATCTAGCAACCAGGTAAGTCATGCAAATGAGGAGCCGGTAGCAAAACGAGGGCCATGTCAGGTTGTATATATGGGCCTTATGTACGGTTCACTTTTGTTAGGGGTTTAAGCCCATTTCACTGGTTTTCGAGGGTTTTGGGGTTGATAGTCTTGTTGCGGTCGGCACTTCTGGGTCAGTCGTGGTGGCGCCTCTTGTATGTTTTCTTCTGTTTTAATATAATTTTGATATTTGCCTAAAAAATAAAAGGTTTCTCAAAATGAGGGAAATAATTGGGTCAGAAGGGTACGAATATTATCTGAAGCAGAAAACTGTCTGTACAATAGAACTAGAATTTTGAAATTATTTTTTGTTTGATAAGATTTTCTTTTTAGGTTTTAACTTTATTTTAAAAATCGTCTTTAGATTTTCAAACTAATAATAAGTGATCCTCCAATTTTATCAAATTATAAAAAAAATTCATTCTGTTGGTTTGCGGTCCAAAATTTAAAGCATATACATCTCAAACCCTATAAAATTGTGCGACTTGTTCGATTGGTCATATCATATATGTCACGTCACATAAAAATAAAACTAAAATGTTAGATTAAAATTGAACTAAAAAATGCATATTAAAAAAATTAAATTAAAATTTTCTATGAAAATTCGAAAATGATAGGAAAATAAAAAAAAGTTTAAAAAACCCAAAATGAAAAAAAAAAAAAAAAAAAAAAAACTCTTACCCCGACACATCAAGGGTTTCGAGTTATTTTTCAAATTGTTGTATGTGATATGCCTAAATAGCTACTTTTATTGGCTTTGATTTGTCATTCTAGTAAATTTTAGACGTCAAACCAACAAACCAACGGAAGGACTTCTTTAATAATTTAACAGAATTTGAAGACCATCTATGATCAATTTGAAAATTTAAGGACCAACTGTTTAGATAGCCTTAAAATCTAAGGATTAAAAATTTTAAAGGGTCTTTAATCCCTTATTTATAGTCCTTTAAAATTTATGCAATGGCAAAACATGGACTTATTTTTCTCTTCAGGAAAGTTAAAAGAAAGTAGAAGAAAGGAACCCACTGGCCAAAAGAGTCATAGTGGAAAAATCGATTGGAATCCATTTGGAAAAAATGGGAATTAAAAATCAAATTATTGTGTTTCCTAGTCGAGAGACAAAGCTATGCTTTTATCCTTAGTTAACAAAGATATATATAATCCAACTCGAGATTTTTAATTACCAGATCACAAATTCCTTTCGTTTCCAAAATCTTAAGGAAGTTTTCACTTATAAATTGCGGAAAGTTAGGTAACTTATACATGGCTTTTTGACCAAAAGTGCTCGGACATTTTAGCAGTCGAGGGAATTAAGCAGCTGGCAGCCTGAGCTATCCAAAACCTTGCCTCACGATCGAGCTGTACTTAGCAGTAGGTCCCTCCTCCAGATCCCTTCGTGTCGATAAACGATGTACAGAAGAAAAACGACGTATCATATTTTATTTTTTTTATAAGCCAAGAAACAAAAGACTACAAATCATCACGGGGGCATAAATTGCCAGTCTACATTAAGAACAATCGGGGGGAATAAAAGACATTAGATTAGAGCCATAAATATTCGTTCTAGCAGACCACTTTGCAATCCGGTGTGCCAATCTATCATATTTTAATAAGTAAACAAGTACGTGCTAAAACCAGTAGACCTCACCTTGACTCGTTTATAATATTTTTACATGCACCATAAAATTCAAAAAAAAAAAAAAAAGGGAAGAAGAAGAAGAAGAAGAAGAAGAGGAAAGCAGGAAATAGGCTTGTCCACGAGGCGCCAAGCTTCAAGATGAACTACAAATTAAGTCAGAAACATAGATAATCACGCCACCTGCGGGGGAGGTGCTAGAGGTACGGGCACACGCATGGATGATTGTCGATTTTTGAGGGGTGAAGGTGGCGGTGACAAAGGTACTCTTCCTCGGAAGGCCCACAAGGAAACTGTTTGCTTACTGCCAATGTTGAGACCTCCAGTACTGTCTTGATCTTTCCTTGGATCCATCTTCATCGGGACATCTCTAGTACTGTCTGCAAACCATAAAGTACTCTTCCTACCACCTGTAGACCAAAGAGAGATCACAGCAGGTGAGAAATAAGCCAAGACCGAAGGACCTTGATCAGGACTTCAAAATAATATCTACCTTTGGCTATTCTTAATTACATTAATTGGAAAAGGAAATAAGAAGATATATTACCGTAAGGAAGTAACGCGGAAGTTGTTTGGATATCACCCACGAGAAGGTACACTGCCACTACTGTTGCTATCAACTTTCCCGGCAAACCGCTCATCGTGGAAAGCTGAAACATGAAACTTGCAGAAGCCCGTGAGTTCACCTTTGCGACGACCTCTAGGACAGTGAGAGAGCGAATAAGCAAGATCTAAAGGGGCAAGGTAGCGTCTCAGGCGGAAAGATGCCTCAAGCCATCCGGCTTTTATGCTTCTATACCTACTTTTTTCTCTGCGCCTTGAGATATGGTTGGGTATATAAAATCTACAATCTTGGCGGCTTTGAGGCTACACTTCTTTGACTTTTGTCGAATGTACTGGTACCACTTCGGGACCTGGTTTGATTGTGAGAATACTGAATTCAACCAAAACTTTTTGTAACTTTCTTGGCAATTTGATGGACACAAAAAATGTGCTTTGTCATTACGTGGCATTTTGTAATTATTAATAATGACGTGTCTTTTTACTTGACAAATTACGTGGACAATGTGGGCCTAGAAGGCATGTGATGATGTATTTAGTAAAAAGAAATATCATCATAGGGTATTAATCTAACTTTTTGTATCAAATGAGCGTATCTCCAACTTAGTCATAGCACATGAGTATGTGGTATATTTAAGCCTTATATATATATATACGCGCGCGCGTATATTTTGCTCCCAGACCCGCCCTATCACCCACTCCATTCCCTTCCTATCCCGTCTAACTCTATTCCTTTTCTCTTAAAAACTCTCAAATCCTTCGAATACTATTGCCAAAAAAAAAAAAAACAGAAGTATATTAAGACGAAGATAGTAGCAATCACATCATAACAGTCTCTTTTTCTTTAAATGCACAAAAGTGAAACTCTTTGAGTATTTATATCATTGTTTAAACGGAGTTATCCATTACCAAAGGACAATATATCGCAGATCAGTAAACTATACTCACTTTAAAAAAAAGGACTGCTGCTATTAACCCTGTTTGAGCATAATCAAGTGTCGTATACCCACAGCTGAGCAGTGCTCCTTGTATTGCCTGCCTCATAAAATGTCAAAAAACAGGGAATGAACTTTTAAACAGTTAACGTTAAACAATCTTAAACACACATTAAAAAAAAAGAGAGAGAGAGATAAAAAGTACAGTAGATATTGAGAACAAAGCCATTTGCAATATTTTCAGAATATGCAGACCCGTAAAATACAATTATTATCTCTCAATCACAATAAATAGTACGGTACGTATTTCAATATTTTTAATCCTTAATTATCAATATTTTAAGTCTAAAACACTTTTTGCATTAAGTAAGAAAATATTTTTTTTTTGTCATTTGGCCTTTAGAGTCCACTGAACACAAGCACATTGCCAACATGACCGTTAGCATCAAAACCGGATGTCAAACAAAAGCCGTGTGTTTCTTGGCCAAGATTCAACAAGCTGGAATCTGTTAAACCTGGGAGCAAACCCAACTAGCTTGTGTATATCAGTCGTTCCGGACGCTTCCCCTAAGTCCTCATTCTACCAAACAGCTCTAGTCCTTTGTCCCAAATCAACAGTGCCCATAACCAGAAATCTTTGAATTCCAACAATGCCTCATCCGATGGGGAGTTTTTTCGAACAGGTGACGAGCAGCACAAATGTTATGATTGATGGCATAAAACCTCACAATTCTAGTTGCATAAAATGGGTCCTGGGCAAGGTAGGTCTTTATGATAAAAGCATGTAGTTGCTTGGTCCTTGACAGGAATTGGTAAATCTTGGAGAGTTCCAAGTGAAGAAATGGTGCTGAATGAACATTGCAATCGGATCATTATTCTGCTATATGGGCTGTTATGAACCCACTAGGAGGTGGAATTGTAGGAAGGAGGGTAATATGAAAAAAAGGAGCGAGTGAGTGTAGTTAAAAGAGAGCCCCATGGATTCACTCCCATGATTAATGTCAGTCGGGAAAAGGTGGCGACCCTTAGACTTGTGCACCAACTCCGTCTTAAAAATCCATTTTAGGTAACGCCTTTCGACATATAATATAATCTACACTACTTTTAATGAACCTTATTTAACAAAGACATAATGCAAAATTGAGATTTTTAATAACAAAATCACGTTAGTCTTTCTTTTCCAAAATCTTAAGGAAGTTTCCACGTGTTCACTATGTAAACTTCAATAAGGGGAAGTTGACCTGTCTCACAAGTTGTATTTGGCATTTTCTTAATACCATTATGTAACTTTTTCTTTTAATTAAACAAATACTCACTTATTACAACTTGCACTTCCAAGCCCAAAAAACGGCCACAGTTTCTCCTTGGCTTCTGCAACATGTCTCCCCAAAATAGCCACCATCTTATAAAAACAATCGCAGTTGGTCCTTATCCGTTACCTCTTGTAGTGCCAACTCCAAAAGGGCACGAACCAGCACAATGATGCCAACATTGCCGCGCCCAACAGCATTCCTCTACCAGCCATATTTGATGTGTTAGTTTCTTTTCATTAGGGCTGTACATGACTTGGTTGAGGTCGAGGTCGAGTTCGGTCAGTACCAAACTCCCCCTATAGCCGGGAGTCTAAGGCCACCCAACTGACCTAATCGCCCAATCTAAGGGTGAGGAACAAGTTGAGGTCGACTTCCACTGGACTCGATCGGAGTTGGGGTCAGGCAATCTTAGACTCCAAGTAATGGGAGGAGTTTAGTACAGCTCAAACCCAATTCCTATCGAGTAAGATCATGGCATCTGGAGCCCAACCGAAATACTGGGCCCGACCCCAACCGAATCTTGCATATGGACTGGTTGAACTTGATCCGGTTTGATTGGGGTCAGGTAGGGTTTAAACAACGCTATTTTTCAAAACCCTTTGTAACCTAAATTTGTTCGGAATAAAGTTTCTGTTTCACGTTTGCAAAAGAAAATTGCAATCCTCTTTGAGCTCTTTCTCTCTCTCTTCTTCTTTTTTTTTTTCTTTCAACCAGTAGGTCCCCTGCACTACTGCAGATTCCTTGGTCATTTCGATAAACAACGTGCGTAGTAGAAAAAGATGCATCACCTAAAAAACTAAACGAGTACCTTCCAAAACCAGTAGACCTGACATTGACTTGTTTATCATATTTCAACATGCACCTTGAATTTTTTAAACAAAAAAAAAAAGAACGAAAGCAGGAAATAGGTTCATCCATGAACCACCAAGGTTGAAAATGAACTAGCAAGTAGCAAAGCCAGAAATGTAGATAATCACGCCACCAGCGGGGGAGGTGAGGGTGGTGGCGACTTCATGAACTAGCAAGTAGGGTCATGGTTGATGGTGGCTTTGTTCATTTTTGACTGGTGGCGGTGGTGGCGACAATACTTTTGCTCGAAGGACCACGGCCATTAAGGAAACGATTTGCTTACTGCCAATGTCGTTCAGACCTTCAGTGCTGCCTTCTTTCCTTGGAACCCTCTTCATCCAGACATCTGTAGTTTGTGGAGGACATAAACTTTTCCTACCAGCTTCAGGCCAAAGAAAGATAATATGAGGTGATCAGAAATGATCCGAGACTCGATGACCTTGATGTGTAATTGCAAGAGTAAAGCCTCAGGAATTCAAAGTTATATCTACAAATAGCCCTTTTGATTATATGGAATTGGAAAAAGAAAGAAAAAGATATATTACCATAAGGAAGTAACGCAGAAGTAGTTTGGATATCACCCACAAGGAGGAGCACCGACACTACCGTTGCCATCAACTTTACAGGCAAACCACTCATCATGGGAAGCTGAAAGATGAACGTATGGAAACCCGTCAGTTCACCTTTGTGACGATCGCTAGAACAGAGATCCGAGAGCGAAAAAAGACCTAAGGACAAGGTAGAGACGTCTCAGGTGGAAATTGGAATTATGGCTTATGCAGTATGTACCTAATTTTTTTCTCTATGCCGTGTGAGATGTGGTTGGATAAAAATCTACGATCTTGACTTTGAGGCTCTACTTCTTTAAACTTCTTGGAACTTTCGTCGCAATTTGACGCGCACCAAAATGTGCTTTGACCTCTGACATTTGAATTGAATGCTCCGTAACAATCTAGAAGAGATCTAGCAAAACGAGGGCCTTGTGCGGCTGTGCCCATGTCCGGTTGTATGGGCCTTGTGCCGGCTCTCGTTTGTAAGGGTCTTGAGCCCATTTCACTGGTTTTCTATAGCTTCGGGGCCGATAGTCTTGTAGTCGGCGCTTCTGGGCCTGTCGTGGTGTCGACTGCCGCCTCTTGTATATATGTTTTCTTCCGTTTTGGTATAATTTTGGTGTTTGCGTGGAAAAAAAAAAAAGTGGCTCAGAGGAAATGATTGGGTTCGGAGGATACGAAAATGTCAGGAAGAAATTTTTGAAAGCCAAAAATTTAGCGGAAAACTGTCTGCACAATAGAACTAGAATTTTGGAATTTAATTTTGTTTGAGAAGATGTTTTTTCTTTTTTAAGTTTTATCCCTATTTTAAAAATCCTCTTTAAATTTAATGCATAGACATGTCAAGTCAAATTAAATTAAATTTTTATAAAAATTTGAAAATGATAGAAAAAATATAAAAAGTTTAATTTACAAAAAAATATAATTAACCATAATAAATTGAATACATTAAAAAAAAAATCATATAAACAGTAAAAAATAAATTAAAAATTAAAAATATAAAGAACCCAAAATGCAAAATGCAATAATAAAAAATTCTTGCCTCGGCACATCAAGGGTTTCACTTTTTCAAATTGTTGTATGTTTTATCTTTTCTCTTTAGTTTGTTTCATTTTTATTTTTTAAAACTTTTATTTGACTTGATTTTAATCTTATTATTTAATTTTTATCTGATGTGGTATGCCTATATGGTAAATAAGACATGTGGCCTAATTTTATTGGATTTGACTTGCCATGCTTTTAAATTTTAGATTTCAAACTAATGGAATAACCTCTTTAATAATTTGACAGAATTTGAGGATCATCTATGCTGATTTTTTTTTTCTAAGATCATCTATGCTGAATTTGAAATCTAACGACCAACGCTTTAGATAGCCTTAAAACCTAAGGATTAAAAGGGTCTTGCTCGTTGGACAGAGCTGAGTAACAGATAAAGATAAAGACAAAGAACAGTAGAGGGTAGTGGCGGAATAAGAGGGTAGCGTCCCAGGGTGCAGTGGCGGATCTACGATCAAAATTCATTGGGGTTGAACTTTTCACTTGCCACTTAAGCCGTGAAGAAGAAGAAGAAGAAGAAGAAAAAGGAGGTGGAGGAGGAGGAGGGGAGAAGAATGAGAAGAAGAAGAAGGAAAGAAGAAGGAGGAAGAGAGGAAGGTTGGCCTGGGTCTATGGGGATCGGGTCCCCACAGGTAAAAAAAAATTATATAAATTTTATATTTTGGGCGGGTGCAATGGGTGGCGGCCGCCCCTGCATCCGCCACTGCCAGGGTGGTCGAACTCATTCTACCCAAAAGAAAAAAAATTTTATTAATTCTTTTTCTTTTTTTTTTTTTTTTTTTTTCTTTTTAATCATTAGGCCCAGGCCAACTAGAGTTTTATATTGGGAGGGGATGTCAAATAGGGAAATGTCATTTTTTTTTTTGCTTTCAGGATGAAGATAAAGATGATATGCGTTCACATCTAGCTAGTTATAAAACAAGCAGTACAGAGCTTTTACAATCGGGAAAGGAGAATAGTAGAAGAAAGCTAAGGATGTGCAGGTATAGCGTACTTGAACTGGGAAAAGTGAAAAAAAAGGGCATGCCTTTGTTGAACTGGGAATTTAACACCTGAATCAAATTAGATTTTTTTTTTATTATTTATTATTGTAGTTATTGAAAGTACTCACATGCAAGAACGGACATGAGTAAAATACCACTACAGATGAACACTACTCTACTTCAAAATTCTTAGATTTAAGGGATGAGAGAGAGAGAGTGTTAGTGTTGGAAACCTAGTGTTACATATTCAATGGGAGGAGGCAATATGAATATCAATTAAATTGAAAAGGGACATTCTGAAACCATTGATTTCAAATTTTAAGTTTTCATCTTGTATGAAGTAGTATTCGCAAGCTTTCATGTCTTTGATTTCCTCGATCGTATTATATGTATTACGATTTTCATTCTTTTTGGGGTTTTGCTTAATAAATGTAGGAGGTAGAGAGTGTTGTCCACCCTAAGGTTAAAGAAGCTAGAAACAAAGATGGCTTGACTCCTCGAGAAGTGTTTACCAAGGACCACAAGGACATGATGAAAAATGGTGAAAAATGAATGAAGGATACGTCAACGTCTTGTACAGTGGTCGGTGCTCTTATTCTTACAATCATGTTTGCTACAATTTCACCCCTGCTTTGAGAAACCACCTGCCTCTCTTACGCGATCTCTTTCCCCCTCTCTCATAATTTCTTCTTTCTCAGCCGTGGCCCAGCCGCCGTTCAGCCGTTGCCCGTTGCCGCCCGTTGGCCGTTGCCCACCACTGCACCAGGTATAACCGGTTTTTCATTCTCTCTCTCTCTCTCTCTCCTTGTGCATCTCTGCGAGTCTGCGACGATTATCGTAGTCTTGACTCTTGATTTTGTTTTCTTTTTCTTTTCCTTTCAATTTGTCTTTTTTGCTTTTGGATTCTCAGATCTGTTTCTGCTAGCGGTCGAAGATAGTCTCTCGGACGGGATTGGTGAGTTTTCGTTCCCTTTTTTAGGTTATTTTGTTTTAGTAGTTTAGGATTTTAGGCAATGAGGTAAATTTTTTATTTGAGCTTTATGTAAAATGGATTTTCTGTAATTTTTATTGGGTTATTGGTTGATGGCTCTGTAATTTCAATTTATCTGTTAATATATTGTTTTGTTGTGAATTTTTCCACCAGGAAGTTTTCTTGGTGAGTTGGTGCTTTTTTTTTTGTTCATATTGCATGTGTTAGCTCATATTTGGACATAGATTTGGTGATCAACTGGTTAGGCATAATTGTGTACAGTGCACCTCTCAATTGGTATTTTAATTTCTGAAATTTCCCAATGAACTATCAAGATATTTGTTATTGAGGGACTTGAGGAAAGCAATTTCTTCTTGATCAATGCTGCCACGCAAAACACGCAAGTAAAAAAGGAAGTTTATCTACACTGATGGACTCGAGAAGAGAAGGAAAGTTGAAAAAATTGGTGCTGTTGAAGAACAACCGGTATATGGTTTTCCACCAGAGTAGGATGCAAAATCGTCGGATACAGTTGTCACCTTTCAGTTGCAGTACATAGTATGGTACATGTATTCTAATATTTTTAATACTTTTAGTCCTTAATTTTCGATATTGTAACTCTAAGATAATTTTTTGCATTACGAAGAAAAAAAAAATTTCTTGTCATTTCGCCTTTAAAGTTTGACGCTCATAGATTTCAATCCTAATTCCGCCACTGGTAGAGGGTGAGGCTGGCAAAAACGTATGTGTGTTTCTGTTCCTCATCAGTGCTGTATATATCCTAACAATGATATGTAGATTCGTCCCAATGTTCTATCAGGCATTTGATCTCTTTTTCTATCCTTTCAACATGGTCGCCGAAGGGTCTTCAATTTTTGTCGCGGCACCATCTGATTTCAACACATTTGACCAAAGTATAACAGAGCCCGCTTGTGTTGGAAAAAGTAAGAAAGCAGGGTAGTATTTTCAAGCCAACATTACTGATATTTTGGAAAAAGTATTACTTCTTTGGCCCATATCAAATAAAATATTCTATGAATATGAGGCGAAAAGCTTAAATAGGTTTTTAAAACTTCTTTAGCCCCATTACAGAGCCCGTTTGTGTTGCCTGTAGAAAGAATATTATAATTTTTTTCTTGTTTTTCATATATTTGGATATATGCAACATACTCATGCCGTAGTCAAAGCAAAATATATAAGATCTTTAAATTCTTCCCAATTGGCTAATTGTAAAATTTTTTTTTGGTTAATTACAAAAAAACCCCTACAAACTTATACCCCGATCTCAAATACTTCTTATATTATAACTCGTTACAACTAGGCACCTTAATATACGTGTCGCGTTTCAATTAGATTTTTGATCCAATTTTGACGTTAAATGAGACGTTTTCCGTCACACATGACTTGCACGTGACATCTACCCACGTTAAAAGACCCATATGCCCCATTGCTGTCAAATTAATTTCCAACGCCGAATCTGGTGCGTTTTGATCCCACTTGACCGTTGGAATATTTTATTATTTTCCCCCCACCCCGACAAAACCCTAACTAAACTATGCGTTTTGCCTCAGACAGTCAAAGCACTTCTGTTGAAAATGTCATTCAAGCGTCCATTTGAAATCTGAAACCGACTTTACATTAACCACTAGAATTTTTTTAGTACCATAAATACCCAGCCAGGGGCGGTGGGGACAGCCGCCCCCTTCGCCTGAAAAATTTTTCAATTTTTTTTTTGGTTTCAGCCCAGGCCCGCCCTCTTAGACCCTAAATTAAGACTAGCTTCCTATCAAACGATTCAACAAAATACTTCGGAAAAAAAGTTCAGAAGGACAAAATAACTAGGAGAAACACTTGGCGGAGAGAAAGAGAGGGGGCTAAACAAACTGATCTGTTACATCCCAAACAGATAAATTGTTTACATCATATGAAACAACGAGACTCCAAAGATGTTCACACCAAATAGAATCGGTGCTATTAGTACTGAGGCAACGAATGACGCAGTAAAAGCAAATAGATTCAAAGTCTATAATGCAGCAACATGCAGCAGAAGGATAACACTAATCAATGAAACTGGTAAGTGTAGAGTAGGTAGAATTGGCTATAGAGTGGAGCTATGAAGCATGGATACTCCAAAAAAAGACTCTGGAGCGTCATTAAACACGTCAAAGGTGAACGGAACTTGGAGAGTCAGATACGTCTCCATTCTTTAATATATTTTCAATACTTCAAAAGCATTCTGTTATCACAGTTTTTTTTTATATGGATCATCGTGTCGCATAGTTAAGTACGGAGTTACTCCTCTATATAGCATGTCTTGATCTAAGAAACTCATTCTCAATATTTGATCATGCTAAGTTACTTTGTCTTGCTAAGCTTTATCCAAAAGATTTCTCAGTAGTTGATCATATTATACTTAGAGATCAACTTCGAAACTATATTTATGATGTGAGAAGTCATGATGTTTTTTCTGGGCTTTAAGATATTGGAGGTCTTGCTGTGAAGATAGTTGAGACAAAAAATCATACTCTATATCCATTGGTTTATCAGCTTATTAAGTTGACATTGGTCTTATTAATTGCAACTGCAACTGTTGAGAGAGTGTTCTCTGCGATGAAGTTTATCAAAACTGACTTGTGTAATAAGATGAGAGATGAATGGATGAATGATAGTATGGTGGTATACATCGAGAGGTAAATTTTTGAAACTATTGAGAACGAAGCTATTTTTCAACGTTTTCAGAAGATGCAGTCCTGTAAATTCAATTGCCACCTCTCAGTATTAGCAAATAGTACGATACATGTATTTCAATATTTTTAGTATTTTTAGTCCTTAATTTTTGATATTTTAACTCTACATTTTTTTGCATTACGTAGTAAAATTTTTTTTTTTTTTATCATTTTGTCTTAGGAGTTTCCCCTCCTTCGATTGCATTATTGGTTCCGCCACTGATTAATTTATTGCTGCTATGCCTCCTTCAAGCTAAAAGGATCCATTTGAACGAACTCCGAAGCTCTGGCACCACGAAATTAGACACATACCACTGTTATATTTAATATTATGTCTACGTTGAAACTGCTAATTCCATGATCTGAGAACTCATGAAAAGACATAAGAAAACAAAGTGCTTTACCCTGCTGAAGAGCTTCCGATAACAGTTCATTTATCCACAAATGATATCCCAATCTGATCTGGAGGTGTAGTTGATCAATAATGAATATCTCTTTCCAACAGAAATTTACTACTGCCTCCAATCCAACTAACCCCGGGCATTTTCCGTAGTTCTACTGTCGTATCATTCCTCATGAGCCTCTGCACATCATCCCACCTCCCATCAACAGCATATATGTTAGAAAGCATGACTCTATAAGCATTTTTCTCAGGATTATTGTCAAAAAGCCGCCGAGTTACAATTTCTGCCAATTCAGAATTTCCGCAAGCATCACAGCATGACAAAAGGGCTCCCCAGATGCCACAATCCACTGGTTCTGGCAAAGACAGAATAAGCTTGTAAGCCTCTTCCAACTCACCAGCCATCCCAAGGAGTTTTACCATGTAAACATAATGCTCATTTCTAGCTTGAATGCCGAATTTATCTTTCATTTTCCTGAAAATTTCCTGGCCATCTTGGACAAGACCACCATGGCAGCAAGCACAAAGGATAGCAGAGAAAGTAGACTTATCAGGTACAAATCCTTTCTCCAGTATCTCATCAAAGATTTTGAATGCCTCGGAGGCAAGCCCGTGCAGACCAAGGCCTGAAATTACTGAATTGTAAGAAACTATATTCCTTTTTGGCATAATCTGAAAGACCCGAATCCCAAATCCCACAAAACCACACTTGGAATACATGTCTATGAGAGCAGAGCAGACCATTACGTCTGATTCAAAACCATGTCTAAGTACATAACCGTGTATCTCACAACCAGGCCTTTCATTCGCTAATTGACTAGCAGCTGCCAGTACACAGTACACTGGCAATCAAAATGGGATTGGGCTTCTTACTGTCCATATTCAGTTTCTTGAAAAAATACAGTGCCTTCTCCTGATCCCCAGATTGAGAATACCCCGTTATCAAAGCAGACCATGTGACTAAATCGAGATGGAATAAACTACAGAAAACTCCATACGCAGAATTCATGCAATTACATCTTGAGTACATGCTCACAAGCACACTGCCAACATGACCGTTAGCATCAAAACCGGATGTCAAACAAAAGCCACGTATTCCTTGACCAAGATCAGCAAGCTGGAATCTGCTAAACCTGAGAGCAACCCAACTAGTGTATATCCTGTGATAACCCGATCTTTAAAAAGAGAGAAAAAAAAAAAGATTTGTGCAATTAGTTGGAGTCAAACTCCAAATCTGGAGAATGATAGGGGAATTAGACCACTGAGCCAGGCGCGCTAATGGAGTTTTATTTTATTTAAAGGTTTTGGTCGAATTGGATTTTTAAATGAAACGAATCTAAAGTTGATCCTCTGCCTAGCCTCGTTTCGACCTTTCAGTTTCTCTCTCATCAATTTCTCTCTTTCTTATCCGTTTTAGCACATTTTCGTCTGATTTTCGTGACCTTTTAACTTCATTGTGTAGATCTCGAAGCTTCTCAGTAAATCATGCAATTTAACGTGTTTAATGGGGGATTTCGAAAAGGTAGCAATTTGGGACGTTATTCATTGATTTTCAGTTAAAACTCCCCTATAAAGGGGACTTTTTGCTCAGAGGTTGATCACAAATCTCAAACATGATTCTCTATCATTTTTGAGCTCTCGATCTCTATTAATTCGGCCATTGTTGAGTTTTTACAATTTTCTTTGGTTCTTTTGGATAGTTGCGATACGTGGATTTTAGGGTAGTTCAGTTATCGAAACTAACCGGGTAAGACAAGCTACTATGTTATTTTTTTTCTAAAAATGATGAACAATATAAAATAGAATTTTTTTATTCCATGACCATAAACTGTTTTGTGAAAATAATGTTTTATTGCAAGCTTATGTTATTTTGAAAAAAATGAGGAATTTTGAAAGCATGCTGAATTCTGTTAATGTTGAATTTAATTTATGTATCTGTATCTAATTCTGATTCTTAGTTTTTTTTATTATTTATCATAGTTTTTTCAAACCTCGAGGTGCTGTTCTGTTACTGATATTGTAACTGCGGTTGTTGGAACCAACTTTCTGATACTAAGTGCACTCATTCTACAGAGTGATTTCTGCATGAGTTTCTCTCTAGTGCACACTTGGTGTGCTCGCGAATACTGAGTGCACCCATTCTACAGAGTGGTTTCTACGTGGATTTCTCCCTATTGCACACTTGGCATTCTTGCGAAGTCTTAGTAGGATAACTCTGCTTATTGTTAATTTATTTCGGTTGGTCGTCGAATAAGTCGTTGTGCAAACCTGCACACTTACTGTTAATGCCAAAAGAATTTTTCTCGAGCCCAACCGAAATACTGGGCCTGACCCGACCAAACCTTGCATATGGACTAGCTAAACTTGATTAGATTTGATCAGGGTCAGGTAGGGTTCGAACAACGCTACTTTTCAAAACCCTTTCTAACCTAAATTTGTTAGGAATAAAGTTTTGAAACGTTTGCAAAAAATAAAATAATAATTGCAATTCCCTTTGAGTTTCGTTCTCTCTCTCTCTCTCTTTTCTTTTCTTTTCTTTTCTTTTTTTCAACCAGTGGTTCCCCTGCACTACTGCAGATTCCTTGATCATTTCGATAAACAACGTGCGTAGTAGAAAAAGATGCATCACATAAAAAACTAAACGAGTACCTACCAAAACCAGTAGACCTTACAATGACTTGTTTATCATATTTCAGCATGCACCTTGAATTTTTTAAACAAAAAAAAAGGGCGAAAGCAGGAAATGGGCTCGTCCATGAGCCATTGAAAATGAATTAGCAAGTAGCAAAGCAGAAATGTAGATAATCACGCCACCAGCGGGGGAGGTGAGGGTGGTGGCGACTTCATGGATGATCGTCCATTTCTGACTGGTGAGGGTGGTGGCGACAATTCTTTTCCTCGAAGGACCACCAAGGGAACTATTTGCTTACTGCCAATGTTCAGACCTTCAGTACTGCCTTCTTTCCTTGGAACCCTCTTCATCCAGGCATCCGTAGTTTGTGGAGGCCATAAACTTTTCCGGCCAGCTTCAGGCCAAAGAAAGATAATATCGGGTGATCAGAAAATGATCCGAGACTCGAAGACCTTGATGTGTAATTGCAAGAGTAAAGCCTCAGGAATTCAAAGTTAGATCTGAAATTAGCCCTTTTGATTATATGGAATTGGAAAAAGAAAGAAAAAGATATATTACCATAAGGAAGTAACGCAGAAGTTGTTTGGATATCACCCACGAGAAGGAGCACAGCCACTACCGTTGCCATCAACTTTGCGGGCAAACCACCCATCGTGGGAAGTTGAAACATGAACTTATATGGAAGCCCTTCAGTTCACCTTTGTGACGATCGCTAGAACAGAGATCCGAGAGCGAAAAAAGACCTAAGGACAAGGTAGAGACGTCTCAGGTGGAAATTGGAATTATGGCTTATGCAGTATGTACCTAATTTTTTTCTCTATGCCGTGTGAGATGTGGTTGGATAAAAATCTACGATCTTGACTTTGAGGCTCTACTTCTTTAAACTTAACTTGTTGGAACTTTCGTCGCAATTTGACGCGCACCAAAATGTGCTTTGACCTCTGACATTTTGAATGCTCGTAACAATCTAGAAGAGATCTAGCAAAACGAGGGCCTTGTTGTGCCCATGTCCGGTTGTATGGGCCTTGTGCCCGCTCTCGTTTGTAAGGGACTTGAGCCCATTTCACTGGTTTTCTATAGCTTCGGGGCCGATAGTCTTGTAGTCGGCGCTTCTGGGTCTGTCGTGTGTCGACTGTCGCCTCTTGTATATATGTTTTCTTCGTTTTGGTATAATTTTGGTGTTTGCGTGGAAAAAAAAAAAATGGCTCAGAGGAAATGATTGGGTTCGGAGGATACGAAAATGTCAGGAAGAAATTTTTGAAAGCCAAAAATTTAGCGGAAAACTGTCTGCACAATAGAACTAGAATTTTGGAATTTTTTTTTTTTGAGAAGATGTTTTTTCTTTTTTAAGTTTTATCCCTATTTTAAAAATCCTCTTTAAATTTAATGCATAGACATGTCAAGTCAAATTAAATTAAATTTTTATAAAAATTTGAAAATGATAGAAAAAATATAAAAAGTTTAATTTACAAAAAAATATAATTAACCATAATAAATTGAATACATTAAAAAAAAAATCATATAAACAGTCAAAAATAAATAACAATTTAAAATATAAAGAACCCAAAATGCAAAATGCAATAATAAAAAAATTCTTGCCTCGGCACATCAAGGGTTTCACTTTTTCAAATTGTTGTATGTTTTATCTTTTCTCTTTAGTTTGTTTCATTTTTATTTTTTAAAACTTTTATTTGATTTGATTTTAATCTTATTTTATAATTTTTATCTGACGTGGTATGCCTTTATGGTAAATTCTTATGTGGCCTAATTTTATTGGATTTGACTTGCCATGCTTTTAAATTTTAGATTTCAAACTAATGGAATAACCTCTTTAATAATTTGACAGAATTTGAGGATCATCTATGCTGATTTTTTTTTTCTAAGATCATCTATGCTGAATTTGAAATCTAACGACCAATGTTTAAGATAGCCTTAAAACCTAAGGATTAAAAGGGTCTTTAACTCCTTTTTTTTATAGTCCTTTAAAATTTATGCAATGGCAAAACATGGACTTATTTTTCTCTTCAGGAAGGTTAAAAGAAAGTAGAAGAAAGGAACCCACTAGCAAAAAGAGTCATAGTGGAAAAATCGATTGGAATCCATTTGGACAAAATGGGAATTAAAAACCAAATTATTGTGTTTCCTAGTCGGGAGACAAAGCTATGCTTTTATCCTTTGTTAACAAAGATATATATAATCCAACTCGAGACTTTTAATAACCAGATCACAAAATTCTTTCGTTTCCAAAATTATCTTAAGAAAGTTTTCACTTATAAATTGCGCAAAATTAGGTAACTACATGGCTTTCGACAAAAAGTACTGTTCGGACATTTTAGCAGTCAAGAGGGAAGCAGCTATCATATTTTAATAACTAAACAAGTAAGCGCCAAAACCAGTAGACCTCACATTGACTCGTTTATAATATTTTTAATTACATGCACCATAAAATTCAAAAAAAAAAAAAAAAAGACGAAAGCAGGAATAGGCTTGTCCATGAGGCACCAAGCCTGAAGATGAACTAGCAAAGTCAGAAGCTAGCGTAGATAATCACGCCACCTGCGGGGGAGGTGCGAGAAATACTGCGAGAGGTGCGGGATGAGCGGGCATATCCATGGATGATTGTCGATTTTTGAGGGGTGAGGGTGGCGGCGACAAAGGTACTCTTCCTCGGAAGCCCCGCAAGGAAACTATTTGCTTACTGCCAATGTTGAGACCTCCAGTACTGTCTTCTTTCCTTGGTTCCATCTTCATCGGGACATCTCCAGTGTCTGCAAGCCATAAAGTACTCTTCCTACCACCTGCAGACCAAAGAGAGATCGCAGCAGGTGAGAAATAATCCGAGACTCGATCGAGGACCTTGATGTGCAAACAAGTGTAACGCGTGATCAGGAATTCAAAATAATATCTACGTTTGGCCATTCTAAATTACATTAATTGGAAAAGGAAAAAACGAAAGAAAGATACATTACCATAAGGAAGTGACGCAGAAGTTGTTTGGATATCACCCACGAGAAGGGATACTACCACGACTGCTGCCATCAACTTTGCCGGCAAACCTCTCATCATGGAAAGCTGAAACATGAACTTGCAGAAGCCCGGGAGTTCACCTCTGTGACGACCACTAGACCAGTGAGAGAGCAAAGCAAGATCTAAAAGGGCAAGGTAGAGTCTCCGGCGGAAAGATGCCTTAAGCCATCCCGCTTTTATGCAGTATGGACCTACTTTTTTTCTGTGAGATATGGTTGGGTATCTTTAAAATCTACCATCCTGACTTTGAGGCTACACTTCTTTAACTTTTGTCGAAGGTACGTACTCCCCAACTAGTCCATAAATTTATGGGCCCGAAAGTGAAACAAGACTTCTTGGAACTTTCTTGGCAATTTGATGAGCACAAAAATGTGCTTTGCCATTTGGTAATTGAATGCTTACGGAGAAGAGATCTAGCAAAATAGGAAAGTCATGTAAATGAGGAGCCAAGTGGGTCTAAAAGAATTCGAGTGTGCCGACCAGAGAGTAATTTCTGTGGTGGACAGTTCAAAAGCACGAGCTTCGAAGTGCTTTAGCCTGCAACAAGTCTATGGCAGTATGGGGGCAAATTCCAGAATTTTTTGTAAGAACAAAGACGGATCGATATTAGCCTTAAGTCATGGGATCCATTGATACTTAATCATGCAGTGGAAAACTTTGAAGAATTGACAGAGATGATCATTCCGGAGAGAAAGCGTTCTTTATACGTGAATTATGAGATGAAGTCTTTCAAGTATTATTTATACTCTTTTCTCCAAAGACCAACTGTCACAACTATTCATAACAGACTAACAGTCACAACTCTTTGTGAATCATTATTAACCAAAAGACATGTCTCCTCCCATCAAGGAATTGAATAAATAACAATTCTTATAAGCCCATTAAATCCATACTTTAAATTATGACCATTAAGCCCAAAGCCCAAAGTCTAAATACACTTGTCAAATGTGGTCCACTTAAAGTGGTTCCAACGTTCTCCCATTTAGATCATATTGACAAGAAAATAAAAACATTTTCTTTAATTATAACATATTATATGTATATATGGTTACTAGGCTTGGTAAATTTTAGATATTATATGCGCACAACTTATTAAAAGGGAAAATGTCATTGTTCGCCCCATAAGTATGCGTCAATTGCATTTACGACCTCTTAACTTTCAAAACTGCGATTTACGTCCTCTTAAGTATGAAACATTTGCAATGTTTGTCCCTAGGCAAATTTCCTTTAACTGGACAGAATTCAACATTAAAATGACCAAAATAACCCTCTAAGACAAAATTACTAAAAATATTAAAAAATTCATTAAAAAATTAAAAAAATATTTAAAAAATAAATATTAAAAATGATATTTTTTAAATAAAAAATTGAAAATCTATTTCAATAATATATATTTTTTAACTTATTTCTCAAATAAATAAATATATATATATATTTTTTAAAAATTATATTTGAGGGCATTTCGGTCATTTTAATGCTGAATTTTGTCAAGTTTAACGGAAAATTTGACTGATGGCGAACATTGCAAATATTTCATACTTAGAGGATGTAAATCGCAATTTGAAAGTTAGGGGGCGCAAATGCAATTAACACATACTTATAGGGCGAACAATGACATTTCCCTTTATTAAAATTATTCCTGATAGTATAGGCTTAACTTTATATTTGACTACTTAAGAACAATAATATGAACAATGGTGGAGGTATACCTTTCCATTATTTATTGAGGAAACTGCAGCTGAATTATCACAAAACATCTTTATGGGTTCGAAATTGAGTCTACAACCTTGAGTCCTCTAATGAAATTCCTCAGCCAGACTACATGTGTAACAGCCTCATAGCATGCCACTAATTCAGCTTCCATTGTAGAAGTTGCAGTTAATTTCTGTTTTATACTTTTCCAAGTAATGGCGGAACCATGATCCAATATGAAGGGGGGCGAACTTTTAAGGCGAAATGACAAAAAAAAAATATTTGCTACATAATGCAAAAAGGTGTTTTGAATGTTAAAATATCAAAAATTAAGGATTAAAAATATTAAAAATATTGAAATACATGTACAGTACAAAACAAAATTCATCAAAAAAAAAAAATGATATATGCTAATGATGCAGTTGATGATATATGCCAAGTAATATCAGCAATGTGCCAATCTGTGATTCAAGCTGATGCGAAATAACTTGACACTCACCTCTGACCAATTGAACAAGACAACGAATCCAAGTTACATAGGAAAAAAGTTACACCAGATCAACTACTAAGAATTTCTCTTTAAAGAAAAGAGTTCCATGCCTACGGTGAGAGAAGAAAATGGTTTTGAAATGAGAGTAAAGCCTGTTACTTTTGTCATGCTTTCCAGTATAATGCTCCATACCTTGTTGCTTTTATCATGCAAAAAATCAGCCAGTTTTAATACATTTAATACACAATCAATTTCCTGTTCTGCAGCATTATTTATTTATCTACTTTTAAGTTGTCAACAATTTGTTCTAATTTCATCATATTTCATCTAATGGATTTAGTTTAAGTACATTGGCCCTAAAATATGGTAAAGAAAGCATTTGAAGCATTTGGCTCATCTAAGGGATTTAGTTGGTTTTGAGATCATGGGTCTTGGGTAAGTGACACTCTAGCAGGTTTATAGGTCTTTCCATCTCTAGATCTCTGATCTGGGTTTGCTTTAAGCATAAAGGAGTTGAATCCTTTCTAATATGTCTCATTCACTGAAGGTCAAGTTACATGCTTCCCAAGAGAGAGATTATGCTAGTTTATTGGTGGAGTGCCAGTTTATACCAGAGAAGCAACAACAATCTCCTCAGTTGGATCGCTACAGTTTCAATAAAGATTCCCAAATATTCTCATTCTAATAATATCTTCGTCTAATTCGGAGATAGTCCGCACATGTGCTAAAATTCTATTTGAATGATTTTAACATTCCCTTAGTTATAAACAATAAGTGAAAAATGGAAGATTCCATATCAAGTAAGAGTAAGAAATGATTCAGGCAAAAGATATCACATTTAGTTAATATAGCGTTAAAAAAGAGATAAACAACTCCCTCCAGCAAAACACAGAAGAATCCGCATAGTAGAAATGAATGACACAAATTAGACAAACCATTACAAAAGAACAATAAAACACAACAAAGCAAAAAAGTCAAGCTCACATTCATCAGTATTCGCACCAAGCAATAGAAAAACAACCAGCCATAGAATAACTGAATCACATATAATAAGATCAATAACTATCACAATTCACAATTTTTCACCATAACTCACGCATGTAGGATCCATCCCTCAATCACATCCCCTCAACAAAGAATTGCCTATCCAAATATTGTTATTTATTAATTTTCAACAAATATAAATATTTATTGTTGTCAAGCTCATATTTGTTCAACTAAAATCTAAGATTCTACAGCATCCATCTATATGAAAATCATTGAGTAGAACTTAGAAACATAGATTATGATGATTTGAGAGAAAGAGACGAGTAAGAAGAGGGAGTAGGAGGTGAAATAGAAGTAAATGAGAGAGCATGCGAGAGAACAACGAGGAGAAGATGAGTAGATGATAGTATTAACTTGTTAGGATTATAGAACCTGGCGTAGGGATTAGTAGTTTAGTGACATGAAGTAAGAGCAAGCAACAAGGTGAGAGAGAGCAGATTTATACCGGAGGAATATGTATAGTGAGCAAGAAAGCAAGATGAGGCATGTTTACTCATATATGGCTAGCTGAGGCTTTCAAAACACGGCCATTGTGGGAGGCAGAGTTCTTGCAGTCTAGGTCCCTGGTGAGGAGGTAGTGGAGAAACAACTTTTCGTGTGGTAATCAGCAGTGAATAGTAGGGAGGTCAGTAGTAACTGGTGAGGCGTTTGCAGTGCGGTGATGAGAAGGTAGAAACAGTTTTTTTACTCTTAGTGGGTAACTTTTTGGCATAAGTGTGAAATTCAGCTGTGGGTGTGTGTCACTCCTGCGTGGTTGTTTATTTTATTTATTTTTAAAAGCAAAGGGTGACACACAACTGCCGTTTACACTCTTCTAGAGTCAGAGTAAATTAGAATAAAAACTTGATCGGGATTGGGGTTCTCCACGCTGGGGTAGCAAGTTTCATCTTGCATCAGCTTGAAATCAACAGATGGGCACAGTTGCTGATATTGCCGGCTGGGTGCCTAGGTCTAATGGTCTAGCATTGGGGGCCCTATGGTCTAAAGGGGTAGCAGGTCCTAGTCGCACATAGACCTGTAAAAAAAAAATGACAATGTAATTTTCAGGCAGATGGGAGTGATCGCATGTTTTATTTCTCTCTGCTTTATCCTTGCCTCTGGCGTCAGTTTCGCCTATGTTAATTCTAATTTTAGAGATTGCGACCACCAGCAGGTCAGATAATATTGATATCTAGTGCACTTGTATATATCTCGAATATTCTGCTGTGTAACATACGTGACTATACCTGCTCACAAGTTCACAGTAATCTATATAATCCGACACACTCATCAAAGAATCAGATTTTTTTGTAATTTAAGCGTATAATCTTGTGTTCTCTTGAAGATACTAAGTAACCTATATTTTTCCGTCACATCTCTAAAAAGCATTGTTTGGAAATCGGGAACCTTGTTGTTTTGGTTTTGGTTTTGGGTTCAACTTTCAAATTTCATATTTTAATATTTTAATATTGTTTAGTTGTAAGGATTTGTTTGGTTGTTTGTAAAGGACAATATTTTTGTGTAATTATTTGAGTCATGTTACGCTATATAGGATGTTACACCCCCCATATCATATATTGTGGATCATGGTACACGTCTCATTTACTTGATGAAAAGGTAATTATAAAATCAAAAGAAAAAAAAATATAATAGATCTTTAAATAAAGTCAAAGCAAAAATATATCTAATTCAATAAAATAACGTAGAAAAATGATTTGTCGATAGAACTATCAAAAATAAATTATAAAAAAGATAGTATAAAATAGTGAACTAAATACAAATATCCAGTAAAAATTACAAAATACCATGCAAAGATAAAGAATGGCTTGCAGAAGTTTATTTAAAAAAAAATACAATTTTAACATTACCATGTAACGATTCTACGGCTTGATGTTGTTTTTTGGAAATTTTCGATAATCATGCTGATTGGAACTTCTATAGGTTTCTTTAAGTATCCTTTTTTACACCAAGATGTTAATATTTTTTCTTGCGTTAATACCTTTTCTCTTAGCAATACACATACTGATTTTACTCTAAAAATTTGTGAGTAAATATCAGTACTGCAGTTATTTGCACTACACACATGAAATGAAAATAAAGAAATGGAAGAAAAGAGAGGAAGATTATATACTAATTGTCCTCTCATGGTTGAGCTATCTCACGCAAATATAAATCATATTATGTGGAGTGATTCTATACGTAGCAACATATATCATCCATAATATTATCCATATAGTTTAACGACCTATTGATAGACTATCAATGGATATGCCCAAATTTAAGATTAAGAATTAAAAAACCATAAACAGGGAAAATATGCCTTTTATGGGTTGTTTTATGACGATTTAGTAGGCTAGAGATATTTTTATCAAAGTCTAGAGATAGGATACAATTTCATCACGGTGATAAATGATTCTTCATTACATAATATGAGCCTTAATTATTCATAAACAACATCTTTATAT
>CM025850.1:25611796-25940904 GCA_003952965.2 Morella rubra | reverse complement strand
ATATATGCTAGGTTAAAAGAAGGGAGAGTGAAAAGAAAGATGGAGGGCTGAGATTAAAGTGTCTCTCTATTCTTCATTAAATTATAACAGTGGTATTAATGAATCTATCTTGCTCTACCATGTGTCCTTGTAGACTGCTCTTGTTGTCTGGGAGTTTAGAAAACAATTAATTTTATCTCCTTGCACAAAAATACTTAATTTGTTCATGCATCATATGCGAAATTAAATTCATAAAATAATTACAATGCAATAATTATAGTGCAAATGAATAAAAAAAATAATGATTTTAGAATGTATCTGGATATGGTATGATTTAAATATATGGCAAGCTAAAGATGAGAAAAATTGCATGTGCAATAAATTAAATCTAAAGTTATATAAATTCAGCAATTAAATGCAGAATTTAGATTTGTGCCTCTTAAATATCTTTCCATCTAAAATTAATATTTAAAACATTAAATAATTAATATTATATTAGTTTTAGATGTACTAAAAATGCAATATTCTAGCACAATCACCCATTTACAACTAACAACTGTAGCTCCAGGTGGTAGTTCAACTAAATTCCTAACATTGTTTTTAGCTATTGAATCCATTTCTTCCTTCATAGTATCATACCAGTTTGAAGAATTAAAATTGTTCATAGCTTGTGAGCGAGTGATCAGATGTTGACTTTGTCCAATATCATAATCAAACTCTTGAAGGTACACAATATAATCAGGTGGAATTGGAGATCTCCTAATCCTTGACAACGTCTTTAATGTTGCTTCTTGATCTACTGTAGATAGAGATTGAACAACATTCTCATGACAACTAACTCAATACACATGATATATATATATATAGCAGACTCATCCTCAGTAGATTGATTGCTAATAATAATTGGAGGAATCATTGGCCACTTATTTAGATCTCGCACAGTATCTGGAGTTTGATTTTCCTCAAAATTAATTTCTAGAGGCCTTATACTCCCACTAATTTGGTCATTTTCAAGAAACTTCGCATTCTTAGTCTCAACAATTCGCAAAGAATTATTAGGACAATAAAATTTATAGCCCTTAGACTTTTTTGGATAGCCAATAAAATAGCCACTTATAGTTTGAGGGTCCAACTTTTTTCTCTTGTGGGTTGTACACCCTCCTAGCTTCTGCATTGCAACCCCATATGTGCAAATGACCTAAACTACGTTTTCTACTTGTCCATAATTCAAAGGGTGTTTTAGGGACAACCTTAGTAGGAACCCTGTTCAAGACATATACAACAATTTTTAATGCATCACCCCACAGAGAAATTGGGAGACTGGAGTAACTAATCATACTCCAACTATATCCATTAATGTTCGATTCCGCCTTTCAGCAACCTCATTTTGATAAGGAGTGTCAAGCGTAGTGTATTGTGCTACTATACCTTGTTCTTAAAGGAGTGGTGCAAATGGACCTAATTGTTGTCCTAATTCAGTGTACCTACCATAATATTCACCACCTCTATCAGACCTTACAACTTTAATCTTTTTATCAAGCTGTAATTCTACTTCTATCTTAAAAATTTTTAAAAATATCCAAAGTATAACATGAATAGTCATCTATAAAAGTGATGAAATATTTATGGCCAGTAAAACATGGGGTCGAAAACGCCCACAAATATCTGTATGTATTAGATCCAATACACTTGTACTTCTTATGACACTTTTCTTAAACTTGTTAGTTTGTTTACCCTTTATACAGTCAATACAAGTCTCAAAATCAGAAAAATCAAGAGCGGGTAAGATACCATCATTTACCAAACTCTTAATTCTTCTTATGGAGATGTGTCTAATCTCCTATGTCATAAGAGAGAGGAGTTTTCATTCAAAATGCCACGTTTTTGTCCACAACTATTGACTGGATGTAAAGACAAAAGAGATAATTCAAAAGATGTATCCAGTTATAGTTTAAATAAACCATCTTCTAAAATACATTTTCCAATAACAATCTCGTTCAAGTATATTTTTGCAAAAGAAGCTCCACATAATATTTTATCCAAAAGAAACGAGTTTCGACACTGATAAAAGGCTTTTAGAAAATCCAGTACATAAAAGATATTTTGTAAATTTGATTCAAAGACACTAGAGAAAGAAATATACCTTTCTTCTCAAGCCATTTTTTATACTTGAGGGAGTCATTCTTTAAATGTCCCTTTCTTTTACAGAAGAAACACTTGATGTTCTTTTTGTCTGTTGAATGGTAGACTTCATCAGTTTCTTCTTTTTCATTGGAACATAATAATTACTACTGCTTTCTCCATATATCCTTTTGTCTTATGAGAGTTCAAATGGACACTTTCTTGCCTCTCTTGCTTTAATCTCTGCTCTTCGTCAATACACATGGCGAAGAGTTGATTCATAGACCATTTATATTTATGTGTGTTATATGAAATTTTAAAAGGTGCATATTCAACAAGCAAAGAATGAAGGACATAGTGAACAAGAAATGACTCAGACATGTCAACTTCTAGTGATTTTAATTGGGCTGCGATATCACGTAATTCCATAATGTGTTCGCATGTGCCAATCATACCATTATACTTCTAGGAAGCAAACTTTGATATTAGGGTGCTTAGCAAGTGCCTTTTTAGAGCTCAAAAATTGTTCTTCAACTGCTTTTAAGAAATCTTTAGCAATTTTAGAATCTGGAATAGAGCCCTTATCTTTCTGGAGATATGACTCTGTATGAGTAAAAGACTAAGGCGGTTAGACCGCTCCCACCTCTCATGCAACTTTTTTTTCCTCTAGTGTACTTGATTCCGTGGGGACAAGTGGCATGTCCTCACGAAGTACCAGGTCTGTATCCATACACCCCAAAGTGAAGATTATTTTATCATTCCAGTTCGAAAAATTAGAACCATTCAATAAAGGGATATGTGATACAGATTGAGACATACTGTAGGGAGTAAAGCTGCAAAATAATATGCTTACAATCAAAATGCATGCTATAAATCACGCAAAATATATACTAAATTACTAACCCATATTAGTAAATTTAGTGAGCAAATTTATATTGATGGAAATTGTGAGTCTAAATAACAACCCAAGAGGGGGGTGAATTGGGTTTTTCAAAAACTTAGTCCTTTTTCAATAAAAACCCAGATCTGAAAAATAGCCCTAACAATTAATAATGCAGATCTAAATGTGTATAATGCTAAGCAAAATATATGCAATAATGATAAAGCATAAAGCATAAATCTCCACAAGTATGAATATGTACTGAAACGTAAGAGAGATAGAGTTAGAGAGATGACACCGTATTTTAGGTGGTTCGGCCAACACTTGCCTACGTCCACCCCCAAGGCTATTGACTTCCTTGGGCTTCCTTCACTATTCTCCAAATAGCAAATACACCTTAGCTTCTGGGGTGCTAAGGAACCTTTACAAAGCGTTTTTCGAGCTCACGCTTTAACTCTCTCACAAATCCCAAAACCCAAGGGATTTCTTCTACTCTCACAAGTAGGACAAGTGTTTACCCAACACTCAAATGTTTTACAAATAATGGGTACAATGAAGAATGGCTCTCTAAGCCGAATATGCAAGTGGAAAGCTCACAACGTGTGGAATGGCTCTCTAAGCCAAATAGCAAATGAAAAGCTCAATAAAGTGCAAGAAGACAAAGATTCTTGAATGAAACCTAAAGTTTGGCAAGTAGGAGCACAAGCTTTCTTGGTAGGTGCGGTCTTCCCTCTTCTTCAAAGCACTTTCTCTCTCTAGAAGTTAGGGCACGATTGATTGCAAGTGTGTTGTCTCTTCTTCAAGAAACTTCTCTCTTTGGAGGCTAGATCGTCAAGGATAAGCAAGAGAAGAAGATTTAACAATGGGAGCTTTGATCTTGGAGGAATCAACAAATGAAATCTTTGGATCTTGCTTTCTCTCTCTATCGGAGGTAGATTTTGAATAATGATGCAAGTCCTTGCTTTCTCTCTCTATCTCATTCTTATATAGCCCCTTTCAAGGGTCTTCTTGTAAAAGTGCCGTTGGAGGTCATTTGAGACCATTTGGAGACTTTTTGGATGAGTTGGCGTCATTCCAGATTTCTGCAAATTCGCACCATGTGTCGACACATTGTCTTCATGTGTCGACACTTTAAACTTAGTCTGAAATTTTGCTCTCGGGAGACAGTGCAATGTGTCGACACATGCCTTCAATGTGTCGACACTTCCCATACTTAGCCAAAAATCACTTTGAATGGCCTGGAAATAAGCTCTCGGGAGACAGTGCAATGTGTCGACACATGCCTTCAATGTGTCGACACATTGAACACTTAGTCTGAAAAATTTGTTCTTTGACAGCAATTTCTCCAATTCAACTTTAAAGCATCCAAACCATTCCAACACTTCTTTAAACACCTACAATATGAAAAATTGATCTTATCAACTTGTGTAATGGTGTTCAAGTCGCTTAAAAATAGTTTAAGGAAATAACTTCAATCCTTTGAAATACATTATAGAAATAGTGGATTGATAATGTAAAATCTAAAATCCTTCAAAACTTAGAATTTTTGTTATCATCAAAATCAATTATGGATTGTTTGCAAAACAACCTTGGGCTAACAATCTCCCCCTTTTTGATGATGACAAAAACCATTTTAAAAACAACAATTTGCTAACAAATGGAAAAGCTCCCCCTAAGAATAAGCAGGAGTTTTTCATGACATTTTTAGCAAAAAGGACTTTAAGATTTTACAAAAATTTTGCAAGAGTTTCCTTTGTAAAAGGAGGTTTCCCAAAATTTAAAAACAAGTAAGAACACTTCTATAAGCTTCCTCCAAACTTCCCAAACTTTCAATTTTCCAATTAGAACACAAGACTTCATATTGATACAAATTGAAAGTTAGGAATACTACCTGAAAAAGGAAATCTCAAATGTCCACAATGAAGTGCAAAGAGATAAGCACTTCTCAAATCCTTTTAGATACCAATGAGATAATCAACAGATATTAGCAAAATCAAATAATTCATTGAAGACAAATAAATACCAGATATTCATAGAGAAGGCAAGTCAAGTGTTCAGCCAACTTCAAAAAGGAATGTCCTCAGTAAGAGCTGGAGAGTCAACATAATCACTTAAAACTTCTCCCCCATATAACCTTAAAACTTCTTCCCCTTATAACTTCTCCCCCTTTGGCATCATCAAAAATAGGATAAGGGGAGGTCAAGGGCAGTTGGCTAGATAGGTGGAGTCTTTGAAGTGGAGGTGGAAGGTTTAGATTTCTTGATAGCAGGAGGAGGATACTAAATCTCAAACTTCTTCAGCCAGCCCATCCAAGTCGTGGAAACCAATATGGCCATTTCATTACATGAGGCCGAAGATTTCTATCAGCTTCCATATGCACCTATGTTGCCTTTATAATATTCTCAGCTGATGATTTGACATAAGCTTGAAGCTCAGTAGAGGTGGAAGCAAACTCATCAACAGAATGCGGAAACACATTTCTAGTCACATAGATGCTGTTGTTAACTTGATGCTTGAGACCCCTCATTTCCTTATCAAGAGCCCCAAAACGCTTTGTATGAACAACATGCAGCTTTTTGATATCTTCAAATCCCAGCTTCATACTTGTGGCAATGTCCTCCATATTCTTACTCAATTTTCTTTGTTCCTCCTTGATTTCAACAATTGAATCCTCAAGTTTACTTAGGTGAGGCTCACGAGAACTAGTAGCAGAAAATATGGAAGATAATCCAATCTGTAGTGAGAGAAAAGAAATAGGAGTTTGCTAACCCATAGGAGTCCTCGTTCTTGTGGAATTCTTTCAATGTCAGCCTCTTTCTAATCCTCATCTTCTTCCTCAGAATCTGAAGCCCCTTCACCTCATTTTTGAGGTGTCACCACACCTTTCTTTACACATTCTCCATCATCATTTGAACAAACCCATCAACCAAAGGTTTTTCTTTGTACTCCATGGAGTTTTTGGGTTTTTCTCTTACTTCCTCAATCATTCCAACCTTAAGAATATGAAGCATATGCGTGAAAAGCATCCCATAAGGAGCCCTTGCTTCTTCTCAGTAGCGACCTTCATGTGATTAAGCATAGAGTGACCAAGGTTCATACAAGTGCGGGTAATGGAATTTGTGAAAGAAAAGTGAGAATTGGCCGTTTAGGAAAGATGAAAGGTTTATGTGAGGTAGAGAAGCAATGAGTGTTGACCTTAGCCCTTGGTGAGTATTTATGTGCCATGCGAACCATTTTACAAAAATGTCAAATTGAAAGATATGTTGACACATGGCGTGCAAAATGAGTACATACAATTTTTCAAAAGGAACAAGTATGATTTTAGAAAGAAATGCATAGAGAGCAGTGTAAACAAAGATCAAAACATGTGTCCAATGCAATCAATTAACACATTAACAAAACAAATCAAGCACATATCACCAATTTTATCCAAGGGAAATCTCATTCCAATTTCTTGGCCTCTGAAGCAAAATCTATCATATTAAAGGGTTTTGTAAAAATATCAACAAGTTGAAGATCTAGGCTTACAAACTCAAGTAACATCACCATTTTGAGCATAATCACGGAGAAAATGATGTTTGATCTCGATATGTTTAGTCCTGGAGTGTTGAATGAGGTTTTTAGAAAGTTTTATGGCATTCATGTTATCACACTTAATCGGGATGAGAATGAAATAAAGATTAAAAACTTTCAATTGTTGTTTCATCCACAATATTTGTGTGCAACAGTTACCAACAACAATATACTCATCTGCGGTGATAAAGCCACAGAATTTTGTATCTTACAAAACCATGACACTAGAGATGGGCCAAGAAACTGACACGCACCACTAGTGCTTTTTCTATCAATTTTACACCTGCATAATCCGTATCCGTATCTTTGTAAATTGAATTCAACACTCTTTGGATAAAACAACCAAGATCTTGTGCCAACAAGTAACAAAATATCCTTTTAACCTCAAGGAGATGAACTCCTTAGGGCAAGACTGAAATCTTGCACACATGCACACATTAAACATGATAACAGGTCTACTCACAGTGAGGTAAAGAAAAGATCCAGTCATACCTTGATACCTTGTGTGTACAACGTCTTTACCTTTCGAGCCATTTTCCATTTTGGTTGGTGGATTCATTGTGTGTACCCATCGGTTTTGAATTGTCCATCCCAAATCTTTGAAGGTCTCTTGTGTATTTCGCTTGGTTTATAAAGATGCCCTCGCGATTTTGTTTAATCTGAAGTCCGAGAAAGTAATTCAACTCTCCCATGAGGTTCATCTGAATTCATCTTTCATAACTTTGGAACATTATTCACATAGAGACTCATTAGTAGAACCAAAAATGATATGATCGACATATATTTAAGGATAAGCAATTCATTTTCCTTTTCCTTAGTAAAAGAGTGGCATCGATCACCTCGTGAAATCCATTTTCAATAAGGAAGAAACTTAACCATTATACCATGCTTGAGGTGCTTGCCTCAAGCCATATAGTGCTTTTGAGCTTGAACACATGTGTGGTAGCTTTTCATCTACAAAGCAGGAGCTTGTTCTACACACACTTCCTCGGAAAGATAACCATTAAGAAATGTACATTTCACATTCATTTTGAAATAATTTGAAATCATTAAAACATGCAAAGGCAAGCAACATGCGAAAAGATTTTAATCTAGCAATAGGTGCGATAGTCTCATCAAAATCGATTCCCTCTTCTTGATTATAACCTTGGGCTACCAACCTTGCCTTGTTCCTTACCACAACCCCAGATTCATCCATTTTGTTTCGAAAAACATTTTGTACCAATAACTGGATAATCCTTGGGTCTAGGAACTAGATGTCATACTTGATTTTTCTCAAATTGTTTTAATTCATCTCCATAGCATGGATCCAACTTTCATCATCTTTAGCCTCAGAAATTTTTAGGCTCAAGTTGAGAAAGTAAAGCAAATTATTAGCTTGATTAAGAAGATGAGTTCTTACCCCTTTTTCACATTACCAATGATTTGTTCGAGATGATGACTTTGATACTTCCAAGACTTTGGTAATCAATCTTGTGAGACTTTAGGCTCTTGAGTTCTTGCTCTTGAGTGTGTCTTTTTCAATTGTAAGCTTTCAACCCTTTGTCAAGATCTACAATATCTTCATCATCTTTTCTCAAAGAGTGTTAGATTCATTAAATACAACATGAACAGATTCTTTAACAACTAAGGTGCGTTTATTAAAATACGATAAGCTTTGCTAGAAGTTGAATAACCAAGAAAGATACCTTCATCTGCTTTTGCATCGAACTTACCCAAATTGTCTTTGTTGTTGTTGAGCACAAAAATTTGCATCCGAATACATGAAAATAACTAATGTTGGGTTTTCTATCATTCCATAGCTCATATGGAGTTTTCTTAAGAATAGGTCTAATCATGCAACGGTTCATAAATAACAACAATGTTAATGCTTCAGCCCAAAATAATCAGGCAAGTTGTTTTCACAAAGCAAGGTTCTAGTATCTCTTCAAGAGTCCTATTCTTCCTCTCAACAACACCATTTTGTTGAGGAGTTCTAGGAGCCAAGAAGTTATGGTTAATACATTTTCACCACAAAACTTTTCAAAGGAGGAATTTTCAAATTCTTTTCCATGATCACTCCTTATGCTAGAAATAGCAAAATATTTTTCATTTTGAATTCTCTTGCTAAGTTTTTCAAAAGCATGAAAAGCCTCATCTTTATGAGCTAGGAATAGAACCCATGTGAATCTACTGAAATCATCAACAACAACAAAGCCATAGCGTTTGCCACCCAAACTCACGTTCGGGTTGGACCAAATAAGTCCATGTGTAGAAGTTGAAGTGACCTAGAAGTGGACACAATTTTTGGGTTTAAAAGAGGTTTTGGTTTGTTTGCCTTTTTGACAAGCTGCACAAATTGTCTTTTCAAAAGTAAGGTTAGGCAAACCCGAAACAAGATTCTTTTTGGCTAGTTTTGAAATCAAGTCCATGCTTGCATGAGCAAGCCTTCTATGCCACAACCAACTATCCTTGTCATTTAGAGATGAAAGACATTTTATATTTTTGAAAAAATGCTCTCTAAATGAACAACATACACATTTTCAAATCTATGTCCAACAAACAAGGCTTTCTTGTTTTCAATATTTTCAATAATACATATTGATGATTAAAGAAGGACTCAGTTTCCCTTATCACATATTGACTAATTCAAGAAGTTATGCTTTAAACAATAAAAATAATATGTTCAATAGTAGGATTAGAGATCATACCAATGTTTCCAAACCAAGTATCTTCATTTACCATTATCACCAAAAGTAACTGATCTTTTTCTTTTAGGCTAAGAGATTTGAACCAACTCTTATCCTCTGTTATGTGCTTGGAGCATCCACTATCAAGAACCCAATGTTCCTTGACTTCGATTGACTTCAAGCACTCCTACAAAAAAGAATCATGTCTTGCCTTTGGTACCCAAACCTTTTGGGTCCTTTGTTAAACCAATTTCTTTCATCTTATCTTTTGAATCCAAACAAATTTAATGCCACTAGAAGATTTCTTCTTAATTGGACAAACATGTGATATATGTCCAGATTTACCACAAAGTTGCACAATGTAAATGATGGAGATGATTTTTGATCATATAAGAGTAAGATTTTTGATCATTGAAAGAATATCCAATGCCACTTTTGTTGAAAGCAACACCTTTTGAGAACCAAGAAGAATGTCAATGTTTTTCTTTCCTTGAGTAAACCTTGCAAAATCATTTATAAGAGAGTCAACTTTCACTTTCAAGGTGTCATTTTCAACAATCAAAATACTTGACTCACTTTGCAAAGGTTTTTCATCTTTTGTTGTCCTTGCAAGATCATCTCTAAGATATATGACTTGACTTTTCAAAGTATCATTCTCTTTTGCAATATTTTCAAAATTCTTTGAGAGAACAATATTTTGAAAATATTCTTTTTAGTTCATCAAATGCATCTTGCAATTCATCAAATGAGAAGGAATAAATTAAAAGAGTCTTGTACTCTCATCTTTCATCTTCCTTTGCTATGAAGCATAAGTTTGCAACTTCTTCATCATTCATGAGGCTTTCAAGGCAATGCCTCTTTTTCCTTTTCCCATCCTCATCCCTTTACTTGATTCATCTTATGTGATCCCATGAGCTCATCCAAAGAAAGCTTTGTCAAGTCTTTTGCTTCTTGAATGCGCGTGACCTTGGTTCCCAAGCTTTTGGGCTAAGAATCTTTCTCACCATTTCAACATTAGTGTATTCTTTACCAAGAGATTTAAGACCATTTATAATATCGGTAAAGGAGTAAAATAGATGAAATATTTTCATAGGGATTCATTTTAAAAAGCTCATAACTATGAACAAGCATACTAATCTTGTTTTCTTTCACTTGATTCGTACCTTCATGGGCTACTTGAAGTTTGTCCCAAATTTGTTTCGCGGTATCACAACCAGAAATACAATTAAATTCATTTGAATCAAGTGCACAATATAACACATTCATAGCTTTAGAGTTCAAGGACATAAGTTTTAAATCATCATCATCCCAATCTTTTTCATCTTTCAACATACCTTCTTTGTCTCTAGGAAATTTAGGACCATTTGAGATAACTCTCCACAATTCATAGTCCACGGCTTGGATGTAAATCTTCATCCTTGCCTTCCAATAGTTATAACAAGTCCCATTGAACAAAGGTGGTCTATTTGTGGATTGACCTTCAGCTAAGAGGTACTAACAAGGGTTGTCATAGATAAGAATATTAAACCCAGCTCTAATACCAATTGTGAGTAAATAACAACCCAAGAGGGGGGTGAATTGGGTTTTCAAAAACTTAGTCCTTTTTCAATAAAAACCCAGATCTGAAAATAACCCTTTTAACAATTAATAATACAGATCTAAATGTGTATAATGCTAACCAAAATATATGCAATAATGATAAAGCATAAAGCATAAATCTCCACAAGTATAATATATGTACTGAAACGTAAGAGTGATAGAGTTAGAGAATACACGCTGTAATTTTAGGTGGTTCAGCCAACACTTGCCTACGTCCACCCCAAGGCTATTGACTTCCTTGGGCTTCCTTCACTATTCTCCAAATAGCAAATACACCTTAGCTTGGGGGTGCTAAGGAACCTTTACAAAGCGTTTTCGGCTCACGCTTTAACTCTCTCACAAATCCAAAACCCAAAGGATTTTTCTTCTACTCTCACAAGTAGGACAAGTGTTTCCCAACACTCAATGTTTTACAATAGATGGTACAATGAGAATGGCTCACAAAGCCAATATGCAAGTGGAAAGCTCACAACGTGTGGAATGCTCTCTAAGCCAAATCAGCAAGTGAAAAGCTCAATAAAGTGCAAGAAGACAAGATTCTTGAATGAGACCTAAAGTTTGGCAAGTAGGAGCTCAAGCTTTCTTGGTAGGTGCGGTTTCCCTCTTCTTCAAAGCACTTTTCTCTCTAGAAGTTAGGGCAAGATTGATTGCAAGTGTGTTGTCTCTTCTTCAAGAAACTTTTTTCTCTCTTTGGAGGCTAGATCGTCAAGGATAAGCACGAGAAGAAGATTTAACAATGGGAGCTTTGATCTTGGAGGAATCAACAAATGAACATCTTTAGATCTTGCTTTCTCTCTATATGGAGGTAGATTTTGAATAATGATGCAAATCCTTGCTTTCTCTCTCTATCTCATTCTTCTATAGCCCCCAAGTTTTCACGGTCATCAAAGCCCTCAAAAGTGCCGTTGGAAAGGCATCCAAGTCATTTGAGACCATTTGGAGACTTTTGGATGAGTTGGCGTCGATTCAGAGTATCTGCAAATTCGCACCATGTATTGACACATTGTCTTCATGTGTCGACACTTTAAACTTAGTCTGAAATTTTGCTCTCGGAGACAGTGCAATGTGTCGACACATGCCTTCAATGTGTCGACACTTCCCATACTTAGCTAAAAATCACTTTGAATGCTTGGAAATAAGCTTCAGGAGACAGTGCAATGTGTCGACACATGCCTTCAATGTGTCGACACATCTGAACACTTAGTCTGAAAAATTTGTTTTTGACAGCAATTTCTCCAATTCAACTTTAAAGCATCCAAACCATTCCAACACTTCTTTAACACCTAACAATATAAAAAATTTGATCTTATCAACTTGTTAAAAAACTTAAAAATATTTAAATGAAATAACTTCAATCCTTTGAAATTAACATTATAGAGAAATAGATGGTTGAAAATGATAAAAATCTAAATCCTTCAAAACTTAGAATTTTTTTGTTATCATCAAATCAATTATAGATTGTTTGCAAAACAACCTTGGCTAACAGAAAATCAAGGCACCTTTTCGAAGGATCTCGTTCAAGTCCCAACTGGACCAGTTACAAGGGCACGAGCCAAGAAGTTTAAAGATGTACTCAACGTCTAATTCAAGAGGCATGGGCTCAAGCAAATGCCTGAGGCCCATTGAGCATGATCCACGTGAACAACCAGGATTGTCAAATGATTCAAGTTCTAGAAGAGGTTAAGGCTAAACAACTCAATTGTAAAGAAAATATTCTAGATTAGACTCATTTTAGGTTTTCCTTGTTTTGATCTTTTAGGCGCCAACTTTTTATTGCCTTTTTTAGTGTGTTTGTGTTTTAGGCGTTGTAGGCTTTATTTCCTTATCTAATTTCGGGTTTATTAGGTTTCCATGTTAGGGTTATTTTCCTTGTAACGTTTAGCCTTTAAATAGGAGCTCTTGCTTTGTAATTCGGCAAGACATTGATTAATCAAAATTGTGAGGATTTATTCTCTTTAGTTCTTTGAAGAACTACTCGAACTTATCGGGATTTCCCGTGGCGTTCAACTTGACTTATCAAACGGAATTTCCATCACCGTTTGTGGCGTCTTCCTTACACCGAGGTTCTTGTTTTCATATACAACGGGTCGAGGTCTTCCATTCGTATCAGTCCTAGAACGATCTTGGTTCCCTTTCGTTGTTGGGTCTCGTTATTCTTGGCGAGGTTCACATCATTTTATATATCCAATAATTAAAATTCACTCATCTTTTAATGAAACTAATAAAATTGACTATGATTGTAAAATGAATTCATGACCTTGAGGCAACAAGATTTCAATTTAGCTATCATATTCAAGCCTATTATTTCACTCCATCAAAAACTTAATATAATTGCTCCGCTTTGGGGCTAGTGATTATAGTGATGCAAATGTTCAATGTCATGTTAACCAAAATAAGTTATGCAAGAATTACATTTTAACATTATAAGATGCTTTGTCTTGTCACTATAACATAAAAATAACAAAGCCTTAAAGATGTACTTTACACATAAAATGCTTTGGCTTATCATTATGCATAAATTATCTCTTTATCATGACATTTAAACCCTTAGTAGAATCTTATTCGGTAAACACAGAATAAATATATGAAAGTCAACCGAATTTAATATGTAATTTTAAATAACAAACACCGAAACTGAAAGCCAAGAAAAAACTAGCAAACCACTCTTCTTGAGTCTTGCCGTTGAAATAGTAAAAGATGAGAAAGTTGTCAAGTAATATTTCACTTTTCGCAAAAGTCATAGAATGCAACTTTTCACAAAAGTCACCAAAAGCAACTTTTCACAAAATTTACGTATTGCCGTGTATTACAAAATTCATGGAATACAGTTCTTCATATCAAAACAATCACTTTTCTCAGAAGGAAAACGTGTATGTTCCTCTGTAAAAACGAACTTCTTTTCCTTTTGAAAATCACTTTTCACACGTGGCAACGTTTCACAAAAAACATACTTTATATGAGGACCCTTAAGCCTAAAGCCTAAAACGCAAATACAGTTCTCAAACGTGGTCTACATATGGTCCACTTACAGTTGTTCTAGCAGATCGCAGATCGCAGATTTTGGTAAATTCTGGGTAGCAGCAGAAAGACGAAGAACCTAGATAATGAGCTGTCAATTTAGCGATTGCAGCGCAATCAATAGGATAGAGAAAGAGATATTCACAAGAGATTTTAGTCAGCATTTTTCTGTTCCCAACCAGTCACGCACTAGCCTAGCTATGACATTGTACATATAATAAAAGGTTAAAGGTGATAAATAATGAGGTCATCCAATTAAATAAAGTAATACCTTGTGGCAGTAAGTTAGCTCTGGTGACCCAGTTGTTTATGTGTTTTACAAGGAAAGCTTGGAGAGCCCCATTCTTCTCCCTCTTGAAATATTCTAGGTAATTTGTGTGGACAATTCCGACAACATGGTTAAATTTATCAGTCCACCGCTTACCATGATGGTAACAATTCAGTATAAGAATAATGCCCTAAAAATTATTTATCTAAATAATAGTTATTCAGAGTCATATGTTTATATTTGTTTATTGAGTAATATGTTGTGACATAAGATGTTACATAGATTAATTAAATGACACTGTAGAAAAATCATACTAATAATTAATGAATCAAAAGGAAGTATGACTCTTTGGTTCCTTGTTTATTTGATGTTTTATTCTAGACTAGGTACATATTAATGCACGATATGTTTACATTCGTTGTGCCTCTATTTAATAGGATAATGGACTTCGTCATTGAGGTAGTGACCTTAATCAAACGAGTAGGTGCATGTAAGAGTACATGTATTGAACGTGATCAAATATGAATACTTTCTAGAAGTGATTACTAATGTTGAAAAGGTATTCAGCAGATTTGAGAGGTTATATAGATCTATTTATTATGTACTTATGCTTTGACCGAGTCATTTGGTGACGATCTTTCTAGTTTAAATATTCCATATAATGTTGGGTCTTGTACATAATAAATGAGTTTATGTAAATGGTCAGTAAGGAATCCATCAGTTTTTTGATGAGATATATTCAATATATTTGTATAGGGTTGAACTAGAAAAGAATCTGTTGGCCAATATATTTATTTGTGAAATTATTTTGGAAACATTTGATAGTCCAACAAATTACAGATTTGAATTGATAATTATATGAGTTAGAAATTTAATTGGTGATATGATTCTGGTCCTATTAACTCATATGAAATAGTATGGTGGAAGGATAAATAAACGAATAATTATTAGCAGAAGAGATTTCACAAATCAATCTCAAATACTCGGGGTAATTGTGATATGTTAATGGATATGATCACAATTAGTAGAAGCTTAAAATTAAGATTAAAAGAATATAAGAGAAATAATGGAAAATAGTTTTTCATGTGATCCTTACGGCCAAAATTTGAGGTTTCTAATGATCCCACGCTATATCACAACTAGGGTTTAGAAAAAGAATATAAGATATGTTTTTCTAGAAAGTTGACAATTATGATTTTGAGAAACCTTGTGACAGCTGTGAGATGGGAAAATTAATGAGGCAGAATATTTGGGGTGTTCAGTTATGAAATCGAACTACTTAAGGTGTGAGATCAACAAGACCTGAAAATTATTAAAAATTGAATATTCAATCGCACAAGTTCAAGATCGTTTGTCAAGACAAACTTAGAAGCTCAGACAAAATTGAATATTCAATAGCACAAGCTCCCTTTGCTGTAAGTACGATAATTTCCATAGACAAACTTTCATACAGGTGCTCAGGCTCTTCCAAGATAGCAATGTCAGCATCCTTAGAAGGAATGAACTGGGAAGTACCTCCAGCAGGTATTATGCTTCTCCTTTCTTTGGCGAACTGAAAAAGAGAATAAAGATGTCAGACACTAATTTACACTTGGATATGCGAAGTCAATAAGTCTGTTATCTTATTCATCCGGGAGCTACCTTTCCAGGATAAAATGAAATCTTAAAATCGGCTTTGAAGCCAATCCTTTTCCGCAAGCCAGCTACGTATAAAGCTTTCCTGCTCTTCTGGTGAACTAAAAGTAAGATTGTTTGGATGAACCAGTTCCTGATCTGATTTACTAAGCCATGAAACCAATAGTGTGACATTTTGTTTTGCAGATTTCGCCAGACATGCACTCGAAACAGTGGATTTAGAGCTGTTCCTGTCATCCAAGGAAGACTAGCAGTTGTGACTGTTAGAAGTATGCCCTTTCAGTGACAATGGCAACATTCCTTTTCCGGGCGGATGGGTCATGCTTTGCATGGTCTGTCCAAAATCCACCCCTCATAAGAATGACCTGTACCTTGAAGGACACTGGCTATTCTCAAATCCAAGTCATCGTGCAAAAAAAAAAATCCAAGTCATCGTGAATGCTATCATCCCCTAAAACAGAGGATTCCCCAGCAGATAGAGAGAGTGCAATAAAAGTTGGTTTCCTGCGTTTGCTACACAAGCTTTCCACTATCTTATCACATATATCTGCTGTCAGATTCAGGACACATTATTTATACCTAGAGAGAGAGAGAGGCTCAAGAAAAAGTGCAAACTGTTTGCTTAGTAGTTAAGAGTTTTAACATCTCTCATCTTCAATTTTTGTATGTGCTAGTAAAGACACCCAAAAAATCTCTGATGGGCCTGTAAAATAGATAATCTCTGATGGGCCTGCAAAATCTTCCATAACCAGATATGCCTATTGTTCAACCTGAACCATTTTCCTTTCTTTTGAATTTAAGCAACTTCCTCTGCTCTTAAAGCGGCGGCGGATTGTCTTTTTTTTTTTTTCGTTTTAGTTCTATTTATTTTCTTACCAAATTTAAAGATGATTTCCCGACAAAATAAAGACGATTCCCCGACAAATTTTTTTTCTTCATTTTCCATTCCTCTTCCTCTTCTTTTTCTGCTTCTACTTTTTTCCATTCACATCCAAGAGAACTAAACATTGGTTAGGATTGATTAAAACATCATTCAGTTCACAGCTACTTAGATTTTTATTATACCCAAATGATATCCAATAAATAATAAAGAAAATACAAAATGGACAAAAACTATCATGGCAACTACATACACTAAAAATGGCCTCTTATAGTTTCTATTGGTGTAAATTCAATTGTCTTAATTTTTAATTTAAGATGAGAAAGATTTTTTCAACGATTATTCATTAAGCAGGGAGAAATACTATTTTAAATTAAAATGACAAGACAGCAAGATTATGTCCTACTCTTAGAATAGTGGACTAACAGAGTCAGCTACAATGCTAATCTTCATAAATAAATGGCGTTACTTCGCTCTATTAATCAGCCTCGAACAAAATTCTCAACTCTCCATTGTCAAAAAAGCATAGTTTAGGTATGTGACATTAATTTGGCCAGATATGTTGCAAAATATTATACAAAGCACAGTGATGCATCCAACTCAAAAATGATCGCTGCATTTGGCAGCAAGGAATTGGGACTCTTGAAGTGGTATAGATAGAATTAAGGATGCGGTATATAATTTTCTACAGAAAGAGCCACCAATCTCATCAATTTACAGACCTCAAAGCCTCGAATTGCATGCAGCCTCATAGAGAAAATAAATAATGAATTGAGAAGACGACAGAACGCTTGATTCATACAGACTCAAACAGAAAAAGGCAAGTTCTTTATTTAAAATTATGTAGATCGGAACCGAATCATACCCCGACCCGAACCGTATATAACAAAAGAACACCTAAATGTCATTTATACCCTTAGTGAAACGGTGTGTTTCGACCCCCCCCCCCCCCACCCCCTCTCTCTTCTCTCGACCTCTGTCTCATCACTTCCATTCTCGAAACAGCCTCTTCCCCCTATCCTCTCTGCCTTGCTCACCGCCTCACCCACTCCCAGTACCTCACGCTCTGCCGGCCGCCGCCCTCTCACTCCCTTGTCCCCTCCCCGGCCGCCGCCATCTCTCAGTCTCTCTGCCGGCCCCTCTCTCTTGGTCTGCTTCTGGCCTTCGTCGCAGTCGCCGCCCTCGCTCTCGATCTGCCGTTGCCGTCGCCGTCGCCGTCGCCGTCAGCCTCTCGGTCTGTTCTTGAACACTATTTCGACATTTTCGCAATTTCTCCAATCTGCCAAGCCCCGAATTTTGTGATATTCAAGTCAGGTATGGTTTTAAATTTTTTAATCAGATTCTTTGCTTGTTTTATCTCATATTTATGTTTTATATTTTGGTAACATTAGTTGCATGTTTTAGGAAAATTCGGTTAGCCCTAACTGTTGCTTGATTGCTCCGAATCCTTCTATTGAAGGTAAACAGGTATGGGATTTTAAATTTGTGTAATTTTTGCTTGCTTCCATTGCGTTTCTGTTGGAGATTGGAGGTCAGGGCACTCGAATGATTTATGTTGGATTATGGTGGTTGTTAGAGATTGGAGGGATTGGAGGGCAGTTGGCATGGTTCTGTCCTGTGGGTGTTTGTAGTTTGATGTTGGTGAATCTGTGGTTGTTGTTGGAGATTGGAGGGCACGGTTCTGTGATTGGATTGGATTGGATTTTGTTTTTGGATTTGTTTAGTATTTAGTGAATCTGAATTTTTTTTAGTGATATGTTTTTGTGATCTCATAGATATGTTTAGTGAATCTGTTTTTGTGATTGAACGATGTTACATTGTTACTTTAGTGAATCTGAATTTTGTTTAGTGAATGTTTAGTGTAATGTTTTTGTGACCTGTTTAGTGTTTAGTGAGCTGTTTTTATGATTGAACGTTGAACGATGCGATCTGTTTTTGAACAAAACTCTATTATGGCTTCACTTTAAGTTTAAGCCCAGGTGCTCTTTTAATTATGTATCTTTGTTACCTTGAGCTCTACTTTAGTATCTATTTTCCTAATCTTTGTTGATGTCTTTTTATTTACATTTGGATTCCTCATTCTTATTTACTTGGTTGTTGAAATGGTTCACTATTGAGTATTGACTGTTGTGATATATCTGTATCTGTTTCTCTTTCTCCCCTTTCAAGATCACTTCATGGTGGATTCCTCTATATTGACGTTCATGTCTAACCTGAAGTGTAACGAAGCCAGTCCACTTCAATGAGGCTCTAATCTCTATGATATTATTATTTTTTGACGCAATTGTACATAACTATGTTACTTTAGTCTTTAGTTCTATGATCTATGATATTTAGTCTAAGTAAAGCCAAAGCAACGTTCTTCAATCAATGAATATCGTGCTACAATTATGTTGCATTGGTGCATTTGGGGAACAACATTTGAGATTCAATTGTTTTTGAATCTAATTTATGAAGTTTGATTTCCAATTTGAAGTGCACTTGTTTTTTAATTTGATTTATGAAGTTTGATTTTCAATTTTTTGTTACTTGTTATTTCTTAAAGAGTTTTATTCACTCACTATTAGATGGATGACTTGGACTTAGATATTGATGAGATCAACCCTAGTACGCCAACAATAGGAGCCGGATCCTGTCCTAAATCGGCTTCTCCCTTGGTTATTGCCTCCTTGCCCTCCCATTCAGGTTGTAGGCCTTGAGGCAAATATAGAGCCTACTTGTATTGGAGGTAATGGGGGTAATGGGGATCGAGCTACTGAGGTTAAGCATGGTGGTCGTCCACTACTACCTAAGTCTCAGAGCAATCGATCCAAAGCGTGGGATCACTTCACGAAAGATCTCACTTCAGATCCCAATGAACTTTTATGCTTGTGTAATTATTGTGGTGTGTCTCTCAAGTGCCACTCAAAAACTCAAGGCACGTCGTCCTTATTGAACCACTTAAAAGATGTGGGAAATACCGGTTGAAAACTAAGGCTGACAAGGGTCAATCTTTTCTTAGTTTTGAGGCATCGAAGAGTGCGGAGGGCATTGAAAGGAATATGGGGTTAGCCAAGTATAATGAGAAAAAGATCTGGTGAGCCCTTGCTAGGATGATTATTGTTGACGAATTACCATTTCTTATAGTGGAGGGTCAAGGGTTTTGTAACTTGTTTAGCTTTGATTATTTTTATGTTATTATTGTTATTGTTAGGTGCTTTTTGTTATTGTTATGGTTGGTTTTGTAATATTATAAGATTGGAGTTTGATTTTCGATTTTTAGTTATGGTTGGTTGATTTTTGCTGCTGAAAATGAAATCATAGACTGAGAGGGTGTCCTGGGCTCAAATGGCCAATGAAGAACATTGAACAAATGAAGTTTCATTTCAGCTAAACTTTTGCATAAAAACAAATCTCTAAGTTTTCTCATATTTGGAACTCTTCTGACCAAAATAACATGCCCAGGGCATCCCTGGGCACAATATAACATGCTTTCACAGCAAAGGCATCTTGCGATTTCTGTCGAATATGTTAGAATCATTATTGATTATTGCTTCTCAAAATGCTTTCACAGAAAACCCGTCTCTTCTCCGCCGCACAAACCCATTTTGGGGCACATAGACGTACAAATCAAAACTCTCACCACCGACTAGGGTTTTATTTGCATCTCCTCTGCAAACAGAGCCTTTGAAATCCTAGTCACCATGGTTTGCTCCTCTGCCTCTCTGTTCCTAAGGTTTCTGTTACTTTGGCTCTGATAACCTTTTTTGGTCTTACTGGGTGTTATTTTTTTCTGATTAGCCGCAAGGAGATTACATAGAGCTTCACAGGAAGAGACATGGCTACCGCCTTGATCACTTCGAGCGCAAGCGCAAGAAGGAGGCTCGCGAAGTTCACAAGCGCTCTGAATATGCCCAGAAGGTCCTTTTGTTTTTCTTTTTTGGATAGTATTAGTATCTGAATCCTCCAGTCTTTATCTTTTTTATTTTTAGCTAAACTAGTGTAAATTTCTCATTTTATTTTTCGTTTTGCTTGTTGAATTTGAATGGAATAGGCTCTGGGTATCAAGGGCAAGATGTTCGCTAAGAAACGCTATGCTGAAAAAGCTCAGATGAAGAAGACGTGAGTCTTAATTTTTGGATTGTTTCTTTTAATCTTCTTGTTCATTGTCTGTTTTATGTAATGTGTTGGATTATATTAAATTAACTGAGTCAGGACTACGCATCTTAAGCTTAAATGACTGATACTAATCCTCTATGTTAACGGTTCATAAGTACATGACTATTATTGGGGCTTATAGTGGGTTTTGCTTTTATTTCGTTTGTTCATGGATTTGGAGTATTATAACTTTTGGGAAGTGAGATTTTAGTCCTAGTAAAGATGTGCTATGGCCCCTTTTGAGAGTAACGATTTTATGTCATGACCAATGACCACAATATTCCAATGGTATCATTTTTTACTGAACTTGGCTTGTTCTGGATTCAGTGGATAAAACATTTGTGCATGTAAACAGATTGGCTATGCATGAGGAATCGTCCACCAGGCGCAAGGTGGATGATGATGTTCATGAAGGAGCCGTTCCTGCCTACCTGTTGGATCGTGAAAACACAACACGAGCAAAAGTATGTTACTCTTAAAATCTAAAACTCTTTTTCCCCTGAAGACACTCCGTTGTTTGTTTAAATCTGATGTCGTACTGTTAATAGGTTCTCAGCAATACAATTAAGCAAAAGAGGAAAGAGAAAGCTGGTAAATGGGAAGTTCCTCTGCCCAAGGTGAGGCCATATTCAACTTTCTTGCATTATCATATCTATTTTGTACTTTTGCAAGTTTTCTGCCATTCTGTCTCTCTTATCTCATCTCTGTGTGTGAATGTGCACGTACGCTCGTCTGTGTGCTGGTCGATGTTTGGGTAGATGAATCATGGTTGTTATGGTGCAAGATCCTTTAGTCAGTAATCATGTTAGCCGTACACGGATCAATTTTATAACTGGAATTTATGTCCATTATTCAGGTGAGGCCTGTGGCTGAAGATGAAATGTTCAAAGTGATCAGAACTGGTAAAAGAAAAAGTAAGTATTTCAGAACTTAGGTTTTCCGATATCTTATGTATGTATGTTGAATTGGCAATTCATGTGTGGTAGAAATGTGTTCCTCCTTAAATCTCATTGGTATGTTCTGGCTTATGGTAACAAGATGTGTCTTGAAGTTCAAGGCCTGTGTGAAGCTATTCTTCCTCCTTTTGTTTCATTTGTCACTATACGGATCATGTGGACTACTTAAGAACTGATGTTTGTGTGGAGTTCATGATGTTAGTTGATTCGGATCTGTTAATTTGAATTTTGGTCATCTTTCTCAACTTTTCAACTCTAGACTTTGCGGCCTGCTCTAGAACAAGTCTTTTCTCTCTCCCAGATGGATCTTTGGGGATTCAGATGCTATTAAAGAACTGTCTTTGTTTTGGTTAATTGTTTCATAAAGAAGGCTGTAAAGTTTCTCAAAAATGTCTGGTTTGTCGTGTCCTTACAATGAATATGCACTTCTCTTAGTTTTGTTTGTGCTGAATTACTTACAGCCCGAAGCAAATTTAGAGGCTAGCATTACCCCTGATACTTGAGTTCTGAATCTGTTTTGTAGCCAAGCAATGGAAGAGGATGATCACAAAAGCCACATTTGTGGGACCTGGTTTTACAAGAAAACCTCCCAAGTATGAGCGTTTCATCCGTCCTTCAGGTTTGCGGTTCTCCAAAGCTCATGTGACGCACCCTGAACTGAAATGCACTTTCAACCTTGAGATAATCGGAGTGAAGAAAAATCCTAATGGTCCAATGTATACCTCTCTTGGCGTGATGACAAAGGGAACTGTCATTGAGGTACTATTTCTTCAAAATTGATATTTTGTTGTCCATTAACGTAAAAAACAATAACTTAGTTTGTTTCTTGCTGTGTATTTCAGGTGAATGTTAGTGAGTTGGGTCTGGTTACACCAGCTGGGAAAGTTGTATGGGGTAAGATTGCCCTTTTAGTTTTATTACTAACCATAGTCATGACACTTCATTCTAAACTGCACTAGTGCGTGTCTCGTTTGGTTAGTGATTTATCGACCAAAGAAAAGAGTCTTATTTGTTTTGTGGTGGATGCAGGGAAATATGCTCAGGTGACAAATGACCCTGAAAATGATGGATGCATAAATGCTGTGCTGCTTGTCTAAGATGGACACTGACAACAAGAGACGTTGGTGGGAATACGCAGATGTCTAATGCAGGGTTCTAACCTCAAGACAGGAGTCTTTGGTTCTTGTAGTGTGTAGTTCAATGTCCTCAGAAAGCCCCGTCATTTGGTCTATCTTAGTGCGTAGCAGCATGTTAAAATAACAGCAATTTTGTCTTGCTTTCGTTTCAAATTTGTTTATTATTATACCTTTCTAGGTGTGTTTCTCTGATTTTAGATTACCGGATTTGCCCCTGAAAGCATAGCCATCATAGACTGACTACCTGGGGCAGCTACAGCCAGATTCACAGTTTCAGTAATTAAAGTTGGGGAGAAAAATGTAGGAATTTTTTTTTTTTTTGTTATAAAAATGTAGGAATTTTTTTTTTTGTGTGCACTTATTTTCCCTGGGACTAGTGACCTTGTCTGGTTTGTTGAACAAACCGTTCTCCTTTCCGCAGGCCTTGCAACAAATAGTTTCTACGGAGGATAGGTGTGTGGAATCCAATAATTGTAATCATGACAAATGTAGTAGTGTTCAGTCTTCCAATATAAAAGTATTGATAATGAAAGACTCTGCCCTGCTATTTGTGCTTTAAAACTTTTTAAACCTCTCGAAGTTCCTTTCAGCAACCCAATTACAGTGCAAAACCTTGTCCCAAGTCCCTCAAGAATAGAGCAGATGACCCAGTTCCTACTTCTTGGCCGCGTCTAGTTAAATGAATGACCTTGTCATCCCCAACGTAGGTTCCTGTTTTGCATTCAAATACAGAAAAATATATCATTCAAACATACAGAAAAATACACACAAATAGTGGATTAATGCTATTTTGTTGCAGTCATATCAAACTCTAGTAGCCTAGCCAACTATAAAAAGAAAAATTCCAAAAGTACAGGGGGAAAACAGAAAGCAGACGGAAAAAACCAGGACACGGCAAGCACAATATCAAAGATAGCACAGAGACAAGAACATAAACAATTCCATTACCCAGACTTCCAATAAAATCAAAGAGGTCGAATCTACACTCAACATAATTTCTATGCGAAACATTAACAAACTTATCAATACTGACAAATAATTTCCTTTTCTCTAGTTTTGTTGATGCCAAAGATATAGGTTCTACTATTAACTGCAAGAGCTATTTTCCCTCAGATCTCATCGAGCATTTTAATAGTATCATCAATCATGCATCAGGGAACAGTGCAAGCAATTTCCGACACCTCCTCCACCATTACGACGGGGATGAAGGGTAGAACCTGGGTTCAAGACCTACTGGCTGTGTGGAGCTTGTGAATTGAAAAAGAAAGAAAGTAATGATCCTTTTTGCAAACGTCCCATTAAAACAGGTCCACAAGTCCCTAATGAATCAAGCATTGAAAGTGGTAAACTAACTCATAATTCATTCTCCTCCTTTTTAACTTGGATGGGAAGTGTGAACTATATCCACAATTATTAACAGGAGAAGAATAAAAGAAAAGGACATTAAATATAAGACTCGTATATGACGTTGAAGTAATGAACGTGAAACAAGAATGCCCCCTTAGGCTCTGAATTTGGTCTAATCTGAATGGTCACTGGCCTCATTCTAACGTTGTGTAGAATTATTTTTCTAAAGTATTTTTTAGTAGGCAGCAAAAATACGGTTCAAAGGGAAATGCATAACAGAACAGAGAATAGCATAGCAATAAACGCATATTCCCACGCTTAAACGCACCTTCCCATGCCAAAATATATATATGAAAATGCGTTTACCTTAGTGCCTCTGGTACTCATTTGGAACAGGAATGGAGGTGTGTTATTGGTGTCTTTAGCAGGTCGATTGGAAGCTGAAATCGGCAGTCATGGAAGCTGAAACAGAGTACACAGAGGCTAAAATCGGCACTCAGCAGCTCAATCGGCATTAGACTGCGAGAGGGGTAGAGATCGGGTCTTGGGAGTTTTTTGGGGATTGGGGATCGATGTGTTTTTTTTCATTCAAAATAAGAATTTCTTTTCTGTTAGTTTGACACTCTCACGGAGTACTCCTACGTGGTGATCCATGTACGCCGGCCCGCTTCTGATTGAGTGTGACGTACGGCTGTTAGGTGATTGATCATTTTAGTAATTGAAGTATACGAAATGACCAAATCCATAAGTAAAAATAAATTGGGACTGATTTGACCAAATCAGATACTCGGGGACTCTTTTTTAACAGGATATAAAATTCAGGAAGGAAAAAGGTTATTAACCCATAAAATTATTATTTTGGTCATCCAAGACCAAAACATTTTTCAAAATCTTACACCACTTAGTTGGTACTCACAGTTTGTGACATGGATTTTGATATTCTTGTTCTGAAATTCTCAAACCATTTTTGGCTTTTTCTTTGATATGTTAAGCAATATTTCTTTGGATAAACTTTATTTGCCTCTTCCTTTTCTTTCATTCAATTTGTTTTTTAAAGTTTCTCTTTTAGCTCGCTCTATATATATATATATTTTAAATCCCTCGTAACGCTGACAACCTTTTTGTTTTGACCCTAGAATTTTGTAAATGGTCCCTTCTCTCCCCTTGTCTTCTCTAAAAGATTCTAGAAATTTCCTCTAGCACACCTAAAATTTGAAAACCGCACATTCCCCTTGCCTTTTCTTTAAGAAAAACAAATTAAGAAATTCTATATTCTGCACCTAGCTAAAAGAAAATTTGAATTAAACTCTATGCTAAAACTGGTTTTTCTTTCGGTGAATTTTTTTTTTAATTCTTGTATCTAGGGTTATACTAAAATTCAAAATATAGCTCCAAATCTAAGAAAAAATAAACCTTTCCTTAAAGCTGAAAAGTTTGATCACAAATTTTTTCAAAAAATCGATAGAATCTTTTCTACAACTCATGGCATATGATTTTCTTTTAACCTCTTACTCGTTCTCTTCTGTTTTTTTTTTTTCTCTATTGAATGACAATTCTTTCGAAGTAAAGTAATGAAGTTATCAAGTTTTTATGAAGGGGCGTTCTTTTTATTTTATTTTATCTAAGCAAACATGAACTTCATTTCACAGGTGATGCAAATCATAGCGCAACTTCAAAGGATTTAATTCAAGTCCCAACTGGGCCGGTTACGAGAGCACGAGCAAAGAAGTTTAAAGAGGTACTCAACGGATTAATTCAAAAGGCATGAGCTCAAACAAATGCGTGGATACCCATTGAGCATGATCCACGTGAGCAACAAAGAATTGTCACCATGATTCAAGTTCTAGAAGAATCCGGCCAAAGCTAAGATTAATTTGGCATTTAATTTTCCTTTTATTGGTTTGGACTTTTTTGGGCGTGTATGGCTAATAATATAGCCAAAACTTTCATTTCCTTTTGTTAGGCGTGTGATCAGCTAGGCAAGTAAGTGTTATTTCCTTAATTAGGATAGATCTTTTTAAGAAGTTTCCCTGTAATGAAGCCTTTTGAATTAGGCGCCTAAACATTTTCCTTGTAATGGTCAGCCATTTAAATAGGCGCCTAGAGAATGAAAACGGAGATCTGGATTTTTCAGCAAAGTTGTGAGAATATTTTTCTCTTCGGTTCTTTGAAGAACTATTTGAACTTTTCAGGATTTTCTGTGGTGTTCACCAATGACTTATCAAACGGATTACCACCACCGTTTGTGCGTCTTCCTTATACCGAGGTTCTTGTTTTCATAAACAACGGGTCGAGGTCTACCATTCAAATCTGTCCATAGAACGATCTTGGGTTCCTTCTTCGATGTTGGATCTCTTCATTGGGTGGATACAAATAACAAGGGTGTCAAGCCCATTACAGCATCATTTAAAACCCTAAGGGCTATACATTGAATGACCTTAAAGGCTTGGTTCTAAATGGCCATAAAGGCCTTGACAAGACAGACCCAAAATTCTATTGATTCTAAGCGGGTCCAAGGACCTGTAAATAACGCTGTCGAAAATGGCGGTCTCTAGAAGAGTAGGTAGTCAAGCACCTCACTCTTACTTTCCTGAAAGATCATCCACACTAGCACAAATGGACAACTAGGTCCACGAAAAAAAGTGGTTAAGTAGCAAGTGAAGGACCATTGAGACAACAGCTACAATGAATATCTGAGATCGCTGAAAGTGGCCAGCTGAAGTGAGTACGTCGGAAGTCGCCAAAACTTGGTGGTCACCACATGCTCCCTCCCACAGAATCTTGCTGAAATAAAATTCATAGACACAAGAAAAGCACAGCAAATCACAAGAAATATATGCTGCTGGCTGGCTGGAATTCAGCCAGAAAACTAGGCCCTGAGAACAACAATCAAAACCACCCAAGTAGATCCACAAAATGGGAGGTGCGTGGGGGTGCATGCGCTGGTCGATGACAACTAGAATGGGCTAGAGAAGAACGCATGGAGCTGCTAATTCCATCCCTCCTACACGTGACCACTAGCACCCACTTGGAACGTCGAGATCTAGATTTGAAAATGGCCACTAAGGGAGACCAAAAGAGAGAGGAGAAGGGGTGGTTCGGACGTATTCCAGCCAAGAGAGGGGGAGGAGAGGGAGGGATGGGGAGGCAGGAGGAGCGGGGGCTCCTACCTCCGCCAGGCATAGTAAAGCGAGAGGGGGTTCAGGCGAAGAGGGGGGAGAAGCATTCTACATAGAGGGCAGAGGCTTTCTCTCTAGAATACGGGAGGAAAGGACTCCTGTACAAGATCTACGGACGATACAATTATTTGTAATCAATGTTCTTTCACTACAAATGTATATATAGTATGTATCTCTCAGTCAATGCAATGGCATCATCTTTATCTTGGATAATGTTAAGAATATATCCTTTCTATATTAGAAGCTGTAACACAATATTTAAATGCAAAAGGAAGAGAAAAATAATCAAGTATTATAGCGTGAGTTAAGCCCCAAAACATTAATTCCTGGCTCTACCACTGCTTGACAGTAAAATGGTTGTAAAGAATGTTATACATAATAATAGGGAGAATGTACATTACGTGCACCTTGATTTGAATAAAAGTACTTTTGAGCACTCATATACTTTTTGTTACTAATTAATATGCAAATATGATATTATGCATTAGAATTGTTGCCTACTTTTCTATAGCTAGCGACACAAAATTGAATTGAAAAGTGCAACTAAAGTGGCAGAATCCTACTCTAGTGGAGATTTACATGATTAATACCAGGATTAGTACTATTGCACTGAAGAGTAGATGATTTGAAGAGAATCTAGATTTAATCTACTTAGAAAAAAATCTATTATTTTCTAACTAGCGAAAAAATAAAAAGATCAACTACTTCTAAGCATGCTTATTAATTTCCCGGATTAGAATTTTATTAAGGGTGTTATTGTCATAGCAATTTGAATATCAAGGGCAAAATGGACAAGTGAGTCACGTGCTCTATACGTGCTGGACATTTCCGTTCATTTTGACAATGAAATTAACCGAGGGTGTAAATTGATAGAATCATGTTTCAAAAATAAAAGAAGGGGTTTAAAGTGTTAGACCCCCCAAAACTAGTGGGTGCAAAGTGTAATAAATCATTTTTGAATGTCAAAGGCAAAATGGGCAAGATAGCACATGTTCTGCGTACATGATTGAGATTTCCATTCATTTTAGCGAATAAATAAGTGGGAGGACACAAATTGAAGGAACCTAGAATCACGTGAGTGAAATGTCTCAAAAATAAAAGAACGGGTTACAAAGTGTTAGGCCTTCCAAAGAACGGGTTACAAATTGTTACTTTAATGTATAACCAGCCAACCACGTATTAAAGCCTTCTTTCCAACTTTTTGTTTGGCTGCTGTCGAAGTTCTCTTTTTTCTTTTTTCCTAAGCTTATGGGAGTCTTGAACGTTGCTAGTTGCTACCTTCTGTTCTAGAATGCAGGGAAATATTTTGCTAATAGCCCATTCGAGTGGATAGAGATTCTTTTTAATTTACTGTAACAATTGGATAGTCTAATTTAAAAAAAAGATAAACACAGCATATATATATATATATATATATAACGATACCAGGGTGTAAAAGGATGCTGAGTTGGCATAAGATGGTCTAGTGCAAGTTGAGAAGTCGTTGGGCAGATGTGAGAATAGAGACAAGTTGTTAGAGGGTAACTGAGTCCATTCTCTATATAAATAGTTAATCAATTAGCAATAGAGGGGAGATCAGAAAAGAAAAGTCAAGTTGTTTAGTTTTACCCTTTTGGAGTTTGGCTAACTCGAACAAGCTATTTTTATACTTTCTTTACCATTTTCTCAAGAAACAAATAATACACAAAAGTGGTTTGTTACGAGTTGTATCAGGGCACCAATCCAACTATGGATTTGCTCACACAATGCTCTAAAATCACTGAGCTCGTTGAAGAGATGCAGAAAATCAATGCTTCACAACAACAACTCAATAAACAGATGCAAGAAAACTTCAATATTTGTTTGGAAATAATTGAAGCTGAGCTTGAAGATCTAAAGACAGAAGAATGCAATGAAGACAAAATTAAAGAGGAGATGAGAGCAGTGGCTGTAGATCCAACCGTGGAAGCAACAGAAAAAAGTAAAGAGAAAATGAAAATATAAAGACAACAGGTCAGAAGACTTTCAGAGTGGATATTGCTGCCTTTTCTAAAGATGGATCTGCTACCATTGTTGTGAGTGAGATTACATCTGCTCGTGGAGAAATTTCCTCTATTGTAGCAAAAAAGATGTTGGAGATTGTTGAGGTAAACCTTGTCACTGTTTTTAAGTGTAAGAATTTCAATTCCTCCAAAGCCTCCATAAGCAATCTTCGGAATTGTACAACAATTTGGTTGGAAGAAAATTTTCCTACAAAGAAAAAGAGAAGAATGGATTCTGGCCTGTTCTTGACTTTGCAGCAGATGATTGCATGCGGTTTGGGGAAGAATTGGAAGAAGAGGAAGCGGAAGAGGAGGAAGAAGAAGAAGAAGAAAGAGAATAGAAAAAAGAAGAAGAAAAAGACACACGTGTTAACGTGGATTTTCCTTGAAGGAGCTGTTGTGAACTTGGCGTTAAGACTAAAACAATTTGTCAAATGAATTTTTGAAATGGGCCCCAATGGATTCGTTGAGTAGTGGAATGTTCGGTCAAGTGTTGGTAACTTGGATAGGCATTTGTTTTTTTTCTAGAGCAGCAGACACCAAGTGCTTGTTGTAAGTCCCTCAAAAGTAGATATAGACCTTGGTAACTTCATGGATATTTCAGCGCACCAAGTGTTTGATAAATTTTTTGTGGTCACACTCAACCTTGTGGACAAGGTTGTTTGAAGGGAATGGAATGCACCAATCCAACTATGGATTTGCTCTGTTAGGTGATTGATCATTTTAGTAATTGAAGTATACGAAATGACCAAATCCATAAGTAAAAATAAATTGGGACTGATTTGACCAAATCAGATACTCGGGGACTCTTTTTTAACAGGATATAAAATTCAGGAAGGAAAAAGGTTATTAACCCATAAAATTATTATTTTGGTCATCCAAGACCAAAACATTTTTCAAAATCTTACACCACTTAGTTGGTACTCACAGTTTGTGACATGGATTTTGATATTCTTGTTCTGAAATTCTCAAACCATTTTTGGCTTTTTCTTTGATATGTTAAGCAATATTTCTTTGGATAAACTTTATTTGCCTCTCCCTTTTCTTTCATTCAATTTGTTTTTTAAAGTTTCTCTTTTAGCTCGCTCTATATATATATATATTTTAAATCCCTCGTAACGCTGACAACCTTTTTGTTTTGACCCTAGAATTTTGTAAATGGTCCCTTCTCTCCCCTTGTCTTCTCTAAAAGATTCTAGAAATTTCCTCTAGCACACCTAAAATTTGAAAACCGCACATTCCCCTTGCCTTTTCTTTAAGAAAAACAAATTAAGAAATTCTATATTCTGCACCTAGCTAAAAGAAAATTTGAATTAAACTCTATGCTAAAACTGGTTTTTCTTTCGGTGAATTTTTTTTTTAATTCTTGTATCTAGGGTTATACTAAAATTCAAAATATAGCTCCAAATCTAAGAAAAAATAAACCTTTCCTTAAAGCTGAAAAGTTTGATCACAAATTTTTTCAAAAAATCGATAGAATCTTTTCTACAACTCATGGCATATGATTTTCTTTTAACCTCTTACTCGTTCTCTTCTGTTTTTTTTTTTTTCTCTATTGAATGACAATTCTTTCGAAGTAAAGTAATGAAGTTATCAAGTTTTTATGAAGGGGCGTTCTTTTTATTTTATTTTATCTAAGCAAACATGAACTTCATTTCACAGGTGATGCAAATCATAGCGCAACTTCAAAGGATTTAATTCAAGTCCCAACTGGGCCGGTTACGAGAGCACGAGCAAAGAAGTTTAAAGAGGTACTCAACGGATTAATTCAAAAGGCATGAGCTCAAACAAATGCGTGGATACCCATTGAGCATGTTCCACGTGAGCAACAAAGAATTGTCACCATGATTCAAGTTCTAGAAGAATCCGGCCAAAGCTAAGATTAATTTGGCATTTAATTTTCCTTTTATTGGTTTGGACTTTTTTGGGCGTGTATGGCTAATAATATAGCCAAAACTTTCATTTCCTTTTGTTAGGCGTGTGATCAGCTAGGCAAGTAAGTGTTATTTCCTTAATTAGGATAGATCTTTTTAAGAAGTTTCCCTGTAATGAAGCCTTTTGAATTAGGCGCCTAAACATTTTCCTTGTAATGGTCAGCCATTTAAATAGGCGCCTAGAGAATGAAAACGGAGATCTGGATTTTTCAGCAAAGTTGTGAGAATATTTTTCTCTTCGGTTCTTTGAAGAACTATTTGAACTTTTCAGGATTTTCTGTGGTGTTCACCAATGACTTATCAAACGGATTACCACCACCGTTTGTGGCGTCTTCCTTATACCGAGGTTCTTGTTTTTCATAAACAACGGGTCGAGGTCTACCATTCAAATCTGTCCATAGAACGATCTTGGGTTCCTTCTTCGATGTTGGATCTCTTCATTGGGTGGATACAAATAACAAGGGTGTCAAGCCCATTACAGCATCATTTAAAACCCTAAGGGCTATACATTGAATGACCTTAAAGGCTTGGTTCTAAATGGCCATAAAGGCCTTGACAAGACAGACCCAAAATTCTATTGATTCTAAGCGGGTCCAAGGACCTGTAAATAACGCTGTCGAAAATGGCGGTCTCTAGAAGAGTAGGTAGTCAAGCACCTCACTCTTACTTTCCTGAAAGATCATCCACACTAGCACAAATGGACAACTAGGTCCACGAAAAAAAGTGGTTAAGTAGCAAGTGAAGGACCATTGAGACAACAGCTACAATGAATATCTGAGATCGCTGAAAGTGGCCAGCTGAAGTGAGTACGTCGGAAGTCGCCAAAACTTGGTGGTCACCACATGCTCCCTCCCACAGAATCTTGCTGAAATAAAATTCATAGACACAAGAAAAGCACAGCAAATCACAAGAAATATATGCTGCTGGCTGGCTGGAATTCAGCCAGAAAACTAGGCCCTGAGAACAACAATCAAAACCACCCAAGTAGATCCACAAAATGGGAGGTGCGTGGGGGTGCATGCGCTGGTCGATGACAACTAGAATGGGCTAGAGAAGAACGCATGGAGCTGCTAATTCCATCCCTCCTACACGTGACCACTAGCACCCACTTGGAACGTCGAGATCTAGATTTGAAAATGGCCACTAAGGGAGACCAAAAGAGAGAGGAGAAGGGGTGGTTCGGACGTATTCCAGCCAAGAGAGGGGGAGGAGAGGGAGGGATGGGGAGGCAGGAGGAGCAGGGGCTCCTACCTCCGCCAGGCATAGTAAAGCGAGAGGGGGTTCAGGCGAAGAGGGGGGAGAAGCATTCTACATAGAGGGCAGAGGCTTTCTCTCTAGAATACGGGAGGAAAGGACTCCTGTACAAGATCTACGGACGATACAATTATTTGTAATCAATGTTCTTTCACTACAAATGTATATATAGTATGTATCTCTCAGTCAATGCAATGGCATCATCTTTATCTTGGATAATGTTAAGAATATATCCTTTCTATATTAGAAGCTGTAACACAATATTTAAATGCAAAAGGAAGAGAAAAATAATCAAGTATTATAGCGTGAGTTAAGCCCCAAAACATTAATTCCTGGCTCTACCACTGCTTGACAGTAAAATGGTTGTAAAGAATGTTATACATAATAATAGGGAGAATGTACATTACGTGCACCTTGATTTGAATAAAAGTACTTTTGAGCACTCATATACTTTTTGTTACTAATTAATATGCAAATATGATATTATGCATTAGAATTGTTGCCTACTTTTCTATAGCTAGCGACACAAAATTGAATTGAAAAGTGCAACTAAAGTGGCAGAATCCTACTCTAGTGGAGATTTACATGATTAATACCAGGATTAGTACTATTGCACTGAAGAGTAGATGATTTGAAGAGAATCTAGATTTAATCTACTTAGAAAAAAATCTATTATTTTCTAACTAGCGAAAAAATAAAAAGATCAACTACTTCTAAGCATGCTTATTAATTTCCCGGATTAGAATTTTATTAAGGGTGTTATTGTCATAGCAATTTGAATATCAAGGGCAAAATGGACAAGTGAGTCACGTGCTCTATACGTGCTGGACATTTCCGTTCATTTTGACAATGAAATTAACCGAGGGTGTAAATTGATAGAATCATGTTTCAAAAATAAAAGAAGGGGTTTAAAGTGTTAGACCCCCCAAAACTAGTGGGTGCAAAGTGTAATAAATCATTTTTGAATGTCAAAGGCAAAATGGGCAAGATAGCACATGTTCTGCGTACATGATTGAGATTTCCATTCATTTTAGCGAATAAATAAGTGGGAGGACACAAATTGAAGGAACCTAGAATCACGTGAGTGAAATGTCTCAAAAATAAAAGAACGGGTTACAAAGTGTTAGGCCTTCCAAAGAACGGGTTACAAATTGTTACTTTAATGTATAACCAGCCAACCACGTATTAAAGCCTTCTTTCCAACTTTTTGTTTGGCTGCTGTCGAAGTTCTCTTTTTTCTTTTTTCCTAAGCTTATGGGAGTCTTGAACGTTGCTAGTTGCTACCTTCTGTTCTAGAATGCAGGGAAATATTTTGCTAATAGCCCATTCGAGTGGATAGAGATTCTTTTTAATTTACTGTAACAATTGGATAGTCTAATTTAAAAAAAAGATAAACACAGCATATATATATATATATATATATAACGATACCAGGGTGTAAAAGGATGCTGAGTTGGCATAAGATGGTCTAGTGCAAGTTGAGAAGTCGTTGGGCAGATGTGAGAATAGAGACAAGTTGTTAGAGGGTAACTGAGTCCATTCTCTATATAAATAGTTAATCAATTAGCAATAGGGGGAGATCAGAAAAGAAAAGTCAAGTTGTTTAGTTTTACCCTTTTGGAGTTTGGCTAACTCGAACAAGCTATTTTTATACTTTCTTTACCATTTTCTCAAGAAACAAATAATACACAAAAGTGGTTTGTTACGAGTTGTATCAGGGCACCAATCCAACTATGGATTTGCTCACACAATGCTCTAAAATCACTGAGCTCGTTGAAGAGATGCAGAAAATCAATGCTTCACAACAACAACTCAATAAACAGATGCAAGAAAACTTCAATATTTGTTTGGAAATAATTGAAGCTGAGCTTGAAGATCTAAAGACAGAAGAATGCAATGAAGACAAAATTAAAGAGGAGATGAGAGCAGTGGCTGTAGATCCAACCGTGGAAGCAACAGAAAAAAGTAAAGAGAAAATGAAAATGTAAAGACAACAGGTCAGAAGACTTTCAGAGTGGATATTGCTGCCTTTTCTAAAGATGGATCTGCTACCATTGTTGTGAGTGAGATTACATCTGCTCGTGGAGAAATTTCCTCTATTGTAGCAAAAAAGATGTTGGAGATTGTTGAGGTAAACCTTGTCCCTGTTTTTAAGTGTAAGAATTTCAATTCCTCCAAAGCCTCCATAAGCAATCTTCGGAATTGTACAACAATTTGGTTGGAAGAAAATTTTCCTACAAAGAAAAAGAGAAGAATGGATTCTGGCCTGTTCTTGACTTTGCAGCAGATGATTGCATGCGGTTTGGGGAAGAATTGGAAGAAGAGGAAGCGGAAGAGGAGGAAGAAGAAGAAGAAGAAAGAGAATAGAAAAAAGAAGAAGAAAAAGACACACGTGTTAACGTGGATTTTCCTTGAAGGAGCTGTTGTGAACTTGGCGTTAAGACTAAAACAATTTGTCAAATGAATTTTTGAAATGGGCCCCAATGGATTCGTTGAGTAGTGGAATGTTCGGTCAAGTGTTGGTAACTTGGATAGGCATTTGTTTTTTTTCTAGAGCAGCAGACACCAAGTGCTTGTTGTAAGTCCCTCAAAAGTAGATATAGACCTTGGTAACTTCATGGATATTTCAGCGCACCAAGTGTTTGATAAATTTTTTGTGGTCACACTCAACCTTGTGGACAAGGTTGTTTGAAAGGGAATGGAATGTAACGAAACGATTCCAAGGTATAAAAGGATGCTGAGTTGGCATAAGATGGTCTAGTGTAAGTTGGGAAGTCGTTGGGCAGATGTGAGAATAGAGACAAGTTGCTAGAGGGTAATTGAGTCCATTTTATATATAAATAGTTAATCAATTAGTAATAGAGGGGAGATCAAAAAAGAAAAGTCAAGTTATTTAGTTTTACCCTTTTGGAGTTTGGCTAACTCGAACAAGTTATTTTTGTACTTTCTTTACCATTTTCTCAAGAAACAAACAATACACAAAAGTGGTTTGATACATATATATATATATATATATATATATATATAGGTCCCACAGTTTCCATCACATCTTTTAGTCCATGCCAACGTGGAGAGTTGGAATTTTGGTGGAAAAGTAAAGGGAATCATAACGGTGGTTGGAGCAACCAATCTCCTTGGCCTCCCTTCAAAGATCATGCCTTAATTTATATATATAAGCCACGACCAAGTACCGACAGTACTATGATAATGTAAACAATGACAGGCAACGCGTCAATGGGTCCAAGACCCCAGACTTATGAGTCACATTTTCACACTATATTTTCTTACTCATGAAAAACATATTTTAAAAAAATACGAAAATAGTGCCATCATGTTGATATGGTGCGTCCCATTTTGTCGTGCCGGAAAATATTGAAGATGACCTTCAAAGTTACGCGTAAAATTATGGTGTTTGGAGGAATTCGGCTACCGGACTTCATCTTATATTCTATGTTATTTTGAGGACTTTTACCGGAACCCTTTCAAAGGCTTATGAACTTACCCACCACGATATTCCTAATTAATTACTATTCTCTCCATCTTCCTTTAGAGAAATGCACAATTAATGGTTCGGACTTCGGAGCTTGTCCTTCTAATTTTCACAATGACAAATATTGATTATTAAATCAAACACACTATGTGTACTGGGTCTTGACACTTTAAAGGAACAGCTTGTGGGACGAGAATAAAAAGCTTTTATACTTAGGAAAAATAAATAAATAAATAAAAAGCTTTTCAACATGAAGTTTCAAGTACGTTTTTCCATTGACCCCCCGCTTTTAATATTTATTTCAATTCGTTCTCTTCTAGTACGATCCAATATTTTAATCTGCTTAAAAAAAAACACGTTATCTCCATGCTTCCAGCTTACTTTTAGATTGGCAAGGATAAAAAATGGGTATGAGCAGGTTCACAACAGCCGTATGTCTTCGAATAAGACCCAAACAAGAAGTCAGACAGCAAACACCAGTGGCCATACCTTCACTTAAAAAAAAGTTCCGGGGGAGCTCGAGGCTAAACTTTTGCGCGTGTATAGCTTTTCAAAGAGAAATCGTAAACCCCACGCCCAAGACAATAACGCGGTAAGCTATGGCTTGGCTTTTCGACACGATGGTAGATTTTCACGCTGGAAATCCACGAGGGCCAGACGTAGATTTTATATTTTCGTTTTCTTGGGGCTCGGAGATAGACCTTTGACTAAAAGCCGAGTATATATATATATATGCCTTTCCCACATTTCCTTTCCTAATCACTGACCCAAAGATCATCCATCTTCTTACTTCTAAATCGAATCAAAGCCTTCGCCACTTAATTTCTTGTTCTCCCCCCTATTCTACGTTTTTCCTAGTCCTCCCATCGTAACATTGATTTAATCAACTCTCCGGGTCTCTCTCGTTAAAGCTTGCAATGAAGGATTATACTCTTTTCCTCTCTTTTTTTGCTGCCTTTATGCCCACTTTTCTCAGTTTGCGTTTCTCCATGGTGTCTGGCCAATGTCTTGGTGATCAGCAATCCTTGTTGCTCCAATTGAAGAACAGCCTCCGGTTCGACCCTATTTATTCGAAAAAATTGGTCCATTGGTCTAATAAGATTGTCGATTGCTGTTCATGGGAAGGTGTAACCTGCAGCCAGCTGGGACATGTTGTTGGTCTCGACCTGAGTAATGAATCCATCTCTGGTGGACTTGATAATTCAAGTAGCCTTTTCAGTCTCGGCTTTCTCCAGAGCTTGAATTTGGCTGACAACAAATTTAGTTCTTCCGAAATTCCGGACCAGTTTATGAGGCTCAAGAATTTGAGTTATTTGAATTTGTCAACTGCTGGCTTTTTGGGTTTCGACCCCATCGGGATTTCACACCTCACAAGGTTGGTTGCCCTTGATTTATCCTCCGCCTATGTACCTCATATTAATATGTATTTTCATTTAGCTACGCTAGTCCAGAACCTTTCGGAGCACAGGGAACTTTATCTTGATGGTGTACTTGTATTAGAAGAAGGGTCTGGGTGGTGTCAACACTTGTCAGCTTCATTGCCAAATCTGAGTGTGTTGAGCATGAAGAATTGTGGTCTATCAGGGCCTCTTGATTCTTGCTTGTCAAATCTTCCTAAATCTCTCTCTGTTATTCGTTTGGACGGCAACATGTTTTCTGCTCCAGTACCAGAATTTTTCGCAGATTTCAAAAATTTGACATCCTTGAGTTTTGCTTCATGCAAGTTGAACGGAAAGTTTCCAGAAAAGATTTTTCAGATTCCAACGCTACAAATGCTCGACTTATCATCAAATGACCTACTTCAGGGGTTTTTGCCAGAATTTCCTCGGAATGGCTCTCTTCAAAGGATTCTTCTTGCGCATACAAGTTTTTCTGGGACGTTACCACATTCTCTTGGAAGCCTTAAAATGTTGTCCACTTTGGATCTTTCATATTGCAGTTTAACGGGAACAATTCCAACCGCAATGGACAATCTCACACAATTGGTGGACTTGAAAATGTCACACAACAATTTCACCGGACCAATTCCATCAGTCAGCATGGCTAAGAATCTCACCCAGATAAACCTTTCCTCAAATGATTTAACAGGTGAGATTACATATACTAGGTGGGAAGAACTTCTTATGTTGGAGATGCTTGACTTGCGGTACAATTCACATACAGGTTCTATTCCGGGTTCTTTATTTTCCCTTCAATCATTGCGGGAGTTGTACCTATCCTACAACCAGTTTTGTGGTCAACTGGTTGGATTTTCCAATATTTCTTCTCACCTATTAAACACTATTGATTTGAGTAGCAACAATTTGGAAGGGCCAATACCCTTATCTCTCTTTCAATTCCCAAGTCCTGATCTTACACTTGATCTTTCTTATAACAAATTGTGGATTGAAAGCAGTGGTATTAATTCCTCATTCAGGCCTCTTGTCACTTATTCCCATATAAGCTTGGCCTCTAACCAGTAGAAAACAATTCCTGATTTCTTTAAAAACCAAACCGCTCTACTAAATTTAGACCTTTCCAACAACCAAATTCAAGGAGAGATACCCAGCTGGATTTGCAAACTTGGTGGCCTTAGGTACTTAAATCTCTCTTTCAACTATCTACAAGGACCTTTACCCATGATTTTCTAGTTCCCTGGATAGCCTGGACCTTCACTCCAACCAACTCCGTGGGCCGTTGCCATTTTTTCCACTCTACGGTATCATGTACGTGGATTTCTCGTGCAATAATTTCAGCTCCACAATACCAGCTAACATTGATGAGTGGCTCATATTAGCTAGTTTTCTCTCCCTTGCAAGCAATAACTTCTACGGGAGTATCCCTGAATCGATATGCAATTGTGTGGGACTCGAGGTTCTAGATCTGTCTAATAATTCTTTTACTGGCTCGATTCCCCAGTGCTTGCTGAAAATGGATCTAATTAGTGGGCTGAATCTTCAGAGAAACAACTTCCATGGCCCAATTCCGATTCATTTTCCAGTAGTCTAGAAAGTTTAGTTCTCAGTGAAAACCAGCTAGAAGGAGAGTTACCGCCATCTTTGGGCAATTACAGAAACTTGATGGTCTTGGACATTGGGAACAATCACATCGAGGGCACCTTCCCGTGTCATTTGATGAATTTGACCAATTCGCGCGTCCTGGTTTTGCGGTTTAACAAATTTCATGGGCCCATTGGGTGTCCAGGGCCTAATGCCACCTGGCCACTGCTTCAAATTTTGGATTTGGCATCAAACAATTTTAGTGGCCTAACTTCCAAGAAGTGTCTTTTGTAATTGGAATGGTATGATGGATGATGGCGGAAGTGTCCAACCAGACATCCTTCAGGTAGGCATTGGTCAAGTGGGAGAGAAACTTGTTAATTTTCGGATTGCCGTCATCGTCAGCATCAAAGGTCATGTGGTGGACCTGGTAAATGTCCTAACTGTCTTCACCTCAATTGACTTTTCATGCAACAATTTTGATGGGCCACTGCCTGAAGAATTAGGAGGACTCAAATTGCTCCATCTTCTGAACTTATCACACAATGTTTTCACAAGCAAAATTCCACCATCTCTGGGAAAATTGACATGTTTGGAATCACTTGACCTATCGACCAATAAGCTCACGGGGAAAATTCCTTTGGAACTTGCAGATGGTCTTATTTTTCTTTCAGTTCTTAACCTCTCGTTTAATCAATTGACAGGACATGTTTTGCTAGCTAAGCAATTCGCTACATTTTCAGAAACTTCCTATGAAGGTAACAAAGGATTACGTGGCTTCCCTTTGAAAAATAAATGCAGAGATGAAGAGTCCCCATCGCCATCTCCAACATTTAAGAGAATTGATCATTCCAAATCTCGAGTTGTGGCTAACTGGAACTACATAAGTGTTGAATTGGGATATATTTTTGGCTTTGGAATTGTGATTGGACCTCTAGTGTTTTGGAAGAAGTGGAGGATATGGTATTACAGACACATTGATAATATTTGTTTTCAGATATTCCCTCGATGTTATCTTAAAAAAGAATACCATCGAAGAGGAGTACAGAGAAGTCGAGAGTGAAGACACAAGCAACATTCATGAAGAGCAATCTGGTTACAACGATCTTTCATTTTTTGGTTCAAAATATTTATGGTAATGTAATTCGATGCAATCTTTGTTTTTTGATATTGAAATGCTTTTGTATAATAGGTTTGCGTATGATTTCATGGCTTGGAAAAAATGATATCCAAGATGATTTCTTTTCCCATCCATATAACCAGAGTAATTAAGGGCTTAAGGCCCATGAGTTTATATAAGCCATGACCGGTCAAGAAAAAGAAAAATACTAAATTGAGCTGCAGGTTCTGAAGTTTTGAATTATGGAAAATTAGTCCCCATAGTTTAAATTTCGACAAAATAGTCTTTGAAGTCACACCAACTTGAAACAAATTAGTCGTCCTCCTTATATTCTTTTTACAGCTTACTAAAGAAATTAAAGCCACATCATGACCATGAATTATAACACATGTAACGTTCTGCAGCCGTATTAACCTCTAAGCTCCCTCTATAAGAATAGAATGCTGATTAAAATTAGATCATGGTGACCAATATCACAAATTATTTTTTCAAAATTATGAGGATTTATGATCTCTTTATTTAATAATCAATCTCAAAGTAGTTAATTAAGATTAATGCGCGCAATACCAAATAATGAAGACGAAAGCAAATAGATTAAAGTAACTCAATAAAAGAAAGCAAAGCATATAATCAACGTATCGCATATAGAGTACGGAAATTAAGTCGTGAATAGAAATGTTTATTGATAGAATGTCAAAATAGGTTAACAATACCTATATGTGAGCAATTAAAGATAAATGCAGAAATAAATCACAATTAGTTACAAATAACATAACATTAGAATTATTTGCTCAAAATAGATATTGAAATCTCAACATAAAAGTGTAGGACTAAATTACGCTATCCTTTACCATGTGAATTTACCAAAAAGTTAGAACTATGGGCTATTAACAAAATACTGAGCCCACACGATCCATTTCAAATTATATATATAACTTCGAACCAAAAAGCTATCTCATAAGTAAAAATATGTTCAGAAGGTTTTAACTTGAACCCACACGACTCATTTCAAAACCTAATATATATATATATAAATAATAAGGTAAGCTTGCTATTAATTTTTCTTTCCAATAAGCTTGATTACAATAATCAAGCAGTAAAACTTTAGAGAGGAAAACATCTTTATAACAACGGAAATCAGCCATAGTAGGACATTTAAGGTTAAGTAAAAAATCAGAAGAGTGTTCTCCATATATACTAGGATCGCCAATAAAATTTTTAGTAATGGTATATAATAAAGTAATAATAAAGTATTAACAGCATCAGGTATTTGTTGACCATTACTTAAAACAGGATTATTATCAGCGTCACGTTTTATGGAATTTGTAATAGTATTTCTTTCAGCATCATTTAAATATCTATCCCACCAATGTCGAAGTTGACCAGTAAAACCAGCAAGAATACAATTACAAGCCTGTTTATCAGTACGATTATTATTTTTTAAAATATTGGCATACATAGCTATTTCATTTAAAATATTTAAAATTTCATATTCAAAAATTCCATCAATATTCCATTCATAAATTTCATTTGTAGAAAAAGCAGCAGTGTTTTGTAAATGACGCTCTTCACACTGGAGATCCGGAGGAGTAGGACGAGGATAATAATTACGATTATTATGACGATAATATTTCTTTTCAAAGCGTTTATTGGTTGAAGTATGCAATTTATTAAGATTTAAATCATCTTGAAATTGAGACTCTAAAGCTTGAATATCAAAAGTAGAAATTGTAGAAAGTGCTGTATCAGAATCAGAAGATTGGGCAGAAGTGGATGGTTGAGTTAAAACATGTAAAGATGTAGAAGGATTTCAAGCAGATTGTTTATTCTTATCATTTTTCTTTGAAAGGGCTAATTTTTCAAGCATTTCATTTATTTTATCTAATTTTTCAGGATTTGAATATGTTAGGGGAGGCATCGTAGGTAAAGTATGTGGAATGAACATGGGTGTAGGAAGAGTTTTAGATGGAGCAGAGGGTTTTAGTAAAGCTTCGATTGTAGTCAAATGTGTTCCAATTTGATTTAAATAAACATTTGTATAATTATTCTGTTGAATGATATTATCAAAATTTTATCAGTATTATTAAGAGCATTTGTTTTATAAGGAGTAGCAAAATATTGTTTATTTTGACTGTCTAAACTTATTGTAGTAGAAGGAGGATAAAATTCATAAACACGTTGACTATTTGTAGTTAGCCAGGTATTTCTTTAGTAAGAACATTTAAAGTAGGAATAGATTTTTCAAACCAAGAAAAGAAAGGTATATGTTGTTGAACTTTATTCAAACAGTTGTAATACATATTACGAATAAGAGTTTTGTCTATTTCATCATAGGTTTTTAAAAACCAAAGTTTCTTAAGACTGTTTGCAGGAGAATTAAAATTTTTTTGTAAAATATCTTTATTCAGAATAAAAGGAGTTTGTAAAACATGAATTGATTTGGATCTTTGTAAGGAAATAATTTCAAATTGCGTAGGAGAATTTTTATCAGGTGGTTCTGTTGTATCGTAAATAGGTATTTGTACAGAATTATCAGATTTAATACTAGAAGGGGAAAAAACAGGTATATAAGGTATATAAGGAGATAAAGAGGATGTACTTGCACAAAATGAATTTAAAGCAGATGTAAAATTTCGAGAACTTGAAGTAGAAAGAGAAGAAAATCGATTTGTATCATTTTTATTAAAAGATAATGTAACTGAACCATCATTGTGCTGAGTAAAATATTCTATTTGTTTGTTTTCTTTTTTAGGAGGAGGTATGACTAAAGGTAATTTTCAATCATCGGGTAAAACGACATCATCCCATTTGATCATACGAGGAATTGTAATATTTGAAAATTTATTATTAGTAGTTAAAAGTAAAGTTTCACCAGAATGAGGATGAACTTTTGATCGAGGATCAAGAGTTGTTCTTCATTAATTTGTAGTGAAGTCGATATATGACAGCAAGGTATTGAGCACCTTCCATCATATCATGACCCATAGATTTAATATTTAATATTAAAGAATGTAAAATAGTAGGATCAGATAAAGAAAGAGGAAAACAAGGATAACAATTAAATAAATAGGACCTTGATGTAAAGAAGATTCAACTATTCCAAGTAAAGAATTCGAAAATTGATTATGACGTCCATCACGTAAACATAAAAGAACAGAAGCATTTATACCTTGACGAGTTAAAGGAGTAATGGCTATTTGAACTAGACCCATATGCATATATTTAAAACCTTGATTTTTATGATGTTGAATCATATTTGACTGAATTAAATGAATTGTTTCATATTCTTTACCAATAGGAATTAATTGTTCAATGGTTTTAATAGCATAATCAGTATGGAAAGCAAAGGTAGACTTTTTATATAAATGTGAATCTTTAACTTTAGGAATTACCCAATTGTTTAATGGTTTATTTTGACCTAATGAAATGTGATAATCATCAGCATTGAGATGCGATGCAGATGATGCGGTATTATCAATGCAATTGCTATTGTCCATATTCATACTATTAGAACTTCCAGGGGTAAAACTACATCGACTATTTGTTCGTCTAAACATTATGTTTTAAATTATAGTATGCTTTTGAGATTAACTAGTCAAACGGGTCGCACCAACCGGGTCCGGCCTTTCTCACGGCTAATCCAACGGTATTCAGGTGAAGTCCAACGCTTGAACTAGGTAATAACAAAAGACAATAACTATAACGTAAACCGAACACTTAGAGGAGCAAAAGTTTGGTAGAATTAACAAGGGAGTTTAAATAGTAAAAAGTATGGAGGTAATGCAAGAAAATGAGATGAGTTATTGGCTCTGATACCAAAAAATTACACCCAGGTGTTATGCTCATCTGTGGAATGCATTGATATGTCAGAATAATCGGAATCGTATTCTTCGAACAATGTTTCATTCATGAAATTAATATTCGGGTAGGTATGCTCAATGTATGAACTGTAAATGATATCGAGAAATAAGAATGCAAGTAAAGTATTCCAAGTACGGTTAAGCAATACAGTCATAGCAATTAAAACAGAAAGATCTTGACTCATATTGAAAATTTTAAAAGTACAATGGATACAGAGATAAAACGTAGATACAGAGGTTACACTTACAAATAAACTGAAAGTAGAAAGCAGAAGCAGGTAATGAAACTTGATTGCGGAAAGGAAAGGAAACTGATTTTTGGAAAGCAAAGAATTGGAAAGTGAGGGTATTCTTGGAAAAGTGCACAGGAATGAAACAGTACCAGGGGTATAATCGGAAAGTGATATCTGGAACAGTAAAGACTGTCGGCAGGAACAGTATTCTTATCTTGAACAGTAGCTTCTGTAGGGAACAACAGTGGCGGCTGTCGGTGGATCAGCAGTACGTCATCATTATTTCATCAGCAGGTCAATGTCTTCAATTGAAAGGTCCATATCATAGGCAGCATACGGATCTTGAGCATTGTCATCAATTTGAGAATGAATATCTGGAAAAGAAGTAGCAGTATCTTCAACAGTATCATCTTCAGATAATTGGGAGAGCACATCCAGTAATTCTTTTCGGTAATCATCACGGGACTGAGCAGCAGCAAGTTTAGATTGAATTTGACTTTTATGGGAAAGAAATTGAGGGTGTTTTGCTATTTGGAGTTTGGCGTGGAAAATGGAATTAATGATATTGTCACAAGTAAAAACGGTCCACCATTTGACAAAGAATTTTTTGGAAAGGATTTTGGCATTTTGTTCATAGGTAAAAATAAAATTCCAACATAATATCCAAGGGACAAGGTTGAACTGGATGAAGAAGCGGAGTAATATTGGAGATTCGGACAACGGGGATTTTTCATATCTAGATATTTTTCTAGTCATAGGCAGATTTCAATCCTAGAGGTAATAATTTCTCATCAGCACCAAAACGATCCCACCACTGGATAAACCAATGGGGCATTATTTCAGGGCATTGAAAACCTTTAAATCTTATGAACCATGTGTGACGATGGGTTTTATTTTCAAAAAATAAAGTAAAAGTCCATGCATCAACATAGTCATAATATGTGATATTTTTCAAATTACGAAATGGTTCAGTCAAGGCTAAAGAGTCCATGGCTGACCCCATTCCTTTGGAGTAATAATCCTTTGAATAGTAAATTTTGAAAAACCAACATTTGAAGGATCATATTTGCAAGGAGTTTTTCAAATTCAACTGATTTTAGTATCATGCAAAATATGTTGATAAAATTCTTGAGTAAACATCGGATTCCTGGAACATAGTTCCAGCCAGGGGGTAATATTTGAGAAGCAACTTGATAAGGATCTGATATTGTCTGGTAGGTTTCTTCAATGTAACACTCATGTCTGATATATGCTTTTGGAAGTAATGGGTTATTTGGTAAAGCAGGAGTAGATGACGAGGGAGAATATTGTAATTTTGATTGAAAGTAGAAGTCATCGGGAAGAAGGAAAAGGGATATGGGTCCTGATATTGGAGGTATTTGGCCTAAAACAGTAAATTGATTTGTCATCGGAATGGATCCTGGTCGAGGTCTAGGGGCTGTATCACGAAAAGGAACAGTAGGAATAAAAGGAGGAAAATTGCTTTCAGAAAGAGTTTTATTATTCTTGGAAGAGGAAGACGAAGTCATTTTCCTGTAAAAATTCACGAGTTAAAAAATCAGGAATGGAATTGTAGAACCTTTAATATGTTCAATATCAAAATCAAAAACAGAAAGAATTGCTTGCCATCGAGCAAAAGATGTTTAGAAGCAAGATTTTTGACATCTTTCAAAGAATATCTTTGGCAGATTACAATCAACACGAATTAAAAATTTTGATTAATAAATCATCTTGAAATTTAGAACACAAAGAACAATTGCTAAGACTTCTTGCTTAACAGTACTGTATTTTTGTTGAGTAATATTCCATGCATGAGAATGATATTTACTATTTGTTCATTCGATGAATTATGCATGCGTTGTTTTAATATTCCACCATAACCAAGAGCAGATGCATCAGTTTCTACTATTTTGAATGCATGGGGAGATGCAAGACCTAAACATGGTAATGTTTAACATGTTTCTTGATTTGTTGAATATAGCAGTATGTTGATCAGTCCAAGGAGAAGGATTCTTTTTTAAGCGATTAAATAAGGGTTGACATAATTTGCGTAAATCTTTATAGAAATCACCAATGTAATTAAGGCTGCCAAGAAACGTTGTAACTGTTGTTTGTCAAGTATTTTGTCAGGAAATTTATCAGCAAATTCAATTGCACGTGATGTTGGAGTAATAGTGCCACGAGTAATATTATGACCTAAAATCTAATTTGAGTTTGAAATAATTTAATCTTAGGAGCAGAAACAACAAGACCATTGGATTCAATGATTTTATGAAATTTCGATAAATGATACCAATGTTGTTTTAATGATTTAGAGAAAATAAGAACATCATCAATATAAACTAATGCAAAAGAAGTATAAGGAGTAAATATATCATTCATAATATTTTGAAATTCAGAAGGGGCATTTTTTAAACCAAAGGCATAACATTCCATTCAAAATGACCAAAAGGAACAGTAAAAACAGTTTTATATCGATCTTTTTCAGCAACTTGTATTTGATAATAACCAGATTTCATATCAAATTTAGAAAAAACACAAGCATCATGCAAACGATTAAGTAAATCTTTTTTATTAGGAAGCGGATATCTTATCCAACGTAAAGCTTTATTTAAAGGTTTATAATTAATAACAAGGCGAGGAACACCTCGTTCTTTTTCAGCATTATTCATTACATAAAAAGCGGCACAAGACCAAGGAGATTTAGAAGGACGTATTAAATTCTTTTCTAATAAAGATCGAATTTCTTTTTTGCAAATTTCTAAATATTCTTGATTCATTTGAATAGGACGAGCTTTGTTGGTATATTCTTTTCAGAGAAATCGGGTTCATAGGGAAGAGTAATAATATGTTGTTTTCGATTCCAAAAAGCATTCGGAACTGTCGAACAAATAGAATTTTCTAATTTGTTATGATATTCTTTGATAGACTGTTGAAAAGAAGGGTTTGCTATTTGATCATCAATTTGGTGATAAAAAACTTCTTTTTGTAAAAAAAGTAAATGTTTTCTTTTTCGACTGATTTTAGTTTGTTGTAAAAGTTGAATTTCTTTAGTAATAGAAATATTTTTGAGAGCTTGAATATCTCGAGTGAAAGGAGGATAGAAAAATTTAAAAGTAACTTCATGACCTAAAACTTTAGAAGTAATTCCTTCTTCAGTAACAATAAAAGGATAAATAAAGATAAAAAAGGATTACCAATATTACCTTAGAAGTTAAATTTTTAACTAAAACAAAAGTAGTTTGAAAACAAAAACCATTATTACAAATATGAACATTTGGAATCTTATATTGAATGTGCATTTTTTGACCATCAGCTTGAGATAATTTTTCTTTTGTTTTTTCAAAATATTTTGAATCAATAAGACCTTCTTGAATACAATTTAAATCAGCACCAGAATCTATTAAAGCAATAGTAGTAAAAGAAAATCTTTTATTCGAATAGTGATTTCAGAATACCATTTTTGGAAAACAATACGATCAATAATATTTAAAAATAAATCAGAAGAAATATTAGAAGGGGGTTCAGATGGAGTAGTTTCTGCAGAGGAAGTAGGTAAATCCGAGATTTTTGGTATATCAAAAGAGGTTTGCTGTGCTTTAAGTAAACATATTTCGGTAAGAAAATTATCAGTAATATTTGTAAAATGAACTTGGGTATTTTGTAACTGCTTGATTTCTTGTTTTAAAATTTGTATTTCTTTATGTAAATCTTGAATAGTAGGTTGTACCTTTGGAGAAGAAGTAAAACGAGCTAAAACACGATTGAAATCATAAGTAAGTGTCAGAAGAGGAAGAGGCCAAACTAATTTGAGGAGTAGCAGTAGATGTAGACGTATCTAAATCACGTAATTTTAACAAATAAGTTTGCTGTTTAGTAGGATCAGAGAGTTTAGAAATTAATTCAAGTAATAATTGATCAGAAGTAGATAAAACAGATATTTGTTTTGTGCAGGTGGAGTGATCATTTAAACAATTACACAGTTTGATTTGATCATTTTCAGAGGAAGAAGGATCATTTGACGAAGAATCAGAAGAGGAAGAAACATCAAGGGTAGAATTTAAAAAGAGTTTATACAATTGACTTTTGATGTCAGGAGAAATATCTAATTCTTTGATTTGTTTTTTAACATAACATTTATTAGCAAAATGACCTGTTTTTCCACATTTCCAACAAGTAATATCTTTTTTGTTCGATTTTTGAGATTTATGTATTTTAGAAGAAAAAGGTTTAGATTTAGACACATTTTTAGATTTATGATATTTATATTTAAGATAAGGTTTTGAAGAATAATGTTTCGAAAATTTTTATGTTTTTTGGAAGGCGATAAAGGAATTGAATAACCATATTGCTCACAGAAAAATCCAAGTTCTTTTCTAGTCTGTTTTTTCTCGCATTTTAAAGAATGATTAACTTACATATCAGTACAAATTAATAAACGAGTATGATTAATGATATTTATAATTTCACCATAAGTAAGCTTATCATACAAAATTGTACCATTATCATCAGCTAAATTAACACGCACTTTTTGAGCAAAATAATAAGGTAAACCTGCTATTAATTTTTCTTTCCAATAAGCTTGATATATATATATATAACCACTTTGAGCCAAAAAAACTATCCCAGAAGTAAAAATTTGTTTGAAAGGTTTTAATTTGAACTTGTATACAACTATGCACAAATCAGGATCTGGAGCATCTGTAGCTAGGGACAAGTCTATGGATCTTGTGTATCCTCATTGTCTGCTATATAAGCAATCACAAAAAAAAACGAGCAACAACAGTGTAAGTCATAAGGACACAGTAAAGTTGGGAAGGGGATCATGACAACAGACATCAAATAACTATTACAATCAAAGTAACATGTAACAATGTGATCTTAGGGATGTGCAAGATAATATTATGATGAAAGATTAAATAAATATAAAATTGACAGAGTAGTGCATTATGAGCACATGATCACATATGTATGTTTTTGGTCCGAGATTGTCTATTTATTACCTTGCTGAGATATTCATATTTCATTTTTCAACCTCCGTCATGGTTTGTTTAACCCACAGAGTCAGGATTGTGTGTCCATCTCCCCTTCCTTGGGACTATTCCGTGATTTCCGTCATGCTTGGAGCAAATCATAGGGTAGAGCCCTACTCCATACCCTCCTAGAGGCCACCCTCTGAATCATTAGGGCCATGGTTGCATGACCTCTAGTGATCGGTACCGTCATCCTTTGCTCCATTATTATTAAAAGTCATTATGAAATATCTTATCGGCCTTAACATTTCTTTTTTCAAAACTCGAGCCATGGTAATAGTGAACTAACCCCGTTCAAATCAAAGTCCATGCTCTATCTCAGCATATCACAATTATTTTCATTCACAATCAATTCTCTATTTCCCATTAGAATGTCCATGATATGAATGAAATGAACTATGCCCACCAATGCATTTCAATTCAATCCACCAATGCATTTCCATTCAATAAGCAATGCATTTCAATCTAATTCATGCTCTAATTTCATCCTGTCATAGAAATTCCTTTTATATTCTTTCTTTAATCCAAACATGAGCATTATAATGAAAATGAATAATATGGATTACACTTAACTAATCAAACAGAACATTTCACCAAGTATTTCACCAACTAATTAAATAGAAAATTTCATCAAATATTTCACCAACTACCTAAGATATACTAGATAATTTCCACTAATTGATTAATATGTATAAACTCTAAATATTTTCTAATCCCTTTGAATAAACTATTTATTTAACATATTTTTCTATTACATTCATGTCACACCTCGTGCCAGTACTTACCCCTAGGCTCTCCTATCGTAATGGAATGCACACAAGCGGGGATTACGGCACAAATAAATTTGATAACTGGCTTTAAAAACAAGCTTAGCGGAAATAGTGTCTTGAAATGTATAAGTATATTAAGGAAGGAAAAATAATAGTTTTCAGGATTTAGTAAACAAGTCACACAGAATTAAATAGGGAAAATAAAATGGATTAGTTAAGGATATATCAAAACTACAGTTAATAATTTAAAAGTAGGTTGTGGCGTAAGGATGGACAGAATGAAAGGAATTGCACATACATATTGATTTGCTTTACATAGGTAGCACTTTACAAAGAACAAAAACCCTTTACTAAGATACAAAAGTGACAAGATAATAAATACAAAAAGGGAAGTTGTCTACAACTTTCTGTCCCACCATACCCATGAAACCGGCTAATAGTAACAGGACCTAAACCAACAAAACAACTACCATTGATGTCTAGTCCATCTCTGACTCAGTGTCGGAGGTTAGGTTGATAATCTCATTATCCCCGTTGCCCTCCACTGGAGGAGCCGGTGGAGGAGGACAACATGCAGAAGAGTCGGATCAACATTGACCAAACCGAAATCCTCAACTCGAGGAACTGGAGGCGCAGGTGGATCCTTGAGGTACCAATGGGGCTCGTACCCCACGAATACCTCAAAAGATTCGGTGACATAAGTCCATAATTTAACCACTACAATGTAGGGATCAACATCCAAAGTTTGCTCGCTCATAAATGTCAGCATCTGATATGTCCGATGTCCACAGCAGTACATACAAGAGATTAAACCATAAAAGGGGTGAGTCCTATTGACTCAGTAAAGGGGGAAAAGGAATATTCCACACAAAACAGATAAGCATGATTAATCAAAATAATCTACAAGCATCAATAACACTAAACAGGAAAATGATGCAATGCAGGAATGATGCATTGTTTCCCGGTCACTGTACTTTCTTTCTTTCTTTCCTCTTTCTATCAATCGAGGTGTCCTTTGATCACTTTGTTTAACCCCTAGAGTTAGGGTTGTGCGTCCCTCCTCTCCTCTGGGACTGTCCCGTGCCCCGGCACCAGGACCCTGTCAAGCGTATATTGTTTCACGCCAGGGATACCAACCACTATCCTTTCAGTGGTGGCTTGCACTATCCCGCTGTGATCGGTACCGTCAACCTATCATCGGACCACCTCTGGGTATGGGTTTCATTCCGGTCATGTGTTCAGTTCTGTTAATAGCTTCCCATACCCATGATATGTTGATGCAACATGTATCAAAATGAGCAATAGATTTCATGGACCAATTGCCATATAAAATGCATATAAAAACAAAGCCATCTAAATTTACAGTAACTCCTCTTAATCCATAACTCCATAAATGAGTGTTCATTTCATGATATTCATGCATTAGACTCGGTCCAACTTAACACGTACCACATGCTGTTAATAGGCAAGTCCAACAACTTATACAATTAAGTTATTTTTATTCATTGCTAACCCAATAAGGACTGGCTATCTTTAAAAGAAAAGATTTTTGAGCTCTTGGCTAGTTTCAAAAGAAAATCCTCCCCGGGCACGTTTTATAAAAATCTCCCCGAACACATTTTATAAAGATCTCCCCTGGCACGTTTTAGAAAGGTCTCCCCGTCATGTTTTATAAAAGTCTTCCCAAGCATGTTTTATAAAGGTCTCCCCGGGCATGTTTTATAAAAGTCTTCTCGGGTATAGTTTATAAAAGTCTTTTCCGAGCATGTGACCAATATAACCAAAACAACATGTAACCAATATAAAACAAAACAAGTCCTTTTCAAGCATATAACAACAAGGCCTTCAACAATAATTTCCTCGGGCATAAAAATATAAAAGTCTTTCCCGATTATTGAAAAACAAGGCTTTCCCGGGTAGTCAAAACAAAAGTTTTCCTGATTATTTAAATACAAGGCTTTCCCGGTCATGCATAAAACGAGTTTTTCTTTCTCAAACTTCACGACTCAAAGGATCTAGCCCTAGGTGGTCCACCCAACGTCTCTTAGTCCTTTCTCCTTCGCATTTTATCACATTGATATGAATGGGTTACTAGTCTTTTCTCCTCTCATGGCAAAATCATGTTTTATGCGCTACCCGAACTACCCCAATCCCCTATACTGTAACTTGGCTCACCCTTACCTCAGTCTACTGCCTCTCCTTGAATGAAAACATACCTCAGTCAACTCACTATCCTATATGCTCTCCTCACACTCGTTCCTGCTTTTTCGTGGTTTGTCTTCCCATTCGGTTTCCTTGATTGGGAGGTAATATCGGTTTGGTGTGCGTTGATACTATAAGTAGAATTCACGGTGTACCAGCCTATAGGTCTAGACCCAATCATTAGAGAGAGAGAGGTAATGAGGTCTGCTGCCACCAGAATCTTCACTCGTACGTCTATTGTGTACGCCAAAAAGAGAGAGCCAATCGCCATCTTCACCTAGGCGGTCGAATAAGGAGGAGGGAAGTGAAACGTGAAATGGGATAAGAGTGCATTAAATGCTGTGTGTACGGTAGGACATGTAAAAGGTAGCATGCAAAAGGAAGCTCGGCTAACGTAAAAGCTAGGCATACCGGAAGCTCAAACAGCCCGGGGTCAGGACTGAAACAGCCCGAGGTCCAGGGCTTGGGAGAACTTGGGGTCAGGGGGAAGAACTAAACTACTCGGGGTCAACTCAAATCAACCCGGGCATGCAGCACTCAGACCTGTCTTACCAGTGGTTTATAGGCTTGCCCCAACCATCCCAATGACCTTCTTGAATGTAAACACAAATAAAGGTGTAAATGGAGGAAAATTAAAGATGTAAGAAGAATAATTGAAGTAAGAAAATTCACAACGTACTATTTATATTATCTCACATATATACCAAATAAGTGCAAAAGAGCTGGGTGTTACAGTTCAGCGCATGTATTTTTTTTTTCTTTCAAGAATTAATCTTTGTTAAAACTTAATGGTACGTGAATTCCTTCTTTATTTTCTTATTTCTCCTTCCTTCATTTTTATTTCGAATATGTTACCAACCACGTAGTTACTGATTTGGACTACTGTTATTCATCAACTAATCCACTATAAATATTAAGATATGCAAAACTAATTAGAAGTACTAATTCATCAACTAGGTCTTTAGAGCATTTGCCCCTAATTAAGAACATAGAGGCTAAAACTTCTTCTTAATATTAATTTGTATAACTTCAACTCTTATTCTCTTTAATTCTCTCCCTTTTGGATTTTGTATTTTAATTGATATTAACTAATCCATAATAGAACATATCTTTTAGCCCAATGTCCTGGAAACAAAATTTTCCACTGTTAAATATCTTTCCTAGCTTACCCGATTTTCTTTCTTCATTAATGATTTTCTCCTATTTTCTTTCCTTACCACATTACTAGTCTCTTATTATATTTTCTTTTCCAGATCTGAATGCACCAATTAAATGAACATTTCCCCCTCTAAATCAGCACACAAACCCGATCATTATTGAGGCAAAACAGAGTGCTAATGTTTCTTTTCCTTTGCAACATGTTACCTTTGTGTAATCATGAAGTGTTAGGTCCATTTTCCTTGGTTTAGTTTTAGACCCTAACATTCAAGCTATCTGATACTTTCATTTCTTAATTATCAACACACACAACAACCATTTCAGCATGTGTATCACTTGAAAACAGAGCATGTTACACGGTCAATCAAAAAAATAATGTCAAGTACATCAACTTAACAATTTAATGCAACCGGTGTACTGATTGGCTTTAAAATGTAACTATTTTTCACATGTATTTCCAGATCTCTACATGCTGTTCCACTTCATTCGTACAATTTTCTAAAGAAAAGACTCGAATTTCATCTCTTTCAGAATAACATGCACCAATGGTTAAACTTTCAAAGCAACATGCATTGACATCTAAATAATATTCTGCAACAATCGGCTATACGCGCATCCATTAATTCAAGATCATCATAAATACTTCAAATAAAATACTATCTTGCATAAATGCCCAAGATTCAGCTAGAGAACTTAAATTTTTCATGATCACTGTACATGCAATCCGTTTCCCGTTAAATCCCCAACCAACACAACATTGCACTAAACTTTGCCAAAGTTGCGAAGCTTTCTTTCACGCGATGCTCCTAGACATGAAGACCAAGGAAAAATGGAAGATAAAGGAGAAGAGATGGAGCTATACCAACCGGATTCTCCCTTTTCTCCATGTAACATCTTGTGCCCATATTTTACTTCTAAGCTCTCCTTATAGTAATAGAATGCTAACTAAGCGAGATGACGCCATGTAAGTTCTCTCAGGTGCTAAAAAGACCAAAATGCCCTTACTCGTTAAAAGCAAAAATATAGAGGAAAAACGGCTTAGACTTAGAATCTAGAAGATAAATCTAGAATGATTAGAGAAGATGAAAAATATTGTTTTGAATATGGGATTAACAATTTGGAATTTTCCTATCGCCAATGTAATATCGAAGAGTTATTTACTTACATTGAACAGAGAGTAAAATCAGTTGGGAAAAGAAAACTTTAAACGATAGATGTCAAATAATTTTTCAACCGAAAGATTGAAAGAAAAACAGTTCATAAGCTCTTTTTTTTGGAAATGATTTTCAAATCCTCCATAAGAGAATTTTCTACAAAAGATTTCTAGGTTTTTACAAAAATTGAGCCCGTATCCAAACTCATCTAACTTCTAGCAAGAATTTTTCCAAAATAATTACAACTTAAAAATTATCAACAAAATAAAACAAACTTGTGCTCAAAATATAAATAAATACAGCTTAACATAATAACTATTGGTTCTCGTCGGTGCATGTAAGATTAACTACATTATCTGGCTCCTGACATAAGTTAACTGGCTCTAGGGGAGGTGCGTCGAACACCCAGGGTGTTGGAGTAGTTGTAGGCAGATCTTTAGGTGACCAGTAGTGGGAGTGCTCCATGAGCACTGCAAACAAGTCCGACACCCAGACTTGAACTTGCATCGACAGCGTGTGCATATTGAAGTCATTCGAATGGAGGATCTCGTGAACCCTCATAGTCTACTAATGAATTATACATACACAACTCAGATAACCAAAAAAAAAAAAAGATTCTTAAGGACTCACTAAGATAGAGAAGGGGAAAACATTGTAATGAAAAGCAGTGACACTACAATAATAGTCCACTTAGGCGACCATTTTTATTATAACGAGTATTGGATCGTCGCCTTAAGTGGGTCTTAATCCACCAAAAACTTCGAAATCGTTCTAATATTCTTCTAGCCCAACGATATTTGCTTTGTCACACGGTATTGTGGTTAAATAAGTGATTCTAGTTTAGAGTGACAAATCTCATCCTCCCATGTGTCGGAGTCTGTTGTCGCCATTTTTCCACTCACATTCCGACGGAATCAGATGGTGTTTACCTATAAGTCTGATTGTCGGAATTTTTCAGAATAATTAATTTTCGTCGGGTTCTGTTCTAGTTTCTTGGTTGAAGAAGTCTGCCCACAGGAGATTCTTCTCAGTTGAGAAAGATCAGAAAATTAAAAACGATTTTGGACATTCGATTCTCCTCCATTGAGAAAGAACAGAATTAGGTGGTGTTTAACTACGATTCTAACCATTGGAATTATTCGAAATATCTAGTTTTGTTCTAGTTTGATGGTTGAAGACTTCTGCCCATAGGAGATCCTCCTTTGTTGAGAAAGATCAGAAAATTAAAAACAAAGTTGGGCATCTGATTCCTAACATTCATTGAGGGTGATTTATTCTAACCACTTGAAACTATTTCATGCCCAAATCTGGGAATTAAGGTGTACCAATGTCTGCAATTTCTGCATATTAGGGTGAATCTGATTCGAACGGCTCCACATCCTTCGACCTCTGATGGTATTATTTTTGTTTTCGTAAATTTTGGACTTCAATCATAACTTCTATCATATGCGAAATATGCTAAACTTGCTGTTGAATTCTATACTTAGGTGCTAAATATTGGAATTGTTTGAGAAAAATCATATACCATTTGTGCTGAATAATTTCAGTATATTCTGGTATGTGTTGTTGGGCACAATCTATTTCTGTATCAACTGTGATTGCTGTTGTTTTTGCGGGGAACAACTTATGGCAGGGGAAGCTCTTTCAACTTCCAGACAAGTACTAGAAAGATGCTCTTCTCACATTACTTTATGGTAACAAAGGATCTTTGAATTTAGAAAAAAAAAAAAACAAAGGATCTTTGACTTAATCTTTTTATTGGCTTGATAGTGTGGTTCAGATTTCATGTAATTTGATTCTCTTTTTTGATTTAGATGCACGATTTAGATTCTGGATCCTTGTCAGTGCATTGAATTTCGGGTACACTTTTATATTTCTCCCTTCTGATAAGTACTTATAATTAGGAAAGGCCTTGGTATTTTTAAATCTTTAGGTTGTGCCTGCAGAATTCCTAAAACAATAGAATTTATGTGTTCTCTATAAATGGTTTGGGAGAAGAAAGACAAAAAAGACATGTTGTTCTGCATTTGGTAAACAAAAATTTTCTTGATAAAAAATAGGTCTTACCTATCAATTGGCATAGTTTTGTGGAGTATTAAGAAGAACAATGATGTAATGTGTATATCTAGCTCATCTTTTACTGTTAAGATATCTTCTTCTTATTATTTTCTTTCAAGATTAGCAATTATAAGTGTTTGTACTCTGCACCATTTGGTAGATTATAGCCACAAAAATCTCATCAATCATATATAGTTGCTACCCATTTCTGCTCTTCATCATTAGTATCACCATCTTTCTGTTTCCTGACAGAAATAATTGATAGAAGCCAAGAAAGACAATCAAACTCAAAGGGTTTTTTACTAGCACATATGGCAAATAAGTATAATTGCAAATAAAGAGCCTTTATACTTCCCACCAAGATTTAAGGATGTATAGAACGCGGATGAAAATTAAAGATTGATTCTATAGTAAGGAGTATAAGGATGGAATGAAGATATTCATGGCTATGGCTAGAAAACACAAAGATAAACTTAATAGAGTTTTGTGTCCTTGTGTTAGCGGTAAGAATTGCTTGTACAAAAAAATAGATGGGGGTAGAAGACCATCTATGGGAGAAAGGTATTGATGAGGAGTATGAAACATGGACATTCCACGGGGAGAAGGATATTGTGGACTATGGTGTGGTACGTTATAGTGACATTGTTGTTGAGGAATTTTAAAATGATGAAGGACCAACGATGGAAGAGCAATCAACAATGACAGTCAAATAGAAGAGACTTTTGATGATATGATGCGAGATATTCTTAATGGCTATGTAATGGATGACGCCGACGATGAATTGGATCAGTTCAATAGCATCCCAGATTTCAATATCCGTGCCTTTGAGAAACTGGTTGAAGATGCCCATCATCTAGGATATTGTGAATGCAAGTCTTACTCTACCTTATCATTCACAGTGAGGTTGCTTTATTACACGATGCACCACAATTGGAGTAACAATTTAGTTGACAAGTGGCTACAATTCCTGAAGAAGTTACTACCGAAAGGCAACACAGTGATAAGTATCACTTATGAAGCAAAATTGTTGCTACGAGGCATGGGTTTCACCTATATAAAAATTGAAGCATGTAGAAACAATTGTGTTTTATTTTGGAAGTACAACGTAGAGTTAGATAAGTGTCCGATATGCAATGAACCGAGGTGGTCATACAACAACGTCAAATCCAACAAGATTGCTTATAAGGTACTTAAGTATTTCCCGTTGAAACCGAGATTGAAGCTATTGTATATGTTTAAGTCTACTGTGACCGACATGAGATGATACCGTGATAGAAAACGTCCTGAAGGCCGTATATTGGAACACCCAGCAGACGGTGAGGTTTGGAAAGATTTTGATAGAGACCATGAGTGGTTTGCTAGGGATAGTCGCAATGTCTGGCTCCGTTTGAGAAGCGATGGTTTCAACTCATTTGCAAGTATGAACGTGTTGCATAGCACGTGGCCTATTTTTCTAGTTCCATATAATTTGCCTCCTTAAAAGTGTATGAATGACAAGTTCTTCATTATGTTTTTGATTATTCCTGGACCACGGGCACCTAGAAATGATATAGACGCCTACCTTCAACCCTTAATTGATGACCTTAATGATTTGTGGACAGATGGAGTACTTACATTCGATGCGTCTACGTCAAAAATATTTCGATTACATGTTGCACTGATGTAGACCATAAATGAATCTCCAGCCTATGAGAATTTATCAGGGTGGAGTACTAAGGGAAGATTAGCATGTCCATTGTGCAATAAGAACACTGATAGTCGGTGGTTGAAGAATGGAAAGAAATTTAGTTACGTGGATCATCGACATTTTTTGCTATTGTCTAATAAAATGTGACATCAGAAGGCATGCTTTGATGGAAAGGACTTGAGAGTTGCCCCTCCATTGTTGGATGGAGAAATGGTCTTGCAACAGTTTAATGCAGTAAGAAAAGTTCAATTTGGAAAGTTATTGTGTACGAGGAAGAGAAAGCGTTCAGAATGTGAGCTGAATTGGACCAAAAAAAGTGTCTTCTTCTCTTTAACTTATTGGTCATCCAACAAATTGTGGCATTGGTTAGACATCATGCATATTGAAAAAAAAATATGTGACAATCTGCATGGTACTTCGATGGGAGTTGTTGGCAAGACGAAAGACACTGCAGAGTCTCGGGAAGATTTGAAAATAATGGGTGTACATCAAGATTTCCACCTCATTCATAATCCTAATGGAGGTTTATCAATGCCTGCTACAAGTTTCACTTTTTCTAAGACGAAGAAGAAAGTATTTTGTAACTAGCTTAACTCAGTTAAGTTTCCAGACGGTGCGTAGATGTCGCTGAGTGTAAGTTGAGTGGACTAAAAAGTCATGACTGCCACATTCTCATACAAAGGTTGTTACTGGTCCCAGTTTGTGGCCTACTTACAAAGAAGGTTAGCACATGTATCATTGAGTTGTGCACCTTCTTTAGAGTGCTATGCACAAGAATTTTAAGTGTGGAAGTGGTTGAACAACTTCAGAAAAACATTTTCAAAATTCTGTGCAAAATGGAAATGATATTCCCTCCTTCATTTTTCACAGTTAAGGTTCGTTTGGCAATCCATTTGCCACGGGAAGTGTTACTTGGAGGACCAGTGCATGGCCACTGGATGTACTAAGGTGAGAGATATCATGGGTTATTAAAGTGCTGTGTTAAGAACATGGCACGTCCCGATGGTTCCACTACTGAAGCATACATCAATATGGAATGCTTGTCCTATTGTTGTCAGTACCTGGATGAGTTAGAAAGAGAAGATGAATAACATAACCGTAATAATGTCGCATCCACAAATATTGACTCCAATCTCATCTCGGTGTTCTTGAACGTTGTGCATCTGTTAGGCAAGGCAACTACCAAACACTTGGATGACTTGCTATTTACCAAAGCTCAACTATACATTCTGAACAATTGTGCCGAAGTAGCTCCATATACAAAGTATGTAGACTTTTATTATTATTATTATTACTATGATTAATGAATATATTGCTTATATATTTATATTTCATTATTTCTATTTTTTTGTACTCTTCTTTCAATCATAAATATTACATACTGATGCTTCAGCAACTTATTAACTATCCCAAACCGTTAACTATGCCAGAAGACTTTTTATTATATTTAATATTACTATGCTTAATGAATACTGCTTATATATTTATATTTCGTTATTTCAGTTTTTTTGTAATCTTCTTTCAATCATAAATATTACATAATGATGCTTCAACAAACTATTAACTATCATAGGGAACATTTGAATATCATCAAGAGAGAATCCTCGCACAATGTTGACATCAAACACGAGTCAGAATTTTCTACTTGTTTTAAATATAAGGTACATGCATAGTTGAAGCTGTAATTGTTCTGAGTATCTTATATATATGACCATGTCTTCTTGCAAAAAGTTAACAATCCCTACTTGAAATTGTTAATGATCAGGTGAAATTTCTATGTTCAAGTGGTGTATCCATATCTGAACAACTTTACTCCCTAGCATGTGGACCTGATCAACGGGTTCAATCTTACACCGGAAGTGTCATAAACAGGACAAAGTTCTGTACAAAACTGTGTGACAATTATAGGCTTACGCAAAATAGTAGGGTTTCAGCTGGTCATTCCTACAAGGGTAACTCGATGTTATTTTTTGGATTTTTTGTCGACATATTGGAGGTACGTTTCTCAGGGGGGGCTAAATGTATTTCTTCTAAGATGCAATTGGTGGGACACCAAGGGCAATGGTAACAATAAGAGAATTTCAATTGAGAAGCATTGTAAAGTATCGATATGAGTCGAACTTGGTTTACAGAAGATCTTTTCATCTTGGCAAGTCAGGCAGTACAAGTGTTCTACCACAAGGATACCAATAAATACGCTAAAGGAAGTTGGCATGTGGTTGAATCAGTTATGGCAAAAGGGTACTTTCCAGCGACACAATTTCTCACTGATGAGTTGGACATGTCTTCAAATGAAGAGGTATCAAAGAATACAGAAATTGTTCAGGAGGAAGTTTGCCTTGGTGGTCTTCCACCAATTGAAGCAATTGTTCAAGAACACCAACCGCTACGTAGAGATGATATTCCACAAGAATTGGTTGATGGAACCAACGCGGCTAACAGTAATGTATCAGTTGAATCAGAATTTCAGTTTAATTTTGACAATGGCTTGGATGCTAAGGATCAGGTTTCGATTGATGGAGGCAGCTCAAGCTCCAATGATGAGTTAGAAGATGAATGAGTAATAGTTACATTCATGGTTCAGTTAGCAGTACTTCCATCTTACTAAACTCTTACAATTATATTGTGATACTTTTTGTGACTTCCAGATTTACATTACTATTTGGTCCAAGGATTATCCTTGGCGGATTTAATTATTTGGTGCAGATCCATAACCATACCAAACAAGTTAATCAGAATATTGGTTTTGTATGATCAGAATTTCTTTTAGTCTACTCAACACGTTTGATATAATTTATGTCTCTTGTTCAAACACATATACCATAAATGATTGTCATATATAATACTTTCTTCCAGTTCAAAGGATTATATCTTTTTTGAAAGAAAATACTCAAAAATTGCTTTGCTAGTTGACCAAAAGCAGGTACAAGAGAAAAATAGAACTGCTTTACTAGTTGAGTAGAAGCAGGTAAAAAATTTGCTTTGGTAGTTGACAGCAGTGGTAGAGCCACGATTGTATTAACCATTTGTTATTCTCAACAATTTTTTAAACATAGTAACCATGTACACAATTTTTATCATGCTAAGCTTCTGCGGTTAATTTAACAAGAAGTGAATGGAATTAAATCTTTTTAATTAATTAGGAATTAGCCTAAAAATGGTCCAATATATTAACTTGAAAAGATTTATAAAAATGTCGAAGATTAAGATAAGGTCAATTCATCTGTGGGTGGTATATACCTAGCCCAAAAGCTCGTAAAGAATAGGATATATTTTCCAAAAAGGAATAAAAATGAAAAATGAAATTCATGTGAGGTATTGTATTTGGTTGGAAAGTGTATCGAACAAATTAATTGAAGCAAAAAAAATAAGCAAAAAATTATTTGTTTCTTTAAGGAAGTAACATATATCTATAATAATAAAAGTTATTTGACATTATTTGTTAGTTTTAGGATAAGGCCCTCGTTCACACGATAGGATACTCATGCTGCAGTTTTAATCAAAGACGATAAAATATTTACCAATCACCAGCAAAACAGATTTAATCTTCCATTACTAGTAATTAGGAAATGATAATTAACCTAAAAAGTAATTAAGTTTGAATTTTTATCAAACGATACGACGCCCAAAGATAATCATTCGAGGTTGGCGCTTGGTTTTTCAAGAGAGGCATGCTGACAGAGGGCAGTTTAGGTTAATAAGAATTGCATTCTCAAATGACTCGTTCAGTCCCGCATAAATAATCCTGAAATTTTCAATAGGCGGGACTACATGGGACCTACAGTGGCATTCTTGATGTTCATCCGAAATTTCCATGCCTTGATCTTATTCTGATGATATTTGATGTTGCCATGATGTTTTATGTAGGAATTGTGATTAGTAAAGCTTGAGAAGATTAATCAAGGTAAGGGTTAGTTTTGCATGTTTTTGGTGGTTTTAGTATCTGGATGATTTAGGCTGTTAACATGCAATTTGTTGATCTGGAACTTTTTATTAGGTTGATTATATGCTAGAGGAATGATCAATTTGATTTGATGTTGGAAGATTATGGAGAATTAGAGTAATTATGGAGATTAGGTAATTTTATCCCTTTTGATGAAATCATGATAATTTTTATGAATTTATTTGGCATAAAACAAGGTAATCCAAGCCCAATACCCTAATTAAAAATAAAATTTCTAAGAAGAAATTCAAACAAGGCATGGCATCACTCAATTAGATCCTATTGATCAAGAAAATAATGAAATAAAACATGTCAAGCAAAAAGATTGGATGAAAAAGGGTTTTCTACAAGAAAATCGGCTAAAAACAAGCTTTAAGGGCAAAATTGTCTTTTCTAGCTTGTAAATAATATTTTATTAAAATTATTAGGGCACTGACATGACTAAAAATAGGTAATGACATGAAAGAACTTGAAAAGACAAGAATAAGGATATTTTTATCATAATTTTTGGATATATAGAACTATTTCTCAGTATTTTACAATATTTACTAATAATAAAATTATTAAATTCGAATTTAACAATATATAAAATTACTAATCATAATTATTAAGAAAAATTAAGATTAGCAAAAATATTTAAAGGGTTGGGTGTTACATCCTCCCCCCTTAAAAACAATTCCGTTCTCGAAATTGGTAGGGCAAAATCATAGAAATAGTATTTAGAAAATACGAGATATATTAAAAATAAGTATCTGTCAAAACATGCAAGGAATTTAAACAGTCTTGGCCTTATCTCTTGTCCGAGTCCAATCCCTCTTCAGGATCGGTTTCCTCTTCTATGCACGTCACGGGTCCTTATCCAAATGAACCCTTGGCCTTATTCCTGAAAGGCAACTCTAGAAATGTTCCGGCACTTCGGCTCCGATCACTTCCTCTTCCTGGTGTCGAGTTCTTGGAATTCATCTGGCCGGATCATAAAACAAGGTTAGAAAACTAACGAAAAGGGGTTGGGGAAACCTTAAGCACTAAATAAATGTGGGTAAAATGCTTGAATTTCTGATCCAACTCCCAAGATGCCTCTTCCATGTCGTGGTTTCGCCAAAGAACTTTTACTATTGGCATCCTCTCATTCCTTAACACTTGTTCTTTGCTATCCAATATCTGGACTGGCTCCTCCACATAGGAAAGGGTGCTATCCAATTGCAACAGAGCATAGTCCATGACATGTGATGGGTTGTAAATATACCGCCTCAATAAGGAGATGTGAAACACATAATGCATTCCTTCCCATTCCGAAGGCAAGGCTAGCTGATAAGCCACTGGTCCTACTTTGCTTAAAATCTCAAAAGGTCCAACATATCTTGGGCTCAATTTTCCCTTCTGACCAAATCTCTTAACTCCTTTTATGGGGATGACTTTGAGAAATACCTTATCGCCCACTTGGAATTCCAAATCTCTACGCTTCCTATCAGCGTCGCTCTTTTGCCTGCTCTGAGTTGCCAATAGCTTTTCTCAAATAATCCTGATCTTATCACAAGTTCTTTGAATAATTTCAGGACCAAGCATTCGCCTCTCGCCTACTTCATCCCAATATAATGGCGATCTACACTTTTGTCTGTAGAGGGCTTCATATGGCGCCATGTTAATGCTTGAATGATAAGAGTTATTGTAGGCAAACTCCACCAAAGGTAAATATTGTATCCAATGCCCTTTAAAATCCAATATGCAGGCTCTTAACATATCCTCCAATAATTGAATGGTCCTCTTTGATTGACCATCTGTCTGAGGGTGGAAAGCGGTACTAAATTTCAGTTGCGTACCCAACGCCTTTCTGAAATCCTTCCCAAACTCGAGAGGTAAATTGAGTGTCCGATCCGACACTATAGAACTAGGAATCCCGTGCAGTCGTACAATCTCCTGCATGTATACCTCAGCTAACTTCTCAGCTGAATAATTGAGCCTGATCAGAATGAAGTGTGCCATTTTTGTAAATCGATCCACGATTACCAAAATTGCGTCTTGACCAGTAGGTGCCTTAGGTAATCCAGATACCATATCCATTGCTACCTTATCCCATTTCCACATGGGTATCTCTAGAGGTTGTAGCAATCCTGCTGGTCTCTAGTGCTCTGCTTTGGTTTGTTGACAAACCAAGCATCGACTGACATATTCAACAATTTCCTTCTTCATTCTATTCCACCAAAATTTTCGTTTAATATCTCGGTACATCTTGGTGCTTCCAGGATGTATAGAAAATGGCAACCGATGAGCTTCTTTCAAAATTGCTTCCCTAATTTCCTTACTATTAGGGACCACTAATCGATCTTGAAAGTATAATACCTTATTATAAGAGATAGCAAAATCCTTCTTGGGGTCCTTTTCTAATTCCTCAACCAAGACTATTAATTCTGGATCTTGCTTCTGACTTTCCTTGATCTGATTGAGTAGGGTGAGTTGCAGTAACAATGCTGCCAACCGAGCTGCTTCTCCAGACGCTAAGAACTCTATATCATTTCTTTCCATGTCCTTTATAAGTTTCTGGCATCTAGCACTCATTCCTAGGATGATGTCAAAATCGACCATATCCATAAGAACGAGGTTAGCTGGCAGGACTATACCCTCGATCTGAAACGAGAATCCTTTCACTATCTGATCACAAAACTTGCTCAACCCAACTGGGGTGGCTACTATTAAGGCTGATTCCAATGGATCTATTGACGCTCCATCCAATAATTTGCAATGGCTAGAAATAAAGGAGTGGGTGGCTCCTGAATCAAATAATACAGTTACTAACCCGAGAGGCAATATGAAAGTACCTGACACTACGTCCTCCGATGCTTCTTCTTCCTTGGTCGTTAGGGCGAATACTTGAGCTGGTGTAGTCTTTTGCTGTGGCCTTCCTTGATTTGCCACTCCAGCATTGGTCCCTGAGGGTACTGGAGGCCCACCTTTTCTAGGGTAATCTTTGGCAAAATGACCAAACTGCCCGCAATGGAAACATGCACCCGACATTGCTCGACATTCATCCCCTAGATGATTCCTTTGACAATGAGGGCACATCCTCACTTGTCCCACCGGTGCTCTTCCTGGGGCAATAGGTTTCTTCATCGGGGTTGTCCTCGAGAAGTGCTTCCTTGTGGTGAAGAGCGTTTCTTCAAGCGATCGTAAAAAGCTGCATTCCTATGAATACTGTGTTCTACGATGGCGGTCCGTTCCACCAGTTTAGCCAGATTAGCAATATTATGACTGCAGATACGATTGAAAATGAGGGGGTGCAGACCTTCCTTGAATTTTCTCTCCTTTTCTCCTCGTCTGGTATCAGGTAGGGTGCAAAGTGCAACAGCTCTATATACCTTGCCGCGTACTGCTCGACTGTCAAGGATCCTTGCACCAAGTTGGCGAATTCTCTTGCCTTGGAATCTCGAGTAGAACGTGGAAAATAATGATTCAAGAATTCTGTCTTGAATCGAGCCTGAGTAATTGGCTCTCCCATCAATTCTTGTTCTAGTAGTGCACTTCGGGAGATCCACCATCTTTTAGCTTCACCAGACAGCTTGTAGGCAGCATAGAGCACCTTTTGCTCGTCCGTACAACCTAACACCCTAAACAATTCTTCTACATCCAGAGGCCAATTCTCAACCAATATAGCATCAGGTCCACAATGGAAACTTACTAGATACTGGCGATTAAACTAATCGAAGGTACATTCTTTGACTCTACCATCACCACGGTTCATTTGCTGGGTCAAGAACTTAGCCAGGTTTCGAAACATCCCTTCTGCATTGATCCCCTGGTTCCTTTGTTCTCTGTCTCTTGGTGGACTATCTTCTCTACCCAAGTCTGCCATATCTCCTGAATATCAAAAGAGCATGGACTATTATATCAAGCAATAAAGATTAAAGCCTAAACTTGGCTCTAATACCATTTTGTCACATCCCGTGCGCATAATAGCCTCTAAGCTCTCTTTGTAGTAACAGAGGTGCATATATGGCGTGGTTATGACATGATAATTATCCTATGGGTCTCAAGACCGAGGTTAAGTCCTTGGGATGTTTATAGACAACTATAAACAATAGAGCAAATGAGCGGAAGACTTAGTAAATTTACTAATAATAAAATTATTAAATCCGAATTTAACAATATATAAAATTACTAATCATAATTATTAAGAAAAATTAAGATTATCAAGAATATTTAGAGGGTCGGGGTGTTACATCCTCCTCTAAATATTCATCTACAGATTTGTTCTTCTTTTTCTCTTCAACATATCTCTGTTTACATAGTAGAAGAACAGGATATAATTTTTTCTTGTGATTGTTTATGGAAGATGGTTCCGTCTGGGAACAAAGGCTATGCTACAGTTTAGAAGCAGTTCAGTTGGTTGACCCCGAGGAAGGAGAGTGACGTAAGTGTGTATGACAATCAAGTAAACGTAAATCAACCAATATTGAACAGGAACGTTAGAGTAAAGGCAAATCCTCGACGTCCTTCTGAGTCCAATGGAAATTCTTCTCGTATGGAAACAAATCTTCCTCAATGTCCTTTCAAGTCCAATGAAATAATTCTGCTTGTAAGGAAGAAATCCTCGACGTCCTTTTGAGTCCAATGGAAATTATGCTTGTAAGGAGGCAAAATCCTCAACGTCCATCTGAGTCCAATGGAAATTCTACAAATCCTTAACTTCTTTCTGCGTACAATGGAAATTCTGCTCATAAGGGGAAGGGAAATGATGTTGGCCAATCAATACCTCACTTCAGATTGCTGGATTTAATAATTGAATTTTGATTGTGTTGTTGATACTTCGGCTCTAGACACCGACGACTATGAAATAGCTGGACTAAAAGTAGATCTGCAGTGAATAAACGGTATTATCATATATATATTTAAAGGGAGAATTTGTAAAATGAACATTTTTGGTTTTGAATGGTTTGTCTTTCTGAACAAAGTATACAAGTGTGATAGACTCTGAACTATTTTTTGGATGAAGTCTGAATGAACAATACGGGTAAATTTTTCTCCTTATTTAGTTTTAATTGTTGTGTGTATAACGGTATGTGTTTGTTTTAATTTGTACTAGAACAACCTTCAGAACAGCCTAAGAGAAAAGGTCATGGTCCGGCAAAGGGCACAAAATTTGACAAACTGAGAAAACTTGCAAAGATTCCACTTAGGTTTAAGGAAAGTGCAAGAGGAGATTCAAGTGAGTACACAACGATATTTTACTGAGAGATGCACCTATATAATAAAACATTTTGCAGATGTGGGATGCAGGAGTTCGATGCATATGTCTTAGAAGACAAAGATGAATTATAGACTCGTGTGCTAGTAATTTATAATTACTTATTTTATTTCTGGTTTCATTGTATGGTTTTTTTTTCTAAGCAGTTTCATTGTATGGTTAGTATAATGTACATAAAGGATAATACAGAACTAACATTAATGAAATTGAAATTGCTACAGGATGATTTTGTTCTTGATTGGGATCGCTTTGAGGATCAAGAATGTGTGAATACTCAAATGCAAGTCTCATTTAGACAATACAAATATAAGTTGCATAGAATTTATAAGAAGTTCAACAATGCTGAAATAGCTCGAGCAAATTCACTTGATGATGTTTCAACCGGGGTGTGGGACTAACTATGTGACATATGGCAAAGTGAAGAATATCAGGTATATGAGTGCAGGAACTGAAATTTTTTCCATTAACAACTCAATATTTCTTTGGTTAAATGTTATATTAACCAAAATTTTTTATCATGTGCAGAAGCTGTGTAAGAAAAATGCTGGAAATAGAAATAAACTGAAAATAAATCACACATCTAGCTCCAAATCACTTCATCATTTGCACTTGGAAAAGGCATTATCTCTTCATAGAATTTAAATTTAGCAATTGCCATATATATATGAAAAAAAATGGAAGTACTTAAAATTTTGGGTACTGAAAGAAGAGGATGGAACGACAATAGAGTTCTACAAAAGAAGTCGCATACACAAGGATGGTACATGGGTTTGTCAAGAAGCTTTAAAGATTTATGTAAGTTTTTTAAAATTATTTTGGAAGACATTTTTTTTTTTTGGATTGTAATGTTAGATTTAATATGATTTAAAAATTGGATTTTAAGATATATATTGAATGTGTTTAATTATATAATTTTCAGCAAAAAATGATTGAACTTCAGAAGGAAAGGGACCCAGATCAAAAAGATGAAGCAATTGCTGAGGAGATATTTACCGAAGTGCTTGGATGCAAATCTGGATATGTTAGAGGAATGGGTAAGTCAATGATCCCACCTCTTGTAAGTGAGTCCCGTTCAGAAAAAGTTGCACAAATGTCAAATTAGGTTGACAAATACAAGTATGAATTGAAGTATTACAAGAACGCATATGAAGGTTTAACAAATGAAGTTAAAATATTGAATGAACATTGCAACAACTATGCAGGAATGTATGCTAGTTATGATGAGAAGCTTCAATACATGTACAAATAACTTCCAAGTGATAACCAGAATGAGGCAGATGGGGATGAGACAACATTATGTTTTCTAAATTTCCAGTTTTTATTTTAATTATATGGTGGAACTCCTATTTTAATTTTCTGTAGTAATGTTTTGGGATTTAGATAATCCTTTTCGAATGGTGCATGACTAGCTGAAAGTTCATTTATGGATTACTAGCTAAAAAAAATGTTTGTAGGAATTTTCAATAAAATGACGATATCCATTTTGTCAAGAGCACACAATATTTACATTCAGAATTTTCGTAAACAGTAAATATTTGCTATGAAGCTAATAGTTGGTGACAAGAATTATATGACAACCGAATATGCCTTTGTGGTGAAAACTATCTATTGATGACAGTTTGCGGGTGACAAAAACCATTTTTGTTTTGTTGGCCATTACAAAACACCACTTAAATAATTGGTGGAAAATACGATTTAGTGATGAAGGCCATTTTTTTGTATGTTTAAAACTACAACTACCAATTTCAAAGCGAGGCTATAAGTATGATTTTGTGGTCAAGGATAAAAAAGTACTAACTAACAGCACAAGGTGTTACTAGAAGTCAATTTTTAACCAAGGCAAATCATCAAAATAAAACTTAAAACAACAACCAACATTACGTCAAAGCCAAAAATGCCCAACAAATGGTACTTCATCATGGCTTCTAAAATTTTGACCACTAGTTCTAGAGTTCAGGTTGTGCATCCCTCTCCCCTTTGTTCAAGACTGTTCCTTGATTTTCGTCCTCCCTAGAACAAAATAAGGTTGAGATTGTACTCCATGTCTCTCGGAGGCCACCCCTTGACCCATTCAAGACAACGGTTGCACATCCTCCAACGTTCGATACCATCACACATCACCACTTGTCCTCTAGACATTTATTCTCATACATGGGCTTTCAATAATTACTGCTGAAATAAGAGAAAAAGACAGAGAGAATGAAGAATACTTTGTATATTCTGAGATGTTATTAAAGTGTACAATTACCCATCCTTTTATAGGAGGAGAGGGTAACCTATACAGGATAATATACTAACAATTACTATGTCTATGGAAACATCGTTTTCCAAATCATTCAATTTACATCATTGTGTTCATTGATTCATCCATCGAATCCTTAACATGCTAATGATGTATGACATATTCAAAGGCAAATACAGTTGCTCAAGTAAGACCACAGAGTTATTGCTAATTTAATAGAAATAATTGTGTTATAATCCAACACGTTACTTGTTACTTTGTCTCACTTTAATGCTTATTATTTAATTCCAACTTAAATGATTAATCCATTAGCTACATTTTTCCTTAGGATTTTAGCTTGACTATTTTATTAGAGGTTTATCCTTCTTGGCTTGACTATTTTAGCTTATCTCACTTATTTACATTTTATTAGGATTTTAGCTTAAATATTTTAGCTTGTCCCACTTATTTATTTATTTCCTTTCTTTGGGGTTGGCCTTGTGGTCCAATCTTTTCTTTCCTTTGGATTAGGTGTCTCGGTCCACTTTGTCTTCCCTTTAGTTGGGCCTCACGGACCAACTCTTTCCCTTTTAGTGTTGGGCCTAATGGTCCAACCCTTGTCCCTTTTGCTCACGGCCCAAAGTCATCTCCTTTATTATGTTTAGTCCCCTTTTAAGTATCCATTTGGTTTATAATTTTTAAGGATAGAGTCCAAATTTTCTAAAGATCACATTAGGCCCTTTTGGAGTCTTCATTTGGGATCGGCCCAAAAGAGCAATTGGGCCCTCAATACCAACCAAATTCCCCCTGAAGCTTTTTTAAAAAAAAAAAAAAAAAAAAAAAAAATTATTTTGTTTTAATTTTATTTATTTATTATTGATACCATTTTATTCATTGTGTATTCATTAACTCTAGTTAACCAAATATAGTGCTCCAATTAATTTCTATAGCTCAGTTTAAGCCATTTTTTGTCCAAATTTTATAACTAAGCATATTTCTAGGTTTTCCATTTAGCGGTTCTTGTATTTCATTAAGTAAACCTTAAATTCATATACATTACTAATTGGGTTAAAAACACTTTGTACCCCTCCAACTATGAGGGTCTTAATACTTTGCATGACAATCTATTATATTTGTCAGATTGTACCTACCAATTATTGATTTCATATATTTTGCACATTTCGTTAAAATTATCTGTTTGTTTGGACAGAAAATATTTTTTTGACATGTGAAATGATAACTTTATTCTGATAATTTTTTTTCAAGTGACCATTTTTTGAGGCTAAAATCATAATTTTAGAGATCAAAAATAAATTTTCGTCCAAACTGACAAATTTTTTTAACGAAGAGTGCAAAGTGTCTGAAATCAATACTTGGTGGATGTAATATGAAAAAATAATAGATAGGAGTGTAAAGTGTCAATACCCTTAAAGCAAGAGGGTGCAAAGTGTATCCCTTACTAATTTTTCCTTATTTGTACATAAGTAATAGTTCACTAAATGCACCAAATTCAAGCCATCATATACATAAAATTGCAAAGAAAGTAAAAATGGACATTTATGCATATTTTGCCTTGGACCGTGGACTCCTCAGCATTTTTTTCCATTCAAGCTCATTAAATATCACATGCAACATGTTATTCTATATCACCATCCTCTAGCTCTACCATCAAATAAAATTGACATTAGACTTCATCTAAAAAAGCATTTACTCAAAGAATGCATTTGAAAGGGGGCAAAATCCTAAGGGAAAATAATAAAAAAAATTTTTTTACTACGTAATGTAAAAAAATATCTTAGAGTTAAAATATCAAAAATTAAGGACTAAAAACTCTAAAAATATTTATTTTAGAAGTAGCAGACACGTTAGGAGTACTAGACAACTCTAAGTTGACTGACTTCTTTATCAACAACTTATCCATTATTTAAACAAAATATCACGAAACAAAATTCATCAATATAATTTCATAACTTAATCACAGTTTCACAACTTAGTCCTAATCACAATTTCAATATAATGCACATTCACAAATTCACAATTTCAACCTAATCACATTCACAACTTCACAATATCAACCTAATTAAAATTTACAATTTCACAAATTATTTCATGACATAATCACAATATTATAATTTTACAAATTATGATTCCTAACATAATCACTATTCCTACAAACAGCTCACTTTCTAGAAGAAATAAGTTCCTATAACTACTAGAAAAAATAAAAAGAACAAAATTTCAAGTATTACCAATTAAACTTTCTCTTTTAAATGAAAACAATTAGCTGAAAGAAATACATAGCTACACCCACTAATGGGTAGTGGGTATCTCATAGGACTAACAATTTTACAACAAAAGATCGCCTTTACTAAATCCATAATTTTTAATAAATTTAAACCTTGGGCGTAGAGTAAGGTGACCAACCACAATCATAAGAGCAACAATAATTTAAAAGGGGGGCAGGCCTGGCTTAACCCATATTAAAAAAAAAAATAGAAAGCAACAAACTTTAGGTCACTAAAATACTCATGCATGCACTAGTCTTTATATATTCATCACAAAAACACTAAAACATGCAAGGTTGGCATTAAATACTTACTATCTAAGTATAAGAGTTCAATATAATTGAAGAAAAGTAAGCATAGAGCAAATCAACACCTACCTGTGGGCTTCAAGCATCCAAAGGCAAAGTATATTTGATGCAGACTGGGATCCACAAGGTTTGACAAAGTTTGAAAACAATTTAGCCAAGGAAAGAGGATAGTCTTGGGATTCCACTAAACTAGGGGTAGTTGAAGCCACTCAACGCGACCAAGCTACTTGCTTGATTGGTAGGAGGATGTTACTCAAGTCCAAAGCAAGAGTGTCATGCCCCGTGCCAGTACGTACCCCCTAGGCTCACCTATAGAGATAATATGCACATAAGCGAGGATTTCAACAAGAATCGATCCTACGAAGTACTGTTGTTTGGCTTTGAAAAAGCTTAGCGTAAACGTTTAATATAAAATAGTATTGTAATTCAAATTTATAAAGGAAAGAAAAATAGATTTTTCAATAATTTAAGAAAAGCGATATATAGAGATAATCTTTAAAGTTTGAAATTTTTTGGAAGTTAAAGGAAAGGAAGTTAAAAGAAAAGATAGCATATTGCATAAAGAAAATAAAGAGAAGGGATATAAAAGCGGAAGTTGACTAAAACTTTTCGTACTACTACAACCGTGATACTACATTGCTGGAACACAAGCTAACTAAAACCCAAAACTCTAATCAAAAGAAGATGTCTACTGTTGAAGTCAACTAATCCTCCGACTCAGTGTTAGAGGTAAGATCTATAATCTCGGTCTCTCTAGTACCTCCGCCGGCGGGCCCGGAGGAGGAGGAACTATGTGCAAGAGGGCTGGGTCGATGTCGACTAGCCCAAAGTCCTCTAGGGGGGGGGAGTGGGGGTGGGGGTGGTCCCTTAAGGTACCAGTGGGGCTCATACCCCACATATTCCTCTAGCGTGTCTGTTACATAAGTTCGTATCTTAATATCTAGGATGTAGGGGTCGATATCCAAGATCTGCTCGCTCTGAAAAGTCTTCATCTGTCGGGTCCGATATCTACGGTGACATATACAAAATATAAGACAGAGAATTGGGGTGAGTCCTACTGACTCCGTGAGGGGGGGACAAGGGGACATGCCATACAAGAAAATTAAATAGGAACAACTATAGTAGTGAGTAATCAATAATTTAGCAGTACTCACAATAAACAGAATGATGATGTATGAGCAATGCAATGCAAAAATGATGCATCTATTTCCCGGTCATTTTACTTTCATTCTTTTTCTAGTCCAGTAGAGGTGTCCCTACTGCACTATGTTTAACCCCTAGAGTCAGGATTGTGCATCCTTCCTCTCCTCTGGGACTATTCCATGCCATCTGCACCAGGACCTGGTTAGGCAAGCCTTGTACCATTGCCTAAGGAACCCAACCACTTTGCTCTCAGTGGTGGCTTGCACTATCCTAATGTGAACGGTATCGTCACTCGATCTCAGGATCACCTTTGAGTATAGGTTTTATTCCGGTCAAAATAATGTTCCCATACCCATGAGATGGTGATGCAGAATGACATATCATACGCATTATAGATAAATAATTCACCAAAGAAGATTAATGAAAATGCATATATGCACTTTCACATTTTAAATGCAGAGATATAGCATATAAAAAAAATGAATTTGACATTAGAACATTAAAAGAAGAGAAGCATTAGTACGTACTAATTCTAATTTATTGGACTAAAATCTTATGCTTACATTTTATTATTTATCTTATTGACTATTTCTTAAAAATTAACACTTCTAAATTACTATCTTTACCTCATTAGGTTTTATTCTTCATTTAGTCACTTAATGGTCCCAATGATAATGACATTATACAGTTTTTATTTATTAAGTACTAAACTACTTTTTAATTAATTATTATTATTTCATTAAATCTATTGTGTCGTCTTTCTTCTCACATTAGGCCTTGTGTTTTGGGCCTCATGTGAATTAGTTATGGGCTCCAATTTTTACCCTAATATCCTTGAATTAAGTCCATAATAGTTGTAAGTCCAAATTTTGACTTGGATGTTTTTACCCTCAATTTTCTCTAAAATGCGAAATTGCCCCCAGGTGCTTCCAAGGGCATTTCGGTCTTTTCGACTTATACAATTTAGTTGAAATTTTTATGGCAGGTCTTGAGACTCTGCAACTCATTTTTGGAAAGTTTTGTAAGAAGCTATTACATAGATTGCTTGAACTAGGCAACAATACATTCGGGTGTCTTGTATTGTACATGCACTTGAGTTATTATTATTATTATTATTATTATCGTTTGATTCTTATGATTCTCTGTAATACACGGTTTATTAATATGCCCAGAAAACCATCATTGAACACCACATATATTCGGTCTGAGAATCAACACCCCATTTTTCCTTGTTCCAAAATCACACACAAAATCATATGCAATATGGCCTCATGCCTTTCCTTTGCCTCTCAAAGCCATTCGGACTCCAAAGGAGCCTCATATAGGGCATTGCCATGGCCCCTTATGTATTCCCATACTTCACTTGGCAAAGTTCACAACTCAAATACATGAAAAGCTAAAATAAAAAGAAATCCATACAAGCTTCTACACGAAGACAACATGCAAGAAGACAGAAAAATCTTCCAAGCTCACATATGCATTTTGCTTTTCCCTCTTGGTCCAACCCGTGACCTATCAAAGTGTCTATAACCCATCTATGCCCACATCACCTACATGCAAGTATTCAATCATTATTCAAACATCAAGGCAAGCAAGATTTCCTTCGCAAAAATGCAAGGATCAATCTTTCGGCCACATGCACCTCTTCTTCCACATTTCCTCATTATCCACCTACATGCATGTGACTATTCCAAAAGAAAACTCCCAAAATCATCCTCTAATCTCAGCCGTGACCCCCAAAATTATATTCCCATCACTACTCACAACTAAGCATCACAAACCCCATGTAAAATGAACCTATCTCACCTTTACCTACTAGCTTCGGTGGTGCTGATTTTCCCTTGGAAAAAACACCTAAAAGCATGAGACAAGTTAGAAAAAGTGAAGACAAAAGCTGAAGGGGACAAAAAAGTGCAGGCCGACTACCTCTCTCTCCCCCTTTTCTCTTCTTTTTCTCCTCCTCTTTCCTTTGGCTGGTTCCTCTTTCTCTCCTTTGGTCTCTCTCTTTATCTCTTGGTTTGTTCTCTTCTCTCCTTTGTCTCTCTCTTCCTTTCTCCTTCGGTTAGATGAGGTTCTCTTTTTATGTCTCTATCTCCCTCACTTTGTAGATGAGACCAAGGAAATAAGCTATAGTCGATCGGTTGAAGTTGAAAAAGCCAAATAACTATGGTTAACTCTCCCCTTTCCTCTAACTTCACACCCTACACTAACTTGGCAATCATGGAGCTATAGTTTACTAAGAGAAGCTAACCGAATGAATGGGCATAAGGGGCGGCAATGAGGGTTGCTTTGACATGTGTTTGCTTAACTCTTACCTAGGCAATCATTTTTATTGCCAAAATCCATTTTGCCCACTTAAAATAAACCACTGAACTGCCGAAGCTTCCAATGTATCAATGCATACACAAAATAAAAAATGAGGGCCAGTAGGAGAGTGTAGAGTAATCGGCTGAAGGGGAAAGAAAGAGAGAGAAAGAACAAAAAGAAAAAGTTGTCATTAAACGCATCATTCGCCAAGACATGGAGTGCTAAAAAAATTTAATGCCAGTTAATGGATAGTAATTAGACTAAGATATGATATAATATAATGATGAAATAAAAAATATTTAAGACCATAATATCAACTTATAGTCAACTATAAGCTGAAAAATATTTAAATGTTAAGCAAGGATCATTAAACATGTTAAATAGTAGGAACATAAAAGCAAGAAGTAAATTAAAGATAAATATCATTTGGAAAGAATTTTTAGTAGAATTACATTCCCTAATGTAAGTAGTAATGAATTAATAGCAATTATTAAGTTCAATAAGAAAGAATATGAATACAAATGCAACCACCTAAGTGAAAATTAAGAGAATTAAAAATATGCAGGCAAGTATATTAAAAATCATGTAAGCTTAATAAAGAAATAGTTTAGACTAAAAAACTCTAATTAGCATATTACACTAAGTTTTATATATGTCAAACAAATGAAAATAGAGAGGGGCGTTACAAAGAGACACTTGCAAGAATTATTATTTTTTAATCAAAAAATTTTCCTCTTTATTTTGGATCTTCATTCATATATAGAGTTCATTACATCATGGTCAAGCTAGAAAAAATGAGATAATAAAGTCTAGAAAATTCCAACACAAAAGAGATTAAATGCACTTTGAAATTCGTCTGTTGCTAGTCCCGACATCTTGAAGTAAAAACGTCATAAATTGATCTAGGAATCCTCAAATGGCACGAAGTCAAGTGCCTTTGAAACTAGAAAAGTAGATCTTTCCAATGATATATTCACGCCTTCTAACTTTTAGTAAATCATTCTAGAATTCAATTTTGCGTCACCCTACGAAATGTAAATTATGCTCCTGCATCAATATTTGCTTCAATCTCAAAGATATTAACTTGCAATCAACCATTATTCAACCTATGCTATTTTTCTACAAGATCTAGCCCCAAATCATCACTAATCATCTGAATAAGCAAATATAAGACAACAACAAAGTTTTCTTCAAATCTTTTGGGTCTTTACAATATGCAAATGAAGATCTTAAAGCAAAAGCTCCTGTAATGAACAACTTCAAGTCTAACCGTGACTTGTAAGTCGATTTCAACCTATATTAACATCCTCCAACACCACTTGCATGTAAATATACATATCCTATCCCCATTCAAGATATAAAACAAGCTATACTACCCTTTGACTCACTGTAAAATGAGCAGCGCAAAGGCTATCCCTAGTATAGGAGCTTTGTCATGTAAAAATTAGCGCAAATGGCCAGATCGTCTCCTCATGTAAAATAGATTATTTTCAAACTCGCGTCAAAAAAATACAAAGAGAATATAAAAAGCGTTTATTGAACACAATACATATACACATTTTTGGATTTTGGAGAGTTCATAACGAAATTAAAACAATACAAAATGTAAACTAAGATTATAACATGCATTAAAGTAAATTATGGAAAGTAAATAATAAAAATTAAATGACAGAAAATAAATAACAATAAGTAAAGGATGAAAATTAAATGACGAAAAGTAAAGGCCAATAAGTAAATGACATAAATTAAATGACAATAAGTAAACGACAATGAATAAAAAAAAAGAGCACAAGATTCTTGGATTAAATACTATCGTCTTATTTCAACCCAAGATTTTAAGTTAAAAGAAAAAAAAATAACAAGAATATAGTCCAAAATTGAAATAGAAATTACAAAAAATTAAAGATCAATAATCTTAAATCTAAATCCTAGGAATTAAAATACAAGACATTGGAATAATAAAGCATTAAAGAAACTAATCTAAAAACAGAAAATAATGTAGAGAGAGAAAGAGATAGGGCCAAAGATAAAACAAAATAGGAGCAGAGCAAGAGGTGAGTGTATAGGCTAAGGGAGAAGAGAGAGAAGGAAAAAGAAAAGGGAAAAGAAAAGATGAGAAGTGGAGAGAGAGAAGAGAGTAATGCATAAAATAAAGAAAAGCTAGAGAGAAAAAGTAGGGTTTTGGACAAGAGAAATAATGAAGGAAAAAGAAAAAGAGAGAGAGAGAGAGATAGAATAGAGAGAGGAGAGGTGCAGCTAAATAAAATAGAGCATCGTAGAAAGTAGGGTTTGTTACTCTAGGGCTGTGCATGGGCGGTGTCCCTAAAACCCCAACTGCCACCGGCAGTTACATCAGTGACCGGTGCCAAACTATGCCGGTTATACCAGTGGCGGGCGGTCAACCGGCCACTGAGAGAGAAAAGAGAGAAAGTGAGTGTGAGAGAGAGATAACTCACAATTGTTTGACGAGAAGAGAGAGGGACGAGGAGAGAGAGACTGAGAGAGGTTCGGGAGTAGAGAGAGGTGAGACCGTGAGAGAAAGAGGTGCTGGAGGGAGAGAAATGTGAGGAGGAGAGAGAGAGGGGAAACAATACCAAATAGAAAACTTTAAAATTACCTTAATGGTTTAAAAATCTTCTACAACACTAATGCCTCATATCTCTCTAAATCAATTACCAAATAAAATCTTTACATTTCCAAATTTATTATGATTCATTACAAAATAAAATGCCTTTAATGAGTTACCAAATATATTATGATCAATTATGAAATTAAAACATTATTAAATTGGCCGAAATAAAATTTTCATTAATTGGTTTTCAAATACATCAATTGCAAATAAAAAGTCCGTTAATAATGTTAGCCCAAGGTTGTTTTGCTAAAACAATCTATTTTTGATTTTGATGATAACAAATTTTTTAAGTTTTTGAAGACTTTTGGTTTTTATAGTGTCAATCCACTTTTCTAAAGGATTTATTTCAAATATTGAGGTTATCTCTCTAAAATATTTCTAAGTGACTTGAACACCATTACACAAGTTGATAGATCAATTTTTCATATTGTAGGTGCTTGAAATTATGTTGAAATGGATTGGACACTGTCAAAGAAGTAATTTTTCTCTTAAGTGTTGATAGTGTCGACACATTCAATCATGGTGTCGATACATTGCACTGGCACCTGAGACAATATTTTCAGACAAAGCTTTATGTTGTCGACACATTGCACGGACACCCAAGATACCTATTCTAGACCAAGTTATGGTGTGACACATTGAAAGCTAGTGTCGACACATTGCACTGTCTCACGAGAGAACACCTCCAGATCAAATTTTTGAAGTGTCAACACATGCTGATCATGTGTCAACACCTACCACGATTTTGCAGAAATCCTGGAACTTCATCAGCTTATTCAAAATGATTCAAAAAGTCTTTTAAACCTTCTAACGGTACAATAAAGCTATTTGAAGACCGTTGAAGTTAAAGAGAGTATATATAGAAAGAGACAAGAGAAAAAAGACAACAATCGTGATATTCACTTTGCAATTACTTTTACCTAACTTCTAGAGAGAGAAAGAGCCTTGAAGAAGAGAGAAGACTTCTCATACCAAGAAAGCTTGTGATTCCCTTGCCAAACTTCAGCTTTCTACATAGAATCCTGTCCTCTTGTGTACCAATATACTTTTCACTTGCTTTATACGGCTTTAAGAGCCAATCGTTGATATCCCTTTTTATTCATCCTTTGTAAACACTTGAGTTTGGGTAAACACTTGTCCTACTCGTTGGGTAGAAGAAATCCCTTAGGTTTTGGGATTTGTGAAGTGAGTTAAAGCGTGAGCTCGAAAAACGCTTTGTAAAGGTTCCTTAGCACCCCGGAAGCTAAGGTGTATTTGCTATTTGAAGAATAGTGAAAGAAGCCCAAGGAAGTAAATAGCCTTTGGGGTGGACGTAGGCAAGTGTTGGCCGAACCACCTAAAATTATGGTGTCATCTCTTTAACTCTATCTCTTCTTTTTACTCGCTCATATCTCTCCTTGTTGTGTTCTATGCTTTACTATTATACTGCTTAAATTATCTTGAAAAATTTTAAAATTTATTAAAACCCAATTCACCCCCCCTCTTGAGTTGTTATTTAGACTTACAAATAAATTTTCAAATACATTATGATCAATTATAAAATAAAATATTTATTAATTAATTAGTTGACTATAAATTTAAAGAGATCATCAATATTAATTAATAGACGTTTTAAAATTATCTTTCAATATGAGAGATAGTAAATTCAAAATTTATTTTGTTTCTATTTTAAATTTTTAAATTCGAATTTTCGTAAATCATAGAAAGGAACATCCCCTAAGAATTGTTGGTGTAGGGAGAGAATTTTTAGGTGAGATTTTGTTTCCATTTGAATTTGAATTTTCTCAATTCTCTCTTTAAAGCAAATTAAGAATTGTTGGGTAATAGAAGAGAATTTTTAGGTGAGATTTTATTTCCCTTGAATTTGAATTTGAATTCCCCAATTCTCTCTTTAAATTTAGAAATTGTTTGTTTCTTAGGGACTTTAGTCTTTGGGTGATAAATGATAAGGAGATAATTTGTTAGAAATTGAATTCCACAAATCTATCTCTCCCTCTCTCTCCCACTACCCCTCTCTCTCACGCTCTCCCTCTCTTTCACCTCTCTTGTTCCCTCTCTTAGAGTTTCACGTTTCACCTCTCTCTCTCCCCCTCTCTGTCTCTCTCTCGCAGCACTCTCTCTCTCTCTCTCTCTCTCTCTCTCTCTCTCTCTTCTCTCTTTCTCCCTCCCTCTCTTTCACGTTTCACCTCTCTCTCTTCATCTCTCTCACCTCTTTGTCTCTCTCCCCAGCACCTCTCTCTCTAGTCCCTCCCTCTCTCTTTTCTTTCTCTCTCCCTAACTCCCTCTCTCTTTTCTCTATCTCTCTCTGACTCCCCCCCTCTCTTTTCTATCTCTCCCCTGCACCTCTCTCTCTACTCCCTCTCTCTCCCTGGCTTTTATTAAAAAATTACGGTGTCAGCGGTGCACTGCCATTTTCACTGCTAATGGGTGAAAATGGCAACCGGTACCGCCTCCACTACTAAGTGGGGAGCGGTTATCGATATCGGTACCAATGGCGGTGCCTGTTAACCGGCCCACCACCCGATACTGGTGAATAGCCCTATGTTACGCTAAGAGGTGAGAGAAGAAAAAAGAGAGAGAAGAGAGAAAAATGAGGTACGACAAGGTTAAAACAAAGGAGAGAAAAGATGGTGAGCGAGTCGGCCATGGAGAGAAGAAAAAGGAGAGAGAGAAAATAGGGAAAAAGAGGCTAGGTTAGAAAAGAGGGAGAGAGAATAAGATGTAGGGTTTGCTAGGTTAAAAAGAAGGGAGAGTGAAAAGAGAGATGAACAACTGAGATTTAAGTATCTCTTCTTTCTTCATTGAATTACAACACTTCCATTAATGAATCCCTCTTGCTCTACTATGTGTCCCTATAGATTGCATGTGCAATAAATTAAATCTAACATCATACAAATTCAACAATTAAATGCACAAATTTATGCCTCTTAACCTATAAATCAAAAAAATATTTTAAATAAATATAATTATAATATATATTAATTTTAGATATACTAAACATGCAATATTCTAGCTCAATCACCCTTACCTTGTTAAAGCTACTCCTTTGGTCTCGGTATACTCGGCTTGGCTCCTAAAGAACAAGAAAATGATGATGAACAAGGATTCAAAGACCAAATGAAAAGAAAGAGGAGATGAACTTAGAGAAACCACTTCTACCCTTAACCTCCTCTCCTTCTTTTCGTGTTATTCTCTTCTTACTCTTCCCCACTTCTTCTTCACGGTAAGCTATCTTCTTTCTCTCTCAACTGTGAACTCTCTCTCTCTCTCTCCGTGACATAGCTTAGACAAGGGCAAAGAGTAAAACCCTTAGCTCCTCTCTGTTAGCTTTTGTTCACAATCGATTTGATGATTTCAATAAATGGATTAAGTTTACAAAATGGACATCTTCAAAGACAAAGACATTTTTATCAAAGAGCCAAAGACAAGAAGATAGAAGATCAAGAAGATGCAAGGAGCTGAAAAGAAGTCCAAGGTTTAGTTTCATTTTTGACAAGGATTTGAAAAAAGCATTTTCAATCAAAACACAACAAAAAAAATGCGCTTTAAATATTTTCAAATCATCCCTATATAAACTCCCAAGCCTTGGTATACTTTTGGGAAGTTGGTTTTTAAAATGGGATTTCAAAAAGGTCAAAAAATGGGCTTTTTAATTGTAGTGGTCTATGAAAATATTTGTAGCGGTCGACTACTACATAAAGCGGATAATGGGACAAAATTTGACAGCATTCAAATTTTGTGATCGTTGAGCAACGACTAGTTGAAATCGGTCGATTGGTACAACGGTAAAATTGTCAGATCGACCCTTAACGGCTAGTTTTCTCATGTGGCTATATAAAGACCTTCCTATTGTCTCTAAATAAGAGAGAACGACCACATATCATTTTACATAGCTTGAGAAATATCTTAAACCTTCTTATTCCATATTTCTCGTATCATTCACATAAATTACAGTTTTTTATCCTAGTCATTGTGTGAATCAAAGAGAATAGAGCTTTCCATTTTTATATCCACTCTTTGAGAGAGTTTATTCTTGTATCTTCCTATCCAAATAGGTGATTCCTTTAGTGAGGTTTTCACTAAAAAAGAAGCTTAGAGAGGGTATATCTCAAGCTTTTGGGGGTTAGTGGTGAGCCCGAAAATCACTTGGGTTGTGAGTTGAGCTCGGAAAAGCACTTGTACGGTTCTCTAGCACATGGAAGCTAGAGTGTACACACTATTTGGAAGATAGTGGGAAAAAGGCTTAAGGATGACGGATTTGTTGCACCTAAAAAATCGTGCATATCTAAACTCTACTCTTTAGATTTAGCACTTATTTACTTATCGCATCTATACTTGTTTAAATACTTATGCTAAACTAGTATTTACTTTGCAAACACGACTTTGGGGTTAAAAGAAAAAGTTTGGAAACCAAATTCACCCCCCCCCTCTTGGGTTGCCTTAATCCCTGGACATACACTCTCTTGTTTAAATAGGACCACTAACTTGAGTTAATTCTAGAGTTAAACCTAAAATGCAAGATCTAATCATTTAATCTTAAGTTAACATTTAGAAACAAACTTGATGAGTAGCTGAATAGAGTGGCATGGACAACTCAAGACAAGTGTCACAATATTCCTTAGCAAAGCCATGATTAAAAGCTTCCAAATCTTTCCAAAATCTCGCTTCAAATCAATTGGAATGGATCTTCCAACATCAATGAAGCCTATTTTTAGTTCACTTCAAAGCCCAAACCGTCCAACATACTAATCAAGCTCCTCCAAGGTTCCTTAAGCCCAAATAATCTAAGATCCAAGTCCTAAATAATTAGTGGTAATTACCTTACTAAAATATTTAATTTATTCAAGCTCTAAACTTATTTTATCCACTAATTAAGGCTAGAAAAGAATCATCTATGTAAAGAAAAGTAAAGGAACTTAATCCTACAAAATGACAAGTCTAAAGGTCTAGGAAAAAGTCTCTTTCAATAGATTAATTTAATCACTATTACTAAGAATCTATAAACACATTTTTCAGACCCATCTAATGTTGTTGACTCAATCAAAGACACATAAAATATACATTGAATTAATTTATAAAGTAAGGTATTAAGAAAATTTATATAATTATATTTGTATTTAATAAAATTAAAATATTTTAATTTAATACAAAATCTTGTAATCATTCTTTGTTAGCCCAAGGTTACTCCTTGAGCAATCTTTTTGATTTTGATGATAACAAACTTTTTTATGCTTTGGAGTATTTTAGAACACGTGATTGTCAATCCACAATCTCTTTAATGCATTTCAAAAGGATTAAGAGTCTCTGGCTTTTGTATAGTCCTAAATATGAATTAAACACCAATGCTTACACTAAAAAGTTCACATTGTCTATTGTAGTAGTTTAAAGAAAAGTGGAATGAAAATTATTCTATCAAAGTACTAAAAAACTTCTCCGACGTAGATGTTGTTGACACATGGCCAATATGGTGTCGACACATTGCATTGACACCCTAGAGCCTATTTTCAGACTTCAAGATGGTGTCAACACATGGGAAGATAGTGTCGACACATGCCACTAACACCCAAGTGCCTATTTCTAGACTTGAAGATGGTGTCGACACGTGGATCAATGTGTCGGCACATGTTGCTGAATTGCAAATTTACTCAAAACGACATCAGATCTCATTTAAAAACATCATTGCACCTAGGGCACCTCTCCAACGGTACAATAAAGCCCTTCGGTCCACTCAAGACAAAAGACTTATAAATATAATAAGATGGAGAGAGAAAAGGTCACTATTTGCATCATCATTCATGACCCAGCCTACAAAGAGAGAGAAAGAGCTTGAATAAGAAAGTTCACACAAATCTCAAGAAAGCTACAGCTGCCACCTACCATTACTCCAACTTTCATTTAACTGATCTTGTCTTCTTGCTCATTATTGTGCCTTATATTTGCACATTAAGCTTTAAGAGTTATTCTTTATTACCTCTTTCATCAATCCTTTGAAAATCATTACACTGTGGGAAACACTTGGGCCTACTTGTGAGAATAGAAGAAATCTCTCCTTGAGTGTGAGATTTGTTGTAAGAAGAAATCATCCTTAGCAAAACACTTGTAACGGTTACTTAGCACTTAGAAGCTAAGGTGTGATTACTATTGGATTATAGTGGAGAAAGCCCAAGAAGGCAATAGCCTTAGGGGTGACATAGGCAAGTCTTGGCCGAAGCACCTAAAAATATCGGTATTATTTCTCCACCCTTACTCTCCATTATTTATTGTATTTCTCTATTGTGTTGTGCTTTATTATATCTGAAACGTTTTTGGATTGAGTCGATTACAAAAAAAGTTTTATTTTTTTATTAAAACCTATTTCACCCCTGGGTTGTCACCTAGACTCATAATTCTTAAAATATTATAACATAATACTTAATTTAGAAAGGGTATTACATTTTAAGCCCTTTTTCTTCCTTTTCTTCACGCATTCTCTCTCTCTCTCTCTCTCCTTCACTCTCTTTCTTTCACTCTCTCTCTAACCAACGGATGACGGGGTTGGAAAAATGAGACCTTGAACTCCTCTCGCCCGTACATACTAACTCAAGAACCCATGGTTAAGGGTAGAGTTAAAGCTTGTTAGTTAGAAGTTAAATGATTACACTCAAGTTTACTAAAAGAAGCAAGTTTAATTGATTTGTCAATAACGGTGGGAAAGTTTCAGATTTTGAATATTCTCCTAATCATTCATTCTCCACATGGCTAGATTCTCTTTGCTATTTGGCTTAATTTTCAACCCCAATCTTAACCCATAAAGCCTAATCCAAACCAAATCTCCAAGAACCGATTAAGACATAATTAATGAGATTCTAAAGCTCACAACCCAAAGGAATAAAGACATAATCTAATGACAAAATTGATTTTTGTGATCAATGAGATTTATTTACAAAAGACATAAATCAGGCAATACTGAAAAAGCATAAAAATATCATAAACCATTCATGCTCATTAACGAGATTGAGCTTTTGATCTATAAGACAATAATAATACGTTATCCATGATGGCTTTTCTTAACCATGAGAATGGAGAGTTCTGGATCACGTGATTGGTATTTTACAATGAGATTGACACACCTAGCATAAACACATGAGATATTTATCCCACAAAATACTGTTAAAAGGAATAAATGAGTCCTCATACATTTTGTGCCGCTTTGACTTCAAATGATAGGCATAGTCCAGTATTGATAATATTGATTTATGTGATCAATGTGATTGATTTACAGACGACATAAATTAGACAATGTTCAAAAAGCTTAAAGACATCATAAACAATTCAAGGTCATTGATGAGATTTAGCTTCTCATAAAATAAGACAATAATAATAAGTCATGCATGATGTGAAGGCCTGTCCCGTGAGGGCCTGTGCCTAAAGTGGAGTGAAGACCCAAGGTGGGCTGACACAATTGGGCCCATACCCAATAAGCCATATTTTAGTCCCCCACTACGAAGAAATATATCTTTACCTAGGAACTCTTATATATAGGGTTGCCCCCTTAAGATTTTTATCATTCAAAAAAAGCAGCGCTTTTTAAGTGTTAGTTTTAAACATTATACTAAGACACTAGAAAAGCAACTACTTTTAGATCAAAAATTTTTGTGAAACCCACACTTCACTCTTATGATCCATCGGGAGATTGTGATGAAGATCTTTAGGTTCCAGAAGTTATATATATATTTCTCAATTAAATTTTTTATTAGAAACATGTTTATGATATTTGTTTATACTCTAATTTGCTAAGCATGCTATAGAAGTAGTGGATCTTTGATTTTTCAATTTGTTGAACTCATTGAAAGTATCAAAAGAACAGAAAGAGAAAAAAAAAAACAACAACAAAATTAAGCTAATATAGACTAGCTGGAAACAACAGGGACAGCTAACTGCTTTCGAGGCTGAATATAACTGAAAGTTAATATGCGGAAATTACTCACCAATTCTCTTGTCAATTTTCAAGAATTCTTCAATCTTTAATATAATCTTCAGGTTCTTGTTGAACTCACTATTTGAGTCTTCTTGATTTCACAACTTAGTAGCCGAATTGTTCTACCTCCTTCCTTTTTATGTCATCACAAGGTTTTCTCAAGGTTCTGATTGCCAACCGTATGACTAACTATCTCATAACTTATCTTTTTAAATAAAACCTTAGTTGTGATATGACATGGAACATTAGTAATCTCAAATCTCGGTCATAGGATCACATGAAAAACTATTTTTCATTATTTCTCTTATATTCTTTTATTTTGAATTTTGGGCTTCTACAAATTACAATTGTCCCCAGAGAAAATGAGATTGATTTGTGAAATCCTTTTTTTTTTTTGCTAACAATTATAAATACATTTTATTTGGAAATTGTTTTGGAAACAATATTCGAGTCCAACGGGTTATAGATCGAGAATTAAGAATTATATGAAGCAGAGATTTAATCAATGATACTATTCTGATCCTTTTTTTTTTTCCTACGCTATTCTGATCCTATTAGTTCATTGTGAAATATAGTATAGTGGAAGGATAAATAAACAAATAGTTATGAAGGAAAGATTTCCTCTGGGCGGAGATTTCCTTTCGAGTTCATCCTCATACAAATTTACTGAATATACTGCCTAACAAAGAGATAAATGGATTCCTTATTGAGCATTTATACAAACTCATTTATATGCACAAGACTCGCAATTCTCTAATATTTGACCTAAACAGATCTTCACTGTTTGACTTGGTCATAGCACAAGTACACAACAAACATACCTGCATAAACCTCTCAAGTCTAAGATACATAAACTAATTGTGCTAAATACTTTCTCAACATCAGTGACCACTTCCAGAAGTATTCATATTTAATCCCGTTCAGTGCATGTACTTTTATAGTGCACCTAGTCGTTCTGCCTAAGGTCACCACCTCAATGACTGAGTCCATCATTCTATTTAATAGAGGCACAATGAGTGTAGACCTATTTATACATAAATATGTAACTTCGTCTAGAACAACATAAAGTGAACAGGAATCAAAAAGCCGCCTTTGATTTATTAACCATTTATCTAAATTTTCTACAATGTCACTCAATAATATTCGTATAACATCTTATGTCACAACATAATATCTAATAAATAAATAAATAATTTAGACAATTGATTTTGAAGGCATATTTCTACTGCTCATGACTAATTATTTTTACCAAAAAAAAAAAAGTAAGTCATGATGAATGGGGAAAAAAAATCGACAAATGTAAGAGTGAGGAGAAGGTAAGCTAGTGGGTTATTGACAGATTTGACCATATGGTGCAAATTGCAGACTGTCTTATATCAGAGAAAAAAAAATAGAAAAATAAACTATCAGTAAATTAACCTCTACAGTGTATTTAGAACCGATTGATACGTAGAAAAAAACATAGTAGAGATTAATTAACCACATTTGGCCGAGAAAAACAAAGGTTAGAATATGTACATTACGTTTAAAAAGATCTACCAGTTAATATTGTAATGGTTAATACTCTATTTAGTCTTTGAGTTCTGTCACGATTTCAAATTGACTCCTTGAGTTTTTGCCTTAATGAAAAATCATTCTGAGTTTTACTCGAACGTCAACAATTTACAAACATAAAATTAATTTAAAAATAGAAAAATAATAATTTAAATATTTTAAAAATAAAACAAAAGACAAAAGTAGCACATTAAAACAATCTAAAAAGAAATCAAATTCACCCTGGTGCAACCACCCCGATGATGGTGGTGGCCGGTCTAGGGACTGCCCCTTTCATGGTAACCCCACTCCATTCACTAAAACTTTTTTGCTTTTTAATGGTGAAAATATTCGTCGCTAAAAAGGGAATTTTCGTCGCAAAAGAGATCTAGCGATGACAATTTTACCGTTGTAACTTGCAAATGCTCATCAGCAACAAAAACCAGAAGTCAACCCTAAAAAGATTTTCAATAATCCAAATTTTCTTTCATTGCTGAAAATATTCAAACTTTCAGCAACAAATAATTTCGTTGCAAGATAATACAATTTTTGTCACTAAAACCAAATTTTCGATGCTAACGTCGCGGAATAGCAAAACTTGCTGGTATTTACATGTAGTAACCCTTTAGGATTATATATCAGTTAATATTATTTTATGGATAATTTTAGAATTTCATATTAAATTATAATTTCAAATTAACTAAATGCAAAAATAATCATATAATTTTCTGTTAATAACTTAGCTTCTTAATCAAATCAAGGTATATTTTATGACTCTTTGATTGAGTATATAAGATTGGGTGGGTATTAAATATGTGTTTACAAGTAGTACTTAGTGGTAGTGATTAACTTAAATTTTTAAAAGACACTTTTTCCTTTATTTTATTTACCTAGATGTTTTTTTTATAGCCTTAATTTAGTGGATAAAATAGGTTCAAGTCCTCAATGAATTATGGGTTTTAGGAAGGGTAATTGCCACTAATTATTTAGGGCTTGGATCATGGATTATTTGGGTTTAATGGACCTTTGAAGAGCTTGACTAGTAGGCTAGACGGTTTGGGCTTGGAAATAGGTTAGAAGTGGGCTTAATTGAGCTTGGAAATCCGGCCCGATAGTAAAGAAATAACCGATTGATTTGGAAGAATTTTTTTAAATTTTTTGCAAGATTTTAATCATGGTTTTGGAAGGAATAATTTGACACATGGCATGAGCTGCCCTTTCCAATATGACCGGCCATTCAAATGTGTTCCTTCTGAGTTAACTTGTACAAAACTGATTAGTTCTACCAATTTATTTTTAACCCTAATGCCTAACTCAAGTTAAAAGAGCTATTTAAGGGAGAGAAAGGAACCAAGAGTTAATTTTGTTTGTTAACCGGGCAAGTAGAAAGAGAAAGAGAGCCACAAGTGAGAGAGAGAAAGAGGCTAACCATAAAGAAGAAGAACATGACAAAGAAGAAGAAAATGAGGAGAAAAAGAGAATAAAAAGAAGAGAAGAATAATTAGAAGAAAATGAAGAGAGAAAGAGAAGAAAAAAAGAGAAGAAAGGAAAGGAAAGGGAAAAGTGTGAATGTGTCTCCATATCTTCTTTCTCTCTCTCTCTTTCTTTTTTTTTAGAACTTATGTTAGCCCAAGGTTGCACTTGAACAATACCTTTAGATTTTGATGATAATAAACTTTATACGTTTTGAAGGATTTTAGAACTCATATTGTCAATCCACATTTACTAAAATTGTTTTTCTAAAAAGACTGAATCTCTTGTTGGCTTTTAGTCACAATCAATGTTTTGATGATATCAATAGAAGTAATTGAAATGAAAAGTAAAGAAGATATAAAATGAGCACAAAGCGATTAAGCAACATCCCTTTCAATGGAAGTGACTCTTAAAGTGAAGACTCAAGTTACTAGGTAATTTTTGTAACTCTAGACTTCATCTTTAACAAGGATTTGAACCACACACTTGCATAGTTCTTCAAAACTTGCATAAACCGTTTTACCACTTGTTTGGAAGATTAAAAATATTTTAATGGCTTCAAATTATCCACAATCAAACTCCAAACCTTTTGTATACTTATGGAAGTTAGTCTTTAAAATTGGGTGAATCAAAATGGTCAAAATCGTGGGTTTTAAAGAATCGGATGATGTGCTTAAATTGTGGTGGTCGACCAGCTCGTGTAGCGATTGACCGAAGGACATCTCCGGCTTGATGTAGCGGTCGACTAGACTGTATTTTAAAATAGATCTATTCTGACATTTTGACCGTTGGGATAACGGTAACCTACAACGGTCGATTGGTACGTGATTTTTGACAGATTGACCCCTAATGGCTATAAATGGCTAGTTTTCTTATAATATCTATTTAAAGCTATTCCTAAGCCTCATAAATGTTGCTAAATGACCAAAACCATTTTACCAAGGCTAAATGATAAAAAAAAAAAAACCTTTGAATCCTACTTCTAACATCATTCACACATAATCATCACTTTAATATCCTTAGTATTATGTAAAGCTAAGAGATAAAATCTTTCATTGTAACATCTACTCCATCAAGGGAGTTTAGTGGGTATTTTCATTCATCCTTCTACATTTCTAAGAGAGTGATTCTCTTGTTTCCTTTCGATGAAGGTTGTTCATCGAAAAGAAGGAGTTTGGAGAGGTTTGTTCTCAAACTCGTTCTTGAGGCTTGAAGAGGTGTTTCTCAAGCTCAAGTGTAAGGAAACCTTTCCCTTGGATGAAGGAAGCTTAGTGGAGAAACCTCAAGATTCGGTAAAGGAGCTTGAGGGTGGATGTAGGCGGGTTTGCCGAACCACCTAAAAATCTTGTATTTGCTTCTTTTCCATTATCTCTTTACTTTGTACTATTAGTTTATTGTTCAAAGTTTATATTACATGTTTGAATTGTGATATACATTCTTGTGTTTAATCTTTTAGTGCAATCGATTATCTTTGTGGGACTTATAGCTAGCAAACACATTTTTAAGAGTGAGTTTCAAAAAAATTTTGAAACTCAATTCACTCCCTCCTGGGTTGCCTTAATCCTTGGATTACATTCTATCTCTCTAATAGGTCATAAATATTCTATAACACTGTTGTGTAAGCTAAAGTATTCGTATTATTCCTTGCAGGTGTTAAAATATTTGTAATGGAAAGGACACGTTTAAGTTGCTGAAAAATCTTGATGGTGCTGTGACATGTGAAAAAAGTGTCGACACATGCCACAAACACTCGAGAGCTAAATTTTAGACAAGGATGATGGTGTCGACACATGTTGCGATTCTATAGTTTTTTTCTGAAACAGTGTAAGCTCATCATTTTTGATTTAAAATGTCTAGGGCAACCACTCTAACAGTACAATAAAACTTTTTAGGTACTACACAAGTCTAAAGGAATATAAATAGAACAAGTTGGAGAGAGAAATTGACAAGAACTTGCATCATCATTTCTGACCTACTACAAAAAGAGAGAAAAAGCTTGAAAAAGCTTGAAAAAGAAAGAAAACTCAGATCCCAAGAAAGGTACTGCTGCACCTGCTAAGATCTAGCTTTCATTTTCTGATTTGTCTTCTTTGTCATTATTGTGCCTTGTATTTGAACAACTAGCCGAAAGATTCATTCTTTATTACTTCTTTTACCTATTCGTGGTAAAATACTTGAGTGTGGGGAAACTTGGGTCTACTCGTGAGGATAGAAGAAATTCTACTCTGAGTTGTTAGGATTTGTAGTAAGAGTTGAAGCATGACCTCAGGAAAATGCTTGTTATGATTACTTAGCACCTGAAAGTAATGGGCGATTACTATTGATGAATAGTGGAGAAGGACCAGGAAGGGGTGGATGTAGATAAGTATTGGCGACCATCTAAAAATACCAGTGTTATATCTCTATCCCATACTCTCCTTGCTCATCATTGTGCCTTGTATTCGCACATTTAGCCTAAAGAGTCATTCTTTATCACTTCTTTTACCTATCCATTGTAAAATACTTGAGTGTGGGGATATAGTTGACCTACTCGTGAGGATAGAAGAAATTTCACTTTGAGTTATTGGGATTTGTAGTAAGGAGTTGAAGTGTAACCTTTGGAAAATGGTTGTAATGGTTATTTAGCACTCGAAAGCTAAAGTGTGATTTCTATTGATGAGTAGTGGAGAAAGCCCAAGAAAGGAAAAAGCCTTGGGGTGGACATAAGCAAGTATTGGCCGACCATCTAAAATACTAGTGTTATATCTCTATCCCTTATTCTCCTTACTTGCTTTATATTTCTGATTGTGGTGTGCTTTTCTATCTTGAATATTTATCTTGGCTTATATTTGCAAAAAACTTTAATTTTTATTAGAACTCAATTCACCCCCTCTCTTGGGTATCACCTAGAGTCACAATTGGTATTAGAGCTAAAGTTTAATACTCCTAAGATATGACAACCCTTGTTAGCACCTCGCTAGCTGAAGGTCAATCCACAAATAAACCTCGTTTGTTCAATGCAACTTGCTACAACTATTGGAAGGCAAGGATGAAGATATACATCCAGTTGTTGACTATGACCTATGGAGAGTTATCTCTCGAGGTTCTAAATTTTTCACAAATAAAGAGGGTAAGGTGAATGAAGAAAATGATTGAGATGATGCTGATCTTAAGCTTATGTTGTTAAATTCTAAAGTTATGAATGTATTATATTGTGCACTTGATTCAAAACCTGAATTCAACTGCATTTGTAGTTGTGATACAGCTTAGGAGATATGGAATAGACTTCAAGTAGCCCATAAAGGTATTAATCAAGTAAAGAGAACAAAATTTGATGCTCGTTCATAGTTATGAACTTTTAAAATGAAACCTGATGAATCTATTTCTATATGTTTACTCGCTTTACTGATATTATTAATGGTCTTAAATCTCTTTGTAAAGAGCAAACTAATGTTGAAATGGTGAGAAAGATTATTAGGTGTCTACCAAAGGTTACTGTCATTCAACATGCCAAAGACTTGACCAAGCTTTCTTTGGACGAGCTAATGGGATGTCTCATGATACATGAGATGAATCAAAGAAATGTTGATGAAGATGAAGGTAAAGGAAAAAGAGGTATTGCCTTGAAGGCATCAATTTCTAGTCCTGACGAGTCCTCTGGAGATGATGAAGGAATGACCTTGTTCACTAAAAGATTCAAGAAATTCTTCCGAAAGAAGCAATGAGACTCAAGATTTCAAGGGAAGACAAATTACAAAGGAGATATTAGTAAGAAAAATGAGACCATTTACTTTGGATGCAAGAAGTCGGGACACATCAAGTCAGAGTGCCCCAACATTGAATTCGGCAAGAAGTCTAAGGACTTCAAGGAAAAGAAGAAGGCATTTACGGTTGCAGGCATTTATGGTCGCATGGCAAGAATTCGATGAAAGTGCAAGTGAACGTGAAGTAGAAGAAATTATCAATCTTTTCTTGATGGCAAAGGACAATGAGCATGAGGTACAAAATTCATTCATTCACTGTGCTCAAAATTCATTCATTCACTATTTTTCATTTAATGAATTACATGCTTTTGATGAACAACATCTTGAATTGAAAAGAATTTTTACAAATCATTTTGTCTTAAAATGAATTTTGAAATTGTGACACAAGAACATGATGCTTTGAAACATCAAGTTGATTTTCTTACGAAAGATTGTGCACAAGCTACAAAACAAGATGAGAAAATTATGCAAGATGAGGCAAATATTTTGAAGTTTGGAAATGATATTTTGAAAAAGAAAGTTAATTCTCTAACTAAGTTCTTGCAAGATTTACTTAAGGAAAGAAAAATCTGGATATTCTTCTTGGGTCACAAAGATGTTCTTTCAACAAAAGTGGTCTTGGCTATGATTCAATCGATAATCAAAAGTTATATTCTGATATGATTATCAAATCTTCTACATCATTATCATGTGCAAATTTTGTGGGAAAACTGGACAAATCTCACATACTTGGCAGACTAGAAAGAAATCCATAAATGTAATTGATGATACCTAAAAATCACTAGGAGGAATGGTTGATTAGGGACCTGGATCTGCAAGCAAGTAGAGGAAAGGTGACATTGAAGAAGACTCTCCAATGCCTAAGTTAAGAAGAGATCTTTTAGAGGTTTGAAGGATTCTCAAAGTAATCAAGAGATGAAAAATAGAGGCTGACGCCACCTGCACACAAAAAATATCTTCACAATCCATATGTTTCTAGGCCTTGTCTAACACCTCTCCAAAACTGTTGGGGGCCTTTCAGATCAAGTATTTCAAGAAATCCCCGGGTTGCAACTCGTTGATTAGTGCCACGACTTTTGTTTCGTCGGTCGCATGTGTTACAGTGACATCTCTTAGTTGAACCACGCAATGTAACTGTGCAAGTTCTCTTTCGGTTCTTGCTTGATGCGAACAAGTACGAGGGTGGTCACCTTATGCGTCGTTGGATATGAAATGCCCTATAAATAGGGAGCTGAGCTATTCAAATGTGTCAATTGACGCTGATGGGAGGTTGAAGAACCACTTCTGCATCCTTTGAGGGTAAGACAGAAAGCCCTGCATAAGATGGTATCTGGGTATGACTGCATGTGCATGTGTAGTCCAAAACATTCTAAGTGATGGCAAGGATCGTCTGAGCCATGAAAAAGGTTAATCACAAAAGATCGTAACCAAAGGGGAAAAACAAGCCAACACCGTCGGGGTAAAGGGTGAGCTGCTGAAGGTTGTTACCGTTGGCCGACCGCCTTTGGCATTTTTAAATTGCTCCCTCTATTGTAATAGGAGTCGTATTTGTGCTGCTTGGTAGTCCATCTGTACGCTGAGGGGGTTGGGCATGTCTTCGACTTGGCTGTCAGAGGGAGGTTGGGAGCTGTCTAGGTTCATCACCTAGACTTCCTTATCATGAAGAGGAGGGGGTGGAGATGGGGACCAGGGAGGGATTACAACATCAAACTTTTGGATGATCGTTTCCATGCGTTGGGTCATGATCACTAGTATGACCAATCCGTCTGCGTTTCGCGCAGGGCTTACGGGGAGGATAGGGATGTTGAAGTTTTCAGCTTCGTGCTCTTAAGTGGAAGTCATTTTTGGTGGTTTCTAAGGAATCGAGGATGAAAAATAGAGGTTTTGAGTGAGAAAAAGATGTTCCCATAGACGATGCCAAATGATGATACCTAAAAATCACCGAGAGGAATGGTCGATCAGGGATCTGGATCTGCAAGCAAGTAGAGGAAAGGTAACATCGAAGAAAAGTCTTTGATGCATAAGTTAGGAAGAGATCTTTAAGAGGTTTAAAGGATTCTAATAGTATTCAAGAGATGAAAAATAGAGTGGGGGGCACCTTGTATTTATAGGCTTGGGAGAAGGTATACTCTTGCTTGGAGTGTGATTGTTGCCCTTGTATTTAGAAGGCATACTCCTACTTGGAGTGTGATTGCTGACCTTGTATTTATAGGCTTGGGAGAAGGTATACTCCCGCTTGGAGTGTGATTGCTATTCCTGCTCATTATTTAACTAATGGGCTGGCGTTTCTTAGGTTAGCTTGATCTAGTCATTTAGCCATAAATGGGCCTTATTTCCTATTTGGGCCGAGTAAAATACTTGACTCTATAGGAATCAAATTTCTGTGGATCCTAAAAAACAAGGTGAAGGAATTTGTTTCAACACCAATGAACCCAAAAAGATTTGGCTACCAAAAATCAAGACTTGATTATTTTTGTAGGAGTGCTTGAAGTCAATGGAAGCATTGGGTTCTTGATAGTGGATGCTCCAAGCACATGACCAAGACAAGTGTTGGTTCAATTCTCTTAGTCCTAAAAGAAAAAGGTCCAGTTACTTTTGGTGACAATGGTAAATGAAAATACTTGGTGTGGCTAACATTGGTATGATCTCTAATCCTACTATTGAACATGGACTATTTGTTGATGTTTAAAGCAAAATCTCTTGAATATTAGTCAATTATGTGACAAGGGAAACTGAGTCCATCTTGATCATCAATATGTATTGTTGAAAATATTAAAAGCAAGAAAGTCTTGTTTGTTGGACATAGATTTGAAAATGTGTATGTTGTTCACTTTAGAATATTTCCTCTGAAAATATAAAATGTCTTTCGCTCAATGACAAGGATAGTTGGTTGTGGCATAGAAGGCTTGCTCATGCAAGCATGGACTTGATTTCAAAACTAGCCAAAAAAGAATCTTGTTTCGGGTTTGCCTAACCTTGTTTTTGAAAAGACAAAATTTGTGCAGCTTGTCAAAAAGCAAACAAACAAAACCTCTTTTAAATCCAAAAATATTGTGTCCACTTCTAGGTCACTTCAACTTCTACACATGGACTTATTTGGTCCAATTGAGTTTGGGTGGCAAACGCTATGGCTTTGTTGTTGTTGATGATTTCAGTAGATTCACATGGGTTCTATTCCTAGCTCATAAAGATGAGGCTTTTCATGCTTTTGAAAAACTTAGCAAGAGAATTCAAAATGAAAAAGGTTTTGCTATTTCTAGCATAAGGAGTGATCATGGAAAAGAATTTGAAAATTCCTCCTTTGAAAAGTTTTGTGGTGAAAATAGTATAACCATAACTTCTCGGCTCCTAGAACTCCTCAACAAAATGGTGTTGTTGAGAGAAAAAATAGGACTCTTGAAGAGATAGCTAGAACCTTGCTTTGTGAAAACAACTTATCTGACTATTTTTGGGCTGAAGTAGTAACAAGTTGTTATATTATGAACCGTTGCATGATAGACCTATTCTTAAGAAAACTCCATATGAGCTATGGAATGATAGAAAACCCAACATTGTTATTTTTTATGTCTTTGGATGCAAATATTTTGTTCTCAACAACAATAAAGACAATTTGGGTAAGTTTGATGCAAAAGCAGATGAAGGTATTTTCTTGGTTATTCAACTTCTACTAAAGCTTATTATATATTTAATAAAATAACATTAGTTGTTGAAGAATCTGTTCATGTTGTATTTCATGAATCTAACACTCTTATGAGAAAGAGATGATGAAGATATTGTAGATCTTGACAAAGGGATTGATAAGCTTACAAGTGAAGAAAATGAAGATATACATACACAAGACAAGAACTCAAGAGCCTAAAGAGAAATGAATGATTACCAAAGCTTGAAGTATGTCAAAAGTCATCCTCTCGAACAAATCATTGGTAATGTAAAGAAAGGTAACTACTCATTCTTCTTTAAACCAGCTAATAATATTGCTTTACTTTCTCAACTTGAGCCTAAGAATTTTCTTGAGGCTAAAGATGATGAAAGTTGATCCATGCATGGAAGAAAATTAAAACAATTTGAGAAAAATCAAGTATGACATCTAGTTCCTCGACCAAGGATTATCAGTTATTGGTACAAAATGGTTTTTCAAAAAAAAAAAGGATGAATCTAGCTGTAGTAAGGAAAAAGGCAAGATTAGTAGTCCAAGGTTACAATCAAGAAGAGGAATTGATTTTGATGAAACCTTTGCTGTCGTTGCTAGATTAAAATCATTCGTATGTAACTTGCATTTGCTTGTTACAAAGATTTTAAATTTTTCAAATGGATGTGAAAAGCACATTCCTCAATGGTTTTTGTTTTGAGGAAGTTTATGTTAGCAACCACCCAGTTTGACAATGAAAATTACCAAATCATGTTTTCAAGCTCAAAAAAGGTTCTTTATGGGTTGAAATAAGCCCCTGGAGCTTGGTATAAGTGCTTGAGTTCTTTCTATTCAAAATAGTTTTTCAAGAGGTATGATTAATACTACTTTTTCACTAAGGAAAAAGAAATTGAATTGTTAATGATTCAAATATATGTTGATGACATTATTTTTGGATCTACTAATGAATCTTTGTCAAGATTTTCTAAGTTATGCAAGGTGAATTCGAGATGAGCCTCATGGGAGAGTTGAACTACTTTCTCGGACTTCAAATAAACAAAGCAATGAGGGCATCTTCATCAATCAAGCAAAATATATAAGAGATCTTCTAAAAAGATTCAAAACCTATGGTACACCTATGAGTCCATCAACCAAAATGGAAAAGGATGAAAAGGTCAAGTATCGAGGTATGAGATTCCTATCAAGAGTGTGCATGTGTGCAGAACTAAGGAGTCTCAAAAATATTTTGATATCTTGTTGGCACTCAAAATCTGGATAAGAGTGTTGAATTTAAAAGATACTCGGATAGATTATGCAAATTGATTACTAAATGTGGAAAGATCAATCGCCTCACCTAGATGGTACAAAATGGGTCTCCTGGAGCTCTGCATACAAGGGGGACCGCTATTATTCCTTTGAAGATTCGTATGTACTTGCATTTGCTTGTTACAAAGATTTTAAATTGTTTCTGAAAAGCACATTCCTCTTGAGGAAGTTTATGTTCCAGTTTGACAATGAGAAATTACCAAATCATGAGCTCAAAAAAGGTTCTTTATGGGTTGAAATAAGCCCCTGGAGCTTAGTATAAGTGCTTGAGTCATTCTGTATGCACTAAGACATTGTTAAATTCCCTAATGAATCTTTGCTCCAAGAGTTTTCAATAAGGTGAATTCGAGATGAGCCGAGTTGAACTACTTCTCAAACTTCAAATCAAACAAAGCAATGAGGGGCATCAATCAAGCAAAATATATAAGAGATCTTCTGATCTCAAAACCTATGCGTACACCTATGAGTATCAACCTTCGAGGTATGATTAGCATATCTGGTTTAATGCAAGATTCCAATCTAGTGTATGCATGTGTGCTAGATTCCATGCTTTCCTAAGGAGTCTCACCTCCTTGCGGTCAAGATGATTTTCAGATATCTTGTTGGCACTCAAAATCCTGGTCTATTTTATTATAAGACATACTTGGTGGATTATACAGTTATAATTGATAGAAAGAGTACTAGTAGTACTTGCCAATTTCTTGGACCATCAATAGTCTCTTAGTTTTGTAAGAAACAAAACTTCATTCCTCTATCAATCACGGAAGCCGAGTATATTGCCATTGGTAATTGTTGTGCACAAATATTGTGGATAAAGCAACAATTGGAAGATTTCAATCGTCATTATTCTCATATCCTAATAAAATGTAACATTACAAGTACCATCAATCTTACTAAAAGTCATATCCAACATTTTAGGACAAAACACATTGAGATTAAACATCATTTTATTCAAGATTATCATAAAAAAATGGGATATTGTTCTTGAATTTGTCAATACCGACCTTCAATTGGCATACATTTTCACAAAACCCCTTAATAAAGATAGATTTTATTTTATTCAACAAGAAATTGGTATAAGATATCCTCCTGAGTAATTGATTATATGTTTTGTTTCTTGTTTGGATGTTTTGGTTGTGTTGTGTTGATGATGATATATCTCATTGAAAATTGCTTACTCGCCATGATTTCTATTGATTCATACATTTCCTTCATGAACATATCATGCATAACTCATTTGTGTTGACACCATTCTTCTATGTGTCGAGACATTGGTCGTCTTTTTGAGAGTTTATGGAGCTAGTGTCAACACCATTCATATATGTGTCAACATCAATCATTTCCCCAAAAGCACTATGTGCTACGTGTCGACACTTACTGACCATGTGTCGGCACATCTTTCAAAATTATAGTTTTTAGAGACGGTTCGCATAGCCCATATAAATACCTTTTAAAGGCAAATAGTCGACACTCTTTTCTTATCCTCTATTAGAAACCCTTATTGTCACTCTCAAATAGTTTTAAACCTTCGATAACCACAAATCTCCGAAATCTTGCACAGATCCACTCATTCCCACCAATATCTACCCTAACCCACTCCATTTTGCTCATGGACGATATCCAGTGGTCATTCAAAGCGATTTACACCAAATGCCCATTGCTGAGAGCTCTAGGGCACGAAAAAATTAGAGAATTGTTGAGGAACAAGAAGGGGCTTCGGAGATTCATTTTTTCAGATCAGGGCTGCAAAGAAATCATTTTGTTCAAGATTTTGCCATTGTAAGGTAATTTATAGTAGATGGTTACTTTTCTCTTGGTTTTCAGACAATAAGTTTGATTTGAAGGAGATGTTTGACTACCAAGGGTGGTCAAACTTTGTGGGTATGAGGTTGGATGCCTACTTATTTTTGGTAAAGCAAGCCTTTGTCAATATCTCTTTCCATGTGACTGAGGATGCCTCTAGCCTAGTCAAAGGGAAGAATTTGGACTTGTCTTTGACTTCTATAAATAACCTGGCCTCTTTCCCTAATTCGGGCAAGAAATTTTTTGAGTCTTATGGCTGGAGTAGGCTGTCTAATGTTGAGCCCATTCAGATTCTTAGTCTTGTATTGGATGAGCCTAATTTAGATGAAGTGGTGATGCCTGAGGCCAATGACTTAAATGTGCATAGGAGACTCCTGCATCACATGGTTTGCAATATCATTCTCCTTACGATAGGAAAATTTGAGTACGTCACCTACTTAGACTTATTTGTGATGTATTGTCTCATCACACGTACTCAAATGAATCTTGGACAACTGATTCTGAACCTCATGAAGTCTGCATTTGAGAAGAAAAGGCAAGGTTTACCTTATTGTCTGTTATTCACCCACATGTTTCACGTATTTGAGGTTGAGATGGGTGGGGAAGAAAAGGAGAAGCATAAGGTATCAAAATAGTATAACAAGAAAATTTTTGGTTGATGTGGTTTGTAGAAAATGAGGACGGAGAACAAGTGAAAAAAGGTGTTATCAAACCTCAAAAGGGTGTTTCAGACTCTAAAGACAAAGATGGGGATGAAGATGATGAACTTGAGGGAGATGCAATAGCTGCTCCTTCCCCTCGTCGTGCCTCATCTTCTAAGGCTGCACCTTCTATTAGTCATGGGCCTCAGATACTTCAGCTCAAAGAATCTCTTTGGGTACTGAAGGCTGAGCAGTAGCAACTGGGCAACAATATAGATTTCTTGGCTGCAAGTGTGAAGACTAGCTTTGAGGATGTCAAAGCACTTATTACCTCTCACAGCACCAAATTTGAAGCATTGGAGAGGGAGATAAGGTCCACTCAACATGCATACAACAACTTCATCATTGCTCGGGGGATTATTTGGAAGTTTAGAGATGATATGGGTGTTAGATGTATGCCCTCAAAAGCAATCATTTAGAATCATTATGAGATAATTGTTACTGATTAACACTTGTAATTGATTTATATTATTTTTGGTACTTGCAATTATATAAGATGTCATATTGTTAAGCAACATTGTAGAAAAGTCAAGCCGATGATTAATGAATCAAAGACGGGGAGTATGATTTTTCGGATCCTTGTTGACTCACTTTGTTCTTGAGTGAGATATAAAATAATGTATAAATAGGTCTACACTAGTTGTGCTTTTATAAGATAGAATGATGGACTCTGTCATTGAGGTGGTGACCTTAAGTAGGCGAGTAAGTGCACTATAAGAGTACATGCACAAAACTGAATCAAATTTGAATACCTTTTGGAAACGATCACTATGTAGAGAATGATATTCAGTACAATTAGCTAATTGTGTCCTTAAACGTGAGAGAGTTATGAAGATTTGCTTGTTGTGTGCTTGTACTTTGACTCAGTCATTTCGTGATGATCTTTACATATCAAATATTTTAGATAATGTTGGGCCATATGCAAGTAAATTTGTATAATTACTCAATATGGAATCCACTAGTCTCTTGATGAGACAGTATATTCATTATGTCTGTATAATGTTAGACTTAAATAAAAACGCTGCGCAGCAGGATTTTTGTTAAAAATGTTTTCACTATTTTTGTTTATATATTTATTTGAGAAAATTGTTTTTGAAACTTTTTGGAAGTCCAACTAGGTACATATAGAGAATTAAGAATTATATGAGCTAGGGACTTAATAAGTGATATTATTCCGATCCTATTAATTAATGTGGAATATAGTATGGTGGAAGGATAAATAAGTATATAATTGTTAGCAAAAAAAAAAAATGAAAGCAACCAACAAATATCCAAATATTACAATTAGTTTAAATATCCAAAAGCTATTCAAAGACACAATGTTACAACCGACTCCTACAAACAACATTGTCACAAAAACCACAACCAACCAACAAACTATTCCTAATGTTTAACTAATTTGTTAATATCCAATTGTTTAATCAATTTGTTAATATCCAATTATTGAATTAATAACAAATATCCATAATTTGTTTAAGGAAAAGGGAAAAACATACTTTCTGCCCCCCAACTATTGGGGTGTTGGCACTTTACACCATATATTATCAATATCGTGACGTTTCTCCCCATAACTACTATCTACTTTCAAATTTTACCCTGACGTCAAAATTTTTCGTTATTTTGGACGGAAAAACACGCATGTGACTTGTAGTGATATTTTATGTTTCTTTTACCCCAAATATTAGATATTAACACTTTGCATCCCATATTACCAACTTAGTAACATTTGACACCATTTTTACCCCTTGTTATACGAGTGAATATAACAGGTTTAAAACCTTATAAAAAATTTCATTTTGTCCTTTATTCTTCTTTTTTAACATATGCTAGCCCTTTCTTCATCTTTGTGTGAAGACCAACATAACCAATCTCATCAACTGAGACCTCGATAGCTTACTAGACCATGATAGCATCACACAGGAGCCTAAATGGTCCTCGATTATTCAATGTTTAAATCCTTCCCTAGAGTATTTACTCGTGGATCCCTAGAGTTAATGTTAGTATTTTGAAAAGATGGCGTAGAAATGTTTTTTTGTTCAAAAAAAAAGGAGGGGAAATCTTATTTACAACGATGATACGGTGGTCGCTTACTCATTTTTGCCCGAACTCACCCTTCAACCCTAACGCCACCGAATTCGATCTCTTCCTTCGTATATTTCGGCCGCTTCCCCTCCTTTCTTCCTATCTGTCATGGAAAAACCCCTTTCTCTTCTCTCCGTGAATATGCCTTATTGACTTGAAAAACTATGGCAACAGAGTTGTAGATGGAGACTCGAGCATCACCAAAGGTCGAAAAGGGCGCAGTTTTCTCGTTGTATTTGATCCTACGTCCTTCTCCATTCTATTTCTGTTTGTATTCGTGTTGGAGTGTTTGATTGCAAGGTAAATTTGTGAAAGGTGCTGATTTCTTGTTTTGTTGAAGAAAATGTGGATATGTATTTTTGCACCGGATTCGAAGTCGAGCTCGAGTTCGAACCGTCAGTAGTCGGCTCAAATACAGCCCTAATGCTATGCTGGGGATTGCGTTTGTAGAGATTTTCATAAATTTCGATTTGGTTGCTGCTAGCATACAATTGTGGTGTTGGAAACCCCAAGGGTGTGTCAGAGACTATTTAAAATTGGGATTTGTTAAATTCCAAATTTCCAAGTATTTGGGATTCACTACCGTCATTTTTACTTAGCGCTACATATATTTGTGCTCCGAAATCATGTCCTAGGACTACAACCAGCTTTTCAAAATCTGACAAAATAAGGTTTTCTTTTTGACTTAGCAAGGTGAACTGAAGATGGCGACTGGTGGCCTAAAGAGCATTCTGGCCAAGGCAGTCACCAGTGGAGTGACCGAAGCAAGAGCAAGGATATTCGGCCACGTCCTTAACCCAACAGGCCAGAGATCACCCCATAAGCTGTTACGTAAGAAGCTCATTGGTGACAAGGTTGCTGAATGGTACCCACATGACATCATGAAAGACGATCCTCTTATCATGGCTCGTCGCGAACAAGAGTAATCTTTCTCACGCTCTCATACTAATCAAATGTTCGGTTAGGCTTTTTAACTACCATCTTCTTTGTGTGGAACCTGGCATGATCCGAAGGTTTACGAGATCGTGGGCTTATTGTGTTGAAGAAGAAAGGTGTGGTAGGGAAGGATCTTTAAACGCTTTAGTGTCTTTATAAGTTTGGATAGAGAAGTCAACAAAAGCAAGCGTCGATTATGGTTGTCTGTTTTATTCATACAAGCAGCATCTTATTGGTGCATAGGTAGTTAAGAAGCTCAGTAGGTTCCTAGACTACGACTAACAATTGTTCCCCAATGTTCTTTGAACCAAATAGGCATAGCGCAAGGACAATGATACCATGCAAAAAACCTGTATAGTCCCTGAGTGATTCTCCACACTTCCAATCATGTAAGATGTTCTTTCGTTGAGGCCTTTGCTGCCGTGTTTGACACTAGCAGCAAATGTAGTACTGATTTCTCTAACAAGAAAGTATATGATATTTTAACTCTGATATTGGAAATACCGACATATGCCTTATCCAGCTTTATGGAGTTGTCTTCAATTGTCCTACCAAATGTTTCCCTGCACCATGATGACATTTGAACTAGGGCTCATTTCAGGGGTATAGCTAAGATATTAATCTAGAAGATCAGATATATATCTTTAACATAATGTATAAGAAAAATATATTTCTTGCGCTCTATCTATGGCTTACATGTTCAAGTTCTTAAATAAAAGCATACTTCTCTAAGTTCAATTAGTGCATACAAAAACACATTTAATCAACTTGAAAGTTCCAAGTTAAGAAAAGGAGAAGAGGAGAGGGGAGGGGAGGGGCTTAACAAGTGAAAGTAGTGCAATGGTTGGTGACAAATGGCGATGATTCCATGTAGCTTTATGTAATGTCATGCATTTTTATTTTGCATAATCTTCATTATGTGAGGCATAGAACCAAGCTTGCCCGTTTGCAATCTTTGCTACCTCTTAATTTGGGTGGTTGGAATTTTCAGTCATAGCATTAGACCCAGGAAATAAGAGGCCTCTGATTGTGGGATTGGGTCGTGAAAAGGGGACAGGTTTGCAGTTTATGATTGAAAGTTGGCTATTTGTGGATTCACTGGAGCTCAATCTGGAGTTTCATTATTTGTTCCTTCCGCTTTACCTAAGCCAATGGGATTACCAGGTTGCCATGTCCTATGTTACAGCAATTTGTTGTTTCCTAGAAACAACATTATGGTATGAACTCATTCCACTGAAGTGCCATATGAAGAGCATCTCAGTGTTTGGGCTCTCTGCATTTTGTTCCATTTGTCCTTAGTGTTAATTAGAAAATAAAATGCTTCTCCTCTCTGAATGAATTTATTGTTACCATTAGGTCTTTGCTTAGCAATGACTGATTTTTCAGAAAAAAGGGTTAAGGCAATTACTTGTGTTTCGGTATTTATGTTCTAATATATATGTTCTTATTATTTGCGACATAAAAATTGGTTCTTTTCTTTCCTTGTTTGCAATCTACTTCTACATTTACTGCAATTCACTTCTTTGTATGTTTATAAGCATTTTTGTGGAATGTTCTAGTTTAATGTTGATGATTTGTATGATAAGAAAAGTTGGTAGCTCTTAGTGACTATGTGGAATTGACCTTTGACATGAGAAATGCAATCTGACATAAACGTATTTTGTGCTTTGCCCAGGCGCTTATCCAAGCTTGAAATGTTGAAGCGTCGTGGAAAGGGACCACCCAAGAAGGGCCAAGGAAAGCAAGCTGCCAAACGTAAAAAGAATTGATATCTTCTAGTTCTGTGGGAGTCGGATAATCGATTGAATGTTAGGCTGTTGCTAGTTGTTCATCTAGTTTACCCCAACAACGTCAAGAATTTCTCTTGTTGGATTTGATTATTCCTCTATCCTTCCTAGCAGTCTCTGTAGGATTTTTGCCCCGAATTTAATGCTTCTGAAGCTGTGTAATATGAATCGCAGCTTCCTATTCTTGGCACTTATTTCTGCCTGAAACTAGGTTTGAGGAATCAGTCCATTTTCTTTTGAATAAAAGCCCTTTTACAATGGATGCGACATTAAATTGCGAGCAGCTGACTGAGAAACAGAGCAGGAATACATTTGGCAAGTGTTTCGCAAAACCATTTTACGTTCTGGAGAAGTCTACTAACAGTTCCTGCGCTGGGCCCCACCCATGATGTGACATAAGGTTTGGCACCTTTGCTTTTGTCTTCTGTGACCGGATCTCTCAATAAACACCCCCTCCGGCCATTTTTAGGAGTTTTTTTTTTTTTTTTTTTTTTTTTTTTTCTTTTTCAGCAGCTTTGGTGTTTAGATCTACGTTTTTCTGGAGGTTTTTGAAGACCACGACCGGCGAAAAAGACATTTACATCGACTAGAGAAGCTTTTTGCACCGGCCAACTAGCGACAGGACAGCGCGTGTGATCTCATGTGTTACCACGTGCGTGTGTGGATCTCATGCGCCTGTCTCTTTATCTTTAATTTTCAGCGGCAAGTGGTCCTTTTCGATATGCACGCTCTAGGTGGCTGGAATCTAGACGTCCAGACGCTCCTCGTGGTCATCTTCGATGACCAGTTGGGCTGCGCATGTGGGCCCATGCATGTGTGGATCTTACGTGCATCCCCATTTTTAGATCTGACTAGTTTATCACCTCCAACTGCTGGTCCTGCCATCTTTTTCTACCATCAGCTTTCCTTTTCTGTCGGTCATCTCAGCTTGTTACCTTTTGTGGGCTTCCCACCCTTTATGGGTCTCTGCCCACCCTTTTGGGCTTAAGTTTGTAAAGTCGCTTAGCCTTTTTGCTCATTGGCCTGTCGCTTCTCCGGAAGGTCCAACATGCCTCTTAGAGCATGTACTTGAGGTTTTTAAATCTCCTTGATCTTAATGAAAGTTTGTTGTTTTGACTAAAAAAAAAAAATTATGGAAAAAGTGTTGCGATGTTATATGATCAAGTCTGAACTGTACTTTTGAAATTAATGTCATTTTCCATAGAATGTAAAGAAAACATGCAGTTGGACCAGCAGGCAAGGACGTTCCTGAATTCACAATAGCTAAACAATCGTCCTCGCAGACACCTGAGGCGAATATGAATGGAACTTTGATTGAAGAATATACTTGTCATCAACCACGCAAGACTGACAAGCTTTGAGTTTTACAGAGCTTCAATCCAGAAGAGAAGTAGATGTACACTACAAAATCGTTAAAGTTCCGATTTGTTCATATAAAGAGCCACAAACTAGAAACAGGTGGCACATGGAATTTCTGCAATCCGCAAACAAATATAGCAACCACTGCCATGCATAACGTTCTACAAAATCAGCTATTCAATGGTTCCCAACGAATAAATCTCCCAGTAAAACTGAAAAACAAAGAAACGCCAATGTTTACAAGATTAATTCATTATTTCCATGGCGAGTAACACGCAAAGGAACTGCAGCCCATGAACCACACTCGTTTAAGAGAAGGATATGCACTGACATATATTCAAAACAATTGTCATACCCCGAGCTTTCAAACATCACATGCATATTGTTTTATGCTCTCTTGTTTGTGATTGGTAGTGAGACTAGGAGATATTTAGTGACTAAGAGAGAGTATTTAGCACTTTAGAGACTAAGAGAGAGTATTTAGAGAGACTAAGTTCGAAACCTTGATTAGGATATGATTTAGTGAGAATTAGAGCTCACATGCAACTGAGTTATTGTTCAAGAAATTGAGGAGCACGCATTGGATCAATTTAATTTTTTAAGCTAATAGACGTTTTTGTCTTGAACCTTGATTAGGACATGAATTAGTGAGATTTGGAGTTCGCGTGCAACTAGGTTGTTATTCAGAATGTTGAGAGCTCGTATTGGATCAATTTAATTTTTTAAGCAAGTAGGACGTTTTTGTCTCGAAAACCAAACCACATGATTTTTATTCTTTTAATATGTTGGGAGTTCATCCACAAGTTTATGGTTCAAATTTGGAGAATTTTTATTTTTTGGAGGCAAGTAGGTCGATTTCTCGGGAGCAATTAGGTTGATTTGTGATTATTGAAAAATTAGTGAAACGATTAGCAAAACTTAGCCATTAAGAAAGGAAATTTTGGCTGCCCTAGAGAGTGACATATGTAAAGGCTAGATAGCACGACAAATCGAAGCTAGAAGCACGACAAATTGATGCAAAAACACGACCAAAAAGGCTAGGACCTAGGTAGCTCGAGGTGTTGACCACCGGTGGACCTAGGCGACGACTCACCCAAGCTATAGAGAGAATTTTGGCCATAGGCATGCTCAGTAGCTGCTTAGGGTGGTTGGGTGTTGTCTCAGGTGATGTAGCCTTTTGAGTCACTGAACTAGCCTAGACACGTGTCGCGATGTGACGAATCAAGCTTGCCTATAAATAGGGGGTGGCCGGCCATTTAAACTTACACCATCTCATCCTAAATTGTGAGTTAAGCTTGAGATTAGTAGAGAAGTGAAGTAGAAGCAAGAATGAAGGAATCGATTAAGAGAAGTTTAGAAGATCAAGCTCGCTTAGAGGTAAAGTTTAGTTGGTTATCTTTGATTTCGATTCAAGTTTTCAAGATGATTTTGTGAATCTCTTGTATTTATTATTCTAGCATCTCTTGATGTTGATTAGCATTTTTCTATTCTTCCTATTGTTCTTGATGTTCTTCGTGTTCTTGACGAAGAACAAGCTCGTCCTTTCGAAAAAGTATCATTTTCAAAGTTCGATTCGTTTTCAAGTTGTTTTTCAATCTTTGATCCGTTTCTTTTCAAAATTTCTTCCAAAATTTATTTTTCAAAGCTTGAACATATTTCTTTCCTTCTGATTTCAATACTTTTCATGTCAAAATTAGTATTTTCTACGTGGTGATTAAGCCGTTTTTAACCGAGAAATCAAAGTGTTGTTTTTGCCTTCACAACACTTTCCTTTGAGAAATGTTTTATAATGTTGTGATGATGGAAATGAGTTAAGGTGTTGCATATCATAAATGAGATGTATGGGCGTTGATATGAGACATGCATACTTAACTTGTACGTTGGAAAGGAATATTGTGATGTTCAAGTATGGTTAAGGTGTTGCATATCATGAATGATATGTATGGGCGTTGACATGAGACATGCATACTTAACGTAATACTATGAAGACATGACAGTACTGTGCACAAGAGGATGTGTTCACTTGTTGTGACATTCTGGCCTCTCCGTTGTACGCGAAAGATCCTCTTTGAGGATACTGTATTCTACTCTGGAGTAATGATAGGGTTCTACTCTGTAATTATGTTCTACTCTGGGAGTAATGCCGCAAAACATGGAGGTTACTTGTAACCCATCACTCTGGCCAAGTGATTCACTCTGAGGAGTGAGAGGAGTGGTGATTGAGAAATGGAAAAGATCAAAATTTAAGGACAGAGTCTTTTCATTTACTTTCTTATTCTATTGAGATTTTATTGTGAACGGTTTCTTCAATATCTTTTATTCTATCTGCTATTCTGTTGTACTAACCGCTGGCTTTACTGAGTCATTTGGACTCACCGTTGTTTGTTAAATATTTCTTTAGCAGATGTCTGAAGTTTATTTAGGTGAGTTCACCAAAGCCATTCAACATGGCTTTATCACTCTGGAGTTGACTTTCGTGTGTATGTCACATGTGACCTAGATGTCCTGATAGAGGGACGAGGACATAGGTGGATCACTCCGCACTCTGATAATTACATCAACATCTCAGACTTGGGTAACACTGATGATGAAGATTAGAGATCTTCGTTTTATGTTTTCTTAGTTTTCTACTGTAGTTTACTTTTTAGTATGTACATTATAGAAAGTGGGTCCTCTTTTGTAATACCTTTGTATTAATAAAAGGTCCTTCGTGTGTTTTGCTTAGTATCTTGTTGCTTTGTTGATCATCCCATAGGCTGTAACCTCAGCTTTATAGATGTGTCCATTACTATAAGACAACGCTTGAGGTCTTCACGGTCCGGGCTATTACAACAATAAACTTACGTCGCAAGCACAATCACATTTTCTGCGCTGTTATAGCAATCTTTCCCTAATAGTTTGGCGTCTCCTTGCACTTGCCCATATTTTGCATTGAGTTCCTGTTGACTACAGAGGAGGTTATAGGACGACCATATTTCACGGAATTGAAACTCGGTACGTGTCTGGGATTTAGCTTTTTGTGCTTTTTACTGCCTAGGCATATTCCCCGCATATTAGTCAATCCCGATAATCTACTTCCCTTGAAATAACATCGAATACTGCATGCATTGCGGATCATTCTGCTTAGTGCCGAGCAGCCCACATCGCTGTTGCGATTTGCTCCCGAAGGCCAGTCATTGCGGCAGCTGCTTGGTCCAATAATATGTGGGCATTAGCTGGGATGGTGGCACGAAACTGCGGTGGATCACCGGATGGCTTGGTGTAGTGGTCGAAGACTTCTCCAGAGTCTTCGTCTTCGCTCGTGTCTATTGACTCATCTGTTAGATGTATGCCCTCAAAACCAAATATTTTATTGAATGATTATGAGATAATTATTGTTATAATTATTGTTGTTAATTGATCACTTGTATATTATTATTTTGGGTACAAGAAATGACATTAGATGTCATACTGTTGAGTAACATTGTAGAAAAATCAGGCCAATGATTAATGAATCGGAGGCGGGGAGTATGAGTTTTCAAATCTTTGTTAACTCACTTTGTTCTAGACTATGATACATGATAATGTACAAATAGATCTACACTCGTTGTGCCTCTATAAGATAGAATGGTGGACTTCGTCATTGAGGTGGTGACTTTAAGCAACGAATGGATGCAATGTAAGAGTACATGCACTAAACGGGATCAAATATGAATATCTTCTGGAAACGATCACTGATGTAGAGAATGATATTCAACACAAGTAGTTTATGTTGTCCTTAGACCTAAGAGAGTTATGCAGGTTTGCTTGTTATATGCTTGTGCTTTGACTAAGTCGTTTGGTGATGGTCTTCGCAGATCAAATATTCCAAATAATGTTGAGCCTTGTGTATAGTAAGTGAATTTGTTTAATTGCTCAATATAAAATCCATCAGTCTCTTGATAAGGCAGTATGTTCATTATGTTTGTAGATTATTTGGACTCAAATAAAATCACTGCGCAACGAGTTTTTGGTGAAAAATGTTTTTCACGATTTTTATTATATATTATTTGCGAAAATAATTTTTGGAAACTTTTGAGAGTCCAACTAGATACAGACTGAGAATTAAGAATTATATGAGCTAGGAATTTTATCAGTGATATTATTTCGGTCCTATTAGCTCATGTGGAATATAGTATGGCAGAAGGATAAATAAGCATATAATTGTTAGCAAAAGGGATTTCATAAAAACAATCTCATTATCTCGGGGGTCAATTGTGATATGTTAATGGACATGATCACAATTTGTAGAAGCCCATAAATTCGGATTGTAGAATATAAGGGAGTTTAGTGAAAAAGGGTTTTTCATGACGATCCTACGGCGAGATTTGAGATCCCTAAAGATCTCATGGATAAGCACAGTTCAGTTCTGGGCAAGCCATTATAAAAGGCTCAGAAATTCATTTTTAATTTTGAGACTCTCTCTCTCTAGAAAAAACTATGCTCGTGGATTTGACAGAGACCATACATTTAGACTGTTTTTGATTCGAAGATCTTTTTCCATTGCGTTTCACAATCTTTAAGTAGTATCAGAGTAGGTTTGCAAAATCTCATAGTTCAAGGTAAGTGTTTCTCTCTCTAACTCACGCGCCTGCAAGATTGTGTTCATCACGATTCATTGAAAAACGTGCATGATTTTCTATTGTTGAAAGGAGCATGTGGGATCCACCATTGTTTTGTTTGATTCGGTGGGTTTTGGATTTCGGAAAAGGGGAAAAAAGGTTTTTGCGTGAAAAACCGGTGGGCATTACTCTTGAGATTTTGATGAAATCTTTTGATCTTTCCTATGTGATTTGATGAGATCTGTCATGTTTAACTATAGATCTTGTGATTCCTTTTATGATTCCTTTGAGAAAGATTAAATTCGGGATGTTTTCATTGTTTTCTTGGATGCAAATTTTTTGTTTTCCCGATGGGCATGAATCGCAAAGAGAGAGAGAGAAGTTTTCTCTCAAATCTGGCCACAACCCATTGTCGGTGGTGGCTCAGACGGCTGGTGACCACGGATGGTGGTCCCAAGCTGCCAGAGTAGCGGCACCGCGTGGCCTGTGGCTGGCCGTGGCTGCTGCCGTGATGTACTCCTTTCGGGGTACATAGGTGCACACGGGTGGAGGCCTTTCAGGCAGCGTCTCACTGGCCTGAGGGTGGCACGGCACTGCCCGCCGAGGCTAGCAGCACCACTGGGCACCTTCAGGCGGTCCTTGGGGGCCAAACGGCGCCCAAGGCATGAGATGCCCTAGGTCGGCCGTTTGGGCCTTGGCTAGCCCATGCGGGGCTAGGGCCACGAGTTGGACCTGGGCCCATAGCCTAGCTATGGTTCGAGTTAGACCCGAACTATGAGCAGGATCCGGTCTGGGTATGACCCGGGCCGGTGGGTCAACGAGTCAGACCGGTTGACCGTTGACCAACCCGGTTTGACCGGATTTTAAAAAAAAAAATTTTTTTTTTTACAGAATTAATGTGTTAAATGGGATTATTTACAAGAAAATTAAATCCCATGGCCTTCCATTATTGGTATTTTGAGAATTTTTGTTTGATTGATGGTGGTTAAAACTAAAATAGTCATGCCAATTGTTGATTTTATAATTTGTCTTGTATACTTCTTGTGAAGATAAGTGAGTGTGTATGAGTGGTGGGGGTGTTGACTAAAATAGCAATGCCGACCCATTACAAAATTACATGTCATTTAGACGATGGTTGCACTTAACCAAATAAACACGTCCACTAAAATAGTGAAGACTGTTTTATTGGTGGCCAAAAGAAATTTCGTGAATCATGAAATTTGTATATGTATGATATACAACATGTGATGTGATCATGATAAGTAGATTCTACTTGCTTTTATAAGTTGTGCCATGATTACTAAAATAGGATTGTGTGCACATAAGTTAAAAGTTCTTGATACCCACTGTAAACACTGAATATAAATGTTGTATTCTGTTTTTCTTTGGTTGCTGTGATTCAGTGGGAGGTACCATTAGCTATTAAAATCCCTATGCTAATGGATCATTAATATACTTGTGAATTTTCTTTCTAATTTTGCAGATTCATGATGCCGAACCCATTATCTAGAATCCTAGATGATAACAAACTCACTGGGCCAAACTTCCTTGATTGGAAGAGAAATCTTATGATAGTACTCACTGTGGATAAAATAGCTCATGTCCTTAGAGAGGAGACTCCATCAGCTTGCCTTAGCCAATGCTACTCAAGAACAAAGAGTTGTTTTTGAAAAGTGGCATGAGGTGGATGAATTAGCTCGCTGTTATATGTTGGCGTCTATGTCTAACATGTTGTAAGCAGCTGAAGAACTTATCAAAAGGAGAAAAGGTTCTTTGATGATAAAGGACAGGAGCGAAGCAGATAAGAAAGCAAAGGGAAATTGTTTCCATTGCAGCAAACCAAGTCATTGGAAAAGGAATTGTCATGTGTATCTTGCTTCTTTGAAGCAAAAGAAGCCTTCTGAAGGTATGCTTGTCATTGAAATGAATTTAATAGATGGTCCATTAAATTCATGGTGTATCGATTCAAGCACAAAATCTCATATTTGCAATATGTTGCAAGGGTTTAAAGAAACTTGGAGACTAGATGAAAGGGGAAGTCATCCTAAAGATGGGGACGACTGCAAGTGTTGCAGCGACTGCCATAGGATCTTTTCATCTATGTCTACAACGGAACAAAGTTTTAATTTTAGAAGATTGTCTTTACGTACCAGAATGTCGTAGAAACTTAATTTCTGTTTCAAAACTTGGGATGTCTGGATATTCACTTGTGTTTACTTCTAAACTTGTTATTAAGTTTCAAAATCAGTTTATTGCTTCTGGTACTATGATGGATGTCTTTATATTTTGGAAAATGTTGTAGACTCTTGAATAATATAGAGAATGATGCTGATACCAGTGTGAAAACTCTCAAAAGGAAGAGGGATGTCAATCCCACTTACTTGTGGCATTTAAGACTTGGTCATGCTAATCTGGATAGGATCAACAGATTAGTAAAGGATGGGCCATTAGACCTTTTGAAGGTTGAACCTTATCCAATATGTGAGTCTTGCTTACAAGGAAAGATGACCAAGAATCCTTTTAAAGGGAAAGGAACTAGAGTCACAGAGTTGTTAGAGTTAGTTCACACTGATGTATGTGGTCCTTTTAACCACATAGCTAGAGGAGGGTTCTCATACTTCATCACTTTTATTGATGATTATTCCAGTATGGTTATGTATATCTGATGAAACACAAGTCTGAATCCTTTGAAAAGTTCAAAGAATTTCAAAATGAAGTTGAGAATCAACTGGAAAGAATATTAAGATATTCCGGTCTGATAGAGGAGGAGAATATCTCTCTGGAGATTTTCAAACTCATCTCAGAGAAAGAGGCATCATATCTCAGTTGACTCCCCTGCTACGCCACAACATAATGGTGTTGCAGAAAGAAGAAACCGAACACTATTAGATATGGTTCGGTCAATGATGAGCATGTCACAATTACCTGTTTATTTTTGGGGTTATGCCTTAGAGACACTGTTTATATTTTAAACAGGATACCCACTAAGTTCGTTCCTAATACTCCATATGAGTTATGGACTGGCAAAAAGCCAAGTCTGAAACACATAGCCCTAAAAATGCCAGGAAGTTTGAGAGAAGCTAGAGTCAAGGACTGAAAATGTTTATTTGTGGGTTACCCCAAAAGATCAACTGGTTATTACTTTTATAACCAAAAGGATCAGAAGGTAATTGTCAGTAGGAATGCAATATTCCTGGAAGATGAGTACAACCTAAGTGATGGAAAAAGCAAGATTGTTAGATATACCATGATAAATGAGATTTGTCAATGCAAACGGAGGGGTTGGATGATGATCCATATACTTACCAAGAGGCTATCAGTGACAAAGATGCAGCACACTGGAAGATAGCAATGGAATCAGAAATGGACTCCATGTACTCCAATGAGGTATGGACCTTGTTGATCAACCAGAAGGCATTAAGCCTATAGGTTGTAAATGGGTGTTCAAAAGAAAACGAGGACCTACTGGAGAGGTAGAGACCTTCAAAGCTAGACTGGTTGCGAAAGGTTATACTCAAAAACATGGTATTGACTATGAGGAAACCTTTTCACCAGTAGCTATGATGAAGTCCATTAGAATCCTATTGTCAATCACCGCTCATTATGATTATGAGATTTGGCAGATGGATGTGAAAATCGCATTTCTGAATGGGTACATCCAAGAGGAGATTTATATGGAACAACCTGAAGGTTTCTTTCTCCTGGACAAGAATCTAAAGTGTGCAAACTGAACAAGTCCATTTATGGACTAAAACAGGCATCACGTTGCTGGAACATCCGTTTTGATGAGATGATCAAATTGTTTGGTTTCTCACAAAACATAGATGAATTTTGTGTTTACAAGAAGATTAGTGGGAGTTCAGTAATGTTCCTTATTCTTTATGTTGATGATATTCTACTCATGGGGAATGACATTGGTGCAATGTCATCAGTGAAAATATGGTTAGCGAACCATTTTTCAATAAAAGACCTCGGGAAACATCCTACATTCTCGGGATCAAAGTGTTTAGAAATTGAGAAAAGAGGCTTTTAGGGCTTCACAAGCCCCATTACATTGACAAGATATTGGTACGGTATAACATGCAGGATGCCAAGAAAGGTTTTTACCCTTTAGGCATAATATTCATCTCTCCAAGAAGATGTCTCTTAAGACACAGGAAGAGAGAGATAAGATGAGGAAGTTTCCTTATGCTTCTGCTGTAGGAAGCCTCATGTATGCAATGCTTTGTACAAGGTCAATATCAGTCATGTAGTTAGTGTTGTGAGTAGATATCAATCAGACCAGGCCCTGAGCACTGGACAGCAGTCAAGCATATTCTCAAATACTTGAGAAGAACCAAACACTATTGTCTAGTGTGTGGTGGAGAGGATATGTTGACTGTCCAGGGATACACAGATTCAGATTTTCAATCAGATATTGATGATAGAAGATCTACATCTGGATTTGTGTTTACATTGGGTAAAGGAGCAGTGAGTTGGAGAAGTTTCAAGCAGAACACCACTGCTGACTCCACCACTGACTGCCTGTGACCTGAAGGAAGCTGTGTGGATACGAAAATTCATACAAGAGCTTGAAGTTGTCCCTTCGATAGAGTCCCGATCACCATTTATTGTGATAACAATGGTGCTATAGCACAGGCGTGGAACCTAGGGCTCATCAAAGGACAAAACATATAGAAAGAAGATTTCATCTTATTTGTGACATTGTGAATCGGGTGATGTAGTGATGCTAAAATAGCATCAGCTGAGAACATAGCAGACCCATTCACTAAACCTTTGACTCAGAAAGTGTTTGAGAAGCATTTAGAGTCTATGAGTGTCAAATACATGTCTGATTGGTTCTGAGTGCAAGTGGAGATTGTTAGATGTATGCCCTCAAAACCAAATTTTTTTGAATAATTATGAGATAATTATTGTTGTTATTGATTGATCACTTGTATATTATTATTTTGGTACTGCAATGACATTAGATGTCATACTGTTGAGTAACATTGTAGAAAAATCAGGCAATGATTAATGAATCGGAGGCGGGGAGTATGATTTTTCAGATCTTGTTGACTCACTTTGTTCTAGAAGATACATGATAATGTACAAATAGTCTACACTCGTTGTGCCTCTATAAGATAGAATGATGGACTCCGTCATTGAGGTGGTGACCTTAAGCAAACGAGTGGGTGCAATGTAAGAGTACATGCACTGAACGAGATCAAATATGAATACCTTCTGGAAATGATCACTGATGTAGAGAATGGTATTCAGCACAATTAGCTTATGTTGTCCTTAGACCTGAGAGAGTTATGCAGGTTTGCTTGTTATGTGCTTGTGCTTTGACTGAGTCGTTTGGTGATGTCTTCGCAAATCAAATATTCAGATAATGTTGAGCCTTGTGCATAGTAAGTGAATTTGTTTAATTGCTCAATATGGAATCCACCAGTCTCTTGATGAGGCAGTATATTCATTATGTCTATATATTATTTGGACTCAAATAAAATCGCTGCGCAGGGAGTTTTTGTGAAAAATGTTTTTCACGGTTTTTATTATATATATAATATAATATGTATATTAAATAATTTTTGGAAACTTTTTGAGAGTCCAACTAGATACAGACTGAGAATTAAGAATTATATGAGCTAGGATTTTATCAGTGATATTATTCCGTCCTATTAGCTCATGTGGAATATAGTATGGTGGAAGGATAAATAAGCATATAATTGTTAGCAAAAGGGATTTCACAAAAACAATCTCATTATCTCGGGGTCAATTGTGATATGTTAATGGACATGATCACAATTTGTAGAAGCCCATAAATTCGGATTGCAGAATATAAGGGAGTTTATGAAAAAGTATTTTTCATGACAATCCTACGGCCGAGATTTGAAATCCTAAAGATCTCAAGCATAGCACAGTTCAGTTCTGGGCAAGCCATTATAAAAGGCTCAGAAATTCATTTGAGAGTAAGAAATTCATTTTTAATTTTGAAACTCTCTCTCTCTAGAAAAATCTATGCCCGTGGATCTGACAGAGACCATACGTTTGGACTGTTTTTGATTCAAAGATCTTTTTCCGCTGCGTTTCACAATCTTTCATCATCCTCACTGTAGCTGTCGCTATTTCTGCTTTCAGTCAACAGGTCCCCATGTTGCTTGCAGAAGTTGTTCAATATTACATAGCATGAATTTATCACAAGTCGCTGACGACTGATCTTGTACGCTGGTATCCTTGTTAGCACCTTGAAGCTGTTCTTCAAAATACCAAAAAGCTTTCCATGACGTTCTGCGATGAATGTTATTTGTTAAACAGCTCTCTATAACTAGTTGCTAACCCACTCCTTTGAAAGTCTTCTATGTGGTATATACTTCTGTCTCTGGAAGCGATGCATAAACCCTCCAGACATTTGAAAGCCAAAGTCCATCACGTAGTAACGAGAACGGACTCCCTCCTAAAGAGGGATTTATGAAGGTGTCCTAAGAGATGGTCTGCGTTTCATCTAAAAAATCTAACGGTCTTAATTAACCCACGTCATTTAATGGATAATATGGCTTGCAAAAGTTTATTCAGATTAGTCTCAACTTATTAAATGATATGTGTTAATTAAAATCGTTAGATTTTTTAGATGAAACACAGTTCATTCCTTAGGGCACCTTCTGAAATCCCTTCTTAGGAGGGAATCCGTACCCTGTAGTAATAGCCTGCCACAAATGATATAAAAAGTCAATGTACCGTTAAACAAATGTTCAATCATCTATAACAAAGACAATATTGTAGATTGGTTTGAGCATACCGTCAAGGGGTCTCGGGAAATTCGTATCCACTTGCATAATTGTGTCCAAAAACACCCATGCATCATTCGCTGAACCCTCCTATCTAGTGTATACGAACGTGAACATCATGTTGAAGTCCACCACACATAAGATGTTCTGTGTTATTATTCCTTTCCTAGACCAAAAAGTTGTTTGTTGATCAGATGGTACACATGCTTTAACAAGTGTGCCATCTAGAGCGTCGATGCAGTGCTGTCACGATCACAGAAATAAGGTTGGTATTTATTTCACTGTAACACTTTAACCCAAACCCACTTGGTCACCACAAAATTTATACGAAACATAGACGAATACTTACGTACGTGGAACCATGGGTATTACTTCCTTTTACTCCTGATGCTAGGGTGAACTCCGAAGGTGTGGGTTTGGTGCAAAGTGTGTCTTCCCAATCTACATACAGCCCGCACAGTCTCCTTGAACTGGCGGTGCACTGTCTCCGTTGAGTACTTAAATCGATTGCCAACCAATATATATGTTGGTGCATGTGTCAAGAGGTACAGAGTCATTGCCACCGCTTCCTCCATCATTATGCCCCTTGTCTTGTCCAAGAATTCCATTGACCGTAATGTTTGACATAAGAAGCAAAGCGTGGGAGGCCTTACCCGAAATGTATTATAGCATGTCTGCAGGGACCAATTCAATGTTTTAGTTATGTACTCATGCCTGTGTAAACTTGAGATATGGTGGGGCAAAGGCATAGGTGGTTTGCATTCATTTAGTAAATCCTTTTAAACATTTGATTAAAAATTGATTGGTCGAGAATAATGTGAATTCAAAGGAAATAATTACACTTAGAAAAGAAAACAAATAGAGAGACAAAAGCTTTCCTTTCTAACACGGTTTGGTAAAAGATGTCCTTCATGTGGACTACAAAAGAATAGGCCTATAAGCTACAAAAATGTGAGCTTCCTAAGGCTCAACTAGCCTATACAACTGAGTTTCAAATGAACAAAATACAAGTTTTTGAAACACCGCCATCAAAAGGAAAGAAAAAGAAATTACTGAAAAACTACAGACATCCCTATGCGCTACTCTTCGTCCTTGGTATCTGAGGTGAGATCAATTACACCGTCGTCCGGCGTATTCTAACTGCCCTCCACTGGAGGGGTTGGGGGAGATGGATGGGGAACTATAGTCTTGGGTGCACCAAGCTGAAGTCTGGAGGACCGAGTAGGGGAAAGTCCTTTAGTGGGGCTTGTGCTCCACTGTTACCTCAAAATTATCAAAGATCCAAACTTGGATCTTCAGAATAACTACATAAGGATCCATGTCAAGAATTTCCTCAGCCTTAAATAGTTTCATCGTCATGTATAACAAATAACAAACAACCAAGAATAAAAGTAAAAGGGATAAGTCATACGAACTCAGTAAGGTCGTGGGACTTGTCCCTTGTCACCTGCACCAGGACCCTGTTGACATAAAAACACCCCGAAGGGAGCCCACTCACTCCCTGTAGTAGGTGGTTGCACTCTCCCAAGTGTCGGTAACTCACCCTTAATTCAGGAATCACCTTGTAGGTTCGGGTATTTCTCACTTGTTTTTCCCTCTCTTGACATGGATGCAAGTGATGCTCTAATATGCACATAGTGGAGTTCAAGCATTCGTCGCAATAAACTTTAAAGAAATTAATCGACAGAAATCTTCAATGCTTAGGCAAAATTTAAATACTCGAAGGATTTCCATAACCTCATGCTATGCTTAGCATTTTCAATAATTAATACTAACATTTCTTATCTTGATTATATGCAAGTTACCTAAGTTTCCATGCATTAGTCTATATCAATATCTCAATAGTTGTAATTAATATCTTTTTTTTCTTTTTATTAGAATTCTTTTATTCAAGGAACATGGAAGAAATTAATATTTATTAATCCTTCATTAATGGGCATGGGTCTGGGCTTCTTGGGCCCTATTGGGTCTATCTTTAAAGCTCTAAAGCCTATTGAGTTCATTTGGGGGTATTGGGTCTAAAGTCCATTTAGACCTCTTAACAGGCTTTGTGATTTAAGCCCCTGAAACATTTTGGATTAAGCCCAAATTTTGGCTCCCTCATCCATTTTTCATGCTCTACACAACCATGAACTTAAATTCTATATTTGGATAGTTTTAACCCAAAGTTTATCCATAAATGCTGAAACTGCCCTTAGAGACCTCCAAGGGTATTTTTTACCTTTCCTTATATCATTTTTGGCTGAAAGTTTTATAGAGACGTATTGAGTACTTATACAACCTATCTGGAATGTTTTGTGCAAAATTCAAAGGGAATCTTAGGGTCGTTTTGGACAGTGACCATTTTTTTTGTTAAAAACCTAACTAAAGTTCTTGCATGTTATGGATCTTGCATTTAAACATTATCTATCAATGATTTACCCATCATACTCATGTTAATGAAGTCACAGTACATATAATGCATGATATTAGAGAGGAAAATGAGACCAAATAATAATCATTTAAACAGTCCACACATGAGCATTCATTTCGTGTCATTTTCAAGCTTGTAAGTGTCAAAATTCATCCTTGAGCTCTTCGGCTCCATTTCATGACCTTGCCTTTCCATCTTTTCATCAAAAACTCATCCTTGCCATTCGGACATCACCAAGGTTTCCATATTGCATCATTTTACACATAGTACATGAAACATGCATCACAATTCATAAAAATACACATGCAATATCATCTAGCAATACCAATGGCCAAACTGTGGCCTCCCATCCTCCAAAGTCAATATTTTAGCCACTGATGTGGTCTACAATACAATCCAATATATTCTTAAACAAACAAAGTTTACACAACAACATTTTCTTGCAAAAGAATAAGGGAAATCAAATGTTTTCAACATGCAAATATTTTCAGCACATAGTCACATGTTAGAAACTAATTTTATGCATTTCTTTCTTCCATCCAATGAATAAAACATGATCTTAATTCAAACAGCAAGCACAAAACAAGCAAGAAATATTTTTCCCCAACTCAAAATGCAAGAAAAACTACCCCTTAACTCTTCTAGATTTTTCCCCTGGCCATGAGGGTACTAACCAAGCCCTATGGCTGCCATATCATTAATGAGAAGGAGATTTAAAGATCACATTCAGGCCTAGGAAGAAAAGGAGGAATCCCTCCAGTTGTGATGGACACCTCCCCCTAATGATGCTTGGAAGTTGAATTTTGATGTAGCATGTAGAACTTATCATTCCTTACTTGCGGTCATTTGCAGAGATCATGTAGGGAAACATCATTAACCCCTGGTAGTGATTCACCCTAAAATGAGTAGAGCAAAGGCTATCTCAAGTATAAGAGTTTTGTCGTGTAATAATTAGCCCAAAAGGCCAGATAGTCTCCTTAGACAAAATAGATTAATTTCAAACTTGTGAAAAAAAAAAACAAGGAGAATATAAAAACGTTTACTGAAAATGGTTCAAATTCATATTTTTGGATTTTTGATAGTTCAAACGAAATTAAAACAATACAAAACGTAAACTAAGAATATAACATGCATTAAAGTAAATGACAATAAGTAAATAACAAAGAATTAAAAAAAAAATTAGAGCACAAGATTCTTGGATTAAATATATCGTCTTATTACAACACAAGATTCAAGTTGAAAGTAGGCAAAAAAAAACAACAAGAACATAGTCCGAAATTGAAATAAAAATTATAGAAAATTAAAGAGCAAGAAACTTAAATCTAAATCCTAAGAATTGAAATAATGAAGTATAAAAGAAACTAATCTAAGAACTGAAAATAATGAGAGAGAGAGAGAGAGAGAGAGAGAGTAGAGATACGGCCAAAAAGAAAAAAAATAGGAGAATTGAAAGAGGTGAGAGAAGTGGAGAGAGAAACAAAAAGAAAAAGGAAAAGAAAAGGTGAGAAGTGGAGAGAGATGTAAATCCTAGGATTAAGGCAACCCAAGAGGAGGTGAATTGAGTTTCTAAACTTTTTCGAAACTCACCTTTAGAAAGTGTTTGCTAGCTACAAGTCTCACAAAGAGAAACGATTGCAATAAAAGATTAAACACAAGAATATATATTGCAACTCAAATAGAGAAATAAAACTTAGAACAAGAAACTAGTAGCACAATGTAAGGAGATAAGGGAAGAGAAGCAAACACAAGATTTTTAGGTGGTTCGGCAAACCGCCTACATCCACCCTTCAAGCTCCTTTACCGAGCCTTGAGGTTTCTCCACTATGCTCCCTTCAACCAAGGGAAAGCTTTCCTTACACTTGAGCTTGAGAAACACCTCTTCAAGCCTCAAGAACGAGTTTGAGAACAAACCTCTCCAAACTCCTTCTTTTGATGAACAACCTCACCAAAAGGAAACAAGAGAATCACTCTCTTAAAGTGTATAGGGATGAATGAAAATGCCCACTAAAACTCCCTTGATGGAGTAGATGTTACAATGAAAATTTCTATCTCTTAGGCTTCACACAATAACAAGGATGTGAAAGTGTTGATTATGTGTGAATGATGTTTGAAGAAGGATTGAAAGGTTTTTAGATCACTCTTAGCCTTAGTAAAATGATTTTGGTCGTTCAGCAACTTTAAAAGGCGTAGGAATGGCTTTATATAGGCCTCATAATAAAAATAGCCGTTGCGAGTCGAACTGTCAAAAACTCACGATGAATTGGTCGACCGCTACATGAGCCGGTCGACCGCTGAGGTTTACGTTACCCAACGGCCGGTCGAATCAGAGTTGAAACTGGTCGACCTCCTCAACAAGCACATGATCCGGTTGAAAACCACACGACCTCCTCAACTTAAGCACATGATCCGGTTGTTTTAAAAACACGATTTTGACCAACTTAAAATACCCAATTTTAAAGACTAACTTCTCATAAGTATATAAAGGTTTGAGAGTTTAATTGGGATATTTTGAAGCCATTTAAAAACATTTTTAAATCTTCAAAACAAGAGGTAAAACAGTTCATGCAAGTTTTGAAGAAATATGCAAGTGTGGTTCAAATCCTTGTTAAAGATGAAGTCTTAGAGTTACAAAGATTACCCTAGCATCTTGAGTCTTCACTTTAAGAGCACTTTCATTGAAGGGGATGTTGCTTGATCTCTTTGTGCTCATTTTGGATCCGTTTTGCTTCACATCTCAATTACTTCTATTGTTATCATCAAAACATTGATTGTGACTAAAAGCCAACAATCTCCCCGTTTTTTATGATGACAATAAATTAATTGATCTTCCTTTTGTTGATCTTGTCTCCCCTAACTTTTGTACTTTGATGTGGGGTTTTAGACATTTTAATACCTTAATGAAAAAATGTTAGCATATAATATGAAAGGATTGCATATGAATAATAAAGAGCTTTCATATCATTGAAGCAGTACATCAAAGTTTCAAAGGGGTGCAGAGATACAAAAAGATACTATTCTCTCCCCCTTTGTCATCATAAAAAGGAAATACATAAGGAAAGAAAAATACATAAGAAAGAAAAATATATAAGCAAAATGAAATGCATATGCTATGAAAATCATGGAGGAGGAAAATAGGTCATAAAAGTCCTCATCTCCTCAAAGAACTTCCTCTGCTCCTCTTGCATAGAAGTAACACTCTCCTGAAGGAACTTCTTCTGCGCCTTATGCATAGCAGTCATCCTCTCCTCAAAAACAATGAACCGGGTATCAAAGGAAAAGGTAGGGTCAGGAACTCTGGTAGGAGATGGAATAATGGGAGGATCATCAGCCAAATCAGCATCTATATCAAACTCCATGGCCTCAGCATCGACCTCTCACCCTCAGGCTCATCCTTAGCCTCAACCACATCCTCATCACTATCCTGACGCTTGGCACCCAAGTATTTCTAGAAGTCTTTCTATAACCCATCCGGTTAGGACCGCAGTGTCAAATTGTTCACACTTGGTCAAAGTGTCTCGCTCTCGAGAACTAAGTGCAACCCCAAAATATCGAAATATATGCGTAAACAGCAAGCCATATGGTAGATTCTTCTTAGACTCACATGCTGCTTCCATATGTTTGAGTATAATATAAGGGAGGTTGAACTTTTTCTCTTTCAGAAGACGCTCAATCACGAAGACATCCATAAAAGTCACCTCCTCTCGGTGTCCACCCCGAGGAATCAGGTTATGGGTGCAAATCAAATGAAGTAACCTCGAACGAATTGGTAATTGGTTGGCATGGATTTTCCTAGGTGCATCTTCTGCCACACCATTACCTAGGAGGTAAACTAGGGCTTCTCCATAATCAAAGCCCTTACACACGGGCCAAGTTTTAAGCTCATAAGCCCGAATCCCGACATGTGGGATATCCAAAATATCACTGAGAATAACTTCATTCAAAATAATATCCCGTCCCCCAACCATACTCTTCACAATAAACAAACCTCCAGCTTCCCACCCAACAGTCATATTAGAAAAGAAAATCCTAAAATATTTGGGAAACACTTTGTTACCCATACCCAACAAATTCCTCCAACCCTGCTTCACAAAGGACGCTCAATCTTAAAATCTGAAAGTGATTCTACTTTCACTTTCCTTCCCAACATGACTTTTCTCTTTGAAAAGTCATTGTAAAACTTTTCAGCACATTCAGAATTACGGAAAAAGTAATCAGGCTCACCGAATGATCCGCTGAAGAACGAGATGATCCAGCTCGCTCATTTCCAACCATGGCAGCATGCTTTGTCCTTGGCATGATGATTGAGAGCAAAAATTGGAGAGGAAAGGGCTAAAATATGGAAATCTAGGGTTAGGGTTTCAAAGGGGGCCGAAATCCCTAAAAGGTGAATGCATGATGGATTATGATGTAAATCCACACAAAAGAGAGGGTTTTGGCCGAATTTGATGGTTTGAAATGATTAGGATGGATTATAGGATAGCTTATAGTGTTTTGGGAAGGATTTAAGAGGATTTGAGTTGAGAAAGGAGAAGCGGTTCACAAGAGGAGAGGGAGCGATCAACAAAATGTGAACTGCAGTATATATAGACTCAACGAGGCGGTCGACCACTTGGTATAGCAGTTCATGACCATCAACCGCTTGGTAGAACATGTTCTACTAACCGGTTGACGCTTAGTGTAGCGATTCCACACGTCGACCGCTACAGAAAATAGCCTTTGAAAAATGAGGTTTTAATGCCCAAAAATGAAATGGAATGATGCATTTGATGAATGTCAAACATGTAACAAGATATAAGGACATTCTAAACATGTTTAAAACATCAAAACAATGAAAATCCATGGAAATCAATAAAATAGTATATCAAAGAGCATTTGCATCTAAAAACCCAATATCTCATCTAAGATCACGAAATCTGTCATTACTCAAGGGTTTTGTGAAAATATCAGCTAGTTGATGCTTCAGTACTAATGAAATCAAGTGAGATGTCACCTTTTTGAATATGATCTCTTAGAAAATGATGTCTCACTTCAATGTGTTTAGTCCTTGAGTGTTGGATGGGATTCTTGGACAAGTTGATAGCACTAGTGTTATCACATTTGATGGGTATACTATCAAACTCCAGTCCAAAATCTTTGAGAGTTTGTTTCATCCACAACACTTGAGCACAACAACTACCAGCCGCTATGTATTTCGCTTCGGTTGTTTATAAAGCAACCGAGTTTTGTTTCTTGCTACTCCAAGAAACTAAAGATGATCCTAGAAATGACAGTACCACTAGTACTTTTTCTCTCGACTTTGCACCCGGCAAAGTCGGCATTGGAATAGCTTACTAGGTTCATGTGAGTGTCTCTAGGATACCAAAGTCCTAGGTCAATAGTACCAAAAGATATCGAAAAATTCTTTTTACGGCACAAGATGAGATTCTTTAGGACATGCTTGGAATCTAGCACATAAACACACACTAAACATAATATCCGGCCTACTAGCCATCAAATAGAGGAGAGCTCCAATCATACCTCTATATTTGGTGATGTCCACCTTTTTACCTTTTTTCATCCACATCAAGCTTTAGCGATGTGCTCATTAGTGTTTCCGCCACTTTCAAGTTCTCCATTCCAAAGCGTTTGAGTAGATCCTTTATATACTTGGCTTGGTTTATGAAGATTCCTTCTTTGGATTGCTTGATTTGTAGTCCAAGGAAGAAGTTGAGCTCACCATCATACTCATCTCAAACTCTTCATGCATAAATTTGAAAAATTCTTGACAAAGAGAGTCATTAGTAGCACCGAATATGATGTCATCCACATAAATTTGCACAATTATGATATCATTATTTTTGGACTTGGTGAAAAGTGTTGTGTCAACTTTACCCATGAAAAACCTTTTTCAACAAGGAAAGTTTTAAGTCTATCATACCAAGCTCTAGGAGCTTGTTTTAGTCCATACAAAGCTTTTTTTAATTTGAAAACAAAATTTGGATAAGCTTCATTTTGAAAACCTTGTGGTTGTTCTACATAGACTTCTTCCATGATAAATCCATTCAAGAAAGCACTTTTCACATCCATTTGATAAAGCATAAAATTTTTATAGCAAGCAAAGGCCAAAAGCATTCTAATGGATTTCAAACTTGCTACGGGTGCATATGTTTCATCATAATCAATCCCTTCTTCTTGATTATAGCCTTTAGCAACCAATCTAGCTTTGTTTCTAACAATAGTACCATGCTCATCAACCTTGTTCCTAAAGACCCATTTTGTGCCAATAATGGTTTGATCCTTGGGTCTAGGGACAAGTTCCCAAACTTGATTTCTCTCAAATTGGTTTAACTCTTCTTGCATTGCCAAAATCCAACTTTCGTCGTTTTCAGCTTCAAGAAAAGTCTTAGGTTCAATTTGAGACATAAATGCAAGATGATTACAAATATTTTTAAGTGAAGCTCTAGTTCTAGTTCCATGAGAGGGATCACCAATAATTAACTCTTGAGGGTGACTAGTAGCATACCTCCATTCTTTAGGGAGTTCTTGTGAAGTACCTTCTCCTTGCAATGGTTGAATAATTTCTTCACTTGGAGGTTGAGCTTCCTTGTTTTGAGTGGGGTTATCCTTGATCTCAAGTTCTTCTATCTTCCCCTCAATATCTTCAATATCTACACTTGCATTTTTCTCAAATGGACCATTAGTTTCATCAAAAGTGATATGCATTGATTCTTTAACACAAAGAGTCCTTTTGTTATAAACTCTATAAGCTTTACTCGAATTAGAGTATCCAAGGAAAATTCCAACATCGGTTTTAGAATCAAATTTTCCAAGGTTGTCTTTGGTATTTAAAATGAAGCATTTACAACCAAAAACTTTGAAATAATGGATGTTGGGTTTTCTATCTTTCCAAAGCTCATAAGGAGTTTTCTTCAATGTGGGTCTCATAGATACTCTATTCAAAACATAGCAAGAGGTGTTGACGGCCTCGGCCCAAAAATATTTTGGTAACTTATTTTCATTCAAAATAGTTCTTGCCATCTCTTGAATAGTTCTATTCTTTCTCTCAACAACCCCATTTTGTTGAGGAGTTATACGTGTTGAAAACTTATGCTCATAACCATTCATGCTACAAAAAGATTCAAACTTCTCATTTATGAATTCACACCATGGTCACTTCTAATGGCCACAATGGTGTATCCTTTTGCATTTTGCACCCTTTTTGAGAATTTAATGAACTCATGAATGGCTTCATTTTTTGAAGCTAAAAACAAAATCCAAGTGAAGTCATCCACAATTACAAAGGCATAGGACTTTCCACCAAGACTTTGAATTCTTGATGGACCAAATAAATCAAATGAAGTAATTGTAGAGGTCTACTAGTTGAAATGAAGTTTTTGGATTTAAAGAGGTTTTCACTTGTTTTCCCATTTGACAAGCTTCACAAACTTGGTCTTTTTCAAAATTCAACTTAGGTAACCCATTCACAAGATCATGCTTAGAGATTTTCAAAATTTGATACATGCTTACATGACCCAATCTTCTATGCCATAGCCAACTATCATTTACATTGACCACAAGACAATTATCCACACAAGCATTTTGATCAATGTCAATCTTGTACACATTTGAGTTCCTATGGCCAATAAACAATAATTTTCCATCTATGACATTTTCAATAAGGCATCGAGAAGATTCAAATACAACTCTATAACCTTTATCACAAAGTTGACTAATACTAAGCAAGTTATGCTTCAATTTATCAACCAATAGGACATTTTCAATTAAAGGAAGGGAGTTACCACCAATATTACCTATACCAATGATTTTCCCTTTGGAGTTGTCGCCAAATGTTACATTTCCACCTTTGATGGTTGATAGGCTTGAGAATCTTGATGGTCACCGGTCATGTGTCTTGAACAACCACTATCCAAGAACCAACTATTGCATTTCTTCTTTCTTGAATCCTACAAAACAAATTCAAGATGAAGCTTTTGGTACCCAAACCTTTTTGGGTCCATTTGGGTTAGCCATAGTTCTCTTTGGAACCCATATCTTTCTAAGAGCTTTGCACCCAAGTTTCTTGAGAGGACAATCAAATATTAGATGCCCATTCTTGTTGCAAAAGTTATAAGTATGAAGAGATTCATTTGAGGATTTAGCTTTGACAAAGAAATTTTTGAAATACTTTTCATTTTTATGAGGCTTGTAGCCTAAACCACTTTTGTCAAAAACACATCTTTGATTGTTTAGAATGTTCTCCAAAGCTTTGCTTCCTTGAGTGAATTTTTCAAGAATGGTGTTTTGACGAGTAACCTTATCTTTGAAAGCTTTGTTCTCAATTTCTAAATTTGAAACTTTTAGTTTCAATTCCTCATTCTCTAGCTTCAAATTTCTTTGTTCATCATTTAAGGAATCAAGGTCACTTGTAGTTAGTGAATGCTTCTTTTTCAAAACATTGTATTTGAGTTTAAGCTTTTCAAACGTAATGTATAACTCATCAAAAGCATTTTCTAATTCATCATATGAAGGTTTTGAATTTGAGAGATCTGAGAGATATACCTCATCATCTTCTAAAGCCATGAAGCACATGTTTGCAATTTCTTCCTCATCTTCTTCATCGGAGGAGCTTGAATTGCTATCTTCCCAAGTACCTTTCATAGCTTTCTTTTTATATTTGAGAAGTGGGCAATCCGCCTTAATATGACTAGGTTTCTTGCACTTGTAGCAAGTGATGTGGTCCTTCTTATTATCCATTTTTGGGTATTCCTTCTTTGCTCTTATCTCTTGAAATCTTTGAAGTTCTTCCTTCCTTGCTTTCTCTTGAGGAAGTTTCTAAAATTCCTTGTCATGAGAGCAATATCCTCATCTCCACTATCATCATTATCTTCTTCAATCTCAACTACGGAGGATTTCAAGGCTATGCTTCTCCTTTTTTAACTTTCCTCCTCATGTCCCTTCATGGTGATTTTGTGAGTCATAAGGGATCCAACAAGCTCTTCCAAAGGCAATTTGGTGAGGTCCTTTGCTTCTTGAATAGCGGTGACTTTGGCTTCCAAGTCTTGGTAGTGATCTAAAAAATTTTCTCACCAAATCGGAGTTAGTGTACACTTTTCCAAGAGCATTTAAATCATTTACAATATTAGTAAATCTAGTAAGCATGTCACCAATGTTTTCTTCCGGTTTCATCTTAAACAATTCATAGCTATGAACTAGCATGCTTATCTTAGATTCTTTTACTTGGTTTATACCTTCATGAGTGATTTCTAAGAATGTCAAATTTCTTTTGCACTAACACAAGTAGATATTCTATTGAATTCACTTCTCTCTAAAGCACAATAAAGAATGTTCATAGCTCTAGCATTTATAGAAATTTTCTTCTTGTCGTCATCGGTATACTCATTCACGGGCTTAAAGACAATTGTCTCACCTACGGCTTTCATAGGGTAGTGAGGTCCATTTTAAATACAAAGCCATAGATCAAAGTCAATGGATTGAAAATAAATTTTCATCCTTGCTTTCCAATAGGAGTAATCACTTTCATTGAAGGAAGGAGGTCTGGATGTTGAGAGTCCCTTAACATGAGAGTTGTTGCTTGAAGTTACCATTCTAACTCAAGATTGTTAAATCTTGCTAAAGAGAGCACCAAGCTCTGATACCAATTGTAAATCCTAGGAATAAGGCAACCCAAGAGGGGGGTGAATTGGGTTTCTAAACTTTTTTGAAACTCACCTTTAGAAAAGTGTTTGCTAGCTACAAGTCTCACAAAGAGAAACGATTGCAATAAAAGATTAAACACAAGAATATATATTGCAACTCAAATATGAGAAATAAAACTTCGAACAAGAAACTAGTAGCACAATGTAAGGAGATAAGGGAAGAGAAGCAAACACAAGATTTTTAGGTGGTTCGGCAAACCCGCCTACATCCACACCTCAAGCTCCTTTACCGAGCGTTGAGGTTTCTCCACTATGCTCTCTTCAACCAAGGAAAAGCTTTTCTTACACTTGAGCTTGAGAAACACCTTTTCAAGCCTCAAGAACGAGTTTGAGAACAAACCTCTCCAAACTCCTTCTTTTGATGAACAACCTCACCAAAAGGAAACAAGAGAACAATCCTGTGCTCTGTCGGCGAAGTACGTGCATGAACTCTTCCTTCGTTAGATTGCTCATCTATGACACATAGTTTCATTCGTGAGTGATATGTTTCAATTGCCAATAGAAAGAAAGAAAGGCAATCCTTCATACCAGAAATAGAACTGTGCAAAGATATGGCAACACTATTCCGGATAACATAGTTTAATACTATCGAAATCACTCTCCATCGCTCTATCTCTCATATACCTATTTCAAGTCTTCCTCATAGTCTTCAATACTAAAATTGTTGTCTGCCTCTACACCCCGGAACTTGATGGCCGCCCTATCATATGCACTGCACAAAAATTTTTGGTTTTTTAATCTCACATTTCCGAAGAAAATCCTAATCATCCTTTCGCTCCGAGAAGAAACAAAAACAATATTAGAAAGCTTTGTAAAGAGGAGGGGGAGAGCTCACTGAGCAGCTGCATGTGCAGTGTCTAATCCACCTATATACACATTTATTCCAAAGTAAATCCAACAATCTCATCATAGATCTCATCCAACGGCCTTTTCCTCTGTTTTTCCTTCAGCAAGAAACAGAGAAAAAGAAAGATCTGTGATTTCGTTCTCTCGATAGCACATACGCCATCACTGGGCACGAAAAAAGGAGCGGTTTTGATAAAAATAGTAGCAAGGAGCGAAAACGGGACTTTGGCACGAAATGAAATTTTCCTTCCCACTTCTTTAATATTTTTCTATCCTTCAATAATAGATATAAAAATAATTATCTTTTATTTTTTCTTCTTCTAATAGTTCTTACAATATAAAATTTATTTTGTTATTACACACTAATTAAAGTTATATTACATAAACTGAGACATATATTGTAGCATGCATTAGTTTAAGTACTTAGACCATATAATACACGGTATATTGCCTAGTACATAGTCAAAGGTACTTAGTACCTAAAATAACTTAATATTACTTGGTAATATGTAACTGTATTTCAAAATATTAGTACTTACCATTAGGTACATCACATAATATTTTACATTCTTTTTCACAACTAGTATAATAATCTTAATTAAAATGGGTTGGTAGTAATAGTATTTATAATTTAAAAGTATAATGCTTTGTCAACTAATACTTAGTACGTAAAATGACTTAGAACTAATACTTAGTACGTAAAATGATATTACTTTGAATTTTACTCTTAGTATTTAGAAAATCTCAGTACTTGGTAGTAACTATATGGCATGTTACTACATGCTCTTTACCATAACTTGACAGTAATACATAGTTACTATAACTTGATAGTTATTTGCAAACTTTGGTTACACAATAACTTTGGTCATTTAATTTTGATAATAAAAAATTATTTGCAAACTTTTCTAAAGAGGTTATCTTATTCCATAAACCAAGAGCGTACATATAAAACATGTATGACAACTAAAAAAACCAATCCATCTTATTGTGCTAATGAATATATCTTTGTCCTAAGTAATATATTCCTAATAAACTGATGTGTATATATATACTTTTGTTTTATAATACCTTAATTGGTATATATATGATAAAATTCAAAACCTCCATGCTTAGATAGTATTCAATTCAATTGACATACTTTACACATATTATTTCTCTTATTGTACTATGTATGTGTTTTAACTCTTTAGCGACCAACCAATATTTTTATCGCTAAAGATGTATTTTTAGCAACAAATATAACATTTGTTGCTAAAATCATGTGATGCTTTTAGCGACAAAGTTGATATTTGTCGCTAAAACACATGTGTTTTAACTCTTTAGCGATGAAGCAATATTTTCGTCGCTAAAGAGGTATTTTGAGCAACGAACTTAACTAACATTTGTCGCTAAAATATGTGGTACTTTTAGCGACAAAGTTGATATTCGTTGCTAAAACACGTGTTTTAATTCTTTAGCAATTAACCGATATTTTCATCGCTAAAGAGGATTTGTTTAGCGACAAACTTAACATTTGTCGCTAAAAACATGTATTTTACTCTTTAACGACGAAACAATATTGTTGAAAAAGAGTATTTTTAGAGACAAAGTTGATATTCATCGCTAAACACACATGTGTTTTAACTATTTAGCGAGGAACCAATATTTTCATCTCTAAAGAGTATGTTTTGAGACGAAATTAGTTTCGTTGCTGATAAATTCATCGCCAGAGAGGTATTTTAGTGAGGAAGTTGATATTAGTCATTAAAAATATATTTTTTAAATCTTTAGGGACAAACCAAATAATTTCGTTGCTAAAGAGGTATCTTTAGTGACACAATTGATTTTGTTGTTGATACGTTGGTCGCTAAAGAGCAAATTTGTTGTAGTGAATTAGAACGCAATTCACATTAGAATTATAATTCTTTCAGGCCATAACTAAAGGCTAAAATCTATATAGTGAACATGCGTACAAGCAATGAATTAAAACGACTGAGGAGAAAGCACACACTGTGGGTGAGGCTATCTGGAGTTCCCAACTTGGATTGGTACAATCGCTATATGCGGGTAATTAAGAAGACGGGGTAACCAACAAGGTGTTGCCCAAGTTCTGTATACTTTTGTTTACCCTTCTGGTTATTTTCGTTAGGCTTAATTGCACCGAAGGTCCTTGAGGTAACACTTTCGATAAATCAGTTCCTAAGGTCACATGCATAGGTAAAAATGGGTCCCTTCGTAAACCAGGTAAGTGTCAATCCACTAACAGAGGGTGCTGATGTGTCAAAAATTGACACATTAGCACAAATAGAAAGCAAACACGTGTCTCACTATCCAACTCATCGAAAGCCTTTAATTTTTTCCCAAATTAATTAATTTCCACCTCACCAAAAGCTTAAAACGTCGCGCCCCCCCCCCCCCCCAACCTTTTTTCAGGCCTCATTCCCCTCCTCCCCGATACCAAATTGAAATCCGTTGAGGGTTTGACCACTTAGGTACGCGCTCGCTGGCTTTTTTAGCCTGCAAATCCAAGTACTACTTGATGAGCTTTACACCATCTTCTATACAGGAGGTACATACTAATAAAGAAAATATGTTTACACCTACCTATTTCTCCCAATCAATTCAAATTGTCATGACAGCCAATACGACTGTTTGAACAGCTGTCCCACCTAAAATCATACCACCCCACATCCCCTGGTGCACCAATTTGCATAAAATAAATTTGTAAAAACTATATGGCAGGAATTTTAATTCTTAGATGCTGAGGCCCTTCTCATTCCCGAAGAACTACTTCACCGATCATTATCTGTGACCCTACATGCTCAATTGGCTCCACTGGTTCAGCACTTCGTGGACCGAATTCCTGGAGGAATACCTGACCCATCAGAGTTCTCACTCTTAGCCAATACCATTTATCTTTCCTCCCTCTCTTTTTGATTATGCCAAAGGGGGAGAAGTATATGTAATTTTGTCGTACTCTTTTATGTAGAGAAAACATTCCACATTCCATTGCATTTTCATATATCTTTGTAATTGTTTGACTTTGATTGATATATGATTGCTTATTTTAGATGAATGAGTTTTATGTTAATCCTTTATATCCTTACTTAACTTTGATTGAAAATGGTATCTTATTTATTCTCTTATTTGCAAAGCTTCGTTATCGACTACAAGGTAATATTTCTAAAACTCTAAACTTCTTTTTAATTCAAGAATATTAAAGTGTTTGTGATCTGAAATCATATTATGGAGTTTGAGAAGTTTGGAGGATGATATAGAAGTGTTTCTAATCAGGTTTATAATTTTTGGAAACCTCTAAATACAAAGGAGACTCTTGCAAAATTTTCTAAAAATCCAAAGCTCTTTACAACAAACTATTTTGAAAAACCTCTGCTTGTTTTCAGGGGGAGCTTTTTGTTTTCATTGCAAAGGTCTTTAAAAAGGAATTTGTCATCATCAAAAAGGGGGAGATTGTTAGCCCAATGGTGATCTTGAGCTATCTAACTTGATTTTGATGATAACAAATGACAAAATACTTTGGAGTATTTTTAGGATACATGGTTGTCAATCCACTATTTAATTAAGAGTACTCAATTGTATTTAAATTTTATCATTAATTCTTTATACCCTACATTTGATTTAAACACCATGGCTTGCACCTAAACTATGATATTTTTCATTGTAGGAGTTTTCATGTTGAAATAAAGAAGATTGATATCAAAAAGCATTGAAAAACTCCATTTGCCAAGATGGTGTCAACACATATGAAGAACAGTGTCGACACATGCAAAGATGGTGTCAACACATGGTTGACATGGTGTCGACACATAGCACAGAAGTCAGACTACCATTTCGATAGTGTCAACAAATGATGAAGGAAGTGTCGACACATGCCACAGGCACCTACGAACAAGATCTAGACTCGATGAAGGTGTCGACAAATAGGCATGTATGTTGTGAGTGCAAATACAACCCAAGAGGTGGGTGAATTGGGTTTTATAAAAACTTTTCTCTTTTTACGATAAACCCAAATATGCACAGACCCCTTTCTAAAAGAACAAGAGAGTAGATCTATATATAATCAATGAGTCTAATGAAGAATAAAAATAATAGATAATCATGCACAACAAATAGATAATGACAATAAATAGAGATAAGGATAGAGAGATGACACCGTGATTTTTAGGTGGTTCAGTCAACACTTGCCTACGTCCACCCCCAAGACTATTGACTTCCTTGGACTTTCTTCACTATCTTCCAAATAGTAAATACACCTTAGCTTCCTGGGTGCTAAGGAATCCTTACAAAGTGTTTTTCGAGCTTACACTTTAACTCACTCTCACAAATCCTCACAACCTAGAGGATTTCTTCTACCCAACTAGTAGGACAAGTGTTTTCCCAAACACTCACGTGTTTTTCAAGAATGAGTACAAAAGGAATCTTAATAAAGGCTCTTTAAGCCAAATAAACAAGTATGAAGCACTGAGGTGTGCAAAGAGACAAGATTCTCAAAGAAAGCAACAGTATTTGCAAGTGAGGGAACAAGCTTTCTTGGTTAGTGGAGCTTCTTTCTTCTTCAAAGCTTTTTCTCTCTCTAGAAATTAGGACAAGAGTTAATAGCGCACACTTCATCATTTTCTCTCTCCATCTTCTTCTATTTAAAGCTCCTAGGGCACAAAGGGTCTTCTTGTAAAGTTTGAGTGCCGTTGGAGGTCATTTGAGACCATTTGGAGACTTTTTGGATGAGTTGGCGTCGCTTCCAGGATATCTGCAAAATCGTGCAATGTGTCGACACATTGATGGTATGTGCTAACACATTAAAACTTGGCCTGAAAACATGCTCTCGGTGTTAGTTCAATGTGTCGACACTTATGCTCAATGTGTCGACACTTTAGAATGGCCTGGAAACATACTCTCAGGTGTTAGTGCAATGTGTCGACACTATGGTTCAATGTGTCGACACTTCCAACACTTAGTCTGAAAAATTTGTTCTTTGACAGCAACTACTCCAATTCAACATATCTCAAAAACATCTACAATATAAAAATTGACCAATTAACTTGTGTAAAGGTGTTCAAGTATGCTTAGAGATATTTTAGAATAGAGAAACCTTGATGCTTTAAAAATATATCATTTTCTTAAAAGAGATTTTCAATGTAAAATCTAAAAGTCTTAAACGAGTTTGAAAACTTTGTTATCATCAAAATAAGATGGATTGTTTGTAAAAACAACCTTGGGCTAACATTTGTGTTGACACATATTGCGGAAAAATTGTTTTTAAAAAACGACGCTCAACACGCGAATTAAGACGATGTCGCACTTAGGACACCTCTCCAACATTCCAAAAAGGCCCTCTAGACCCCCCAAGACTGAAGACCTATAAAAGGAATCTTATGGAGAGAGAAAATAAGACTTTTGCATACCTTTTGCCTCTCTACATCATCAATTGCCGACCAAGCTTTCAAAAAGTGTGAGAAAAAAACAAAAGACAAAGACTGGACGTTTTCCAAGAATATCTGGTCTGTCATTGCTGTCATCATCTTCAGATCTTGTCTTCTAGCCATTTGTTGAGCTTTGTTCTGCTGATTTGGCTTTGAGAGCTATTGTTTATTCATTCCTATCATTAAACTTTGAGAAACCTTTGAGTGTGGGATACACTTGGGCCTACCCGTGAGGATAGAAGAAATCTCATAGGCTTTGAAATTTGTGACGAGTTGAAGAGTGAGCTCGAGAAAACTCTTGTAACAGTTACTTAACACTCAGAAGCTAAGTTGTAGACACTATTGGATTATAATGGAGAAGCCCAAGGAAGGCAATAGCCTTGGGGTGGACGTAGGCAAGTCTTGGCCGAACCACCTAAAAATAGCGGTGTTATCTTTCTTCCCTCCTCTCATACTTACTGCTTTCATTTATTGCTTTTTGAACATTATTGCTTTACTATTTACTGTTTATCTTTGGGCTTGGCATTAAACTTATTCAATCTGCATTTTATTAGTTAAACCAAAAGGATATTTTTTTAGATACAATTTTTTATCAAAAAGGGGATAAAATTTTAATAAACCCAATTCACCTCCCTCTTGGATTGATTTTCGGACTCACGGCTTTGAATGAATGTTATATTTAAGTAGCCCTGCTCATCTTCGACGTGGATGCAAAATTCTCTGTTTATCGTGTCCAAAGGATCAGCATCGACATCAGCAGTAACCGACGCATTAAATTCGCGAAGAAGTGTGTAAGGACCAACTTTGACAGAGAAAAGGGCATTAGAGCGCTCAAAGGCTTGGTACCTAGCTGGGAAGAAATATAGTAGGATGAATTTCTTGCCAGAGGTGACTCTGAAGACGTAGGTGAACTCGGATCGAGAGAGAGCGTGCTGTGGCGTAAGGTACAGTTGGCGAGAGTGTTTGTTGAGCAGCCTTAGAGATCACTGAAGCGTTGTTCTGGAATTTTTCGAGGGGGAAGAATGCTGAGTTGATGTCTCCAATCCAGGTCCGTTCATCTAATGCTGTAATAGAGTTGCCGGAGAAGCCACAAGAGAGGGCGATATTTTCTATAGGAGAATAGGGAGGTGCCGAGTCAGTAGCGATGGGATTACGATGACGAGGAAGTGAAGGAAGAATATGAGAAACGGAGAAGATAGATTTGAGAGGGTTATCTTGCAAAGATATTTGTTGCCAGGATTGCTCATTCTAGCACAGAGAGAGAGAGACAGGGAGATTTGATAAAGGGAACGAGGAGGAGAAGCCGCATATGATATTGTTAAGTACTAATTAGGCGTAATGCTCTTGTGTCCCAGCCCGCCGCTTGACTCTGCTACCCCAGTAGGGAAGACGCATGCTTTGTCCGCAATTTTCTTTTCTCTTCCAGACTAGCAAACTTTTTTGTTTGGATTCTTAGTTTAGTTTGGTCAAAAGTATCTGGAGATCTTCTGATTGACGATCAAGTATTTGTTGATTGGAATCGTCGTTAATCCAGATGTCCAGGATGTGATCAGAACTCAACCTGATAGTGCAAACAATTTTTTCAATACAAAAAACAAAAGAAATGGTATTATATATCTTAATTATATGAATCCGCATATTAAGTCTAGGACGTTGTCGTATTTTTCTTTTGTGTAATATAAACGTTGTAAGAAAAACTTCACAGTACTTCAAGATAAAAAAATAAAAAAAAGGTGTTTCTCAGGTGTATATATTATATGAACACAGCACACATACCATAAAACATGTAACTGGTGCATAAACTTTATCAACTATATACAATTAGTCCGCGGAACGCTCACCCGGCATAATCAGCTAGTGCAGGCCGTAGGTATGCTTTCTTTATGATCTCTTCTTCAGTCTGATCCCACTGATCTTCTGGCAAGTTAGTGGGATCGAATCTAACAAGTAACCATTTTCTCGAGTGGGTTTGGAGTTGGGGCACTAGCTAGTAGTGGATGGGATCACGGCAAGACAGTCTAGTGCCACTGGCCGCACTAGAAGACCTGGTGGTACATTCATCATAAGATAGCCAGTTAGTGGTGGAATTGGATTCACCCTTATCCATTATATTTATTGTCATGTTTATATCATTAATTGTACCACATGCATGCCAATACTCATCACTTGACCTCTATCGACTATAAAATATAAACCACCATGGACTACCACTACTCACGAGCTGTAACTGAGCTCAATACAGATCGGGGGAGGAAGATAAACCGAAAAAGATAGCATGGAACTCACCGTAAAGAGGGTTTCCTCACTAGCGTTCCTTGTAATGTTTGTGGCTCTGGCTCCACGTGCAAGGCCTTTCCGAGCTACGGCTACTTCTTTACTCGAGAACAACGGCACAACCAACTCTAGTTGCTATGGCGGCATGGCCAAGTGCCTTATCGTGGATGAGGACCTAGATTTGCAGATTATGACGGGTTTCGGAATAAGCAGAATGCTCGCTGGGAAGGACCCTTATAAAACAACGGGCACCAAATCTGCATCCGTGGTACCATGTGACCGCGGAAATGGTCAACCATATCACACCTGCGCAGGCGACGATCATAAACACAAGATCCCAGAGTCTTGTGGAGTATATAAGCGCGCTGGATGCACTTGAAAGATACGACGACGTGTCTAGTTTGTTTGCTATGACAGATCAAGTTGATCTGTATTTTAGGTTCGTCCGGTATCTCTTATGCTACTGGTAATTGGTTGGTTTCACGCGAATCTCCCAATTTTGTTCTTTTTATCAGGAGATCTTCACTTTAGCTCCTACGCTACTTCAAAATGTGAAAAAGAGGTTGAAATTATTAAAATAGTTACATGTAGTCTCAAAATTATTAAAATTCAAGATCTTTATCGTTAATATTATACTACGAAACTTATTTCCTGCATATTTTAACCTGTGATTGTTTGACAGGACCATCAAAGTTGATATATTTTGATAATCTTTTGTATCAAGTGTGGCTATTTTAGTAGTTTAGACCTTTTTTGATATTTTCATGCAAGTTTAAGGGTTAAAAAGTGATATTTTCCTTTTTATCTTTTATTTTATTGACAAATTATTCTTTGCAATGTTTAGCTGCCATTTTTTAAATTTCCAAACTACTAATAAATTTATACTTTAACCCTCCTGTTATAAGTTGATGGGTAAGATTATGCCACGTGAACTTTTCTTATATTGATCAAGCGAAAGAAACAATTACTAGCTTTGCCCAACAAAAAGAAAACAATCGGCAGTTTCGATGTTACTCTCAGTACTATACTAACGTGTCAATGGTGTTGTGAACCTGCCACTAATTTGACTCGATCGGTCATTCTAGGACGACGCTTTTTCAGCATAGTTTTTTCTTTTCAGAATATCAAAACTTAATTGGGATTTCCGTCATAATTATTTTAAGATACTTCTGATTGGTCATTAATTATTAATCCGGATGTGTTGAATATGGTCATTATGTCATTAGTCAACAAAACCATCTTTTCATCACAAAAGCAGTTACAGAATAGGGGCAGTCAACGAATACTCGGCATTAATGTGAAGGGATACAAAATGAGTTTTTTTTTTTTTTTTTTTAGTCCAGACGGAAATGGATACAAATGAGTTGATATTGAATAAAAGGTTACCATCTGAATGGAAATATGATTAATTTGTTTGCGCGAACCTTATGCCTTCAAAAGTAATACTTTACCTGCTTACCCACGCAAAAATTAAGAGAAAAAAAAGCATCCACGTGAAATTTGTCTATAAATATCCATTTACTTAAAGGTGCATATATGAAAGGACATGATTTGAAGGTGGACATATTTCAATTTTAAAAGAATAGTAGGACAAAACTTAAGAAAAATAAAAAATAAAAAATAACATAACTTCCATAAGAGACTATAATATAGTGTTCTTCATTTGCCAACGTAAATGTACGAAATGATCATTTTGATAATATCTTAAAATTCAAAAACTACATGTTATATCTCATCGCATCAATTTTAAAATCATCTTATGGATATAATATTCATTTTGGCTGTTCATTTCCAAGCCTTCTTTATACCGTCCATCTTTTAATATATATTAACGTAGATACAAAAAAAAAATTGTTTTTTTGCTGCTTGGAAAAATACCCTCCGTCCATGAGAGAATTTAATTGTTTTGATTTTATATTCTTCTAACATTCTTGATCTCCCGAATTCAAACTCAGACTAATCTGATGTTACGATATATGTCAACAGTTAAAAGCGATAAATATATATTAATGTAGATACAAAAAAAGTGGCAAAATTGTTTTTTCGCTGCTTGGCCCTCCATCCATGAGAGAATTTAATTGTTTTGATTTTATATTCTTCTAACATTCTTGATCTCCCGAATTCAAACTCAGACTAATCTGATGTTACGATATATGTCAACAGTTAAAAGCGATAAATAACTGTGAATTTCGTTACAACCACTCTTGTTATAACAATGTTTTGCTTGAATTGAAAAGTGGACATGGGGGAAAAAAAAAAAAAAAAAAAAAAAAAAAAGGTACACCCTTGTCAAACTGCTGTGCCACGCTGCCAGTGCACGGATTCTGTACCCACCTTTTCACCAAGTGATTAAATCAGAACCGTTGCCATATTGCCATCTCAGGTCCGGCATCACTTTCTTTACCATCACTGAATCACCTACCACCCATGCACCACTCTCAAACATCACCAAGTCGACCATAAAGATCCGACCGAATTCATGTTGAAGAAAAGTTGGAGAACGAAGAAATTGCTCCAAAGCACAACATTGTTTCGATTTTTTTTTAGATTAATGAAATGGAGTTTTAATATTTTTATTTAAAAAAAAATTATTTTTTTTATTTTTTATTATTATTATTATTATTTATTAATGAATTTTTTAATATTTTAATTTTATTTTAAAAAAATATTTCGATCATTTTACATGTGGTCTATTATGACTTCCTAAAAAAAAAAAAATTGGTCTATTTATTAAAATGTTGAGCTTAATTTATTTTGTTAAAAAATAAGAATCTTTTACTTTGATTTAATTTTTAACTATTTGTTAAATATATGAAAACAAGTAAAATAAATTATAAAATTTATTCTACAACCAAACAAACTGAAAGGACAGGTTTTCTATTTACTTGGTCCTTTTTTTTTTTCTTTTTTCTTTTTTATCTTTTTACTTGTTCGATTCTAACGTGTCTCACTGGGTTAGGAGCAATAAGGTAGGGTGGTCTAAAAGGACAGGTTTGGGCCGAAGTGGCTGAACCGTAACGGATTTGGTATACATGCCTTTATTTGTCTATTCACTCTTACCTAGCCCAATTTGTTCTGTTTACTCAGACTCGGGGGAGGCACCAATATGTCCACCCGTCGTCGCAATGACATGTTTCCAAAGATGCAAAACAAATATATATGGCCACACACACATACAAATCTCATCTGCATTTTCTTTGGATTTTTTGGGTTGTAATGGGCTCGATCCGAATATGTCCCATGGGATTTAGACGCATTTGCTTTTTCAGATAAGGTAATAACAGAAATCCATCAAATTTGGAAATTGTCGGGAAATTCAATCAATTTTATAGGTAGAATATAACTGAAACTTTTTTTTTCTGGTTTTTTTTTGGGGGGGAGGGGGACTGCAACTTGAGTTCGTAGATACCTGATAGGCTGATACTAAAGAAAAGAGCGTGAGTTTTAAGAACGTCTCAAAATCGGAGTAAATTTAATTGTTTTCTGAGCTTTCTCATTTACTTTTTTTAGATCTAATTACCATCTGTTTTTGTTTTCCTTAGGTGCTTTAAGCTCCACTTCTCTTTTTCATAAGTATTCTTCTACTGTGAAAATAATGTGAATCGCTAGTATAGGAAGCCATCAACTACAAGTTCGTGGGTTTTAAAATGCAAGATGTGCAATATATAAACATATCTTAAATAATATAAAGTGATGGAAGAGTAATTTTTCCTTACTACAAAAACCCATAGTTAGATGCCCAAAATAGTGAGGAAAAAATCAGCCCATCTAATGTGGTATGCATGGTGATTAGAGGTCCATAAAAGAACCTGACGTTCATGCTTTATCAGATAAAGAAAGTTTTCGTAAGAAATTATGATTATTCTCTATTATTCATTAACTAATGGGCGAGAAAGTAAAAGGAAAAAGAAAAAAGGTAAGAGGTAGTTGACCCAAGCTGTCTTGGAGGAGACTGATTCTGACAATGCCGACCTTTGACAAAAGATGGATGGGACGGAAAAGGTCTGGGGAGTGATGAGGCCCGGAGGAAAAATAGGGTCAAGGCCTAAGAAGCCCCTAGCCCAGACAGCAAAGGAAGGGAGATAGCAAGAGGAGGTATGCGCGAAATACTCTCTCTTAGATTCTCTCTCATTGATAATCAAACGAGAGAAAAATAAAAGATTTTAAACAATGATAGCTAACAATGGCATCGGAGAAATCCCTCTACGAGGAGGATCCTGAGTCTTAACTTGTTTGTTTTGCTTGTAGGAGGAAGGAGAGCTTGGGTCTTTCAACCCATCCCAAGTGCTGAACTTTAAGTCTAGCTCCGTCGGGCTCTTGGCCTAGTAGACGCTGTGATAGGCCGATTAAAAATGGCTCCATCAAATGGCGTCGTCTGTGGGAAAACATAATCCTTCAAACTGGTTATCCCACCTTACTCACCGCAAGCAAGACAACTTTCTAACGTTCTTTTCGTCAGTATAAGCTGTGGCCAATGGCTATGGAAGGTTCCCCTCATGGAAAAGCAATCACAACAATCCCGGATATACCTCCTCCCCAGGTTTATAGTATTCAAACTGAGGCTGTTACGCCAAGAACGGCCCAAATCTCACCTATTCCTGTGGCGAAACCCCTTTCCCGAAGCTTTCCTAGTCAAAACCTACAAACCTCCCTACATGGAGGGTCCCTTCAGGGTATTCAAGTTCGTCCTTCAGGAGGTACTGACCCCAGACCTTGAAGAACTATCCAAGAAGCTATTGATCGCCTGGATGACTTGGAAAACAATTACAATCACGTTTCAGTTGATGCTATGCTGTTAACTGACTCAATGGCATTAAGAAGTTCACGGATGAAGTGTTTAGAAGCTTTAGTGGTGGATAAAAGACTCATACCCCACATCCAGACGACAGAACCATTGGAGAGTCTGGAGCTGGAGGCGAATAAAGTGGTAAAGGTGGGCGTGTCACTTGATAAGAAGGCTAAGCAAGCACTGCTCCAGTTCTTATGATTGCCGATGAAGTCTTTTGCATGGACTCATAGAAATATGAGAGGGGTGGATCCCTCGGTGATGATGCATAGGCTCAGTGTCGACCCACCTAGGAAGCCGGTCAAACAAAAAAGAAGGGTCTGTGCACCTGAAATGAGTAAAGTGATAGCTACAGAAGTTGACAAACTATTGGAGGTAGGATTTATAAGAGAAGTAACTTATCCTGAGTGGTTGGCTAATGTAGTCTTGGTCACTAAGTCTAATGGCCAATGGCGGATGTGTGTGGATTTTACTGATCTTAATAAAGCTTGCCTGAAAGATAGTTATCCCTTGCCTAGGATTGACATGTTAGTTGACTCCACGGCTGAGCATGAGTTCTTTCTTTCCTAGACGCCTTTTCAGGCTATAACCAAATAAAGATGCACCCTGCAGATCAAGAAAAGAGCTCGTTTATAACTGACAAATGGCTTTATTGTTACCTGGTCATGCCATTTGGTTTGAAAAATGTTAGTGCTACCTATCAAAGATTGGTGAATGCTGTGTTTAAATGGCAAATTGGTAGGAATATAGAGGTCTATGTAGATTATATGCTCGTGAAAACAGAAAAATGGAGGGACATCTTAAAGATCTAGCTGAAACTTTTGATACCCTAGACCGATATGATATGAAGTTAAACCCAGCTAAATGCACTTTCGGTGTATCCTCGGGAAAGTTCCTAGGGTTCAGGGTTTCAGAGAAAGGGATCGAGGCTAACCCTAAAAAGATTGAAGCAATCTTACGGCTCAGGCCACCTACTAATCAAAAGGAGTTGTAGAGACTGATAGGGTAGGTTGTAGCCCTCAATTGTTTTATCTCACGGTCCACAGCTCGTTAACTACCCTTATTCCGAATCTTGCAGAAAACCTTTTTTTGGGATGAGGAACGCACTCGAGCTTTAGAATACCCAAGATATACCTGGCCCAACCTCTCATTCTCAATCAGTCTATGTCTAGTGAATTACTATATGTGTATTTAGCAGCCAGCGAGTATTCTGTAAGCTCAGTCCTAGTTTGGGAAGAATAGAAGGTTCAGAAGCCAGTGTACTATGTTAGCCGGGCTCTGAGAGAAGCAGAGGTGAGGTATCCGTTTATTGAGAGAATTGCGTTGAGCCTAATGATCACTGCACGAAAACTGCATCCTTATTTTCAATCTCATACCATCTGCGTGATTACTGATCTAACCCTGAAGAGAGTGCTACAAAAGCCCAACCCATCAGGGCGCTTAATCCAATGGTCCCTAGAGTTAAGTGAATTTGACATATCTTATTTCCCTCATATAGCCATAAAGGGGCAGGCTGTTGTAGATTTCTTATTAGATTTTGTCAGGGACTCAACTCCAGTAGAAGGTGATGATCCCCACCTGCATGATAGAATATGTACTGTGCATGTAGGTGGCTCTTCAAATCGAATAGCTAGCAAAGTCGGGGTGGCTCTCACTTCCCCATAGGGAGTGGAGGTCGAATATGCCCTACGCTTCGATTTCTCAACCACTCATAACGAAGCAGAATATAAAGCTTTATTGGCTACCTTGGCCATTGCACATATGATGAGAGCAAATGGAATACGCGCCCGGAGTGATTCTCAATTAGTGGTCAACCAAGTTTTAAGAGATTATATTGCGAAAGAAGAGCGAATGCGGGAGTATTTGGTCCAAGTAGTGACATTGAGAAAAGCTTTTAATACATTTGACGTTACACTGGTGCCTCGGAAACAAAATGAAAAGGTCGATCGCCTAGCTCAGCTAGCATCAAATCCGGAGCTAAACCTGATGAATGGCATGCCTGGAGGGGTGATAGTGTGTCTTTCCTCCTTAAATTGGGAAGGTCAGTACCCAGTCTGCCCAATGAGTTCAATAAAGTGGTGGGGGGAGCCTATCTTCGCGTATCTCACCGATGGTACTCTCCTTCCATATCGGGAGGAAGCTCGACGAATTTGCATGCGGTCCTCCCGATATGTACTGAGGCAGGATATATTGTACAACATGAGCTTTACACTCCCTCTCTTGAAATTTCTTTGTGATAAGGAAGGGACTTATGTGCTGTAAGAGATATATAAAGGCACATGTGGTAATCAATCAGGACACAAGGCCTTGTCCCATAAAGCCCTGAAAGCTGGATATTTCTGGCCTACTATGCTACACAACGCCAAAGAGGTGGTACAAACATGTGATGATTGCCAATGACATGCTAACATACCTAGAAGCCCGGCTGAGCTGATGACTCCTATTAGCTCGCCCTGTCCCTTCGCTTAATGGGGAATTGATATAGTGGAACCGTTTCCTCAGGGAAAAGGGCAAGTAAAGTTTCTGGTTGTGGCAATTGATTATTTTACCAAATGGGTAGAAGTCGAGCCTTTGGCTACGATCACTGAAGAATGGATTCAAAGCTTCATGTAGAGGAATATCATTTGTCGATTTAGCTTACCAAGAGTGATCATATCGGAAAATGGTCAACAATTCAAAGACCATCGCTTCAAGACCTTTTGCTCTGGTATGGGAATCTCGAATCACTTTTCTTCCCCTGCCTATCAGCAGGCGAATGGGTAAGTGGAAGTGACTAACTGGACCTTGGTGAGAATCATAAAAAGATGTTTAGATGGCAAGAAGGGGTTATAGGCTGGGGAGCTACCCGGTGTGTTATGGTCCTACCGAACGACTATAAGAACGTCAACAGGAGAATCCCTCTTTACTCTGGCGTTTAGGACTGAGGTTGTGATACTGGTCAAAGTGGGAATTCCAAGCCAGTGAGTTGATTATTTCAGTCCATCTAACAATGACGATTTGCTTAGAATGGAGCTAGATTTTGTGGAAAAACTATGTTACAAAGCCTTGGTTCGAAACATTGCCTTCCAAAATCAAGTCAAGCGGTATTATAACATGAAAGTGCAACCATGATGGTTTCAGTGGGGGGAACCTTGTCTTACGAAAAGCTCTTCCTCCTAACACTTGAGAAGGGAAGCTGCATGCAAAATGGGAAGAACCCTACAGAGTTACCAGGGAGCGAAGGAGGAGCACTTATCACTTGGAGGATCTTAATGGCAACGCACTCCCACATCCTTGGAATGTTGACCATCTCAAAAGGTATTATCAATAAATGTTATATTGTTTTGATACAATCTAAAAAGAAAAGATAGATATGAAAAGGTAGGAGCCTTTGTGCCCTAGATTGTGAAATATGACTATTTGGCCCTCGTGCCCAGGAAAAGACAGGAGCCCTCGTGCCCTAGATTTATGAAAAGATGAGGCCCTCGTACCCTGATTGCGCAAGATGACTATTTTGGCAGGAAAGAGGCAAGAACCCTCGAGCCCTAGATTTATGAAAATGACTGGAGGCTCATGCCCTAAATTATGATAAAAGAGCCCTCGAGCCCTGTTTAAGAAGATAACTGGAGCCCTACCCTAAATTTATGATAGGCAAATGCCCTGAATTATGAAAATAAGAAGCCCTCGTGCCCTAAATTTATGAGAAGGCAGGAGCCCTCGCTGCCCTGAATTGTGAAAAAATAATGATGTGGCACATAAAAACAAAAAAAAAAGGACAAACAAATAAAAACAAGAGCCCTTGTACTCTAAATTATAAACAAGAAAAGAGCCCTGAAACATGGAGAAATAACATAATGGTATCTCAGGTCATCGAATCTGGCCATAAGTTCTAAAATTGCTGATAACCTTTAGGTCCATATGATTACTCTTGGATATCTTCTTTTGCGATTGTCTATAAAGCGGTCCTTAAAAGTTTCAGTATAGACTAGTCCGAGTTACACAAAAAAGATCGTCATTACCGGATGCAACTTGGATGTACAAAGAAATCTATTAACAAAACTAAAAATTAAAAAGAGAGCAAACGTGTTCTTTCCCATCAAGAACGTCGTCCCAGCTTTTTCCAAGAAAACCAATCTACCCTAGTACGGCAGGGGAGGCAACAAAAAGAATAAAAAATAAAAAGAAAATCCCTCCTAAACATAATCATCTCATCGCTCACTCAACCTTAGCCAGTCTGAGAGACCCCTGCAAAGGAAACCCCTTCGAGAACCAGAACATGAAGGGAAGACTTCAAGTTAAAACGCGAAGTCTTGAACATCTTGAATTCCCCCATGCCAGCGTACGCCAGAAATCACACTGGACCTTACAAATTGAGCGGAGGCAGGTCCAAGCCTGATTCGAAGGGCCTCTAGTGCTTCAGGCACTTCATGAGCTCATGCTCAAGACCACACCAAAAGAAGAGGTCCATCCCTCAAACGTATGTAGCTCTGGGATTTCCACTAGCTACGAGATCTTCCATGAGTATTTGAGCCGAGACTTGAAAATGAAGATGAGGATAAGGAGCTTTTGCAAAACTTTGGAGGGAGATAAACCAGGGTTGAAGGTGTAGAGGAATAAGGGGGTTTTTTGTTATTAGAATCTCCCTAAGAACTAGGGGGCTATAAGCTATCTCCCTCCAGTGGTGGCTCCATCCCTCAAACGTATGTAGCTCTGGGATTTCCACTGGCTACGAGATCTTCCATGAGTATTTGAGTTGAGACTTGAAAATGAAGATGAGGATAAGGAGTTTTTTCAAAACTTTGAAGGGAGATAAATCAGGGTTGAAGGTGTAGAGGAATAAGGGGGTTTTTTGTATTAGAATCTCCCTAAGAACTAGGGGCCTGTAAGCTATCTCCCTCCAGTGGTGGGTTGTGTTCAGAAGAACGCGAAAAGTATATCAATCCCGCCTCACAAACCAAATGACAGAAAACCTCAGAAAGGAGGGGAGCAGAGCATTCCTAGTAGGTTCTCTATTCTAACATTTTGGTTAGAATAGAGAACCAATTTAACAAAAAAAGTCAAAAAAACACCATTTAGCAGCTTATTCTAACAATTTTTAACAAAAAATTTTAACATGTGAACAGTGGTTCTCTATTTTTAGATAACCACTGTTCACTTTTTTCCATCTTAAAATATTATATTTTTTATTTTTTCTTTTTCTTTTTCTTTTCTTTCTTCCAATTCTCATCCCTCTTCTTTTTTTTCTTTTCTTCCTCCCAGCGTGAGTTCCTCCCAGCAATCACACTCTCTTTCTTTAATGTTTAGTAATTGCCATTTTTATTGCACTTAATGGAGCACGAAATTTTTCACAATAAGAAAAATTTTAAAAAATCTAATCGTTGGGATAAGACAAATTTAAAAAATTCCGAACATTAGGAAAAGATAAAATTTAAAAAATCCAACCTTTTTATAATAAGAAAAATATTAAAAATATAACCGTTACAATAAAACGAATATTCAAAAATATAAAATGTTAGAGAAAGAATAAAGAAATCTTTGAAAAAAATATTTTAATAGAATAGTAAAAGCAGATGGTTAAAATAGAAAAGTTGCTGTGAGTGTTTTTAAAAAGTTGATAGTTAAAAGAAGTGTGCTTTTTTGTTAAAATAGAGAGTCAAATTTGAATAAGCTGCTAGGAATGCTCTCAGGAAGATTCTGTATAGGAAATGAGGCATTGGCCTGGTCAGAAGCCGGAGGGTCATTTTTTGGTAACTCCATGGCAAATGCAGGATAAAGGAAAGATAAGGAAAGAGGTGAAAATAAAAAACTTGCGAGGGAAGGAAAAAAGGTCTTGGGCCTTTATGTAGAAAAACTTGAAAGAATAGAGAGTCGGGAAAGCAAGCTTGCGTGATAAGAATTAAAAAGTAGCATTAATGATCTAAAACGTCGACAGGGTATGATGAGCCTTGAGAAATCCCCCCATGTCAATTCAAACAGTGGCTAGGACAGGACTGGTATTAGGTGATTACTGGAACTCAAAAGGTCGGGAGGCATAAGATTAGGGATAACTGACACGTCGGTTAGTAGAAGTTGGCCAGAACGTGTCAATCAATAAAGCTGACCATAACGATGTCATCTTGACTAAAGGAAATTACGTGCGCATTCAAAAAATCCAATTACATTACGAATAACTAGAAGGGAGGCCCATGGGCTGATTCAGTTATACTCATTGGGGAATCCCTTTCAACCATGGGTTGGGCTCAAAGAAAAACCCAACAAAGCCCTGGTTTTCACAAAAAAAAAAAAAAATCAAAATAAAATATTCGGGCCTCTCGGGCTGATGGCAAGATACATCTGTAAAATCGTTCTTTGGATAGCAAACAAATAAAGACGAGAAAAAGAGAAACTACCATTAGGAAAAATAGACACAAAATCATAGTAGTATATACGATTCATATACATATAGAACAAACATTACATTAAATGTTGTTCATACAGATGAAAAAAGTAATACACTTCATAAAACCCCCAACAAATAGGACAGAGACGGTCCCATATCTGAGGGGGATCGCCCTGATTCTCGGGTGACTCAGTAAAAGCAAAATCTTCAAGGAGGAAATCCTTCAAGCCCTCTTCGTCCAAGTCCAACTACACCACAAAGCCCACTTTGTCCCCATCAAACCAGTCCTCCCTTGGAAAAAACAAATTTTTTTTCAAAAGACTAAATTATTTTTCAAGAAATAAAGTACATAAAATTGTGTGTTTTTTGTATTGATTTTTGTTTTTTAAAGAGAAAAGTATTCGACAAAGTGAGAGAAGCCTTGAGAGAGAAAGTTAAGTTTTAGCAACGAGACATTTAAGTGGGAGTGTTGGGTGATTTTTGAAATAAGATTACAAATTTTTTTTTCGAAGAAGCTTCTTTATAGAAAGATAACTTGTATATTCATGTAAATTAAATCTAAATAAAACAAAGGGAGCTTAAATGTTTTTATGTTTATTGTGATTGAAAGAGATGATTTTAAAGTTATTTATTATTATTTTTTCAAAATTTCGAAATTAAAAAAAAAAAAATTTGTTATTGGACCCCTATTTCTTGTGAAAGCCAAAAAAGTTAAAAATTTTGAGACAAAATTCAAGTTGCATCTAAAATTCTTAACAGTTCAATTTTTTTTTAACAAAATTTGGCTTTGCAAACATCCATCTCATAAGCTCGATTAGTGTTGCTTTAGCACAACCAATACACTGCAATATCTTGCCTATTGAATTTAACAGAAGTGTTGCAAAAATGCAGCGAAGGATTCCATTATACGTAGGGTTTCTTTGAGACCATGCCATAGCTGAGCTTAAAAAAGTAAAAGTTCACAACCAGAAAACCAACAGCCAATAGGCAAATTAGTGGCAGGACTATAAAAATTCTTAAGAAGTAGACTGTACATGTGAATCGAACTCAAACGGAGAGAAGTTGATCCTTGATGGAAGATCGTTGATACTAGACTCCAATCCTTCTTAAATTGTAGGAATGCTGTTCTTAATATTCCAGCAACATAAGTCTGCAGCCTCAATCCTGATCAAGACAGTTACGACCAACAATATACCAAAATGAACACAATTCACTGTTGGCAAGAGTACTTGTGGTGAATTCATTTCTTTCCATTTCTTGTTTGATGAGACCTTGCAGCTGCAAAAACAAATTTTTATTCATAATTGATGGCCACAAACATATATATTTTGAGGGTAGAAGATGCTATCATGAAAGTTTGAAGTCCTAGTGTAAAATGCCTTCTTCACAGCTCCGCGCTATGACGCGTGTGGCGTAACGCCCACAGCATAAGGGAATATGTAGGACAAGCTCTGCAATCCTATGGCCACTGCTTCACAGAGCTGTAATTTCGTGGCCTTGATTTGGATGAGACATTTGTGTAAGTGCTGAAGTCAAGCAGTTTGTGCCTTCAGGGTTAAAGAAATCTTTTACTTGATACATTGATCAATCACAAAAAATTTTAGGATATTATGATGTAAAAGCAACCAACTTCTAAATAGTATGATAAAACGCCTCGTAAGACAATATCTCATTTCATTTTATGGACTGCTTCGAAGCTTATGTGAAAACCGAAATTTCTTTCTTGAACTTTATGACTAACAAGGAGATACTTGGTACAGACCTGATGATGATACTTTCTAGCAGTTATGAATAGTCTTTCCAACTAATGCAGAGCTTGAGAGATATAGGAACTTAAGGTAGACCCTTTGCCAAATAAGTAAGGATCCAGCACTTCAAACACCTTCTGACGATGATTGCCAAAAAGGTTGTTGATGGACTACAAGACGTTAAATTAATTTGTTTTAAAGACCAAGATACGCAAAGCTATATACAAACAGAAGGAGCCTTGGGTTGTTTACAATGCTTGATGCTATGCACTCCTGACCTTGCATGATACTGTAGTTCAAGTTTTAGTCACATCTAAAGCATATCTTTATTTCTCCCCACTCCCCACCCCCCCATCCCCGCGGGGGGCCCCCCGAATTCATAGATAATGAGCAAAATCTAAACTACGTCAGTGGAATATTCAGTGTTACCTTCAAGAATGTGCATCCTGTAGAAGCTACTTGCCTTCGAGCCCTCCTCTCTTTACCCAAAAGAAGAAAAAGTGTCAACGAATTCCAAACACTTTTATATAATTTCAATTTCTAAAAGATGGAAAATAACGCCAACACCACTTGTTATTCAGGTAGGCTGGATTTTAAGGCCCCCGTTTCCAATTTTTTGCAATAAAGACAAATTTTGACCTTGTTCAGATCAAATGCCTATGTCCACTTCTTTGTTAAATAACCAACATAAATTATGTAAAATTCAAACTGCATACCCTATATTTCAAAACAAAAAGGAGACCATGGAGGTTACCATTGGACCTCCATGGCCATGGCGATTGTCCTAGAGGCATGTGGAGTTCTTGGAGGTTACCTCCATGGCCATGGAGGTGAGCATGGAGCTGAAGGTTGGTCCTTCATTGCTACATGGCCACTTCCATGACCTTGGAGGTGACTGTTGGGCCTCCTTGTCCATGGAGGTCAAGCTCCGTGGTGGTGGAAGATCTCCATGGCTCTCTTTCTCTCTCTTTTGGGTTTTCACTTGAACTTTTATGAAATTTTCAACCCTTCGTAGCATAATTCTAACTGTGTATGATCTTTGTCATTTATTTGACAGCAAAGTAAACACTGGATCTGCAATTTGAACGAGGCCAAAATTTTGGAAACTAAGATTTCACATACAACTAACAAAAGATCATCACCAATGATCGTCAAAGTATAAATACAAAATAAAGAGAATGCATAAAATTTCAAGTCAAAGAATACCATAAGCTAATCGTGTTGAATATCATTCTTGCCATCATTGATCATTTCCAAAAAGTATTCATATTTGATCTCGTTCAATGTATGTACTCTTATAGTGCACCACTTGTTGCTTAAAGTCACTACCTCAATAATGGAGTCCATCAAGCTATTTAATAGAGATAGAACGAGTGCAGATCTCTTTATATATAAATCTGTAACTCAGTCTAAAGCAACTGTCAAGTGAACAATGAACCAAAAAATCATACTCTTTGTCTTTGATTTATTAATCATTGACATGACTTTTCTACAATGTCACTCAACAATATAACTGTGTAACATCTTATGTTATAACATAATACCCAATAATAAATAATAAATAAATGTGACATTAAAAGAAAAATAATATTCTCATAATTATTCTAAATAATTGATTTTAAGGGCATATTTTCAACATATAAATATATTTATTTATTTATGAAATTATTTTAAAAACAATTTGAGAGTCCAACGAGTTATAGATGAAATAAGAATTATAACGAGTTAGGGATTTAATATATTAATATTATTCCGACCCCATTGACTCATGTGGAATATAGTTATGGTAGAAGGATAAATGAAAAATAATTATTAGCAAAAGAGATTTCACAATCTCATCTTTCTAGGGACTTAATTGTGATATACTGATGGATATTATTACAATTAGTATAAGCCCAAAATTCGGAAATAAAAATAATCTAAGAAAAATAATTAAAAATATGGGTAAAATCATGTTAACCCCATAAGTATGAGCAAAAATCAAATTGGTACCTTAATTATCAATTCGGCGATTTGAGACTCATAACTTTTGAAAATCATCAATTTAGCCCCCGTCTAAATTAGCGTAAACAAAATCATGCAAAATGACTTAAATGCCCCTCTAAGACTAAATTTTAAAAAATAATAAAAATAATAAAATTTAAAAAAAAAAAATATTATTGAAATAGTGTTTCAATAGTTTTTAAAAATATTACTTTTTTAAAAAAAATTCATTTTTTATTTTTAATGAATTTTTTGGTAATTTTATCTTGGAGGCATTTTGGTCATTTTGCATGATTTTCTGTTGGATTTAACGTCCAATTTAGACGGGGGCTAGAATTAATGATTTTCAAAAGTTATGGGTCTCAAATCGCCAAATTGAAAATTAGGGGTACCGATTTGATTTTTGCTCATACTTATGGGGCTAACTATGACTTTACCCCTTAAAAATATTTTTTTATGTGATCCTACGTCCGAGATTCTGAGATCCCTAACGATCCCACGACATATCATAACTAGGGTTTTATTTAAAAGATAGAATATGAGATAGTTAGTCATACGAATGGCTATAAGAACCTTTGAGAGAGTCCTACAACGACTGTGAGACGTAAAGAGGAAGGAGGAAGAACAAGTGGGCTGCTAAAATTTTGAGATCCATAAGATTCAAGTGGTGAGATCGACAATAACCTTAAGATTATTTTAGAAGTTTGAAGATTTTGAACATTGTTCAGAAGAAGATTATAAACTCTTGAAGAATTTTCGAAGATTGACGAAGAGAATTGATAAGTAATTTTTCACAAGCCTACTTTCAGCCCTTGCGTGAGGGGTTTTGTCTTGGCCCTTGGCAATTTCTAGGCAACCGCCTGCACAACGGGTGTTGTTTCTATACTAGCCTTCACCAAATCTGGTGTCGTCGCCTTGCACTATGAGTCTTGTCACCAGATTTGGTGTCGTCGCCTTACGCTATGGGTCCTATTCAATTCTGACCATTGGACGTTATGGTCATCTAGTTTACAAATTCAAGAGATAGAAACAACATGTGTCTTAGAATATTTGATGTTACTAGTGTAAAGCTTCAAATATTATAAACTCTACTATATTTAATGTTCATTTAATACTTTTTATCTCTCTCTCTAAATTGTATCATAAAAGTCAGAATATCAGAATAGAGAATTTGTTGAGGATTCTAACCCCCTTCATTGTAGCCTTGCAAATCAGTCACTTTTTTAATTAGGATTCAGGTTCTAGAAGGGCATAGATATTTAAGGCATAAGCATTAGGGTCGTCTTTGTTTGTTCCCTTTCTGAGTTGTATCAAGAGTATTCATTTAGGATTACACTCACGTCATTTTGAAGATATTTTGTGTACGTATTTACAATCTTGTTAGGATGGTTATTTTATATTTCCATTTAATATTTGAAATTGTGTTGTCGTAGGTGTTCATTTCTTTTTACTGCACGCTAGCTAGCTGATCTTCTTTAATTTTAAGGGTAAGAATTCCCTTTGCACTTTCTGTTCAGTCACCTTAGCGTGATTTAATATTTTTAATTTAGTAATTAATCTTTTAGCTTCAAAATAAAAAAAATTAATGACACTGGCAATACTAATAAGAAAAAGAAAGGGACAAACACGTCTGTTTCAATGCTCAAAAATAATCTTTTTCTTAGAAATTAAAGTTGCGTGGGAAGATACGATTGTGGTTGGACACATATGTAATGTAGTCCTATTGTCGCTAGACTCATTAAATTCTTAAATTTTATAATTGTATTTAATAATTTTATGTAATTCTTTGGTCTTTATTTTTTTGAATTTAATAATGTTATATAATTGTACAAATCATTAAACATCGCAAAAGATTTTCAAGAATAGATTATTAAATTGAAAGCCAAACACCAGAAGGAAAAGAAATGTTGGTGAAAATATTTCAAATGAGAAGATTTATAGAAAACAAAGCTTGTACATTAATTGAAGAAAAGGAGCCTAGATGGAAACTAGAGCTTTTAGATTTTAAAAACAATCGTCTCAAAAACAAATTACGAAAAATTGTCCAGTATACTTGTGATTTTGGCCATTTAGATTTTAAGACTTGCAGTAACGCAATTAGGGACCTCGCTCATATTTCCATCCAAGTAGTGAGGAAAAATTCTGTCAAACTGGTATGAAAAATAAACAAACTTTATTTAAAAAAAATAAAAGGATATGTTTATGAGCAAACAATATTGACTCTTAATTATGCACGGGCCGGGGGATGATCCCCGCCGCCCTATGCCCCTTCTATATGTAGTGGGGGAAGCCCCACCATCTGACAAGGGAGGTTCTCCTTCCCATCGGATGTGAGGGGATCTCCCCCTCAATTCAGGGACAAAGTCAGAATTTATCTTTAAAGGTGATTAAATATAATTTTTACTTGAATTTTTTTTTTAATTGGGTGTCGAGACCGTCTTACATATAACTCAACTAATTCAAAGACTTTTAAATTTTCATTATAATCAAAATAAGCATAGTCAAAATGTAACAATATACTCTAAAACTTAAAAAAGAAAAAAAAATTATAAAACTTTAAAGTAATGTAAAAGCTAAATTTTATAATTCATCATATTGCTAATTGAACCTGGAATTCCTTCAACAAGTAAAAGTCATCAATTATTATATTAGTATTAAACCTTGTGCGGCCAAATGCAATCAAAAGTTTAAGATTTCAGAATAAGTATACAATTTTTGAAAAAAGGTACAAGCATTAATGTTTAAAAAGAAAAATAAATAACACACAAAATAATGTGCAATTAATTTTAATTAAGACAATATACAAAATGGTAATCTTTTCAAAAAAAAAAAAGACCAATAAATATTATGTATAAAATTAGAATTTTTTGAAAGAATTTTTTTTTTGTGAGCAAGTTGTTTGTATCCAAGGAGTTTATATGGTTTTTGCTATTTTTTTTGTTAAATAGGGTAATGGCTACAGATATAAAATTAACAAAGTTTTGTGCACACAGACGTGTAATGATGAAAAGAAGAAGAAGAATAATCTAGATGTGATAGTGTGTGTGTGAGTGATGAATTCAAATGTGATGATTTAATCTTTTAACAGTCTCAGGATAATAAGCTAGGTTTATTGAGTTCGACGGAGTTTCTATGAGAGCAAGGCCAAGGGCTGGTTAGACATAGGGCAAGTTCTATATTTCTGAGTGAGGTAAAGGAGAAGAATAGGGGAAAAACACAGTTAATGTATGAGTGTGGAGGAGATAAGAAGGGAAGAGTAACAAGAGAGGAGAGAGAAGATCTATTACTAAGCAATCTTAATTCTTATCGAAATCACATTTTCGTTCAAATTATATGTGAATTCTATCTCTGATACATTACGTAATAGTCTGTACATTAATTGACTTAAATGAGACTGGCTGACTTTCACAATTTACAGGTGAAGTCACAGGTTTCAGACCATGTCAATATACAAGACACAAGAAACAAGAAAAGGTAATTTGCGTATTCATGACTTTGTAGATATGTAAGAGGAAGATTTCCTTCTTGAATCAGTTTTGATGATTTCTAATGCATGATAATGCAAAATCTGCAAGTAGAATGGAAGACATTTCAGAGAAACTATTTACAATCTAGAAAAATACTAGATTCGCTATTCAAAAATATTTTAAGATCACTTAATTTCATTTATCATATTCAATAATTTTTTTTTTGAACAGTTGGATAATGCCATTTTGTTCAATATTTCAATTAGTGTTATTTAATTTGATGCTGTTAGAATGACACCGCTTTGGAGCTACATCATATGACACGGACTGTGATGGCATGTTTTTTTCGGAGAGGCGGCCTATGCGGGCTGGCGATGAGTAAAAATTGTCTAGCAACCTTTTTTCCAGAGAAGGACTTAATATACCCTCTATATCTGATTAATGGAGAGTTTGGCGTTAAAAAATGACATTTCTCACAAGATTGGTGAGTCATCATTGCAGTCAAAGTATGTAGGATTATACATTGATTTGTAAAATTACCTGATGTATCAGGAGGGATGGGAAATAAAATTTTTGGGCAATAATAAAACGATAAGGTAAGAGAATTAAATTACGTTATCATGAACAGTGGTAGAGAAAATAATAACGTTCTTAGAATTAGACTGGGATATAGGATGTCCATGTTCAGATAATAGGCAATGACCAACAAAGCAAATGTCTAGATCGCAGATAGCATACTTGTGACAAAGATAATGGTTGGTGGACCCAAAGCCAAGCACAACACACTGTTCGAGGGTTCATACAGACTCCAAGGAATAGCACTTCTATAACATTTATGATGGTCCTGTCACTTGTCATTGGATTATGCCATAGGTAGATATCATAACGACCTTAATCTTCCTTCATATTCTTAACCAATTAATTGATAACAAATACCTTCCTGCACTCTGGCTCATTATCAATTAAAAACCTCGGGTCAAGTAATATAAATAAACTGATTTACTAACATTCCATGAGGCTTAGCAAATACTCATTCCTGTCAAAGGACCTCTCTGGCCAACAAGTTGCATTTGACGATACAGCTGATTTTCTAGGGTGAATTCGAATATTTCAATACTGGCATTAAAGGAGCGGATTAGAAGACCAGTGAAGAATTAAATTCATGTAAATAAATGGTTTTAAACTTTCTTATAAATTTTTGTGTATCAGTTTTGTAGATGTATAAAATTTATTATGGAAATGACTATTTAATAAGCAAATCCTTTCATATGTATTGACTTTAATCTGGGCACTTTGTCAACAGAATTGGTGATTGATGCTATTACACATAAGGCTTGTATTCTTATTAAATTACTATCAAAAGATTCTTCATCCGTAGTTCAAATTCTTTTGTGTCCACGTTTTACCAATTATGCTTTCTTGGCCGGTTGGGTACGCCAATGTCATACAATGCTATCAAGCCATTTTCAGTTTAATCGCATATAAGATTTAAAAACAGTAATTGCTAAGAAATTGAGAACATGGGATTCAGAAGATATTAGGGTATCTATTAGACAAGAAACTGTATAACACCTTTATTTACATATATAATAATGAGGAAGATATTTACTACCTCATCAGCTAGTAATGAATCAAAAAGTCAGAAACCATATTAAAAATTTTCACAATCTGGTAACACTGACCTCCCTGAGAAGGTTAGGTTCTAGGTGGAGCAGTAACCAGGGTAGGCTATATGGGCAAGGGAATTCGGCGGGGATGAAAACCGAAAAACGTGACTGCATAGAGTGCCTTCTTGTACGGGTTGTGCTGCAATTCCTCAGATTAGTGCCGGGGAGAGTAACATAGTATTTAACAAAGTTCAACAGTTTAGGAAGGGCTTAAGTATGATTTTATTTAACGCATCATTTGCATACGGCAGTAGACCTCAACTTCCATGTTGGATACAAGAACGTTCCGCTTTGGTGGATTATGCGTTGCCACACTAAAACACCTTGACTAGAATGTGATAACAAACCTACGAATTCATCTATTTATTGAAACTTAATTACTTCAATCCCACATATCAGCAAAAACATTATCTATACACACATTGTATCCTCAATAATTTAAACATAAACGAATATGTTATATAATTAAAAATAATTATGTAAATTGGTAACGTAATTATAATTTATTAAGAGGCTTCTCGATTTATATTTTTTATATGTTAAATATAATGTGAATTCTATCATTGATGCTTCACCCGGTTAAACAGCTGAGAGGATTATTATCCTGGTAGTAGATAGACTTGTGAGAAAGAGTGCCATGCTAGAGATCTTCTCATTGGGTGCAATTTATTGTTAAAACTTTTCGGATTCGATAATGTGCCCCACCGTCCAAATTAACTACTCCAAGGTCAAGTCTCGTAGTTGAACTAAATTGATAGGAACATCAATTATTAACGCGCTCATCGGATCATATAAATATTATATTCAAAACTAAGTACTAAAATCTGTAAGCATTATAAAATTCACCAAGGAAGGCTTTATCAGAACAAAAAGGTCTTTATTCTTTTCGACATAGAATCAATTACATTTGCATCGAATGATGAGTGTGATCTTAATGGTGTCAGAGCAATATCTCTCAATGTATTATTTTAAAATAATTAGTACAACACGTCTAAAATCTGCCACCCACATTTTGAATTTCTTTCTTGTCCGACGTATCCTGAGTTATGTGGCTAAACTAATGTGTAACAGTACTTGACTAATTTTGAGCTGTTTAGTATTCTAAATCATTTTCAGATTAGTTTGTTTACATGAACTTATTTATTCAAATTAGAGCTACAGTAATTGTTTTTTGGATTGCTGCTACAAGTCAATACCTCAGATCGTTGTATGTTATGTTGTTTCTACTAATAACAGCAACTTGCCGAAAAAGAAAGCAAAATAGAAGGGGAGGAAAGAGGAACCGTATTGGAGGAATAGGGAATTTACCGTGGTTCACAACTGGCATACAGAGAGTCATCTGGTGACCAGAAGTGAGAAGTATACCATTGCGAAGGGAGACGCCAAGACGCTCTCACTATTGCTTTCCAGAACCTACTTATTGCAGTAAAGATTGGAATAATGGAGAAAAAGATGGATTCAGAGATTAGAAAGCAGAAGTGACTTGGATGAGTTAGTGCAGCAAAATATCAAAAGTTACTCAGCGTTATTTACATTTATTGGTTAGCGAGCACAGCGTTGGAGTTACACATTGAAGCTCAAGTTTGCAACATAAGATATATGTTAATTTCGCCTCCATTGTGTCGGAACCAATAACAACGACAGAATGCTTATATATAGATGGCGAATTCAGAACTATGGTAATTGAGGATATTCTCGGAACCGGTTTTGGTCGATGTAATTCAAATGTTCCGCTTTTTATCACTTGGTTAGTAGTGGTCTTCTAATTATTACAATGAAAGTAACGGAAACAAAAGGAGACGACAAACACGAGACATGAGACTTTTTACGGTTAGAGCTTGTTCCGTTTCTTTATTTTTTCTTTTTAAGATTTATTTCGCAGTTGATTTATTTGAGAAATTTGTGAGGTGATTCATGATTCATTTAATTTATTATTACTGAAGTGTATAATTTAAGATTATTTTTAACGGTGATGTATGGAGAATGATAAATATGTTTGATTTGATATACGTTAAATCAACAAAATTTAATTAAATAATAATAAAGGGTATATATTTATATTTTTTAAGCTAATATAATTGTGTGATTATGAATTATGGTGTTAAGTTTAAAATAAAGAAACAACAAATGTCACACTACTGCCTCTAATTTATAGTGCAACACATTCAAGATCTGCATTCTACGCTAAGTTCTAAAAGGTCGAGTATTCCATTGCAGAACATATACTAATATGGTAATTTGATAAAATAGTTGCACTCTTATATACATGAAGATTTTGACGATAGTTTACAGAATAACTTATTGCAATTACTGACTAGAAATGATGACTCGATCTTTGATAACATGATAATTATTAATAATATTAAAAGGGAATTACATGTAAAATTAATATAAGGATAAAATAAGTATATAAGTATAATACTTTTTAATATTTAGTTTTGTAAAATAAAAATTATATAAAACGTCTAATTTTTTTCGTTTTATAAATTCAGTATATATTGTCATATGTGTAAATGTTTTTTGGTTTTCTGAATTCTTTTATGATATTACAGGAGGGAATGTGGCATTTAGATCTCTTTTGTATGCTTTTTTTGTTCTGAAACACTTCATAACAAAAATAAAATAATGACGACTGTTATTAGAATTTATGTATTATTGTATGATTGAAAGTTGAATAAAAAGACAGATGCCTTAGGCAAATTTGCTTTATTTATGAAATTAGGGGGACTAGATAAGGATGGGATTGTCTAGACACGTATTAATTAAGAAGTAACTATGACTTACAGAGTGACTTAAGATAACCTTTTATTAATGTTGTCACGATTAAAAATAATATTAAATACTTATACTGATCCATGGCGGCACAACTCTCGTATACAATTTGAATTCCATAAACAATTATAAATATCATTATATAATCAATATACTGAATATATACAATATTAAATATATATAAATATTTATATGTATTTATACTAATCACAGTACCAATAAAAAGTAGGTGACTACTTCTCTATTTATATTGTTGTTTGTATTGTAATATAAACTACGATTATTATTTAACAAAAGTGATAACACTTTTTAGTAATCACAATATTGTTCGTAACTATAAAATATACCATAAGTAAAAAATGATCATTAAATAATATGATATCTTTACATCTTTAGAATAAGATTCAAGAAGGGATGAACTTCCATGGATCAGCATAGTATAGTATTTTAATATTAAAATCTATACTAATGTAGTCAAGTAGGCTATATTTTTAAATATTTGATTAATATGTTAAATGACAATACGGTATTATGAGTGGTATGATAATTTGCGTTCGTATATATAATAATGTAAAGAAAATTGTTAAAAAAAATTCTATTGTTTTTATATTGTTTCTAATAGATTAGATTGTTGTGAAAGAGGGGACGGAAAATAAAGTTGATTATAATGTGTGGGATAAATTACTTATATTCAAATTGAGTAAGTATTTATTTCATTTTTTGGTTTATTACTTTTGGGAAACAGTTTAAATTGAGAACTGTTTATTGCTAGCTTCACTACTTTAAACTTAAAAATTATAGCCGAATATGTATTAGTTACTGGGAGTGCGTTTAACAACTATTTAATGTCCTAATTAGTTGTAGATTTTGAATTTATGTTTTGACAGATTGCAAGATTATAAATAGTTTTCACACGCTGATATATAATAATTCAAGCTATTGCATCATTTCCATGTAAACCAAATCTTCAAAATTAAAAACAGTGAAAGAATTAGAAGGACTAAAAATAAATAAAATACAACGAAAGTAACTATTCCTTAAAAGAGAATTGAAAAAAGGACGGAAAAAGGAAATTTGTTAATGCGACAATACACTTGTAGTAGGGGGTGGCAATGGTGAAAAGTGCGATATTTATTTAAGTTAACATATATTTTTTTCGTGTCTTTTCTGTAAATGTATTGATGGGGGATTTTAATGAATTTTATATTAATTGTATCTCATTTGGATTTTATCGACGATATTATAGTTATTAATTATTTTTGATTTCATTAGATCGTACTTGACAAAGGTGGATGAGACTTTCAATTAAATTTTGTTGGATCGGTTTATGTCCAGACAGATTTGGTAGTTTTAAAACATGATGGAAAAACTTAGATTTTTTGTTTAAAAGTTCATGTGAAAATATAAATTCAAAAAGAAAATTATAAGGCATTATATTAATGAATCAACTAAGTTAGGGTACTTATAAAGCTCGAAAAGACAAATAGTAAATTAATTATAATTGAAATGTTTAAATGATATTGATTATACTTTATTTGATGTGATTAATTATATACTTAAATAGGAATATCGAAATCTGCAGGAAAAGAAGCAGTGTGTACGATTTGTCCCGACTAGGAAATTGACTCTTCTAAACGGTCCTTCTTCATAACTCCTATAATTACTTATGGCTCTCGGTTGAGTGTGTAAGTCGAACTTGTGTACTAGAGACTTCCATCGATTTCTACTTCTAGTAATTGTGATCGGCATGGACCTCTCCGAAAGGAGGTGGTTACTTTATTTTATGGGGTCTGGAAAAGAGAGAGCGTAAACATCTAAAATTAAAGAAAAAGGTATTTATTTTATTTTATTGGTTTATGGTGATTCTGAGATTATAAGAGCTTAACAATTCACGCTATCAACAAAAAAGACAAGTAATGTTGATACTTTTGCGCTATCATATCTATATTTGATTTGCTTTTTTGGCATTTAGGTTGTTATACCGACAATTGCGCTGATGAGATGGCTTCCACGTGTAGCCTGATGCTTCGTTACCTTATGATTTAAATTAATTTTGTTAACAGGTTATAATTTGAGAATGCCATTACACATAGGAACTTTATTGCTGTAATCTTGCAGCCAGCAACAGTTTTCCTGTAGGTGATACGCACACTGCATCCAATGTGTTTGCACGCCACCTTTCATTTGTCACAAGTGGAGTTATTGTATAAGTCTCATGTCGAATTGCCTCTACATATGGCTCCTGAGAAGCTAATTATATTTCGCGCTTGCATAATCTCTAGGTATAATGGTGTTTATCTATGCCATTACCATAAGATTATTCTTTAAGAGTAATATAAGAGAATATTAAGACGGGATATTGATTTTCCTCTCCCATTATCATGCTGCTGAAGGGATTTATATTATCAAATTGGATGGTTCTTAGAAGAGAGAAGCAGGTCACTTATGACAGAGACTATATTACTCGACAATGAGGAGTATTTGGAACATAGAGAGCAAGGCGGCGATATTTTGCAGATTGTGTACAAGTAAGGCTAATTTCTCGTGCCTAGCGGTCTAATTATAATGCTTTCTGCACAAGTAGGAACACTAATATCTCGAACAAGAATGAAACATAAGCCACTGTGTTTCAGATTATATGGCAACGAGTGTCCTCAAGAAGTAATTACAAACTCCCAAAGCCTAATATAGATGCTTACAAAGTAGGAGACAAAAATCTAGTGCACACTTCCACGGAAATTTGGCACCAATCCTATATGCAAAAGATTCTATGATCACAAGGAACGCTTGGGTGAATTGGCACTGGAGATTATTTTTAACATTAATGTATTGGCAACAAATAATGTAGCAATTCCCACTCTGCGGTTTCCAGTTAGAATGGCTGATTTTGTTCTTGCAAAATATGATAGGAACTACGAGGGAGAACCTTGAGCTGTATTCGCCTTTCGTATCTTCCTTGTCACTATGTTTAAAGTTTATGTTGCACATGCTCTTAGTTAGCAACATTTAGTATTGATAACTGAAGAGTCTCATGGGTGATGTGACGAAAATGTAAAGCTATGGACTAGTTAAGCGTTTATCCTTCGTCTCATCTTAGCTCATGCGCTTTAGAGGTGAAATTTCCTTTTGAATTGATTTATGAAGATTGCTTTTATGTCTCTGGCCTCGTTGGGAAGGCACGAATAAGAAGACTGTTTGACGACAATTGTTGATAGTTGTGGATTTGAAATATGATGCACTAGTCTTTTCAAATCATATAAGATACATTTCTCATAGAAACACAGAAAACATTGTGAAGCATTTGTATACTTTTGTAGCAGGTAGATAATTACATAGTAGTTTACTTTTTACTTTAAAGGTTATTAGCAGGTGGTTAATATTCCCTTCGGCTCATTAAGCAAGTACTTGGCTGATATTCTTAAGAAAATATCTGTTGGTTTTTGGTTTTTAATCCTGGTTAGTCCCTGCAAGTCGATCAATTTTATCGTAACATTGAAATATTGCTATTTTTCTTTCTTCATCAATTGCTGATTTGTGATTTGGATTCAAATCTAATCATTAGAGGGTAAATATCCGAATTAGGACGGCTTATAACAGAGGAATACAACCATTTTTAATGAAATTTAGCATATAAATAGTAGTTCTGTGCGATGGGCCTAGATCACTAGTTATTCAAAGTAAAATAAAGTAATAAATTAATTAGAACACCAAAATATAGAGGAAGCAGGGGTATGAAAATACATTTTTAATGCGGCAAGCACTTAACTTAATAGATTTGGTGTTATCTTGAATGTGATTGTTAAATTTTGTTCATTAATAAGTAGCGTGGATGGATTTTTGTTTTTAGGTAAGAAAACTGCTGTGACGGAAAGATTTTACTCTCAGAGACTCAATCGAATCCGTTAAAATGATGTAACCTATTATACGATGAGAATAATGACAATATAAAAAGTATCTTAGTTTCAAAGCATGAAACGTAATCTGAAAAGTGGATGACATTTAAGATATTTTACTAATTAAGGCACAGATATGGTTAATTTACAAAGCTGATTCTTATCTCTCACTAATACATTCAAGGAATTATTAAATTACATATTTAGTTTAATGGGGGGTATTAGTTTGATGGATGAGATAACAGGGGGCTTGGTTGCTTTGGGTTATTACTGGAGACCTCGTGGGAGATGCTCAGTAACTTTTTGTCCAATCTCTCACTCAGATGGTGTAATTTTTTACAATCGATAATACGGAAAATAGGGTTTGTTATTAACGAGAATAGAGAAATACAAGGATTTTTAAGGTAAAAGTCTTGGTGTAGAAGAGAAAGAAGAAGAGCAAGTTACGAAGAACAGAGAATAAGGAAAAGAAGTATAAGGTTTTTTATGTCGAATTGTTATATTGAGGAAAAGGGACACATCAGAATATGCAAAAATTGAAAAAAAAGAATACAAAATGAGAGGGATGAAATGAGAAGAGTAAAGATGCGATATAGAGTGCAACATCCTGCATTGACTCCCGTTATATGAAGATGAGATATACTTTCATGCAATGAACAGTTGAGTTGACCAGTGTCCTCATTCATACTATATATGACAAGGATTTTTTTATATTATGACTCTTGGTGATTATAGAATTGTATAAGATGGGCAATGATGGCTTATTAAAGCTTGGCGTTGGAGATGTGTATCTGGAGATGAATAATGGCACGAGATTGGTTTTTAGAAATGTGAAACATATTACTGACATTCGTTTGAACTTGATTTCTACAGGTCAACTTGATGATGATGGGTATTGCAGCACTTTCAGTGATAGCCAGTGGAAGCTTACTAGGGTGCTATGGTTGTGGCTCGAGGTAAGAAGCTCTCTGCATTGTATATTATGCAGGCAAAGATCTTCAATGACCTTGTTAATGTGATGGAAACAGATGGTACAGTAGAACTATGGCACAAGAGGCTTGCTCACATGAGTGAGAAATGATTAGCCATACTGGGGAAGAAAAGTCTACTATCTAGGTTGAAAAATACACATCTCTAAAGGTGCAGTCATTGTTTGTTAGGGAAGCAGAACAGAGTCTCCTTCAAGAATTCCTCTCCTTTGAGAAAGTTAGAGATACTGGATTTGGTGCATTCAGATGTATGTGGCCCTATGAAGACGAAAACACTTGGTGACTCGAGCTATTTTGTAACCTTCATCGATGATCATTTAAGAAAGTTATGGGTATATTTCTTGAAGACAAAAGATCAAGTGTTATGTGTTCAAACAATTTCAAGCCCTAGTTGAGAGACAGACTGGGAAAGAAGTTAAGGTGCATCCGTATAGATAACGGGGGAGAGTATTCTGGTCCTTTTTATGAGTATTGCAGACAACAGGGAATTCGGCATCAAAAGACTACTCCGAAAACTCTCAGTTGAATGGCATAGCTGAAAGGATGAACAGAACATTGGTTGAAAGAGTGAGATGTTTGCTTTCACAAGCAAATTTGCCAAGATCCTTTTGGGGTGAGACGTTGAGCACAGTTGTTCATGTGAATCTCTTACACCGTCTTCTCACTAACGTTTGGACGGGTAAGGATGTTTGTTTCAATTTGTGTATTTGGGTGTCTAGCATTTGTGCATATTCCCAAAGATGAAAGGTCCAAACTTGATGTGAAGACACGATAGTGCATATTCCTTGGTTACGGTTAAGATGAGTTTGGATACAGATTTTATGATCCAGTTGAGAAGAAAGTTTTGAGAAGCAGAGATGTGTTTTCGTAGAAGATCAAACAATTAAGATATTCAAAGTAGAGAAATCTGTGTCTAATGATGATAGTTTGTTTACATGGATCTAGTTCCATTGAAGAATTTGCCAAAGGTTGAGAATGATGTTCAGATGACCACCAGGGTACAAGTGAGGTGGATGTTCCCTTACAAGTTCAAGCAGATGTTCAGACTGATGAGCAGTTGACAGTGCCAGAGATTCCACCAGAGGTTCCATCTAGAAGGTCTATAGAGACCGATATCCTTCCACTAGATATTCAGCAGAAACAGTATGTGTTATTGACTGACGGGGAGAGCCCGAGTGTTTTGCAAAGTTATGGAAGATGAACATAAGACTGGGTTAAGGTCATGCAAGATGAGATGCAGTCACAATACGATAACCACACTTTTGAATTGGCGAAACTACTTAAAGGAAAAAGAGCCTTAAAGAACAAGTGGATTTACAAGGTGAAGCAAAGTGAGTTCACTTTACGACCACAGTACAAGGCTAGATTGGTTGTCAAAGGTTTCGGTCAGAGAAATGGTTCTAATATGTTGACAAAAGCGCTACCAAGACAGAATCTTGAAGATTGTTCCTCGATCGTCGGGATGACGATTTCCTCCACATAGTCGGAAGGGGGAGATTTGTTGGGTTTATTCCTTCTATGTGAAGGAAAGCCCAATGGGGTTTTTAATAAGGCCCAAACTCATTAAGGTTTTAACTTATAATAAGATGAGTTATTTAAGTGTACGGATTAAAGAAGAGAAAGAAAAGAAAGAGGCAGTTTTTCTCTTTCACACCTAGTTTCATCAAAGGCTAGATCCGCTTCGTCTGTGGTCCGATCAAGCTGAAATTTGGAGGAGACGTTCACGACACAAGGGGCTATAATCTGAACGGTGAAGATCAGATTTTGAGCTCGAAAAACAGTGGTTCGTACATGTGAACAGTAACCTCGGATTGTTGGTATTTTCTCTATGTTTTTCCGTTGTATTTGCCAAGATTGATATAATCTTGAAGAGATGAGTTGAGTTGTAGCCTCTAGTTGTGACTAGAGAAGACTTTGTGTACCCATTATTTAGTTTATAGTGGAGATTTTGACTGGACTAGGTCCTGTGGTTTTTCTTCCTCACACGGGAAGTTTTCACGTAAAAATTACTTGTGTTGTTCTGGCTTGGTGTGATTGATTATCTTGAGATTATTTTCAGTACATATAATTGTTGAGATTGCGCTCTATTTGCTCTATTATTCCGCTGTTTGTTTGTTATTATCTCTCTCAACACTAAATGGACCCCAAAATTACGTTTGTAAAGTACCAAGAATTCGCAAAGAAATCAAAGACATAACTGGTAGGCATTCAATAGCATTGCAGGATGAGGAAAAAACTAAGACTGCACAAAAAATGCAGTTAAAAACGGAAATCTTTGGAGGTGGGAGATTTTTCCATCTATCTTCTTTTTGTTTCCCACCTTTCTTTCTTTTTTTTATTTTGTTTCTTTTTTTTGGCGCAGGGGGCAGGGGAGGGGAGGGATCGGCTGATGGCACTTGAGAAATTGAATTTGTGAAAGCGATTCGATTTTAATGATAGTGACTGCCAGTGCCAGAATGTTAGGAAGAACACGTCTGAATGAGTCAGACATATGTGGAACCCCCGCCCTTTTTCTTTCTTCTTCCATTATAGTATAACTACTCAAAAATCTAAGGGAAAATTAAATGACAGGCTAATATAAGAAATTGTATGTAGAGTACAGATACTTCTGAAACCAACATTCCACCTAAAAACGAGGAATTTAATGACCCAAAAGGAGTTCCGATCTTTTCGGCCTAACGGATTTGCTTTACCAACCAAGGCCAAGCAATAAGGATCACCTGAAAAAGTCGAGGAATCATCGTCCAAGATTATCAATTAAAGCTCGAATTAAAGAACTCCGAAATTATTCCCCTAAATAAAGAGATATTGAATGGACATTATCGAAGGAAGACGAGGACCAGAGAAAATCCAAACTATTTTTTTTTCTAAAAATAGAGACAGAGGATTGTTATTTAAAGGGTGAGTCGTGGACCTGGAGACCATCGGAAAGGTTAAAAAGAAACAAAACAAAAAAAGAAAGAAAGAGGAAAAACAAATTATACAACAGAGAAGCGTGGGACGATTGAACAAGATGGTGGGAACGGGTCAAAAATGGATGTGCGTGGCGGCCTTCGTGCTCTTTCTAGCTGCTACTACTTTTCCAGCAAATACAGAGGCTAGAAAGCTTCTCTCCCCTGAAAGTGGAGAGACGACTCTGGAAACCAGTAAGGCTCCACATCAAAATCTGTCCCACGGCATCTTTATGGGGATGATGCCGAAAGCTTTCCTCGTTCCTCCATCCGGGCCTAGCACTAGGACCTCTAACCCTCCTCCACCTCCTCCTCTCGTCCACCACCCACTCGACAGGGCTCGTATTCCTCCGTCTGGGCCCAACCCAGGCAAGTTTGACTCTCCTCCACCGCATTCTCATGCAAAAAGGAATCTCAGAGGTCCCGTTCCTCCATCTGGGCCCAACCGAGCTCCTCCTCCTCCTTTTTGAGATGAGATCACACTGGCATTGCGAGTTCTAAGAAGTAGCCATTTCTGACTCAGAAGCAATGGAAAGTAACAAATATGTGGCTCAACAAAAAAAAAAGGAAAATAACAAAGGCGAGGTTCTCTTTTATAATTGTTCTTTGGAAGCCCAACTTCTCGGTGAAAATAAAATGGTTTTTTCATGTCTATATAATACAAAGCTTTAAACCCATCAATTTGTACAGAGTTGCATTGAAGAGGTATACATACGACAACATTGTTTTAATAAGGGACGTACATGTAGTGGGCTTTTCATCCGTATTTTATTAACAAAACAACAACAACAACAAAAAAGCAGCGTCAGATATAGCTTTTTGCAAGTAAAAACAATTGGGATTCCAAATGAGCTTCGTATACGCTTGGGTCGAAACTTGCAAGCATAGAATGTTGAGAGGAGAGAATAACTCAAATGGTCATAATGTTGGGGGAATGGGAAACTCGTTTGTTCAAGGCAAATAGTGATATTTCATATACGCCTACGGTTACGGATATACTATTAAAGACAGAATAACGTTTTTTTTTTGTGTGTGTGATTAAAACCCAACAAAATAAAATAAAATTTAAGTCGTAATTTACCATATATAAAAGTACGTTTTGTATGATGATGTCATTTTTGTTTGAAAAGGCACGTGATTTCAGAAGTTGAATGAATTTCTTTGTAATTGCTATTGCTATTACTATTGCCAATAAAAATAAAAAATCGGTATTGCTAGAGGAGACCGCCACATCGGCCTTCCAATCCTAGCTACTTGTCCATGTCGGTATCGTTCGACACCAATCAACTGGGCCGGTGTATTTATTTACAGCCGAACAAAATCAAATAGTCGTTGCTATAAAACCTCGATTCCGTGCCTCTAGGATTTTCTCGCATCCCGGTAGAGATAAGCTCGTTCAGATCGTAGTCATCATGGTACTCTCTCCTCCGTCTCTCTCTCTCTCTCTGAATTTTGACGTGGAGTCGATATGTCTGTGACGAAGAAAAATTATCATTTCTATGCGCTTTGTCATGTATATGCACATTATATGTGTTATATGTATTTATACGCTGGATACTAGTTAATACCCGTCGCTGAAAGTTTCTTCTGATCGGTTTTTTTGTTTTAATGTACATTCTTTGCCCGAATTCTTTCCCATTGCACCGTGTCAAATGTGATATGACATGTTGGGATGCATGTGTGTGTGTAATTTGTAGTTTCTGTGGTGCGTCGCGTGGTGTAAGGAGCGTACGCCAAAAAGGTTGATGGGGATATCCACGACATTCACCGATATCTTGTTTTGTGGTGTAATTTTTTTCGGCTGGTGTCCTGTATTTCGACTCCATTAGGGCTTATGTTTTGGTGTCTCCGACACTTTGATCTTAAGGTTAGGGAAAATGGAATTCTAGTTCCCGTATGAAACTTGGCCCACCTACCGCCAGTTTGGGTACATGAAGATTTTGGTGAACTGAAAAACGATCTTGCAGTTTTTTTTTTATATGCTCTTTGAAGAAGTTGGTAATGTTATAGATGTTTAGAATTATGACCGCATAATGTTGGCAGATACACATACTCTTCTCATCACCGATCACCCCCCACCCCCCGGGTTCTCTATATTTTGTTTAGGAGTTGTTTTCTTCATGCATTGGTTTCATAGTTGACCATAAATAGCCAATTAAATGATGCAGAATCGAGTATCATCTGAATTTGAATTTCTTTAAGTATTATGCAATCACTCTAATGTCTAGGCAACAGTGGCCATAAATTTGTTTAAGACAGTTGAAGTTTTTTATTTTGGAGCAATTGGTCCCTTTGTTGAGAGTATGGGAATGTATGCCTTCAGGCAGTGGCGGAACCAAGATTAATATCCAAGGGTGTCGAACTTTAAAGGCGAAATGAGCAAAAAAAAAATTCAATGCGAGGTTTTTTTGAACTAGTTGTGGTTTTAGAATCAGCAGCCATGTTAGAAGTATTAGATAACTCAACGCTTCGTGTTTTTTTTGTGAAATACCTTTCCATTATCTAAACAAAACAAAACATATTTGATAATATATTAACTCATAATTTCCAAATATTTCCTAACAAATCCAACAACAACAAACAGTGACCTCAAGGGGAAACTGAATCGGTCAACAAACAAAGACTAAAAAATTTCGCTAGAACAACAAATAGTCACAATCAACCTTTGTAACAATTCTTACACAGAGAAGCCCTTTTTTTTCTTTCCCTAATTGGTTAACAAATCACACAATCCACAGAACAAAGATGCATAACATCAATCCACAAATTCAAATATTCAATCATTTCAATTCTAAAAAAAATTCCCAATATTAGCAATGTAAATATCATTATATCAAAATATTCAAATTTGGGTAAAAAAAAAAAAATTAGAGAAGTGAGCATTATGGCATTACCTATCCAGGCTCCGGCTGTCCGTGAATCTGTGAAAGAGAGAGAGAGAAGTGGCTAGTGGACCGGTGGTGGTGGGTGGCCAGCGGAGGCAGGGGCGGAAGCTGTAGTGAACGCCGATGGGAGTAAGACCGAGAGAGAGAAGAGGGAAGATATAGGAGAGAAAGAGAGAGATTAAATCAGTAAAATAAAACTTTACCTGGCGGCCGGTGGGGAGCGACTGAGCGTCGGCGATGGCCGGTAGGCAACGGGCAGAGAGAGAGAGTTGTCGCTGTCGGAGCTGAGGGAATAAGAGAAACCGAGTGAGAAAGAGAGAGAAGGGGGCAGGGGCTACGTTTCACTCTGCTATAAGCAAAATAAAAAACGGCCTGGGCCTGATGGGAATCGAGCCCAGACCGTCCAGGACCTAATGGGATCTCCCCAAGTTGGCCTAGGCCTATAGGTCTCGAGCACCATAGGCCCAGGCCATCTTCTATTAAAATATATATATATATATATACATATAAATTTTTTTCAGGGGGGAGCAATGGGTGTCGGCCGCCACCCTTCGCCCTCTCCTGGTTCCGCCCCTGCCTTCAGGGAGTCTGAGAACATTGTATGAATTGAATTGTAGGTACCCTTCTGAGGGGATTCCTTTTTCCGTTTTCGTTTCTTTTATTTTTAAACCAATGTTTTCCTGTTAAAATAAAAGGCTGGGAGAGCGTTTGAATTTTTGGAAAAGAATGGAATGCATCATGAGGATGGAACAATATATATGAGGGCAATGGGGGCAAGATAATGATCACAAGTTGATTTCGAAAGCGTTTTGTATGGATGTAGAATTCTGACTTCAGGAGGAATGATATATCCATTGGAGAGAGTTTCAAATTTGGTTTGCTGTTGTAGAAGTTCTTATTTGCCTTCTGCTTTGATCTGATTCCATGAATTATTCATTCTCCTTCCCCTTATTCCATAAGTCATTCATTCTCCCGTCCTTCCTGCCTTTTTTCAAAAAGCTATTATTATATAGTTCTAATTGCTTGCTGTTTACTGTAGGTGAACGTCCCCAAGACCAATAAGACATACTGTAAGAGCAAGGAGTGCAGGAAGCACACATTGCACAAGGTGACCCAATACAAGAAGGGGAAAGATAGCCTTGCTGCATAAGGAAAGCGCCGTTACGATCGCAAGCAGTCAGGTTATGGAGGGCAGACGAAGCCTGTTTTCCACAAAACGGTACAACTTTTATGGCTGCTTGTCGTGCATGGAAATCTTACAATCATATTTCAAAAGTTGCTTCAAAAGATGCATTCGCCTGTTTATTTTAGTTGTCCTTTTAAGAGTTTTTTAAGGTTAATGTACTTGAACGGGTTCCCTGTTGTGCAGGCCAAAACAACCAAAAAGATTGTGCTGAGGCTGCAATGCCAGGGCTGCAAACACGTGTCCCAGCACCCAATAAAGGTTATTGTTTTGGGAAATATTTTGACTTTGCTCTTGTTTACAAATATGCACATATGCTATTTGGTTTTTTTGGTTCTTACCCTTTTGCTAATGCTGGGTGTTTCCACGCTTATGCAGAGGTGGAAGCACTTTGAGATTGGTGCAGACAAAAAGGGCAAGGGAACTTCACTCTTCTGAAAAAAATTTCCTCCGGTTCTTATTTTATGCTGTTTAATTTTAGTTTTGTTGAAGCTTGAAAGACCGATGTATTTGTCGTGTTTTTTTTGTTGGATTAGAAAAAAATCAAAAGTGATCATGTTCATCAACATATTATAATTTTACCTCCCGAGTATTTGAGATTTATTTGTGAAATCTCTTTATGTTAATAATTATTCGTTTATTTATCTTTTCACCATATTTATTCCACATGAGTCAATAGGACCAAAATCATATCACCGATTAAGTCTCTAACTCATATAATTCTTACTTTATAATCTATAACTCGTTGAACTATCAATTGTTTCTAAAACAATTTCACAATAAATAAATAAATATATATATATATATATTAATTTTGAAAAAAAATTTCACAAAATATCATTGGCTATATGGATTCCCTTATTGCTCCTACCAGTGATGACTGAGAGTGGGTGGATAGTGGATCTATCACAATTAAATCTTCAAATGATAATCACTTCATAATTTTTCAGTGGAAAAACTTACTATATAAATCCTATCTCTCAATGACTGGTGGAGAGGTGAAGCAGTGGTTGGTATTTGGTATATAATAAATGCTAACCTATTTTGGATCAAAGCACAAGCACCTACTCTGAATCTCTCATTCATCATAATCTCTTCAATGTAACATGATTACAACAATGTAGAGGCACAACAAGTATAGACCTATCGTACATCAATATGTACCTTGGTCTAGAACAAAATATCAAGTGAACAAGGAACTGAAAGTCATACTTCCGCCTTTGATTCATTAATCATTGGCATGAGTTTTCTACAATGTCACTTAATAATATCTATGTAACATCTTATGTCATAACATATTACCCAATAAATAAAAATAAACATGTATATCTAAATAACTATTATTCAAAAAATAATTTTTAGGACATTATTCTTACACTTCTTATATAAGAGGAATCTAAACATATATGAATGATGTTGATGTGGAGCTGTGGACCATGATAATAAGGTGGGGGATATCCACCTTGGGCAGGATAGGGTGATGGAGGATATCCAGCAGGTGGGTATCCTTGGGGGGATACCCTTGAGCAGGATATCCCTGAGAAGGATATCCATGTGAAGGGTAGTGCCTAGCAGCATATCCTGCGAGATGTGAAAAGAGCCCTTTGTCACTGGACTCCTGACCATATTTTCTGTTCCACCTCCCATTTTCCTTCAACTTGGAATTAATTCCACAAAATTGCAAAACACCTTACAGTGAATGCCAATATGAAAGAGTTGTTAGCTACATGGAAAAAAGTACATCCACATAATTCCTTGTATGCCTAAGAAAAAAAAATGCCAGATGACCAAAAATTTGATTAAACAAAAAAAAGAAAGAAAGAATAAGACTCAACTATATGTTTATCACATGAACTTCTAAGACCAAAATTACCACCTGAATCGGTACCGGTTTGGCGGTTCACGGTGTCAGGCCCAGCAGTAAATATGCCCAGCCCGATCATCAACAAGTCAAGCCATTTAAGCGTAGTACTTAAAAGTCAGAATTTCAAGATGCATAAGACCCATATGATTTAGATGTTTTTTAAAAATATATGCGTTGATTCCCCAGTAAACTAACAAAGTAAACAAAAGTAAAAGCAACCCAACAAGTCACATAAAACAAAAAAGACAATAGATAATAGATATAGTAGTAGAAAATTGCAAGAAGACAAGAAATAATGGAGATAGTAGTCAAGAAGTCAATCATGGAGAACAAGAAAACAAGAGATAATAGAGAAAGTAGTGGAAAATTGTAAGAAAACAAGAGATAATGGATATATATATATATATATATATATAGGCAAAAGAAAAAGGTCAATTACACTTTACACCCCTTTTTTAATTTTAACACATTCCACTCACGTGGTTTGAAGGGTTTGACACTTTCCACCTCTTTCTTTCAATTTTGACACATTTAGCCACGTGGTCTTGGCTAACTTCGACTTGCACTCTCCCATCAATTTATCAGTTATTTCAAATGAAAAAAAATCAAACACATGCAGAACACATAGGTACAAAGTGTCTGACTCCCCAAACTACATGGGTGCAAAATGTAATTAATCCTTTTTAAATATCAGAGGTAAAATAGGTAAATGAGCCATGTGTACAACACGTGATTGAGATTTCCGTTTGCTTTAATGGATAAATAAATAGCGGGATACAAATCAAAGAAATCCAGAATCACGAAGGTGAAATATGTCAAAATTAAAAAAAAAACGTGGTACAAAATGTCAAAACTTCTAAATTACATGGGTGTAAAGTATAATTAATCCTGTTGATAAGGACTGAGAATGTAGTAGTTGAAATTGCATTGTATGATCCATTGAGCTAAAAAGGGTGGAAGCCGAGGAAAAGTAACCAACCATTCCATCTGTCCAAGTCTTTTTCCATGTTTAATTTTAATCCTCATCCAGCCACTCTTTCGTATTTTATATCTCATGGGACGGAATATTTAATGTACTAGCACGTATTTATCTTGACTCAAGACATACTTTAATAGCTCAAAACATAATCTAAAGCATTCTTTCTTTTTTTTTTTTTTTTTTTTTTTTTTGTTAAATTAACATAGCAACCAAGGCAAAGAAATAATTTTGGCAAAGATATGCAACACAGAAACAGAACAGCTCTAATCAAAATTCCGGCAACTCCATGTTGCACAAATCAAGGATTTCGGCAGAATAGAAGACATGTCAACATTTAATTCTTGTACCAAAACAGAAACCTACTTATGAAATTCTAGCCATTATACAAGTCTTATCTTCTTTGTTATATGAAAATCTAACCACTTTTTGTTTTTTTTAGGTGACGAGGAGAAATCCAATCCGATAAATCCACCAGAATGAACCTCACCTAACATGTTAGTAAACCCTAGACTTGTGTAACTCCCAAGCCACACAGACCAAATAAGTTTGGTTTTGCGCCTTTGCCGTGAGAATAGTCCAAAAAAATTATTTGCAACCGGAGATTCAAATTTGAGACCTTAGGAGGAGCACACCTCTAAGTCCTAAGTCCTGACCACCCAAACCAACCCCTTGTAGTTAAAAAATCTAACCACTTTTTCTCAACACATTTGAGTAAGTTCCAGCACCCAAACTCTGTACATAAACAGAGCATTTTTCCATTAAATTTCCAGTCCTAAACTTTATACCATAACAAGACCAAATAAGCAATACCACCGTAAACTATACTCAAACTTTAAATTAAGGTTTAAATACACTTTTTGCCCACTATTAATTGTGACCGAAATTAATATTTTGATTTAGTGAAATGACAATTTTACCCTTATAAATTTTTTTACCATTATATTTTGTAAGGATAAATTTGTCATTTCATTGTATAAAATATCAATTTTTATCCAAATTAACCGCGGATGGGTGAAGTGTATAGGGGTGATAATTGTAAAAAATAAAAATAAAAAATACAAGAGCGGTAGTTCATGAGGGAAATATCACGAAATCATAATTCGGGTGCAATGCATTAGTACCTCAATCGTTTGACGATATCAATATCAGTCCAACAATTCAAATATGTTGCACAAAAAGAAGATCATGGCTGCAGTTCAACCATGCATTATGGCACATATAAACACCATTCCACAAAGATACTGATCATCATAGGCAGTTTGGCAGCTAGATCATGTATGAACACACCAAGTCCTTGGGATTCGATTCTAAATGGGATGGGATAAAACTGCACTCAGGATGAGCAATGATTGGACTCTGCTGTCAGCTCGAGCTTAGTTTGTTTAGTTGATGAACAAGCTCAAACGAGCTTCTTAATGAGCCAAACTTCAGCTATTCGCGTGCAGCTTGATTCATTCTAAATCAGGTACAAGACACCTCAGGACATAAGAATGAAAGCCTGTTAGTTAATTATATCGCTTTTGGTACATCCTGCGGTAGATTTTTGCACCTTCAAATTCTGCGTGAATTTCTCTCTCAGTCCTTATGCCCATTGGGTTGCTCAACAACCATCCCTCTGTGTCACACAGCACGCTGCGGTCTAAGGCATCCATGTGATGAAGTACATCCCCTTCAGCATCAAACTGATGTCTCATGTCAAGTGCCATTTCAAGCACATCAGATTGGATGAAAACCTGTTCAATCACAATTATCGATTTGAAGTGTTTGCTATGAATTTTATAATATCAATAACATGTTCGACCCAGCACAACATAAGAATAAGGAGAAATTAATCTCTACATCCCCAACGCAAATCATAGATTCATTTGCATACAGAATGCGGATTATGCTTTGCAGTGACAGGAAAGAAGATCATATTGAGAAAAACTCCAGTTTTGTTCACTTCCTTTTCAAGGAAAAAAAAAAAAAATCTCCTTACGTTTTGATTAACCAACAGAGCACACATCTTTCTGTTACATCTAGTGATTTCATTCCTGATTAAAACCCAGGCTCCAACCTCAAGTATCCAAGAAATTTAAGATATATTAAAATATTAAATTACTCACAACAAAAATATATTAAGTTTGCATGGACACATATTATGTGTAAGAAAGAAGATAGCTTAACCTCTCAATATGACATATTGAGAAGAGTTTTAACCTCTCAATATGAAAAATTGAGAAGTGTAGCACTACTCACAACAAACAACATCGGAGACTTCCGTAAATGGTATCTGTATGGCTGCTTAAAGGATTGTGTAAAAGCCCCAACAGATCAAAATGTCTACAAGTTGTTTACCACCACGGTGGGATTTTATTCTGATGGGTCCATTTAAGACAACAAAAAGGCAACGAAAATTCTTTGATATACACTCAGGGAATGCACTTTTCTGGAGACATTGGAACATAAATGGTTTGCGATTGATTTTCTCTTTTTTCCCTCTCTCCAGCCAAGTGCTAACATATTGACAGATTAAAATATCATTGTAAGACAGATAGCACCTCAATGCTATATTAATTAAGTATAAATAATAAGAGGGTGGTGGAATCCCATACGCATGTCAAGACCATCCAATTAGAACCCTAGCTCAGACATAAGATAAGCAACTATTGCTAACTACCCTCAGCATCTAAGGAGACACTAGTGATTTTTTATTGTTGAAGTAAGATTTTAAATGGCAGACCATTTGGGAAAAGAAAAGAAAATAAATAAATAAAAGACAAATGGTAATAGGAAACACTCGAACAAAACAAGAGAACAAAAGCTTGTCAAAAGGTTTGGTCCAACCGGGGTGCCTATTCAGGTTAGATACCAAAAAAAAAAATAGAACCGACCATTGCATTGATCTAAGATGGCGATAAAGTCAATAACATGAAGTGCTTCTTTAGAATTTACAATTCCATTGTGCCGGTCAAGGAAAAATATCAATATCGTTGCACATCCTTCTTATGAAACACTCTAGCAAAACATATCTGAGCTTTCCATTGATTGATCTAATCGATGTTCTACCTAATCAAGTAGGCTTATGCAAACCAAACATAACTTATTGCAAATACAAATCAACAAATTCAGTTACCATATTAGATATGTAAGACAGATACAAACCTCCTTACAATATTTAATCTTTTGATAACATTAAAAAAAAAAAAAACTTGTGAATGATTTAAGTCACAACAGCTTAACCACAGGTTACTGGTAATTCATACTAACCACCTAGCATTATGAACTTAGACTCTTAGTTACTCATGATTCTTAAATAATAAATTCATATTCGGTAATAATAGTGTGGTTTGCACTATGCATAAACATCCTTTTAACTTCATTCGGCATAGCCCACTCAAGCTCACACTCTTACTGAGATATACTAGTGGTTGGCCTATGAGTTATACAAATACGATATCTGGCTACATATGGCCCTATAGAACGACCTTGCTACCACTTCAATACTTGCTCACCATTAAACCAAAAGCTTTTTTCGGTTTGAGTTCAAACCTGACATTTTTTATTCCCATTTCCATAAGAATGAATACTATGGTTTGCATTTCAAACAAACTTATCTCTCAATACTCTAAACCCACTCAACAACACCAAAGCCCACACGATTTGTTATTTTCCACCTAACGGTTCACAACATTTACAATTGAAACCCAACCAGTTCTAATAGGACATCCAAACATAACAACTCTGCCACCTGAGCCCAACAGTTACCAAGCAATTGCTCCTATAAGGCTGGAATGCAGTTGTTTTCCATTTACTGCTCTTGCAGTGCCAACCCATTGGCAGACCCAGCCCATTGTTTTTTATTTGCATCAAAGATAGAGAAGCCCACCTATATGTGTTCACAATATAATATTTGCTGAGTTCCCTACAACTTAAAGCATGTCAACAAACAACAACCAGCATAGATTTTCCTAGATGCCTCCAAAGGAAACCAAATAAATTCATCGAAGCAACACCATTTTATTAATTTCAAAATGCACCAACAGTGAGTTTCAAGACAGATCCATTCCGTCTTTCCACTTTGCTAAGAGAGAATCTATCTTGATGCAGTATCAAGCAGTCTAGATGCAGACAACTATTCAGAACGTTTTAAGCCTAGTCCGAATGTCAAAATTTTTTACCCATAATATTTTTGCATCCAATGGGAGACTACTTTCAGAAAAAAGAAAAAAGAAAAAAAAAACTCTACGCTACTCTGGAAGGCGCAATCTGGACTTTCAGACAGAAATGGAATAAAACAAGGACTCTTATCACTTGAGTGACAGTGGGTGTCACTAACTCAGTTGTCAAAGTTTGTTGGTCATACAAGCGAGATGGAATCAGACTCACATACATCAAAGAAGTCAGTTTAAGAGGAGTTAGCTGCCTCCAGTTTTGAAGCCCATAGGCCCAATCAGCATCTAACGGACACCCAAAAAGAAAATTTAGGTAATCCACTTTCCACCCAGGGACTTTGTAGCTCAAGCAGAAAAAAAAAAACACCATTCACTTGGTTTGTTGCTGATCTACCTTTATTACCAAGGAAAGGTAAAGCCGACAAAGATGCATCAAGATCAAACAAAGTTCGGGTGTTCAATGTCCAAAATCCCTTCTCAATTGTGCCAAACAACTGTTTGGCTTGATGGAAGACAGTTCAGATGATGACTTCCAAGGTATTGTGCAATTCAAGACGAACAAATTTGTTTCTATTACTATTCATATTATGTTGGCAAAGGAGAAATAAGTTAGGGTGTAACATCCGCGTTTACATTATTAGTACTTTATTTTAATACCATCAATACGAGGTGGTACATAAGTCAATACCAGAGATGCCATCCTAACTCAAATGTTATTGGGCTTAAACTATGTGCTTACAGCAACTCTCTCATCTTCTTCACTGAGCACGGAATTCCTGCAGTTTTTGTTACTGCAGTTTCATGGATAAGTTCTGTGTTGATATGGTTGGTAATTGAAAGCATGGTAAAAGGGAAAACTAATTAGGGCTGCATATCAGATTATTTTCAACACTAGGCTAGAGACTTCGACAAAGGAAAAGACTATTGCAAACGAAACTAGAATCTATCGTGACATAATGAATATGCAGAATAGATACCTGTCCCCCTCGCATTAAATTCTTTATGATAGAATCTACTAAAGGCTTCTGCACGACCCTTCTCTTATGATGCCTTTTCTTGAAATGAGGGTCTGGGCACTGCATATTAGCACGGCCCAGGAATAACATTAGTAGAAATCAACAAACCGTCTGTTTCATCGTAGACTAGATAAGAAAAATGAATTTGAAAAATTGACTCTCCCTGAATAACAGTATAACAGCAGCACTCACCAGAATTGAGACTAACGTCAAGAGTCCAGGATATGTGGATAATAGGCAATTGAAAGAAACTGTTGCATTTGCAAACAAGAAATGCCTGCAATTGAGTTCAAACAAACAATTATTTAGCCAGAAATGGTGTACAGTCAGATCTTGTTCTCGCTATCGAAAATAAAGTCTTGGGGCTATACACGTTGTTAAGAGCTAGCTCTTTTACCCAGGAGTCAGCACGGTTGACCAGCTGCATGTGCATAGCTTATGTTACTACATAAAATCAAGCCCTCACATTATTTGAAGATAGGGGATGCAGGAACAGGTAATTATGTATAACTCAATCAGAGACTTATCAAGAGCATAAAGAGTAACCCAAGGAGTTTGTTCCCATACTTTCTGCCGTATTTCCAGCCCCAAATAATTTCTCACTGCGGGATTTCTTTTTGCAAGCCATATGAGAAATCTGCCACTCCCTGAAGATATCTATAATGTCAGATGACTAAAGAAAATAAGCATCCAAATCCACCCTTTCGTGACTCATAATGATGCTGAAGCAAGTACTATAAATTAGAAAATCAAGTAATGCACGGACCAATTCGATTTGCTTAAGCATGCCAGATGTCTCTCTTCCTCCCAATACATCTTTCATCACTTAGTCATGAAAGAAATGAGATCACGGTAATCCCAAAGACTTGCCAAAGATGGTCTTCAAGTTTGACGCAGAACAAAATACCTTCCGATTGAAATATTTTCTAACTGAACTTACAATAAAATTTGCATCCCAGGTAACAATTGAACTCATTCTAAGGAGATGATGAGACCAGTTGGTCCTTAAAGATGTCACAACTGAGACAGAACCACGTAAGAAATTTACCCCGATGCTAAGGTAGTGTGTGCCTGGGATATTGAAACTTTTCAAATGCAATAGACACCTTATGGACATTTCGACCAGAAAATTACAGAACAAGAGGAGGCATACAGGAGAAAACAAAATAGAAATAGAAGGCATTACCGCTGCCAATATCAACCATCAGCGGCAATGTTGGGTCCCTGAAGATTTCATTCCAGTCTGGCACTTGTGTAGGCATCTACCCAGAAACAGATGCTATTAGTAATAACTGAATCCGAAAACTAAAGAATACAAATAAAAGTATTTACATCTTAGCAATAATTAATAGTACATTTATGAAAGGGAAAAACCTCCCAGTGTATTACGTACAGAGAAAGAAGCACTGAGAGGGTTCACATGTTGCCGTATCCTGACATGACCCAACTCCTGTAATCCAGAAACAACTTCATAACTCGGTCGTATAAAACATTACAAACAACAATAACCACAAAAATGAAAACTAGGATGAAATGAAGTGACCTCAGAGAGTTTGTGAGGGAGGTTGAGGTCAGCATACTCTAAGGCCACCAGGTCTGGGCTTCTGAGACAAGCTGGGTGTTTAGCAGCGGCAGTAGCACAAGCACCCACTCTCTTACTGCAATAGCGACGACGAGACGAGGACGGTATTCTCAGTATCAGTGAGTAAAGCACTTCCTCAGAAGCCCGTCCGGGCAGTATTCCTCCACCACCACTACCAGCGCGTAACATACACAGGAAGGAGCTGGAAGCTGCCATTTCCTCTCCGTGTTCAGATTAGCGCAATATTTTACCCTTTTATCCTTCGGAATACCCCGTTAGCAGACGCCGTCGTATTACGCGGTGTGGGTGGACCCGTCATTGATTTTACCCTTTTCGCCCTCCCTCTTTACCACCGAAGCTCAAAACCATTTCAAAGTCCGAGCTCCCTTACGAACTACCAATGAGAATTACAAAGATACTACAACTACCCTTTCTTCTCTCTTGCTCCTTCAAATCAACTGCGATTACCAGAATTAACAGTGGCCGTCTCTGTTTCCTGCCATCGGTGATCCAAGGAATTTTCTTCTACTCCTCGCTGCCACAACAAAAACAAGAGCCTCCCAATTCCAATTCCCCCGTTGGGTCTCCGGCCAGAATCCAAAAACTCATCGCCTCCCAAACAGACCCTCTTCTCGCCAAAGAAATCTTCGACTACGCCTCCAGTCAACCCAACTTCCGCCACTCTTACTCTTCCTGCCTCACCCTTATCCTCAAACTCGGCCGCTCCAAACACTTCTCTCTCATTGACCAACTTCTGGTTCAACTCAAATCCAATGGCTACCCGCTCACCCCGATTCTCTTCTCCCACGTTATTAAGCTCTACGGAGAGGCTGATTTGCCGGGCAAGGCCCTGAAGATCTTTTATACCATGATGGAATTCAATTGCCAGCCTTCGGTCAAACACCTGAACCGCATTCTTGAAATTCTCGTTTCTCGCCGGAGCTATATCCGGCCCGCTTTCGATCTTTTCAGGAATGCGCATCGCTACGGGGTCGAACCCAATACCAAATCTTACAACGTTTTGATGCGTGCGTTTTGTTCTTGTGGGGATCTTAGTGTTGCATACCAATTGTTCAATGAGATGTTTAAGAGGGATGTTATTCCGGATGTGGAGTCATATCGAATCCTGATGCAGGGGCTGTGTAGAAAGAGTCAGGTGAGTAGGGCGGTAGACTTGTTGGAGGACATGTTGAACAAAGGGTTTGTACCGGACTCGTTGAGTTATACCACTTTGCTGAATAGTTTGTGTAGAAAGAAGAAGCTTAGGGAGGCATACAAGCTTCTTTGTAGGATGAAAGTTAAGGGGTGCAATCCCGATATTGTTCACTATAACACCGTTCTCGTAGGATTTTGTAGAGAGGGACGTGCAATGGATGCTTTTAAGGTTCTTGAAGATATGGCAGCAAATGGGTGCTTGCCAAACCTGGTCTCTTATCGTACTTTGGTTAATGGGTTATGCGACGAGGGAATGTTTGATGAGGCAAAGAATTATATGGAAGAGATGATATCAAAGGGGTTTTCTTTGCATTTCTCAGTTATTCATGCATTAGTCAAAGGTTTTTGTAATGTTGGTAAGGTTGACGAAGCTTGTGGAATACTAGGGAAAGTTCTAAAGCATGGGGAAGCCCCTCATGTAGATACTTGGATGATGATAACTCCTAGGATTTGTGACACAGAAAGGATGGAGGAAGTTTTGGACGAGATTTTGAAGATAGAAATAAAGCCTCACACTAGAATAGTGGAGGCAGGTGTTGGTTTGGAGGACTACTTGATCAGGAAAAGAGGAGCTAAACGAAGGAGATCTTAATTCTCTTTTGGTGTACTGCTTACTGGCTTGATTCGACACTTTATAACTTGAGCAAAACATTATCTTTCCTGGTAAAAGCATGTTTCCACTTACTTTCAATCTATGATGTTGGTCTAAGTTCTTGCTGTGCTTCTTGTAATTATCTGTATCTAGTCTATATTTTATGAGTGTGCTCCAATATGAAACGCTGTTTGTTGGAATTTTGCATATATCCAATATGAGCGTCTAGAGCTTATTTTTGCTGTTGCATTTGATTCCCACTTCTCTGAAAGCTTGGTTCTTGCCACTCTACAGGCCACTTTCTTCCTCAATTGCAAATGCTGATTAGTTTTTGTTTCACATATCAGTCTAATTCCTTTAAGCAATTGTCACAGTTTCAGTTTTTGAGGGAGGGCAAAGAATCCACTTGGGCTTCAAGAACTTCTCATTGATCTGATTAGAACAGCTATTCTGACCACATGACCTTTCATCTAACGTGAGAGAATAGAAAGAAGGATATTGCTGAAAACCAACAAACAGCAAACCCAAAAGAAGAGGTTAACCGTAATATTTGCTGTATGTATACCCTTTCCCCCACCCAATAAAAGTCTAAAAAAGAGGAAGCTTCCTCCAAACATGGGAACAGAGTATGGAATTAGAAGAGTATTTATGGTCATCAGAATAGTATTTAGATAGTTGAGATTGTTGACTTATAATTTAAACGTCTTATGTTGCATATTTGTAAAGGAATTCAAACCATTTCATGTTGGTTGATGCTGCAAACAGGGCACTGGCAGGGATCAGGGCAGATTGTTCATGCCCATCATAGCACTTACTGGTGTTTTGGAGAAGCTAGAAGGCATCTTCTTTCATAAGTATAGTTCAGCATATCTTCTCATTTGTTGCAGTTTGTCAAACTAAAGTCTGTCAGATTACTGCTTAAACTATAGCTACTGTAAGAAACTGGGGTTAAAGGTTTGTTAGTTTTACCTAATAATTATGCAAAAAGAAAAACGAAAAACAATTAAAGCAGTCTTTCTTTGGATACATATGAATCAGGGTACATTCCAAAACCAGAGCCGAGAATTTAGATTAAAGTCTCTTTCCGATTTTTTTTTTTTTTTTTAAATCCAGCAATTAGAAATGTGAATATGATTTGGGTGATGCTACATGAACGAATTTTACCAGGAAGCCGACCAAAAAACATAAACAACAAAAAGAAAAACCATTCCCATTGTATTTGTAGGATGTTCAAGGAAGGCAACAAGCGGGTATAGACATACCACAAGAATTGAAAAATCGATTTAAATATAAGGATGTTTATAGATTAATTCATGGATGACCATTTTTACTAGAAATTAATTCATGGGAAATCTTTCAAAATTATCTTATTAAAAATGAAGACCAAAATAAAAGCAGTTCTAAAATGATTACTCGTTAACAAACTTTGAGGAAGACCATTTTGAAACTCCGAAGCACAAGGAGCTCTCGACAAGAAATTTAAACAAGAAGCCATAAAGTCGACTCATGATGGGTCAAATCTTTAACCAAAGTACCCTTAGGTCCTATGAAAAGTTACGGACAAACATTGGAAGACAGACGACCGGACATCGCTTGAAGACCATTACATGTCATAAACCATTTTAGCACGTGTCTCTGTCACATTCTCAAGTCGTGTAGGGATAGATGATCTAACAATCTCGTCGGACGACCGCAAAAAGGCAACGTAACAAACTGTGGTAGTACTTCTCCCACGCCTCCTCCGTCAAAACACACAACACTCATCGAGTTCTTAAAGTTAAGCAGTGACCCGCTGACCTCTGAGACCTCCCTCCATCAACACAAGTACGGAACACAAAATCGAAAGAGAAAGAAGCGAAAAAACGAAAACAAGGAGGAGTCGCTGGATCTTTTTGTGCGGTGGGTGATTGCGAATGGCTTTGGCTTTGCCAGCATTGAAACCACTCTGCTGGTCATATTCGGCGTCAGCCTCTGCAGCAGTGTCATCTCCAGACTCGTCATCCTTGTCTTCGCCTTCCTTTAACTACCGCCCTGCCGTCATTCTTCCAGTTAAGTTTTCATTTTTCTCTTTCATTTTATCTCCTTGTGCCTTGGGGTTGGACACTAGTTTCATCTCTATTTTTCGCCAAATGTGGGTCTTTTGAGTGTCTCTGCATGGATGTAGGGCTTGGGGAACAATACCAGTGACTACCACAAGTTGAAAGTAATTTTGAAAGAGCAGTACGGCGTGCCCACCGTAGTGGCTAAGGTCTCAAGGCTTGATTGGCTAAGAAATGCCGCCGGTTTAGTGGACCCCAACTACTGGCGCGGGACTCTTCGTCCTCGCCCTGTCCTTGATTGGTACTCAATTCATTTCTTTTTGTGCTTATCCGCGAAAACGTAATCGAACCAAATGCTTTAACTGGAAACGCCGTCGAATGACTGGTAAACATAATAATAAGCCATATGTGAGAACAAAAACACTAGAACTAAGCTACGTCAACTTCTTTGATACGATATGCTGTCTCTCTTACTTGTTCGGAATTATTTATTCCTGTACTTACAAATCTAATTAAAGATAATTCTACTAAATTTGATTTTTTCAGAAAAAGAAAAGCCAGTTCAATCGTGTCAAATTGAATTATGAAAATAAAATCCGTGCCAATTTCACCGAGAACCGACCCGTCTCCAGGTTGATGATGTTTGTTAGAGTCTGACAACTATGGTCTCTTCTGTAGTACCAGAATAGGTAAACGCTAATGTGACTAGATGGTAGCAGGTACCTGAAGAGGACAGTTGAGGCTGTTCAGGAGGCTAAAGAGCTGGCTCAAGGTTGAATTCACATCTTTGCCAATTGTTTAAATTGTTGAAAGCTTCTAGATCAAAAAGAAAAATAAAGTTTTTATTTGGATGCCTATCTATCTGCGCCTCATCCTTTCCAGTTTCAGATGTATGGTGATAGTATATACAATTTATGTCCGTAATCTAAGTGGATATCTCATTTTTCATTCCACATTTGTTGTTTTATGGAGTTTTTCCTCGAACTATGAGATAATTAAGTCGAGTTGAAACACAACAAAGGACACTCTTGAGCTGTTACCAACTTTGGACATGCTGAGAGACAGATAAGAAGCATCAATTACAGAAGCTCCCCTTAGTTTGGGCCTAAACACCTAGAAGGGACAACCCTTGAGCTTCATTTTTTTTACACTTTTAACCCAGAACTCTGGGAAAATAGCATGTGCGGCCTATGCTTGTCTGCACTCTTTGTGATCATAAAGCTCCGTATTTTGGAGTGTATACACATCACAGACTGGTAGATAGAAGAAGAGAATAGAATACATGAAAACCAAAAAACCATTGACCCTGTTGTCTAGTCTTTAAAAGTGATTCTTACGTGAAAACACATCCAATGCACCATCAGGAGTTGGTGCCTTTCATTCATTTAGTCTCCTCATTCACTTCCGTCCTCTAGTCCTTGGAAATTTAGATTCTTGATCAAGGATATTACCAAGTGCTTACAATGGCAGATTTCTGAAAAATATCTCATTCTAGGTGGGGCCATATCCTTGATTGGACACTCGGCTGGAGGATGGCTTGCACGTGTTTACATGGAAGAATTTGGACTGTCCCATATTTCGTTGTTATTGACACTCGGAACCCCCCACCTGTAAGTTCTAACATTTTACTTATTGTGCTGATGACTCTCGAGTCTTGTCAATATTCATTTGTCTTTGCTTTTTTCCCTGAACCTTCCTTTTTCTGCTGTTAGAACTGGGTGTGTGGAATGTGCAAGTAACATGGGCTGTTCTGCATGAGCTTAATTTCGATTAAGTCTTGGGAACAACTCTGAGCAATGTTTTTATTCATTCCTTTTCTTTTCCTTGTTGATTCCCCAGTCCACCTCCAAAAGGTTTGCCAGGGGTTATTGATCAAACAAGGGGTCTCCTTGACTATGTTGACAAATATTGCTCAAAAGCTGTTTACAGTCATCACCTGAAATATGTATGTATTGCTGGGAGGTAAATTCACTTATCAGTCTTGTTTTTGTGGTTTCATCTAATTTGCTTTTTCTGTCGCTATCGCTATCTGCATTAGCTATTGCTACTTCATATGTATATTTGTTTTTGGAGTGTCGTGTGTACCAATTAAATAAAACTAAGGGTGTCTTTTGTGTAGCAGTTTTAGCCTTTTCTTGCTGCTTATTTTGTGATTTTCCATATTTCAAGAGCAACAGAAGTTGTATCTTTTCAGATAACTAACTGGCATGGGTCACCTGAGAATTATGATTGCATACAACCAATTAGGAAGCTACTTCAAATGATCAAAATCAGCAGAATGATGCTGCAGAGCATGAAAGAATTTTGTTACATCACTGGAGGTTAGAAAAGGAAGAACGCCTCTTTTTTATGGTCGGGGAAATATAGTGATAGACTCAACTAAATTTGAACATTGATTGATATTCGAGAAAGTTTGATATGCTGGAAACCCACAACTATAGCTAAATGCCTCAGAATGAACTTGGCAAGTCCTGATCAACACCATCCTGAGGTTGCAAACAGTTACTACATATGATGGTGGTACAGCATTTTGGTGCTATGCAGCAGCGTTTGAAGAACGGGAATACTAGTATGATCTCTGTTCAACTTCTGGTGAGCTGTAAACGCCATTCAGCAATGCTTCATGCTTGGAGACGTGAAGTAAGAGATGTCACTGCTTGTTTTTGAAAGATGCGTTTTACTGGCTTCTGAGAAGCATCCACTTGGAAGAAAGTAATGTTTGGTTAGGCAGTCATACCCATCAACGCAGCTATGAAAATTTGGGGCGAGACAATCGGATTTGGAGGGAAACTGGAGAGAGGGGGGGGGTCTTTCTTCTTGCAAATCTACCACAGGATTAAGAACTAATGCATTCTTTACTGCATAATGTGACACCAAGAGGCATGCATAATCCCCATGATTAAGACGTTTCATTAAGGCATGATGTTTAACATGGTTTTGTAAACCTAGAGGTTCATGATTGGAACAAGGTTAAACCTTACAAGTATAGTACACTTATGGGTAAGAGTAGTCGTCTATTATTTATAAAGTAGCAACAAGAACTGGAACTTTACACGCAAAAAGATTTATGAAGTTACAAAGTATTGTCTATAGAGCCATATTGTCTTGAGAATTTCAGATTGAATTACTGCCGAGCAACTGTGCTGATATCATGAATTTAACTGGGTACCTAAAACTGCAGGTATATCCAAGGGGCTCCTTTTTTTGGCAGTTCCACTGTGAATGTTGAGCCAGCTAGTCCTAACGACGGTGCCGAATCAGTTTATGAGGTTGCTATTGTCAATGGCGTGAGCACATCAACATCAAAACCAGCAACCTTGCGTGCTCGTTTTGTTGGCCAAGGGTACAAGCAGGTGAAGTCATTGTGTTCACACCTTATCACAAAGTTCACTCTAAATCAATGAAGTATCATCCTCGGAGACTTTTCAGATTTTGATAGTTTTCTGGCCATGTTATTTTACCATCCTTTAGGGTAAGCAGGCAACTCACTGTTTAACTTACGGACACTGACAATGATGTATACCATTGTTTCAGGTTTGCGGGCAGGCAGATGTATGGGGTGATGGAGTTGTGCCGGAAGTATCAGCGCATCTGGAAGGCGCATTCAATGTTAGCTTGGACGGAGTTTACCACTCACCAGTTGGTTCAGATGATGCTTTAAGACCATGGTATGGTTCTCCTGCGGTTGTAGAGAAATGGATGCAACACCTCCTCGACTAGCGGAAGCGTGTTGCATTCTAGACAGTTAATGAAGTTGCTCCGTTCATTCCAAGTCGTTGTTTTCGCTTTTTAGTACCTGCAATTTTGACGTAAAAGCTCTTCCCCAAGCTCAATTCATTTTCGCTGAAAGCCAGCCGGACAAAGTCCTGTTCTGCATCTGGCAGCTCGTGATAGTCGTCTATAATCTGCAAACAGGAAAGGATTTTCTTATAGAACAAAAGCATCAATTTCCCCCTCTCGTCTGGCTTGTCTGAATCCAACGATTTAAACTATATGTTCATATGTTGAAGAATAAAGGCGTGCTTAGCTTAATCTAATCGTTAAGCAATTCACATGCTTTGGGAAAAAAAGAAGAAGAAAAAAAAAGTAATGGATATGAAAGTTATTGGAAACGAAGCTAGAGTGGTTCTAGACGAGCTACGGCAGAATCTTTGGGATAACACTTCCCTCCCCCCAATAAGAAAAGCATAACCAAAATTTTCTTTTGTTCGTTAAGCCGTGGGCAATTGATTCATCGGTCAGTCCAGAAGAACAAGGTTGGGTCCACCCGCGCCCCAGGATAACTGCTTAAATCATTGGGATAAATCTAAAATTCGTAATTGTGGTTTACTATTTTATATGATCAATCCCTAAATTTAAAAAATTCATCAAATGAGCCCTCTAATATTTAAAATCTATCAAATTTGAACAGTTGCAAACTTAATTTGATAGATTTTAAAGCTCAGCAACTAATCTGATAAAATGGTAAATCACAGGGATGAAATTAGTATTTATTCCTCAATCATTTTCCCAAGAATATAAATTACGAGTTTGAATAAAGTTCAGAAACTCGAACATGGAGCGAATATTCTGGGCCATTTTGACCCCCTCTTGTTATTAAGACTGCTGGAGCTGCACTCATGCTTCCCATGGTAGTGGATTCCGGGACAATTCATTTAACACATAATCTATAATCGAGAAAAGATGTACCGGTTGGACAATGATTAGAAAGAACAGCCTATAAATTAAATAGCTCTCTGCAAGAAAAAGAAAAACACTGAATTTGATTTCCAGCAACATGGTATTTTCGACATTATATGTTGATCTACTAGAAAATGAGGAGTTATCATCACCTTTTCTGATTGCCGTTTATAGGCTAAACAGAAAAAGAGGAAACAAGTACAAGGAAAAAAATATACCATAGATGGGATCAACAAGAGTAATGCAAGTGATCTGCCCAATATGAAACTCTTGAAAGAGAAGAAAAGAAAAACAATGGGGATCTGACCAATAAAATGAGCTCCAAATGGACCCTTTCAACGAGAGCACTCTAAAGAGCAGAAGGAAAAACTCAACACGCGCGTCCTATCCATCGCACAACCTGCTACTAAATGACTAGGAGAAAACAAGTGTAAAATTGATCTCGGCACATAAAACCAATAATTTCATCACCTAAGTACTTTTTACAACGTGTCCAACTAAACATTTTCTAAATTGCAAACCCAACCTAGAGAGTTTGCTCTCAAAAGTAAGTCATCAAAATCACAACATTTAGAAGGATTTAGGGAAAATGTCACAAGCGCTTCGTGCAGGGGTGGGGGTAACAATCCAACTTGAAACATCTTCCGTCACCAGTTAAGTAGACTTTACAAAATGGCAGGCAAGCAATTTCCCAATTTCCAGGAACCCAATCTTATCCTTTCCATCAAATAAGGCCTTGAGCTTCTCATCACAATAGATCTGCCTCTTATCCGCAGGATTCTGCAGGCAAAAAGCATCCACATATTAAATCAGAAATGCCACACCAAGTATTTTCCAGTTAGAACTTCATAACTAAGTATCTGTAATGGTCATGCTATGTGAGATATCCCCAAGTCTAAGTGAGCTCTTAGCATTGTGAAATCCTCTACGAAATACACAGGAGAAAGAGTCATCAAGGTCCAACCCTCCACAAGGGTTGTGGATAATGCTTATAAAAATATACATGTCCAATTTACTACGAGAGTGTTAATCGCAGACAAGATGAGGAGAACTACATAAGATTGTCTTATTAACCTGTTAACAGAAATAGCAGGCATTGGGCTTTCACAGCGCAAGACAGACATATCCAGAAAGGTAGGCAGCTGTCAATGATACTGAATAACAAGCAAAATAAGTACAACCCAAAAATTTGGATCATCCAAATATATTCGATCGGGTCCCCCTCCTAGAAGTTCTACCTTGCCTTGGGGCATCTTTGGCTGTAAGAGGGAAGGCCTACCAGCACAGTACATGCATAGAAAGTCCCAAACTAGCGTCTATAAACTTGTGACTCTAATTTTCCTAAGGCTGCTAAACTTCTGCATCATTTTCAAATTAATCATTTCTAGATGGATAGGTGGATAATATTACATTCTTATTTATTTGTCCGTTATGTGGTGAGGCCTCCCCCAAGGAACAGGAACTAGCAAAGGATATCCTATTCAAATATTAACTACAGAGGGGTCGCAATGCAAACTAAACACTACCTGCGGATTATGTGGACAAATGACCACCAATTTGTGTTCACAGGAATTGCATCTGCCCTATGGCAGAACCTACATTCTCATATTCTGTTAATTGAGCGACATGAATCCTCAGATTGCAAAAGTTGGAGACAGTACTCAACTTTGTCACAGTTTATTTATATTATATAGCTTGCCAATGAAGCATCAATTTCAAAAGTAAGTCATCAAAAAGACTTGAAACAAGACTAATAAACGAGGTCCCTGCCCCCACTGGTTAAATAGCCACCAGTTCTTGAGGAAAAGTGCCAAGGGTCATAAATTGTTGAGGTTCACTAAAGGTAAAGTCATAAACACAAGACAGCATAAGTAACGGATATGCCGCTAGATCTTCAGCACCTAACGCAAGGCTTTTAACTAGTTAAGCTAAGCTCCCGTTACCTTAAGGATACAATAAATGTCATGAAGCTTACAAAGAGTAAACCAGTAGAATAATCTTAGTACACGGGAAGTACACTTACATTGTTGATCTTTCATTATTATTACCCCTCATCACACTTTTTTTACTCCCTTTGCAGCCTTCAGAGTTTGCTTTCGACATTTGCTTTTTCTCGGGGGGTTTTTTTTTTCTGCTTTGGTGGTTTTTTTTTTGTTTCTTGGTCACTGCCTGTGTATTACTGATTTAAAGGAACCAAAAAACTAATGTGGAAACTCCAGCTAGTATAGGGCACCCGAAATGGAGTCCACAAAACAGAGTAAGAAAAGCATGTAAAAGTTCATAAACATGAGAAAAAAGAGAGAGGAGAAAAGCGAGAAGAGTAGAAATGGAGAGACCTGGAGATTGTGGAGCTTGACGTGGGACCAGATCTGCTTGACGGCATCAGCACGAGAGGCCTCCGGCATACCAAGGAAGGTCTGGAGCGCCGGGGAGATTGGGCCCGGCTTCAATATGCCGGTTGGTTTAGCCAAAGCTCTTTTGGGCTCTAGAGACGAAGACCCTGGATTAGTTGTCTTTGCCCTTGGCTTTGGCTTTGGCTTTGATTTGGTGGCAGTGGTGCTCTTATTAGCTGTAGCAACTTCAGCTGCTGCGGATTTGGCAGGGGCTAAGAGTGCCCTACACCCTCTGAAAACCCTCATTCCAGAAGAATAAGACGACATTGCTGCTCTCTTCCACACTCTTCTCCTCTCAGACAGAGTAGGGTTTTTCTTCTTGCTATTGCGACCGGGCCACCTATTCAACTAGTTAGCACTCTATAAGGCGGCTGTGGCTCTGCTTCAGGGGGAAAATGTTTTTACTAAACGGTAGCAAATACCTTGTCGTTGCTAACCGCATTTTTTTTTTCTGCGTAATGCAACATGAGTTGGGGGTGGAATATTACAATACCTAATAACTAATTCCCACAACACATCATTGATCTTATTAGATTAATTTTTAAGAAAAATTCAAACTACTCGCTAGGTTTCAGAGACTATTTGGAAAAGCTCATTGGATTTTAAGTCATCGGACTGTTTATCACTTACGCTTTTCCATCACTGTGCCTTCCATAGAGAAGATCAGACTAGGAAAAATATCATGTTTGCCATCTGAAAATTTTTCCATGTTCCAAAATTTTTATTAAGTGAACATCAGAGTAGGAAAAATTTTGACAAATTTTTCCAGGTGATGTTTTTATTCTTGACTTTCGCTTGTATTTTGGCAAAGTTGCTCTCATTTTTTAATTTCGAAATATTAAAATAATAATAAAAAAAAACTTCACAATCATCTCTGATGATCCCCAAATATCATCGAGTACTAGAAATACTTAAGACTGCAAAGAATCACTAAGTGGTGAAGTGTCGGAGAGGAATCTTCAATGCCTAAATCAGAAGCCGAAGAATAATTAATTTGAGAATGAATATTTAGGAATGTGTATCTTACTTTTATAGGTAAAAAGAGTTCTAATCCTAATGGAGATCAGCTATTCGGGTTGTTAGGAGTTTTGGTCCTATTATGAGTCTGAGAGCTCATTTATCTTATCAGACAAAAGATCAGTTAAATAGTTGATCTTTCAGGATGTGTGGATAATATAGGAGTTCAAGCTCATGGGGAACACTCGTTCATGATTTGGTTACTTTGCTGGGCCTCGTGGGCTGATATCTTTTGGTTTGGTTTGGACTAATTATATCATGACCCATTAGTAGTTCCCCATTGCATTAGCGATTCAGACAAGCTGTGGGCTAAGATTGATGTTAGCCTAAATGAAAAATGTGGGCCGAGATTACCGTTACTTGTTTCAACCCATTGGCAGTTCAAACAAATAGAGGGGAAGTTCTCTGGAGTAGAGTACTGCACATGCTATTGGTTTAGCTCGTTTCGCAGTATGTTGTCATCGTTGTTTAACAAAGGAGATTGTGGGCCTGTGGGCTTCAACTGTGTCGCACACAGAGTAATCGTGTGGTGCACCATAGCCTCCATACATCACACTATAACAAATGCATGTCAAAGGTCTCTACTAATAAATGCATTCTCATTCTATAAGATTTTTCATGTGGGACACTTCTCATAAAAACCTTTCATAAAGTTTCCCCTATCCTAAAATATTAGCTATTTAATTATTTAATTTTTGAAAAACTTTACCAATCCCCCACCATTTTCAAAAACCCAAAACTCACTTTTCTCACCCAAATCTCTCTGAAACACAACCAAAACACTCCTAACAATGTCAAGTACCCATTAAAACAAAAAATAAACCTAAACTGTCGGTCCAAATGATGTTTGAATCAAATTTCAAAACCTTAACAAATATACTTTTAAAAATTAGTGAAAACATAATAAACTTACATACCTGAAACGGGGAGGAGACTCAAAATGAGTCCAGATGTGGCTTGGATTAGTGAGAAATGCAAAATGCTGGAGATTTTCAGAGCGTTTTACTGAAAATTTTGAGCAATTTGAGGAAAAATGGAATTTAGGTATTTTTCTTAACATTTCTTGATGCATTTGATCGACAATAGTGACAAGTGATGGCCAAGATCACATGTGGCAAACTTCTATACATTGTCTTTACTAGTAGATCGATCGATCGTCAAATATGTGAGTATTGAACATTGATTCATAAACTATGTCAATTACAAAAACATGCGACCTGACCGTTTTGCTGACATTTTTCAGTTATACCGATCGAGTGTGTCATTAGCTGATCGATCATCAAATCTGGACGATTTACTCTCCCCATGTGCCTACCATGTAGCCTTCTTCAAGCCGATCGAACGTGGTTTATAGCTAATGGATCGTAGTATTTTCAATATTGTCATGATATAAGTCAATCAATTGAATAAGTGATGAATTACTTCATCAAAAAAAAATTTAGGGAAATTCAATTTTTAGTCCTTAGGCTTTGTCCCTTTTTATGAATTAGTCACTAAGATTCATTTTTTTAATTTTCAGTCACTAAGTTATTACCCCTCTAAATAATTAGTCTTTCCGTCACAAAACTGTTAGGTCCCCTAACGGAAGAGCCCAACACACCAGCTCCCTTCGGCACTTCAGCCCAAAATGATGCGCAACTTTTTGAAATCCTCCCTTAACTAAAGCGCATCATTTTCACTACAACAAATTTGCTCTTTAGCGGCGAACTTATCAGTGGCGAAACCAATTTCGTCACTAAAAATACATCTTCAGCGATGAAATTAGGAGTTCGTCGCTAAAGAGTAATCCATCTCGTTCGAACAAGTAAAATGTCGTTCGAACAAGCAAAATGTCGTTCGAACACATGGTTGCTTAATGGTTTGAACGACAATATCTTGTTCAAACACATATTAGTGACGAAAATTTCTAAATCGTCACTAAATAAATCTTTAGCAACGAAAGTAGTTTCGTCACCCAAATCATCTCGTTCGAGCAATAAAAATGTGGTTCGAACAAGTGGGGGAAAATAAGTGTCGACGCATTGCACTGAAACCCGAGACAACATTTTCAGACTAAGTTTTAATATGTCAACATATTGAAGACTAGTGTCGATACATTGCACTGACACCCGGGAGAGCATTTCCAGACTAAGTTTTAATGTGTCAATAAATTAAAAACTAGTGTCGACACATTGCACTATCTCCCGAGAGCAAAATTCCAAACCAATTTTTGAAGTGTCAACACATGATGACCATTTGTTGACACATGCTGCGATTTTGCAGATATTCTAGAACGACACCATCTCATCTAAAATGGTTCAAAATAACTTGGGTACCCCTCCAATTGTACAATAAAGCTACTTGAAGACTGTTGAAGTCCTAGGGACTATAAATAGAATGAGATGGAGAGAGAAAGAGCAGATCGCATCATCTAGAGAGAGAAATTTCCAAATCCAAAGAAATCCTCTGCTGAATCCTTCAAGACCAAAGCTTTCATTGTTGAATCTTGTTCTCTTGCTCATCGCTGACTATCTAGCCTCCAAAGAGAGAAATTTCTTAAAGAAGAGAAAATGAACTTGCAAATATTCTTACCTTCTAGAGAGAGAAAGTGCTTTGAAGAAAGGGAAAACCGCATCTACCAAGAAAGCTTGAGCTCCAAACTCCCAAACTTCACATTTCAATCCAGATCACAAGACTTCGTATATTGAGAATTGAAGATAAGGAAAACTACCTCTGTAAAGCAATTCTCAGATATCCAACATTAAGTGCAAAGAGATAGGCACTTCTTAAATCCCTTAACATCACCATTAGAGAATCAATAGATACAAACATAACCAAATAATCCAATGGAGACACAAAAAATAAACAATGATATCCATTAGATAAAGCAAGTGTTTAGCCAAAAGATAATTACAAAGCATAAAGAGATGACAAACTAAGGTTAATACAAAATGAAATGTCCTCTATAAGAGCTAGTGAGTCAGCATAGTCACATATATTTTCTCCCCCTTTAGCATCATCAAAAAGGGATAAGTTTTTTATAAACTCAATTCACCCCCCCTCTTGGGTTGTTATTTAGACTCATAATTGGTTATTGCAATAATAACAGCAAAGAGAGATCTCACCAAGTGGATAAAAAGACTAATGAACTGAAAAGGAATCTCTACAATCAACACCAAATCAAAGCTCTCATTGCCAAGAATAACATTACTGAAATTTCAGCAAAAACGGACCACAAATGACCCTTCAATCTTTGACGGAAATAGCTGTAAAATTCCCCTAATTTTTCTTCTCTTTGTTGCACCCCACTTTCTTTTCTTTTGTTTTTCTGGTTTTTATCTCTCCTCTGCTACGCAAAAGAAAAAACCCTACTCTTAAAAAAAAAGTAAGACATGCCAAAGTCATGTGGTCCCCACATGGGCGGGATGACATTTATTACTCTTTGTTATTGTTGAGTTGTCCAGCTACTTGTTGCTGCTGCATGTTTCTTTTTCTTTTTTTCTTTCCTGAATATCCTCCATGAAGTGTTAATTAGAGTGCTAATTAGGTTTGTGTCCAATTATTAACTATTTTAGGTTAATTTATTGGTAATAAAAAATTACTGTAATTCTAGGCAAGGATATCCCGCCACCGATACCACTATCGGTACTGATTTTTAGGTGCCTGCCCCATGGCAGTGGCCCCAAAATGCTTTAATTCTGAGGATTTTCTAGGTTTTTTGGGTACTGCCCTATTAGGGTGAATGCCAATAAATACAACACAGCGGAATATTTTCTACCCTACCTCCTTTTTCTTTGTGCAAATCAACTAGGCAACTCACAATCCAACAGAAAATATAATCGAGCAACCACAAAAGGAGACACTAGAATTTTTACTTGGGAAACCCTCTAAATGCCAAGGGCAAAACCACGGGACCTAGTCCAGTCAAACTTCCACTATCAACAATAATGGGATTACAATAGTTCTCTCTAGAATAACCTCCAGAGGCTACAAACACATCAAGAATAAATATATAATTGGATTACACCTATATCATCACTGTAAAGTGGATTGCAACAATAACAACAAATAGAGATCTCACCAAGTGGATAAACATACCAATGAACTAAAGAGGAATCTTTATGATCAACACCAGTCAAATTGAAGCTTTCATCGCCAAGAATAACATATTGAAATTTTAACAAAAACAAACCACAAATGACCCTTCAATCTTTGATGGAAACAGCTGTAAAATTCTCCTAATTTTTCTTCTCTCTTTCGCGCCGCACTTTCTTTCTTTTATTTTTCTTATGGTTTTTATCTCTCCTCTTCCGCGCAAGAGACAAAACCCTACTTTTTCAAAAAAACAAGTTAGACACGCCAAAGTCACGTAGTCCCCACGTGGGCAGGACCACCCAACAAATCTCCCCCTCACGACTATGTGAGGAGTTCCACCAAGCCCACTTGCCTCCTGCAATATTGTAGCTTCTCCATAGACAATGGTTTGGTCATCATATCTGATCCATTATCATCAATTTGGATTTTTTCAATTTGTAATAACTTTATCTCTAGTGTATCATGAATCTAATGATACCTCACATCAATATGTTTGGATCTCGAATGGAAAGTCAAATTTTTACTGAGATGGATGGCACTCTTGCTGTCATAGTAAAGCAAATACTTTTCTTGTTGTAGGCCTAGTTCTTGTAACAACTTCTTCATTGACAACAACTCCTTGCTAGCCTCAGTGATAGCAATATATTTTGCCTCTGTGGTAGACAAAAGCGATACACTTCTGTAGTCTAGATTGCCATGACCCTGCTTCCTCTGAAAAAATGATCAGGTACCCTGAAGTAGACTTATGTGAATCAACATCACCAGTCATATCTGCATCTGTAAACCTAACAACTCGCGATTATCATTTCCAAAGCACAAACATACCTTGGAAGTACCTCCGAGATATCTTAGAATCCATTTTATAGCTGCCTAATGTTCTTTACCTTGATTAGAAAAAAATGACTTACTACTCCAACAGGGTGAGCAATATCAGGCCTCGTGCAAACCATCACATACATCAAGCTACCTAGGACTGATGTATAAGGCATTTTCTTCATCTCTCCCTTTTTCCTCTCACTTATAGGACATTGCTTAGAACTTAGCTTCATATGGCCTGCAAGTGGAGAGCTCACCGATTTTGCATTGCCCATATTGAACCTATCCAATACCTTCTTGATATAACTTTCCTGAGATAGACACAATCTTGCATTCTTTCTATCTTGAAATATCTTTATACCAAGATTCTTTGTTACAGGTCCCAAGTTTTTTATAGCAAAAGACTTATTCAACTCCTTCAGATCACCAATCTTCTTAGTGTCACAACCAACTATCAACATGTCATCCACGTACAACAAAGAATAATGAATTCTCTATTTGAGATTTTCTTCACAAAAAGGCAATGGTTAGAATCAGTCCTGTCATACCTGTGCTTAACCACCAAGGAATCAAATTTCTTGTACCCCTGTCTCGGTGCCTGCTTGAGCCCATACAAACTTTTTTTCAGTCGACACACAAGGTGGTCCTTGCCCTTAACTGTAAATCCCTCTAGTTGCTCCATATAAATTTCCTCCTCTAGGTCGCCATGGAGGAAAGCAGTCTTCATATCAAGCTATTCAATCTCCAAGTTCATACTGGCAGCTAAACCCAGAACTACTCTGATAGAAGAAGTCTTCATTACGGGTGAAAAAATATCTTCAAAATCAATATTCTTCTTTTGAATAAATACCTTCACAAACAACCTTGCTTTGTACCTTGGTCGTGAGCTATTTGGTTCAACCTTCAACCTAAACACCCATTTGTTCTTTAGTGTTCTCTTGCCCATAGGGAGTTCCACTAACTCATAGGTGTGATTCTCATGTAGGGATTTCATCTCTTTTTGCATGGCTTTCAACCACTTCTTTTTCTAGCTATGTATTATAACCTCTTGATAGTGTTCTGGCTCTCTTCCATCTGAAAGTAGCACATATTCACTAGCAAAACACCTTCTTGAAGGTTGGTGCTCTCTAGTAGATCTTCGTAACTAAATTCCACCAGGAGGTTCTAAGAAAGCTTCTTCTAGATGTTGTATTGACTCCACAATATCAAATGTAGGTTGTTCATCATCTGTAACTATAGGCTACTCATTTCTAATAACTGAATCATCATGTTCTTGTACGTCTCTATACGTGTACTACGCACTGCTGAAGAAGGAATAACTGGACCCAAATAAACATGGTCGTTACTAAAGGACTTTGGCTTCTTAGTCTCATCAAAATCTTCAATGGTTTGGTCATCAGAAAAAACTACATCTCTGCTTTGTAAAACCTTCTTATTAATTGGATCTCATAATCTATAACCAAAATCTTCATGTGCATAACTCAAGAAGATGCATTGTTTGGCTTTGTTATCAAGCTTTGATCTCTCATCCTTTGGTATATGAACAAACGCAATGCAGCCAAACACTCTCAAGTGTTCTGAAAATACATATTTCTCTATCCAGGCTCTTTCAGGAAAATCACTATCCAATGGTATTGACGGATAAAGATTGTTCAAGTCAACTGTAGTGCTCATTGCCTCACCCTAAAAGGACTTAGGCAATTTTGCATGAGAGAGCATACATTTGATTCTTTCACAGATTGTTCTGTTCATTCTCTTTGATACACCATTCTGCTGTGGGGTTTAAGGAACTATTTCCTCATGCCTAATTCCATGGCTTCTACAGTATTCTTCAAACGGACCTCTATACTTACCACCATTATCAGCATGAATGCATTTTAACTCCTTGTTTCCCTCTCAACCTTCATGTGAAAAGTTTTGAGACAATCCAACACTTGATCTTTAGTTTTCAAAGTAAACACCTACACTTTTTGAGAATGATCATCAATAAAAGTCACATAATAAAGTGCACCATCAATAGAAGTGTACTTCATAGTGCAAACATTAGTGTGAACTAAATCAAGAATATTTTCTTTTCTAGATGAAGGAAATCTACGAAAAGAAACTCTATTTTGTTTTCCAACAAGACAATGAGTGCAAGGTGATAGCGACGTACCTTTGATGCTAGGTAGAAGCTGCTTCATGGCAAGAACCTAAAGTCCCTTCCCACTCATGTGTCCAAGCCTCTTATGCCAGAGCTCAGTGAAGGCTTCATTCTAAACAATATTTACATCTCTCTTAACCAATCTCGCATTTGTCTTGTAGAGGGTGTTACTTTTGTTTCCTCTGGCCAAAACAAGAGAACCTTTACACAGTTTTAACTTTCCATCTCCAAGATGGTTACTATAGCCTTGATCATCAAGTTTCCCAATGGAAATCAAGTTGAATTGTATTTTAGTAACATGTCTAACATCCTTTAGAATTAATTTACAGCCAGTGTTAATTTCAAGTTGTATATCTCTCATGCCCTCAATTCTACAGTTTGCTTCATTTCCCATCTTGACCCAACCAAAATTGCCACTAGTATAGGAAGAGAAGAAATCTCTATGTGCGGTAATATGAAAACAAGTTGTTGTATCAATTACCCGAGTCCTAGCACACAATGTTAATGATTGAGCTAGAATATTGCATGATTAGTATCTAATACCAATATAATTGCAATTCTTTCATGTCACAATTATTGGTTTTAGATGGAAAATTGATTAAGGGTCATTAATCCAAGTTATGATTTAAATTGAAAAAAATATCATGATATATGCTTTATTTTATAACTTGAGATTAAATTACATTTTCATACAACATTTTATTCCTGAACAGCGTGTATCTAACTCATATTATGTCCAGATACATTTGCATAATCATTTTCTTTATCACATAAGCACCTTAATTATTGGCATTTTAATTATTTCATGAATTTAATCATATGATGCGAGGAGGTAATTAAATATTCTTTGTGCAGGTTGATAAAATTAATTATTCTCTAGACTCGTAGAAAAGCAGCATGATGAGCCCACTGTCCAAGAGCAAGAGAAAAGTCAGACTGATGAGCCAACTGTCCAAGAGCAAGAGAAAAGTTGTCCAAGAGCAAGAGAAGAGCCAGCCTGAAGAAAGAGAAAATATTGTAACCAAATTTTGCATTTTTTCTCTCTCTTCCTTTTCCCTTTTCTCCATTTCTCTTTCCTCCCTTTTTCTTTTCTCCTCTTTTTGGCCTATCATCATTCTCCTTTTTTCTCTCTTTTCCTTTTCCCTTTTCCCCTTTTCTCTCTCTTCCCTTTCCCTTTTCTCCTATCTTTGGCCGGTCATCACTCTTTATTTTCTCTCTCTCTCTCTCTCTCTCTCTCTCTTTTGCTTTTTCTCTTTGTCTCTCTCTTCTCCATTCCCTTTTTTACCCTTTTCTCTTTCTATGGTCCCCCATCCTCCTAACAACTAACACACACACTCTCCCTCTCCTCTATATTCCCTCTTTGGCCGATCAACACACACACATATTTCACTTTTACAATTCACTTTTCACATTCAATTTCCGTTTGCTTTTCTCTTTATCGTTTTTCTACTTGGTGAGCCTATTCTCTTTCTTCTTCTCTTTTACTTTTCTTTTCCTCCATTGTTACAGCCTTGAAGCTCTCTTGAATAGTCATTTTAAGTTTTTAGATTAGTTTTATTTATATTTTATGAATCTAATGTCTTGGATTTCAATTCCTAGACATTAGAATCAAGTTCTTGCTCTTCCATTTTCATTTTTTTTCTTGGTGTTCTTGAATGTTCATGAATATTTTTGGTGTTCTTGCTTCCTTAAGCTTGAACTTGGGTTGTAATGATGATTTATTAATTAATCCAATATTCTTGTGAAGTTGTATTCAATTATTGTCATTTACATTGCGCAATTTAATTCCGTGCTTTACATTCCGTCATTTACTTTCTCATCTTTACATTCCGGTCTTTTAATTATGTTCTTTAATTTTCCGCTCTTAATTTCCTCTCTTTAAATTCTGCTTTTTAATTTTCAGTCTTTACATTCTGTCATTTAATTTCCGCTCTTTACAATCTATTCCTTACTTTCTGCAATTTACGTTCCATCATTTGCTTTAAACGTCTTTTCATTCATGGTACTTTAATTTTGTCTTGAACTCCCAAAAATCCAAGAAATACGAATATAAACTATGTTGAGTAACTTTTATCTTTCATTTTTTACACTCATTGCACATATCACTTTTTTATTTTCTCTTTGTGAATATTATATCTCCTTTTTCCTTTGCGAGTTTGCTGAGGAGACGATCTGGCCTTTGGGCTAATTATTACACAACATAACTTCTATACTTGGGATGGCCTTTGCACTGCTCATTTTTGAGTGAGTCAAGTTTTTGGTGCCGTTGCCGAGGATCATTAGACTTAGTTTCAAATTTGTGATTTTCTTTTTGAATTTTTCTCATACCTTTACTTACCAAAAAACAAAAATTCTCATACCTTTGTTACTTTATCTTCGTGGCACCTTTATTTGTTTTCTACTGTATTGGTGAGCCTTGCTGTTTGGACTGATGTCTGATGCCTTGGGTTAGAGACATTTCAAATAGATTATGTAGAGTTACACCCAGTACTAGTAGTGATATTTACAGCACAGAGTTAGATAGTTCTTCTATCTCTTTTACAAGTGAGGATACTAAAATTGATTTTACAATCCTTTTGTGGAAGAGAATCTTGAAGAAACTATGGATGCTCCTGCACCCCGCACACTAAAGGATTTTTGCAAACTACATGAACCACCACACCTTCATGTATCATTTTACCTGAAGCATCACCTAATTTTGCAATTAAGCATAGGATGATGTCAGTTATACCTCAGTTCCACGGGACGGATTCTGAGAGTCCTTATCAGCATCTGACGAACTTTGAGCTGATTTGTATAACTTTTATCATTAGAGCTAGCATTGATAAATTTATCAAACTTTGCTTATTTCCTTTTTCTTTAAAGGATAAAGCAAAAATTTAGTTTAATTTTGTAAGGCCTAATTCTACCTCTAGTTGGTCTGATATGCAACATGAGTTCTTACATAAATTTTTTCTTTTTCAAAGAACTCAATTTTTACAAGAGCAAATTAGCCAATTCAATCAGAGATCTGATGAAACCTTCCACACCAGTTGAGAAAGGTTTAAGGATCTGGTTAACATCTATCCGCATCATGGTTTCAAATCATGGAGGTTGGTGAATTATTTCTACACTGCACTTACTCCTGAGTCCAAAAAATTTGTTCAGGCTATGTGTAATGAAGAGTTCTTCAGCAAGGAACCTGATGAAGCATTGAAGTTCTTTGATTACCTAGCTAAAAGTGCCCAACAATGGAATACACGGTCTCAAAGTTCTTTGGAAATACAACCTCTCAGAGCAAATGATGGTTGGGGTAAATATGAGCTCAAAGAGGATACTGAGGTCCAAGCTCGTATTGTTGCTTTGACTAGGAGGTTAGAGGTAATGGAATTAGAGAAGGTAAAGGTCGCAAAAGCAGTAAAGGTGTGTTCTATATGCACCGATTTGAGCCACAAGACTCAATATTGTCCAATTATGCCAGTATTTCAAGTAAGTGAGTCAGATTAGATGCAATAAGTAAATTGGGTTTACCGAGAACAGAATCAGCCGTTTTCCAACACTTACAATTCAGGATGGAGGAATCATCCAATTTTTTCATGGAAGAATGGTCAATCTGCTCAACAACAATATCAGCCGCCTCCTCAACAACCATCTTATACACCACCTCCTTAGCAACCATACTATACACCACCTCATCAACACCAATATCAGCCACCCCAATTTCCTCAGAGTCATCCTATAGCATCACCTCCAGGCTTCCAATCTCACATAGCTGCTCAAAGTTTTCAATCCCAACCATCTAGTCAGCCAAAAACATCTCTGGACGACAGTATGGCACAGATGGCCAACACACTTCAGCAATTTGTATAGATTCAAGTCACTACTAACAGTCAAAACACTCAAGACATTACTAAATTGAACGGAGCTGTTAATAAGATGAACACGACCTTGAGCATCCTAGAGAAAGGGAAGTTTCCTGCACAACCACAGCCTAAACCTCAAGTATAACGACAACATCCTATTCACAATGTTTCCAATGAATCTATTGAGTCTACAAAGACAGTCATTACATTGAGGAGCAGTAAGGAAGTCCAGTGCCCTGTGTTGGCTTTTAGTCACAATCAATGTTTTGATGATAACAATAGAAGTAATTGAGATGTGAAGCAAAGCGGATCCAAAATGAGCACGAAGCGATCAAGTAACATCCCTTCAATGGAAGTGCTCTTAAAGTGAAGACTCAAGATGCTAGGGTAATCTTTGTAACTCTAAGACTTCATCTTTAACAAGGATTTGAACCACACACTTGCATATTTCTTCAAAACTTGCATGAAATGTTTTACCTCTTGTTTTGAAGATTTAAAAATTTTTTTAAATGGCTTTAAAATATCCCAATCAAACTCCCAAACCTTTTATATACTTATGGGAAATTAGTCTTTAAAATTGGGTATTTTAAGTTGGTCAAAATCGTGTTTTTAAAACAACCGGATCATGTGCTTAAGTTGAGAGGTCGACCGGCTCATGTAGCGTCGACCGGTCTTCGACCACTTGGTATAGCATCGACGGTTGGTTTGAAAAAGTTTAAAAAAGAGCCGTTCTGACTTCTGACATTATGACGTTGTGTAACGTTAACCTGCAGCGGTCGACCGGTTCATGTAGCAGTCGACCAGTTCATCAAGATTTTTAAAGCTCGACTCCCAACGGCTATTAACGGCTATTTTTCTTATGAGGCCTATATAAAGCCATTCCTACGCCTTTTAAAAGTTGCTGAACAACTTAAATCATTTTGCCAAAGCTAAGAGTGATCTAAAACCTTTCAATCCTTGTTCAAACATCATTCACACATAATCAACACTTTCACATCCTTGTTGTTGTGTGAAGCCTTAAGAGATAGAAATTTCTCATTGTAATATCTACTCCATCAAGGGAGTTTTAGTGGTGAGCATTTTTGTTCATCCCCATACACTATTAAGAGAGTGATTCTCTTGTTTCCTTTTGGTGAGGTTTGTTCATCAAAAGAAGGAGTTTAGAGAGGTTTGTTCTCAAACTCGTTCTTGAGGCTTGAAGAGGTGTTTCTCAAGCTCAAGTGTAAGGAAACCTTCCCTTGGTTGAAGGGAGCATAGTGGAAAAACCTCAAGGCTCAGTAAAGGAGCTTGAAGGGTGGATGTAGGCGGGTTTGCCGAACCACCTAAAAATCTTGTGTTTGCTTCTCTTCCCTTATCTCATTACATTGTGCTATTAGTTTCTTATTCTAAGTTTTATTTCTCTATTTAAGTTGCAATATATATTCTTGTGTTCAATCTTTTATTGCAATCACTTCTCTTTGTGAGACTTATAGCTAGCAAATACTTTCTAAAGGGTGAGTTTCGAAAAAGTTTTAAAACTCAATTCACCCCCCTCTTGGGTTGCCTTAATCCTAGGATTTACACCCTGAGATGCCAATGGATAGACTAGCAGTTGAAGACCATACATTTGAGGTCAAGATTGACGTTGATGAGGGCAAGAAAAAAATTGAAAGAAAAGGAGAATAGAAGTATGGTGTAGAAACTAGTAAGGAATACCAACCAACGATTCCCTACCCTCAGAGATTAGCAGCTAGTCAAAAAAATAAGTATCACACTGAGATTCAGGAAATCTTCAAGCAAGTAAAGATCAACATTCACTTTTGGATGCGATACAACAAATTCCTACCTATACAAAATTTTTGAAGGAATTGTGCATGGTGAAGAGAAAGTTGAATGTGAAGAAGAAAGCCTACCTGATAGAGCAAGTTAACGCACTGATACTGAGCGAGACCCCTCAGAAGTTCAGAGTCCAGGCTCGCCCATTATTTCTATCATTATCAGTGAATCTCATGTTGGGAAAGCATTATTGGATTTGTGGAGTAATGTGAAAAAGACCTCCAACAATTTATGAGCAGTTGGAGTTAGGTGAATTGAAAAAGACCGCCATCATGCTATAGTTGGCTGATAGAACAGTCAAGGCACCACGGGGTATTATTGAAGTTGTATTGGTTCAAGTCAATAAATTTTATTATGCAGTGGATTTTGTAGTTCTGGATATGTAGCAACCGGTATCTAGCATTTATCAAGCACCTGTGATACCTAGTCGACCATTTTTGGCTACTTTCAACACACTGATCAATTGCCGAAGTGGAGTATTGAAACTCACTTTTGGCAATATGACGTTGGAGATGAATGTATTCAACGCATGCAAGATGTCAAGTAGTTGTGATGATTCAGAAGTGCATACAGCTGATATGATTGAGGACTTTGATGTATTGGAGTTGTTATCAGTTTTGGACTCCGAGAGTGCATTTAAGGATGACTCTCCTGAGCAGTTTGAGGCTGTTATTGAGACAATTCCTTCGTCAGGGAAGTTGATAGAATCAGAGGAGCAATCAATAGGGCTAGATGGTACTTTTGTAGTTAGCCGATGTGAGTCATACTAACAGTTGGCGTGGGCCAATTTTTGAAGATCTTGATTTACCAGAAGTGATGAAGTCGTCAAAAAAGGCAATACCTTCACTTGAGTTGAAACCATTACCAGACGACCTAAAATATATTTTTTGGGACCAGTTGAGGTCACTTTTTTGGTTGTTATATCTGCGCAGCTCCCTCCAATACAAGAGGCGGAATTATTGCTAGTGTTAAGAAAGCATTGGGGAGCTATAGGATGGACCATTGCAGATATCAAGGGTATTGATCCTTCCATCTGTACCCACAATATTTTTTTGGAGGGGATGAAAAACCAGTTCGTGATACATAGTAGAGGTTGAATCCCACCATGAAAGAGGTAGTGGAGAAAGAAGTGCTAAAATTACTAGTCATAGGCATCATCTATCCTATCTCCAATAGTAAATGGGTAAGTCCAACACAGGTAGTTCCTAAAAAATATTGTTTAACTATCACTAAAAATGCTAGTGGTGAACCGATTCCAACTAGGATGGTAACAGGTCGAAGAATGTGTATCGACTACTAGAAGTTGAATTCGGTTAGTCGAAAAGATCATTTCTCATTACCATTCCTAGATCAAATTTTAGAAAAAGTAGTCGGTAATGTTTTTTATTGGATATTATCAAATTGCCATAGCACTAGAGGATCGAGAGAAAACCACCTTCATTTGCCCTTTTGGTACTTTTGCTTTGACAACAATGTCATTTGGTTATGTAATGCACCTGCTACTTTTCAACGTTGTATGATGAGTATTTTTTCTGACATGCTTGATGAAATATGTGAGGTTTTTATGGATGATTTTTCTGCGTTTGGAAAATATTTTGATGTCTGTTTGAAAATTTTGACTATTGTGTTGAAAAGATGTGAAGAAAATAACTTATTGTTAAACTGGGAAAAATGTCAATTTATGTTTGTAAAGGATTGGTACTTGGCCATTTAGTGTCTCAGTGTGGTATAGAAGTCGACAAGGCCAAGATAGAATTAATATCTCAATTACCTGTTCCTAAGACAGTTAGAAATATTCGTTCTTTTCTTGGTCATGCTTGTTTTTATAGGCGTTTCATTAAAGGATTTAGTAGTATCTCAAAACCTTTGTGTCCCCTTTTGCAGCATGCTACTACTTTCCTTTGGACTAACGAGTGCCAAAATGCATTTGTGACTCTTAAGAATCATCTTACAGCTGCACCAATTATGCAACCTCCTTGGTGGGATTATCTACTGAAATTATGGGTGATGCTAGTGATTTTGCTCTAGGTGTTGTTCTTGGCCAAAGAGTAGATAATTTACCTTCAATCATTTATTATGCAAGTTGTACATTAAATGATGCACAAAAAAACTACACCAACACCGAGAATGAATTGTTAGTTGTTGTGTTTTCTTTGGATAAATTTCGTTCTTATATTCTTGGGTCACCTATTATTATTTTTACTAATTATTCTTCTTCGAAGTAATTGTTGGCAAAGAAGGATGCCAAACCCAGATTGATTTGATGGATTATTCTTCTTCAAGAGTTCAACATTACCATTTGAGAAAAAAGGGAGTTGAAAATGTTGTAGCTGCCATCTTTCTCGCTTGCAACTACGATGTATCTTCATCTCTTCCTCCCTTAAATGATGATTTTCCTAACGAGCATCTTTTTGCAATGTCACACGCCTTGGTTTATGAACACTGTAAATTACCTTGTCACTGACCAGATGCCAGAGTATTGGGCAATTCAGGACAACCGTAAGTTTCTTGCAAAAGTACGACACTATTATTTTGACAACTCTTATTTGTTTAAATATTGTGCTGATCAGTTGGTGAGTTGATGCGTGCCTAATGATGAGTTTATATCTATGATGCATTTTTGTCATAGTGGGACATGTGGAGGCCACCTTGCAGCAAAGAAAACTATTTCAAAAATTTTGCAAAGTGGACTCTACTGACCTACTATGTTTAAAGATGTTGAATCTTTTTGCAAGGCTTGTGAATCTTGTCAAAAAATTGGAAAAATTACAGCAAGAAATGAAATGCCTCTTGCCCCTATTTTAACACTTGAGATATTTGATTGTTAGGGCATTGATTTTATGGGACCCTATCCAAATTCATTTGGGAACTCCTACATTTTAGTTGTTGTAGATTATGTGTCCAAATGGGTGGAAGCCATACCATGTAGAACCATGATCACAAGGTAGTCATCCACTTTTTGAAAGAGTTATTTGCACGCTTTAGCATCCCCAAAGCAATCATTAGTGATGGGGGTTCGCATTTTTGCAACAAACCTTTTGAAAAGCTTATGCTGAAATATGGAGTGACTCACAAGGTCTCTACTCCATATCACCCCTAAACTAATGGTCAAGCTGAATTAGCCAATAGAGAGATCAAGCTCATTCTTAAAAAGACTGTCTGTCCTAACTTAGAAGGATTGATCTAAAAAATTGCTTAATGCTCTCTGGGCCTATAAGACTGCACTAAAAACTAATTTAGGGATGTCTCCTTACAGATTAGTTTATGGTAAGGCCTGTCATTTACCTGTTGAAATTCAGCATCGTGCTTTATAGGCTATAAAACAGATTAACTTTTCACTTGATGCTGCCAAAGATTTAAGAAAGTTGCAGATTTCTGAGCTTGATGAAGCAAGGAGGGAAGCCTACAACAATGCCTGCTTGGCAAAGGAGCAGAGAAAGTCGTTGCATGATAAGAAAATTCAAGACAAACAACTTGTCCTTGATCAGCAAGTGTTTTTCTACAATTCCAGACTGCATATTTTTCCTAGAAAGCTAAAGTCTCGCTGGAGTGGCCCGTACATTGTTAAGGAAGTCCATTTCCATGGTGTTGTCAACGTTCTCAACCAAGAAAATGGTTCCATTTTCACTGTTAATGGCAGCATCTAAAGCCATTTCTCACTCCTTTCGAGCCACATGATGAGATCTTGCTTGTGCAAGGCCTAAGGGGAGTCCTCTGATCTTTCTCCTTTTACTGTTTTTATTTTCTTTTTCACTTTTATTATTTTTTTTTTCTTCTTTTGAACTTGTTTCCTACGATTTTCTAATGGTTTTCTAGTTAGCTTTATGTTGGTTTGCTTTTCTCTGTAGATACATTTTTTGCTTCCCCTTATGCTTTTACATTGAGAACAATGTTTAATTTAGTTGGGGGGAGCAAGTTCTGTCAAACTCACATGTTGTACTGATCTTACATAGACTGCACTGATTTGAACATGCCTCAATTCACTCTTAGTATGAATCAGAGTAAGTTGGTGAAAGGCATTTGATATAGAAATATGTTAGGAGTAGGTATTCAACTGATATTGTTTGTTTGGACTCCTACAATATGCCCTATATGAATCAGGATTTTGATTGAGAATGAACTTGCATGAGATTTTTGCATCTCACACTAACACACTTCACTTGGATAATTTAGTCAATTCAATTTTGAGCACATACTCGAGATTGCTTGACATTTGGGTGAGTGAGATTTTGATAAGTAGATAAGCGGTAGAGCTGTAGAACCACTATCTAAAAAATAAAAAATAAAGAAAAAAAAAAAAAAAAGTTGTGCAAATAACCATGATGACAGGTTTGAGTCAATGAACTCGAGTGTTGGGATGAAAACAGTTGCTTAGCATTGAGAGCTGTAGAATAGCTTTTAATTAACAGTGCAAGCGTGAAAACTTGCCATTCCATGGGTTTTGAAGCATGCTAGGGTCATTTATTGGACACTAATCCTAAGGCTTGTCTCTCTTATGATTCCATTCATTCCTTGAGTATTTCCCCACACACACACATAACTGATTTCTTTATCTATGTGAAATGCTTGCTTGCTTGATGAGAACTATTTGAAAATGCAAGAGTGTTCAAAAATCTATTTCTGACTTCATAATAAGATTTGGCAGTTTGAGTTTGAATTGTAGTTAGTATCAGTTGATGCTTTGTTCCTGAGATGTATCTAGCTCATTGTTTTTCACTTTCTTTGCTAAGAGACTAGCAAAAAGTTAGTGAGGGTATGATTGAGTTAGAATATTGCATGATTAGTACATCTAATACCAATATAATTGCAATTCTTTTATGTCACAATTATTGGTTAAATAGAAAATTGATTAAGGGTCATTAATCTAAGTTGTGATTTAAATTGATAAAATATCATGATTTATGCTTTATTTATAACTTGAGATTAATTACATTTTCATGCAACATTTTATTCTTAAACAACATGCATCTAGCTCATATTGTGTCCAGATATATTTGCATAATCATTTTCTTTATCACATAAGCACTATGATTATTGGCATTATAATTATTTCATGAATTTAATCATACGATGCCAGGAGTTAATTAAATATTCTTTGTGCAGGTTGATAAAATTAATTATTCTCTAGACCCGTAGAATAGCAGCCTGATAAGCCAACTGTCCAAGAGCAAGAGAAAAGTCAGCCTGATAATCCAACTATCCAAGAGCAAGAGAAAAGTCAACCTGATGATCCAACTATCCAAGAGCAAGAGAAAAGCCAGCCTGAAAAAAGAAAAAATATTGTAACCGAATTTTGCACTTTTTCTCTCCTTTTCTCTTTCCTCCCTTTCATTCTCTCCTCTTTTTGGCCAATCATCATTCTCCTCTTTTCTCTCTCTTCCTTTTCCCTTTTCTCCTCTTCCTTTCCCTTTTCTCCTATCCTTGGCCGATCATCACTCTTTAATTTCTCTCTCTATTTTTTGCTTTTTCTCTGTCTCTCTCTTCTTCATTCCCTTTTTTACCATTTTTTCTTTCTATGGTCCCCCACCCTCCTAACAACTAACACACACTCTCTCTCTCCTCTATATTCTCTCTTTTGCCAATCAACACACAAACATTTCACTTTTACAATTCACTTTTCACATTAAATTTCCGTTTGCTTTTCTCTCTATCGTTTTCTCACTTCTCTCACCAAGTGGTCAGCTATGCTTTATTCTCTTTCTTCTTCTCTTTTCCTTTTCTTTTCCTCCATTGTTGCTACCTTGAAGCTCTCTTGAATAGTCATTTTCAGTTTTTAAATTAGTTTTCTTTATGTTTTATGAATCTAATGTCTTGGATTTCAATTCCTAGACATTAGAATCAAGTTCTTGCTCTTCCATTTTCATTTTGTGTTCTTGGTGTTCTTGCTTCCTTAGGCTTAAACTTGGGTTGTAACGACGATTTATTATTTAATCCAAGATTCTTGTGAAGTTTTATTCAATTCTTGTCATTTAAATTCCGCAAATTTAATTTTGTGCTTTACATTCCGTCATTTACTTTTCCGCAATTTAATTTCATTCTTCACATTCCATCATTTACTTTCCTGTCTTTACATTCCGTCATTTACTTTCCCATCTTTACATTTCATTTTTTAAATTCTGTTCATTAATTTCCCGCTTTTAATTTTTTCTCTTTAATTCCGCTCTTTACTTTCCTCTTATTAATTTCTGCTTTTTAAATTCCGCTCTTTAATTTCCACTCTTTACATTCTGTCATTTAATTTCCGCTCTTTACTTTATGTTCCTTACTTTCCGCAATTTACGTTCCGTCATTTAATTCCCATCATTTGCTTTAAACGTCTTTTTATTCATGGTACTTTAATTTTGTCTCAAACTCCCAAAAATCCAAAAAATACGAATCTGAACTGTGTTCAGTAACTTTTATCTTTCATTTTTTTACACTCATTGCACATATCACTTTTTTATTTTTTTTTCCTTGTGAATATTATATCTCCTTCTTCCTTTGAGAGTTTGAAATTAATTTATTTTTCCCGAAGAGGCGATTTGACCTTTGGGCTAATTATTACATGACATAACTCCTATACTTGGATAGCCTTTGCGCTACTCATTTTTGAGTGAGTCAGTTAACAAAAGCATCATCAGAAACAAAAAATAACTCACCATTAGAGGCAACTATTGCACTGTCTTTTTGATCATTTGATTCTTCAACCTTTCCTATCAATTGTTTCTTCTTCAACTTTATGCACTCTTCCCTCATGTGCTACAGCTTGCCATAATGAAAACATTTTATGTCTCTTATCGACTTAGAATTACCTCTGGACTTGTCACGATTGTTATAACCATGAGATTTTGTACTTTTAATCCTCCCCCGTTTTTCTGTAACAAGTGCTTCAGTCTGAGAAGAAATATCATGCTCTTTTCTTCTTGCCTTTTCATTAAACATACTATCTTTCACCATACCGATAGTCATGACGCCATTAGGAGCCAAATTACTTAGAGACACCACCAAGGTTTCCCAACTTTCTAGCAAGGAACTCAACAAGAGCAATGCTTGCACTTCATCATGTAGCACAGGTTTTATGGTAGATAGCTCATTCAACCACTCTTGAAAATTATTCAAGTTCTTTGCAACGCTTTGCCCATCCTTATATTTCAAATTTACAAGCCTTCTAATCATAAAGGCCTTGTTTTGTACAGTCTTCCTCTCATAAAGACTCTCTAACTTTTGCCAAAGACTGTAGGCATCAATTTATTTAGCTACATTTGAGTCTAAATGACTGCCCAAGAAGGAGGTGAATTGGGTTTTAATAAAATATTAACCTTTTTCAATAAAAACTCATATCTGAAAAGCGTTTCAATTAATACAAATCACATCACAATAAATAATAACAATAAAGTAAGAGAGTTGAGGAGAGATAATACTGAGATTTTTAGGTGGTTTGGCCACGACTTGCCTACGTCCACCCCCAATGCTATTGCCTTCCTTGAGCTTTCTCCACTATAATCCAATAGTAGTCACGCCTTAGCTTCCGAGTGCTAAGTAACCGTTACAAACGACCAAATAACAATGGCAACAAGGAATCTCTTTGGGGATGAGGATGTGCTGGAGGGCCGTTGCATTTTGCAGAGGTCACACTCCAACTCTTACAACAAATCTCACAACCAATGAGATTTCTTCTATCCTCACGGTTAGGCCCAAGGGTATCCCACACTTCAATATTTTTCAAGGTTGATGAAGAAGTAATAAACAATAACTTTAAAAGCTTGATGTGCAAATACGAGGCACAATAAAGAGCAAGAAGACAAAGATCAGAGATTGAATGCTACAATAATAGCAAGTAGCAGCAGTAGCTTTCTAGGGATTTATGCAAGTTTTTTCTTTTGCTCTTTTCTCTCACTTTTAGAGGATAAATCAAGATTGATGATGCAAGAGATGCCTTTCCTCTCTCCATAAGATTGTATTTAAAGCCTTCAGTTTTGGGTGGTCCTTAAGGGCCTTTTTGGAATGTTGGAGAGGTGTCCTAAGAGTCACAACGTCTTAAAATCCATGCTGATATCATCTTTAAAAAATAGAATTCCGCAACATCTGTCGACACATTCTTCAAGCCTAGAAATAGCAAGCAGGTGTCTATGGCATGTGTCAACACTATCTTCTTCATGTGTCAACATCATCTTCTCATGTGTTGACACTTTGCTTTACATATGTCAACACCATCAAACTAGCTCTTCGAGATGCAATGCTATGTGTCGACACTTACTTCCAATGTGTTGACACCATCTCTGCAATAGGAGAATTTACGTGCTTTAGAGATATGCAATCCTTTCCTCTTTGAGTTGATAACTCTTACAATAAAAATATGATCTTTTAAGTTCGAGCCATAGTGTTTAATACAATTATAGGGCTATATATCATAGAGAGATTAAATCAAATTAAAGTGCATTTTTGGAAGACCACCAAGTGATCTAAAATACTCAAAAGTTATTTTGTCATTTGTTATCATCAAAATCGAGTTAGATAGCTCAAGGAGCAACCTTGTGCTAACATACATTATGGAAGACACTCTAATCAACCCATTGCCTAATATGCTCGACAGTTTTTCTGTTCAATGTCTTCCAATCAACATCATATGTACTATCTGGTTTGACACCCTTCAAATCAATTGGCTCAAATAGCTCTTTACAATATAAAACATATTCCATTCTAGTCTTCCAAACAGAATAATTGGAAGATGTGAGTTTAACCGTCCCAAATGAGTCCTCTATTTAATTTGCACAGATAATAAACCACGGCTCTGATACCACTTTGTCAGGGTGAACACCAATAAAGACAACACAGCAGAATATTTTCTACCTTACCTCCTTTGTGCAAATTAACTAGGCAACTCACAATCCAACAAAAAATATAATCAAGCAATCACAAAAGGAGACACCAAAATTTTTACGTGGAAAACCCTCCTGTTAGCCCAAGGTTGCTCCTTGAGCTATCTAACTCGATTTTAATAATAATAAATGACAAAATAGTTTTCGAGTATTTTTAGAATATATGGTTGTCAATCCACTATTCAATCGAGAGTACTTAATTGTATTTAAATCTCTCTCAAGTTTATTATGCCTTATATTCGATTTAAACACCATAGCATGTACCTAAACTATTCTAATTTTTCATTGTAGGAGTTTTCGTGTTGAAATGGAAAGGATTGCATATCAAAAAGCACTAAAAAATCTCCTTCTACCAAGATGGTGTCGACACATGGGAAGTAAGTGTCGACATATGAGAAGATGGTGTCAACACATAGTGAAGGAAGTGTTGACACATGCCACAGGCACCAGCAAGTCAGACTTGAAGATGGTGTCAACACATAGGCATATATGTGTGACACATGTTGCGGGAACCCTATTTTTAAAACGATGACTTAACACGCACATCAAGATGTTGTGGCACTTAGGGCACCTCTCCAATATTCCAAAAAGGCCCTTGGGACCCCCAAAGACTGAAGACCTATAAAGACAACATTATAGAGAGCGAAAAAAAAGTCTTTTGCATCTTCTAAATCATCAGTCTTGACCTAGCCTTCCAAAGAGAGAGAGAAAAGCGCAAAAGAACAAAACTACACGTTTCCCAAGAGATCTGCTACTCTCTTGCTATCATCACTATCAGTTCTTGTCTTATAGCCATTTATTGAGCAATGTATTTGCTAATCTAGCTTTTAGAGCTATTGTTTATCATTTCTATCTTTAAACATTTAAAAAAATTTTAAGTGTGAGATACACTTGGGCCTACCCGTGAGGATAAAAGAAATCTTATAGGTTTTGAGATTTGTGGTTTGAGTTGAAGAGTGAGTTTGGAAAAACTCTTGTAACAATTACTTAGCACCCGGAAGCTAAGTTGTGAACACTATTGGATTATAGTGGAAAAGCCCAAGGAAGGCAATAGCCTTGAGGTGGACGCAGGCAAGTGTTGGCTGAACCTCTTAAAAATCGCGGTGTTATCTCTCTTCCTTATCTCTTTTACTTTATTACTATCATTTATTGTTCTTCGTTTTAAATAACATCTAGTAATTTTCAGATCTGCGTTTTTATCAGAAAAAAGTCTAATATTTTTTTAAACCCAATTCACCCTTCCTCTTGGGTTGCTATTTAGACTCACACCTCCAATGCGAAGGGAAAACTACAGGACCTAGTCCAGTCAAACTTCCACTATCAACAATAATGGGATTACAATTATTCTCTTTAGAACAACCTCCAGAAGCTACAAACACATCAAGAATAAATATATTCTTATATCATCATTGTAAAATGTATTGCAACAATAACAACAAAGAGAGATCTCACCAAGTGGATAAAAATACCAACGAACTGAAGAGGAATCTCTACAATCAACACTAGTCAAATCGAAGCTCTCATCGCCAAGAATAACATTACTGAAATTTCAGCAAAAATAGACCACAAATGACCTTGTCCAGCTACTTGTTGCTGCATGTTTCTTTTTTATTTTTCTTTGGTGAATATTCTACATGCAGTGTTAATTAGAGTGCTAATTAGATTCGTGTCCAATTATGAACTATTTTAGACTAATTTATTTGGTAATAAAAAATTGGGGTAAAGTCATAGTTAGCCTCTTATGTTTGGACAAAAATCAAATTGCTATCCTTATTTTTCAATTCAATAATTTGAGACCCATATCTTTCAAAACCTGTCAATCTTCGTCCCCCGTCTAAATTCTCCGTCAAATGAGACTGTTTTTCGTCCATATGCGTCACATGTGCCTCTTTTCCACCTGAAATGGCCAGAATGTCCTCAGTGAGTGTGAGATAAACCTTCCCAATCTCTCCCCCTCTCTCGCATGAATTCGGCTCTCTCTCTCCACTCAACCTTCGATTCTCTCTCCTTCGAAATCAGCTGCTGCTGATAGCCTTTGCCACCCATTTTCGTCGGAGATTTTTCGTCGGAGATCAAGGTAGCAATCGAATGTTCCTCTTGCACCTGAAATTCAAGAAAAAAGTTACTTGTTTGAAAGCTAGGATCACTACAAGAAACAGGCGCTTCAGCCACGCCACAAGTTGCGGAAGCCAACTTTTCGTCGGTAAAGCCCATGCAACTTTGTCGTCGTTGTCGTTTAGTCGTCGTCGTCGCTTAGCTTATTTCAAAGGGGCTTTCCCTGGATCAGCCCACCCATACTCCCACCACTCCTTCCCTCTCTCTCACATTCAAAATTTCATCACTTGTCCGCTAAAGCAAGAGGCTCTCCACTGTTGCCGCACTAGGGTCTCCACTTTGTGAAACTTCAGGTTTTTTTTACTCACTACAGTTTCTCGAAGATTCAAGTAAGTCCGTAGAAACTAGTAATACTTTTGTTTTTAGTTATGTACTCTGTTTTTTGGGTTAGATTTATTTGCTTTCGAGCAAAAAAATTCCTTTGTTCAGTGTATCCAAAAGTTTAGTTTCTGTGAAGATTTTGGTTGCTTATTTTGTTGTGCTTATCATAGATTACCGAACCCTGTTTTTGATCAATTGGTGTCGATTGGAGGCTTATCACAGATTACCAGGACGAGGGTGATGTGGCTGGGCCTGCTGCTGCTAATTGAGATGATGCTCTTGAAGACGATGTGGGTGTTGCAGTTGAGTTTGAAGAGAATGAGGAAGAGGATGAGGAGAGTGATCTTGATATGGTCCAAGAGGAAGAAGAGGACGATGATGATGTGGTAGAAGCCAAAGGTGCAGGGGCTATGCAAATGGGTGGTGGGATAGACGATGAGGATGACATGGCTGAAGCAAATGAGAGTATGAGCCTAAACGCTTTGAGCATTGGTGCTTATTGAAGCCAAACTGTTGGTGCTTCTGGAGTTTGATAAATTTAGCCTTATTAAGTTTCTGTTGAGAAATCGACTGAAGATTGTGTGGTGTACCCGTATGGCAAGGGCCGAAGACGATGATCAGAGGTAGAAGATTGAGGAGGAAATGATGGGTCTGGGTCCAGAACTAGCAAGGGATATGAAGAATGGGTCTGTTCTGTTCCTAATGCTTGTCATTGCATGTGTCTGTACCATTTGCTACATAATTTTTCTTTGCACTTTCTTACTTTCTTACTTCATGATAAAGAAAATTTACAGAGTGAATTTAAACACAAAATGGCCTTGACAAATTCTGTGCTACATTCTCTGGCATTTTATCAAATACATCATGGGCAAAGAAATTCTAGAAGCTGCTAGCAGCATGTGGTTACAACATAAATGCCTCAATACATCAATACAACTGAATTAAAGATGAAGAAGAAGGAAGGACAGCTACGTGATTCCACCAGGTTCTGCCGACTTAGGTGTTGGGTGAGACGGACTTTGGGATGCTGCTGCAAGAGATGGTTGAAGTAAAACAACCCAACCTCAGTCATATGCATGTAGCTTAAGCATATTTTTTGGTTTTTCACCATGGATGTAAAGAATAAATTTATAAGAGTCATTTTTCAGATCCATCTCTCATTCGGATTTCTTTCCTTCTCTCATTCGGATTGTTTTCCTTTTCTGGTTTGAGAATAGAGCAAGCTGATATGAATATGATCGTTGACCCAAAAACAGAAGAAGCTACAATGATCCAAAGAAAATACATAACAAATTGCCATCCCAAATAAAAATCGACCCAAAGAAAATATCAAAAAATTGAAAATTGTTGTTGACGCACTATAGTCACTCATTTGCTCAGGTGGGCACGCATTTGTGTGGTGAAGGTTTCTTCATTAATTTGGTTTTCGTCTAGGCACGAACAGAGCAAGGACATCAAGGTCATCCACCAACCACTTATCAAGGGCAGTTTTGTCATTTCAAGTGAAATAGAGGCACGTGTGGTGCACGTAGACGAAAAATCGTCTCATTTGACGGTGAATTTAGACGGAGGGTGAAGATCGACAAGTTTTGAAATATATGGGTCTCAAATTGTTAGATTGAAAAATAAGGATAGCAACTTAATTTTTGTCCAAACATAGGGACTAATTATAACTTTACTCCTAAAAAATTAGTGTAATTCTAGGCGCAGATTCCCCCACCCCCGGTACCACTATCGGTACTGATTTTTCGGTGCTTGCCTCATGGCAGTGACCCTAAAATGCTTAATTCCGAGGATTTTCCAAGTTTGCTGGGTACCGCCCAAATTAAGTTTTTGCCTATGAATCCCCTATGCCTTTCATGGTGCCCCTTCAGTCTCAAATCCCATGGGGTTCAACCTAAATTACTATCAGCCACAAGAAGCCCCATATCTTTCTTCTATTCCCCTCTCCAGTAGTCCTTTCGTGGTGACCTTGAGTTCCTTCCATTGGCCAATTGATTTTGCCATTTCAATGCGGCTCTGTATTGTGTGTCACGTAGTTCAGTAATAATCGAGAGGGCTCATGACGTGATGTCAAAAGTTATGTCGAGATTCGGAGGCTATTGATAATGGTTATTGAAATGCAAAATCAGATGTTGGTGCTGAGTGCCAGCCCGTTCAATTGTGTGATTGGGATTGGCATGTGAGATGGGTCTGGTTGAATATGCAGAGAATTTGTTTGAGGAAATGTGTGTGATTGAGGTATCTCCTGATTATTTAGTTACGCATTGATGATTGTTAGTTATTGTGGGGTCGGTAGAAATTTGGGGGCAGATAGGTGGTTGAGTGGAAATGCTTCGGACAGGCTTTCTTTTAGATAATGCAACGTTTAACTTAATAATCAAATACGTTTTGTGAGAACTGAGAAGGGTTATACAAACAGAGAGAGCATCTTGGTATTTTGATTAGATTATTGAGATAGAGTTTGACACCAAATCTGATTAATTTCGCGTCATTGATTCATGATTTTGCAAGAGGGAGTGTTTGAAATGTTTAGAGTTTATTTGTTTAGATTTTTATATTATCTTTTAAGATGTTTTCTAATATTAATAATTTTGAAGTCTATTGGTTTAAATTTTATTTAACTCAAAATATTTGTTAATATTAATAAATAAGATCAAAAGTAATTGGATAAGTATGTAAAAGGCTCAAAAACGGCTGGATAGGAAAGTCCGCTACCATTAAAACGCGTTACCGCACGTAGCCGGTTTTTGGTATTAAAGATGATGATAGTGATGATCAAAATTTGGAAAGGGAAAAGGTAGTCACAATATTTACTAATAAACTGTCACTTTCTCAGGAAAATGATGTAAATTTGCGGCTGAATTTTAAAAGGATACTACCGCTATTTACACGCTACATCGGTGGAGTAATGATTCCACGATCACTGATATCTCCACCTGGCACCAGCGGGAATATAATTTATAGCCACCATTGCCATTAGCAAAAGCAGAAAAAAATATGCCGCCGGTAGACCGCCACCGACGGTGCATTTGCGTAGGCCTATCCGCAAGATAACCGATTGGCGATTGCAAATTTTTAGGCGAAGAAGCGGTTACGGAGACTGCATGGTGTGAAGTTGCAAATTCTTGGCTTATTTAAAATGGGCCGAAATTCAAGGAGCATTGCTCTAAGGTCCAATGGAACGGGGGGAAGCCGTAAATGGGCCGGCACGTAGAAACACGGGCTGCCTTCCCTGTCCTTTATGTATAAAGGAGACAGTTTTTATAGTCTTATGTTTTCAGCCTCAGGCAGTCACCCCCTTCTTTCTTCCTCCCCCCCTTATCCATTCTTTTATCGCCAGAACGGCAATTAGCAACACAACTCTCCTCCTCTCTCCTCTCTCGCCTCTTCCTGCCACGAAATGCAGTAATGTCCACCATCTCGCTCATCGATCTATGTCGAGAGAGATTTTCTCTTGCAATAATAATCTTAAAAATTAAATAGAAAAGCAGCAGCGACAGCCACAACACCACCCAAAGTAGTAGTAGAACTAGGATGTCGTGTTTGCTGCCACAGTTCAAGTGCCAACCCGATACCTTCTCTACCCAATTCAGAACTCACCACCACACTGTTACTACCTCCCACTCCCACACACACACCCGTAAGTTCCTCTCTCTCTCTCTCCGCTTATTATCTATATTGTATGGGCTTTTCTTTTCCTTATTCCCATTAGAACTCAAATTGGTAGCTGTGTTAATTATTTTTTTCTCGGTCTTCTGAATGTTACTTTCATTTTCTCTAATTCTGCATTGTTACTTCTACCATCAATGAGTTTACATAGTGTAGATTATATCAGTATCGATGGAGAATCGAACGAATTGTTTGTCAGTAGCTCAACTTACGCTGCTTTCTTTCTTTTATTTTTCTTTTTTGCTTAAGTGGGTTGTTGTCTTTCTGGGCATTTCGTGTTGGTAGCTGTTTCGCCGCTTGACAGAAGTAGACTTCCCTCTCACTTGGGCCTCAGGAAGTTTGTATTTTGATTGTGTGATGTCATTATTCTCCAGAGATTCTTATCTAATTCCATTCCGGTGGCTTGATCAGTAACCATTGGCGAAAACTAATTTGGGAAACCTCGCGGGAAATGCCTGAATTATACCATACATTGATCAAGTATATGATTGAGACAAAAAATTTTTGAACCAAATGTGTTTACGAGTTTGAATCCATTTGAATGAAAACTTTTTTGGAGTCACAGGTCTTCCATAATTCATGACAAAACAGCAGCAAGTCTCATCCGATGATGTCTTACTCTTAACCTGGTGAAGTAAACCTTGCACCAGCATTTGCTAATGTGGGTTTGTGTTCCGTTATCCACTTTCAATAACATCAATAAAGTAAGGTATTGCTAAAATAAATTCATCTGCGGGAAAGACAATTTTCTTTTGTTGACTTTGGAGTGCAGTGCATTCAGAAATCAAATGGGAATGTATTAATATGCATTATGTGTTGACATTTTTAAGTAAAATCAGATGTTTTTACAATTTCAATCCCATTTTCGTACAAATTTTGGGAGCATGGTTCTGAAAGTACTCATATCATGCACGGTTTCTTTTAAGTTCAATTTCTACAATACAGAAAAGAGAGAGAAACATCTTCATTTCTGGAGTCCATGTCTGGTCTAGGTTGTGCATCTCTTCGTGCGGAGAATGGGACCTGGAACAGCTAATTTGTCTGTCTTTCCGCCTTTTATCTACTAGTCCCTGATTTGGATCTTGTTAGTGAGTTGTATACAGCAACTGCGAAGTAAGATGTACAAAGCTACTATTGAGCTAAGCTTTATGCGAGTGTGTGATAATTAGTTCTATATTTTTATCATGTCTCACATGCGCAAAAGTTGGTAATATTCTAGGACCCTCAAATATTCCATCTGTCACGCTGGTGAGATTAATGAGCATATGGCGTTTGGAAGCTAGTCCACGGTTGCTTAGGCAATGACCTTATTATCATCTCATTTTGCTAATTACGTTCATGCTTTGGACAACCATCCATATGCCAGCAATCTTGCTTGAAGTTACAACCAAATGCTCTCTAGTGGATCGTTCAAAATTAGGGCACATTCTGAGAACTAGCTGTTAAAAATATATCATGTCTTCCTATATTCTCACTGACTTATGCTTGTACTTATCATGCGCTCTGTCTCTGGTGTCAGCTGCTGGTGAAGTTACATTCTAGCTCATTTGTAGCCTATTATCTAGTGTGGATGGGCCATGTACTGTTAGTAGTTTGGTGTATTACTATCTGTTTACTCGCTGGTTTATCCAAGGGGTTGAGTGGTTCATACCTAAATATTGCTGCTTTTTGTTTTCAGCAATAACAAAAATTGCCAAATATTCAAGTATTATTTGGATTGCTTTTCAGTGACCAATCTATTTTTTCTCAAACATATTGACCTGGGATATAACCGCTGTCGCATGTAAGCTTTCTGTTAGATGATTTACTCCAAGGTACTTCAACATAGACTGTTGAGTTTCTTTTAAATATGACTCATAATATTTTTTTCCTAATTGTAATTCATAATGCATAGTGTGCACCTCTATTAGCATTAAAATTCTAAGACATGATAGGTACATGGGGTGATTTTTAACCGAAGACATTACCTTTTGAGTATTGTTTTTAGCTGGCATGTAGAGTCCTAAATCTTGTTGGCATTGTTTTGGTCATGATCTGGGTTGGAACGTGCAGCAAAAACTCGAGAGCGCATTTATTTCCAAGCACAATGCGTTTTATCCCCTACATCACCTTTGGAATCAACAGGAACCACTACAGTGCTTATGGACAAGCTGAGATTGCTCTCTTTAGAAACTAATTCTGACTCATTCACAGCAAACAGACCATGGACATATATGGGGGAAATTACTCCACCAACAGAGGTCAGAACTGTTATATTTTGTATTTTTGTTGACTGAGGACCCTGATTTTTCGACTGAAATCAGCAACTTAGATTTCTTGATAGCAAATGGAAGAGAAAATATTTTTTATTTAAATGATTTTTTGGGGTTGAACTTACACAGGCTACCTCTTACATGTGCTGATAACTTTGAAATGCAGCAATGCATGTATCGGTGCAGCTTTTGTTCCTACTTTTTTTTTTCTTTAATCGTGAGGCAGTTAATTGGGTCCTTGCTGTAATGAAGTGAAGTATTTTTCAGTCATATATATGAAATAGACTGTTCCAACACAATTGTATTGTTGAATTCTCAAGTAACTCACAAGGGGTTACTTTTCCAAGATTCATTTATTGGTATGCTGGTTTAGGTTCTCATAGTGTTTTGATGTAGTTTTAGGTGCCCATTAACTAGCATCCTTCCCTAGTCAACACTATTTAAAATCAATTAATATGGGAAGATAGTCTGTGTTAATTAATCCTTACGAGAGTTCTATAATTTATTGCTTGGTTGTTTGATATGTTTGATTTCTAAGGTTCAGATTTAATTAGATTTGCTGTTATTTTGCAGGCAAAATTTGAAGCAACATTAGCAACAGAAACACTTATCACAAGTGAAGAGGCCGTTATAGCTGCTGCTGCTGCTGAAGCTGTTACTCTTGCAAAAGCAGCTCTCAAGTTTGCAAAGGATGCAGCACTGCTGAACCAGAATAACCACTCCATAAAAGCAGATAATACATCAGCAGTTTCTTCTGAAGTTGATGCCTTACATTTCAACTGGGTTCAGCACATGAAAACTGATCAAACTGGTATGGTAGTAGAGCCCATGGGAGCTGAATCTGCACTGTTGGAAGACCATTTGACGCACTACACTGCAAAAGGGTCTGATGATTTGGAGCCAAATGATGAGGAACTTGAACTTCTGCAGGAACAGCTTACCAACAGTCTAGCTGTGAGATCCAGTCGCCAAACAGAACGAAAGGCCAGAAGAGCCATAGCTGCTGAGAGGGCTGCTGCCAGTGTTGTTTCTGTGAAGCCTGGTTCTACCAGCCGGAAAAAGCGTGCTTTACAAGATGTGGACTACTCTGATCCATTGCGTTACTTGAGAACTACTACCAGCACTTCTAAGCTTCTTACTGCAACTGAAGAACTAGAGTTGTCTGAAGGCATACAGGTGTCATTCACTCCTGAGAGTTTTTGAATTACTTTATTGTTAGGATAAATTCTTTGTCCTTTGTTTCGTACCTATTGAAGAAGAATACCAGATAGATGGTATCTGAAAGTGTGCAGGCTTAAAATTTTAATTAAAATCAGAGTTCTGGTGATATTATCCAACAAGAAGTGAACTAGGAAGCATACTAAAGAGTTTCCATTCTGTCTTAGTTCAGCATAATTGAAAGCAACTAATGGAAAAATATTGTGTGGATGCTTTGCAACTTTTTAGATACTGTTTCCCACTCCTTTTGCTCTAAATATCTCCTGAAGTTGGTTATCAAAAAAAAAAAAAAATCTCCTGAAGTCTCTTCTATCACCAATATAATTCAGGAGCTGTTGAAACTAGAAAAGCTCCAGGAGGAGCTTATGGAGCGATTTGGTGGTCAGCCCACCTTTGCTCAATGGGCTGCAGCTGCAGGAGTTGATCAGAAAACCCTGAGGAAGCGCTTAAACTATGGTATTCTTTGCAAAGATAAAATGATCAAAAGCAATGTACGGCTTGTTATATCAATTGCAAAAAATTATCAGGGGGCTGGGATGAATCTTGAAGATCTTGTTCAGGTATTTATCTCTCTCTGTTAGGCAGCCAAATTAAAAGGTTTTTTAACCTAATAAGTCCATCATAAGGAAAAAAAATGCGTGATTTGTTCAATCTGGATGCTTTGATGCTTTGATGCTTCCAATAATCCACTCTTGCTCATTGACTTGCAGGAAGGATGCCGTGGTCTTGTAAGAGGTGCTGAGAAGTTTGATGCTTCAAAGGGTTTTAAGTTCTCCACCTATGCTCATTGGTGGATTAAACAGGCTGTCCGAAAGTCTCTTTCTGATCAGTCCAGGACAATTCGCTTACCAGTGAGTTTCCTTTGCTTATCTCTTTTTTTTTTTTTTTGTCTTTTGTTAACCATGCAGCTTTGAGGTAAGAAAAAGAAATAATAAAAAGAAGTGCTGCTCTTCTTGCCTTTAAAAACTAGTGTGTTATCTTTATTCTGATATGCATACATTTTTTAATTCTTTTATTTCTACTGTTTTGGGTAAACAGTTTCACATGGTGGAGGCAACTTACAGAGTAAAGGAGGCTAGAAAACAATTGTATAGTGAAAATGGAAGACATCCTAATGATGAAGAAGTTGCAGAAGCAACAGGGCTGTCAATGAAGAGGCTTACAGCTGTATTATTGTCTCCAAAAGCTCCTAGATCTCTGGAGCAGAAGATTGGCATCAACCAGAATCTCAAACCTTCGGTCTGTCCTATTCCTCCACCACTTCACCCTTGCCACACAGATTTCCCATCCAAAATTTTGTCACCTTATTACACTTAACATACTTTTTTTTCCCTGAGAAATTGGACTCACTTTGTGTTAGTGATGCTGACTCAGCTGAGGTGTTCGCATGGTTTTTTCCAACAGGAAGTAATTGCTGATCCCGATGCAGAAACAGCTGAAGATCTGCTGATGAAGCAATTTATGAAGCGGGACCTGGAAAATGTACTAGACAGTCTCAATCCAAGGGAGAAGCAGGTCATCAGATGGAGGTTTGGAATGGAGGATGGAAGGATGAAGACATTGCAAGAGATAGGGGAGTCGATGGGTGTTAGTAGAGAGAGAATTAGGCAAATTGAGTCGTGTGCATTCCGTAAACTGAAGAACAAAAAGAGAACGAAGCATTTGCAGCAGTATTTGCTTTCATAAGCCCTCATCCTAGTCAGGCTTAGATTGCTGAAGGACGGAGCTAGCTTATCAGAGGTTTGAAAAGGCTTATCTTACTTTTATCCAATGTCTATAAATCATCTTCTCATTTTTTTTCAGGATAAAAATGTAGCTCTAAATTTTCAGAAAACTAGAGTGGTTTTGTATAGAAACAAAATCTTTGAAAAATTAAAGCATTTTTGTCAGATTCTTTTGTGTACCAAATGCAAAGTGTTTGTAGACTCAGTCAGCAGCAGTTTCAGTAGACATTGTTGAATGCTTGTTAGGAGGTATTTATGGGAGAATTTTTGAGCCTTTTCACCTTTTGATGTGCCATGAATGTCCTGCATGAGCATAAGCGTGTAGACTGAGATATGTCATGTGTGGGGAGGGGGGGGCTCCGAGTACATGACTATTGCTCCCCAACCCCTCTCTCCCCTATCGGGCAAAAAAGAAGTGCTAAACATATTGTTGATCATCCGTAAACTACGAGGGCATTGACATTTTGCGCCTTAAATTATTAATTTTGGGACATTTCGTCTTTATGCTATCGCTTATTGACACCTTAATTTTTTATTTTTGGTTTCAATTTTTAGTTTAATTTATTAAAAGTGTCAATCAATGATCTAGGTCATAATTTAGGAATGCAATTTACGAATGAAAAAGGTATTCAACCCTAAAAAAAAGTCTATGAAGATAGTGGATTATGGATATGAAAATTTGTTCGTCTACGGTGTTGTTATTTAAGGAATGAAAAAACCAAAAGGTGCCAACATAAATAACGTTGGCTCTCTCAGAATAATATTATGAACTTTATATATAGAGAGAGCGAGATAGAGAGAGAGAGTACTAAATTTGAAGAATTTGGAGTTGTATTTATATATAAATATGTGTATGTATATATAAATATGTATATTTATTTACATATTATTAATCTTGGGATATAGGCCGAACATACGGATTTAGAATCAACACACTGATTTAGGAGAGACTTCTGCTGCCACCTTTTGCCAGCTCGTGGCCAATGGAATTGGCACTTTAGGGGGATTTCCTCAAATGAGAAATCGTCGAAGCTTCGTCTCAAAGCAAGAGGTTCCACGATGGTATGGAGAATTTTCCAAGGAACAGGCAAGGCCTTCTGTTTAAGTACCTAAACACAGCACCACCGAATCATATTCAATTGTCACCTCTCCCGTACCATTTGTTTTTTATTAGAGATGGATAGATTTTTCAAAAATTACACCCGAAACTTTAAATTTTGAAAAAAAAATTACAATTTTTGCCTCTGATTATTGAAGTTATAATACTTTGCATCCTAAACTATCAATTTCGTGATATTTCACCTCTCAACTATCAATTATTTACATTTTATTTCCTCAACCATTAATTTGAAAGGAAATCATTATTTTACTTCAGTGAAATGACAAATTTACCCTCATTCAAATAACCAAATAACAATTTCCTTCCAAATTAACTATTGGGTGCAAAGTGTAAACGGTTGGTAGTTGAAAGGCGAAATATAACGAAATTAATAATTTAAAGTGTAAAGTGTCAGAACACTAATAGTCGGGGGTGAAGAGTGCATTTGACCCTTAATTTTTAAGATATTTCATCTTTAAAATTTTGAATAGTACACATTAGTCAACTTAGATGAAAAATAACATACTTGCGACACTTAATTTTTTAGTATGCAATTTTACATTTATATCTCCAATTGGAAGTCAACATAAAAAGATGAGTTGAAAGTATAAATAAATATAAAATTAGAGGCTAAAAAATTACATGCCGGTCACGTGTGTCATTTTTTATTCAAGTTACCAAAAATTTGACAGATGGGTGCAACATGTAAGATGTCAAAAATTAAAGGTTGAAATATCTCAAAATTTAAAGATTGGTGAAAACGTATTTATCCCTTATTATTATTTTTTTATTGGGTGCAACGTGTAAGATGTCAAAAATTAAAAGTTGAAATATCTCAAAATTTAAAGATTGGTGAAAACGTATTTATCCCTTATTATTATTATTTTATTGGGTACAACGTGTAAGATGTCAAAAATTAAAAGTTGAAATATCTCAAAATTTAAAGATTGGTGAAAACGTATTTATCCCTTATTATTATTATTTTATTGGTAATTGAAAGGCTTGAAAACTAGATTCCGCTTTAGCTTCTAAGGGAGAGATTGTCGAGGGATGTGACAACATCCGAATCATGTTGCCCCAATGCCCCTATTGTGCCTTTGTTGAATATGCAACCACAAGAAGTGTGAAAATTGTTTCGGCCGTCTTTTCAGTTAATTTTGATGAATCCATATAGGAGGGAGGGAGGGAGGGGGCATTTCTCTTCCACTTGTTCATCCATGATTGCCTAATACTTTCCTAATCATTAACTGAACTTTTGGGAACCCGGGAATACTCTCCTTATGAGTTGAGTAACTTGATTCCTTTACAAGCCAAGAGGTGTCCAATGCATATATAGTGTCTTGTGCAAACTTTGTCTAATGAATAATGAGTCGAATTTTAGATGTAGCTATCAATTTATTTAGGGTATTCTTGCTGTTGTGAGATCCAAACGAGCACAAATTTGTTTCCTAGATTTTTTCAAAACATAAAAATAGATCAACGGATTTAAAAGCTTAAAAAGTAAGTACCACATTTAAGATGGTGAAGTTCATTTCAAATTTTAAGACTACCAATGATGTAACTTAAGCCATATATATTGCCTCCTCAAGTACAATAGCTTAATGGTTGAAAGGGTATACTTCCATTCTTGGACAAACAATATTTAGTAGGCGAAGATGAGCTCAAATCTAAACGCCAACGACCAAATCCTTAAATTAAATGATACTTGAGTTTTATGATCAATTCAAGTATTCAGGGTTTGTCGTTGTACTCTCAACTCAGTCAATGCGTTTTCTAACTAGTCCATGTCCATCATTTTTAAAACTATCACACGTATCATACTCTTTAGTATCTTATACCTTAATTTCATAATCACGCGAAATTTTAATCATTTAAAAAAAATGGGTAAACTATATTTTTCGTCTTTTCTTTTTTTGGAAACAACCTCATTCATTGAAATTTAAGGAAACTAAAAGTTTGAATCACAATGCAAAATATGAAAAGGAATACAACAACATCTAGAAAAGCTAGCTAACATCTCTAATTATTAGATAAATATCATTTTAGGGTCTAAACTACCAATTTCATCACATTCCACTCTCAAAGTATCGAAGTTCATCAATATACACTTCTTTATCAGATCATACAGTTGAAACCAGTGAAAAGGGGTTATGTGGTATAATCTTGACAGTCAAATCTTATCCAAAGGCATAAAATGATGGATTTCGATAGTTTTAGGGCGAAATGTAATGAAATTGATAGTTTGAATCCTAAAATGACATTTCTCAAATAGTTAGGAGGTGAAAAGTGGAGCTTTCCCAAAAATAATTCAAATGTAGTTGATATTTTTTAGTAGTTTCACTTTTTCATCTCATACTTTTCCATTTTATTTCAAGATCTCCTTCTTTCTCTCCTTAATTGGTTTTTTTCCTTTTCAATTAATCCATTTGTAACTTTTAACCTTTATTAAAGGTAACATTCATTGGAAAGTTTAACTTTTCCATTGCCTGTCCTTCGGGTTTATCTTTTTTTTCTAATTTAATCTCCCAATTAAATTAACTATTTATTCCAGGAAGATCCTTCTGTCTAGACACAGGCCGCACAGAAGGTAGATAAGCATATTCCACTAACCTAAAATGTGTCATTATTAAGCAACATTGGTTGAGCTAGATGTCAAGTGATAATTGGTGGTGGCGTATTTTTCGTTAGTCACATAGGTATATTTCGTTAGCCACAAGGCTTGGATTGACGGAAATGCCTTTTTAGGACAAGTAGTTAACTTGATGGATTCTCAAGGGAAGAATTAAAACTGATGGACCAAATTGAGAAAATGTTAAACTACAAGGACTGAAAGATTAATTAAGCATTTATATTGACTTTTGTAGAAACAAATAATGTATACAAATCTATGGGCTAATTACACTAACCCTCAAACTATCACCATATTCTCAAATATCCCCATAAACTATTTAACTCACACTCACCCCCTAAAGTCAAGTTTTTATTATGATTTCATCCCCTACTCACTAGAACCACCATGTCGAATGATTTTCGTCCCACATGACCCTCCCATATGTTACAAGACAAATATATATACCCCAATTCACAGAGGAAAATAAAAAAACTACAGTTGAGTTGGAAGGCAAAATGTCAGTCCCACTTGAATAGATACAAAAAAAAAAAAAAAAACATTCACTCCACTATTAGATCGATTTAAAGCTAAGTAAACGAGCACATTTTTGGCATATTTGTCTTTTACATATGAGGAAGGTCACGTGAGACGAAAATTGTTTGACATAATAACTCTAGTGGGTAAGGGGATGGATTTGTAACAGAACGTGGCTTTGGAGTCAGTTGTTATGAGTTATAATTGGTAGTTGAAGTTCATACTTATCTTGTTAGATTGATATTACTATTTACTTTTATACTAAGGATTAAGACTTTTAAATGTAATTTAGTTTATCTTGATCTCTTTTTGTAAGTCAATATGGCACCAATCGTGAATAATGAAGGTCGAGAAGAAAATTCATTCCCAAACAAGTTAGGCGAAATTGTACTCACGGCCCCTAAGATATTTGAAAGTTGCAATTAGGTTTCCGAGATAACAAATTAGCCATTTAGCTCCCTAAAGTAATGATTTCGAGAAAAAGAGACCCCCTTTGTCTCCCTTCGTTAATGGTAAGTGCTGATATATACAAATAATGCCACGTTTAACCCAATCAACTTGCACCACGTGGTAAGGATGCGTAATATGCACGAGGATTTGTTGAGGCTCAAGTGTTGACCTATAAAAATAATAAAACACTTGCGATAAATTACCCTCTATTTGTCCTCTTTGCATCTTTATCTCTTCTCCAACACTTTAGCTTGGAGGTCCATGGAGATTCTCTCTCTCCTCGCTAGGGTGTCCAAGGGCTCCTAAAGGTCCATTACTTTCTCCAATAAAGTTCAAGGAGAATGAGAGATAGTTCTGCCCAGATCCCATGCTCCTGAAGTTTGAAGTGATTTGATTATGTTGGGCACATGGCACAATTTAATTGGGTTGACGTAATATTATTTTTACAGATCAGCACTTACAGTTAACAAGGGACAAAGGTAGACAAAATGGTCTCTTTTTGGTGAGGTCATTAGAGCTAAATGGCTAATTTATTATCTCAGTGACCTAATTGTAACTTTTGAATATCTCAGGGTCTGTAAGTATAATTTCACTAACAAGTTACTATTTGTATGATAAGACTGTTTTCCTAGAATTAAACCAAATTAGGAGTTTCATGGATTTTTCTCGAAATAATCAATATTGTTACGTGTAGGCACGTAAGAAATGGTATCATAGCCGTTATGACAAATTAACATCTTGACTGTTGAGAATCAAAAGTGAGATCGTTGGCTCAACAAAGTTCAGAAAGAGCTACATGAGATGTTCGCATCCTTCCACTCCAGGTTGGATCAATTTATTACAAAATCTAGTAAAAAGAAGTCATACTCATATACTCCAACCTCTGAATCAAAGATCCTGGAGTTTCAGATAAATTTCAAGAGTCTTCTCTACTTAGCATCGGATTTGTAGATGGTAAGTTAATAATCTCTCATTTTCCTGAAATAAATATCGGGATACATGGATGGTAAGTCAATAATCTCTCATTTGCCTGAAATAAATATCGGGATATGTGGATAGTGAGTCAATAATCCCTCCTTTGTTTGAAATAAATATTGAAGGCCATCACAATATTGAGTTGACAAAATCAGGGATGGCTACAATGTTAACCTAAAATGGAAGTCTTTTGTCCAAGATTTGTCCTACCATGGGATTTTCTCTAGATTTTTTAAGCAAAGGTCCTCTTCATAGCTATTTGACCCATGGTTGTAATGCTGAAAATAGAAAGAATGAGTCTTAGTATTGTAATTTCACATTCACAACTTAAAGGCTTAATTAAACAAATCGGAACATAAGGGACACTTTAATTTTACTGTATAATTTTGGACCTACTATGATGTTTCCCCCACATAAAATTATAAACAACTCGACCAATTTAAGATAAATTATAAATTATACTCGTACAATCTCAACCTCGACCTATTATCTAGATTATAATGCTTGTTGTCCTACCAAAGATCTCAAAGATTTATCTTAAACCAAAAATTATCTCAAATGGACATTGAAATTTGTAGGTGTGGTATAATAGCAACACAGCAATCTTTAGTAAGATTGTTTGGTTTATAGACAACCTTTTTGGTAAGCCATATCAGCATGACAGATATCTCAAAGTGATAAAGAAAACATTGAGTAAACAAACCTACGAAGAAACAAAAAGAAAATGTAATTACTTTGTTGGAGATAATCAAGCATTTTTCTTAGAGGAAAAAGTCGGGGGTAAACATTCTTGAAATTCAAGAGAAAGGCGGGAGATTAATTTTGTGCACCATCCCCCACCCACTTCCCCAAATAAAATTAAATGAAAATAGAAAATTGGAAATAAATGAAAAAGTACAAAAGAAGAACGCAGAGGCTGAAAAGGAAGGGTGTGATTTGGCAATCGGTGTGGGGCTTGGGGTTGGCGACTCCGCAGCGCAACTCCCACAGACGCATAGAAACAAACCAAAAGAAGAAGGAAGAAGAGATAAAGCGAATCCCTCCATTGCCCAAAAGAACAATACGAGTAACTCTGCCCCTGCTATTCTCCTCCACGGCCTCTCTCTTTCTCTTATACACTTTGGTGCTCTTGAAATTTATGTTATTTATTGCGAAATTAAGAAAATGAAAGGAGTAGGAGGAGGAGGAGGAGGAAAGAAGAGGAACAGTGGCCCCGAGGCATTGGCTCTTCCGGACGAAGCTGCTTCCGGTACTGGTGACGCGTTGGCAGCGCCTCTGAGTGAAAATGATCAGACCCAGGAAGAGAAAGAGCAGGAGGACCGACTCCAAGACCGAGAAGAAGGAGAACCTTCTGCTGCTGCTGCTGAAGAGGAAGAAGAAGACGCTGAGGATGAAGAAGATAGGGTTGAGGATGATGAGGCCCCTGCTGATGACGACGCTGCTGCCGAGCGTCCCAAGCTCGACGATGGCTTCTACGAAATCGAGGCCATTCGCCGCAAAAGGGTTCGCAAGGTAACGCTTTGAAGACCCTTTTTTGGTTGTCAAAAATACATCAGGGAAACCCAAATGCTTCTTGTTGAAGTGTACCTCGTTACTGGCGGAGGCCGGAATCAACGTCCGTTGGGGAAGATAAAGCACTTTCACCTTGACACATTGCGGTGCTTGATAAATAAATCAACTTCGCACTAGTTTAAGTGTTTATGCAATTCTTCTAAATTCATTTCGAGTTCGTTGAATTTTAGGTATAGTTCATATACAATGTTATTGCAATTAGCTTCTAAGCAGATAGGCAGATTGTTATGTAAGTTTAAATAAAAGCAAACCCATTGCCTTGCGTGTGAGATTTTACAAACTATTCCAGTCTAGATGTATAGAAGAGGTTAGCTCAGGAAATATTTTTGATACAACTGTGGAGGCAGGGGTAATTTTGCCTGCGATATTAAGGGGGAGATGGAAGCGGGCAAAACGCATGCCTTGTTTTGTTTCGTTTCGTTTTTTTCTTTTATTTTTGTTGTGAAATCTTAGGACTGGGTTTGTTGAAGAGAGACAGAGAGATTTTTCTGAAAGCCATGTAATATACAGTAGAGTAAATTCGACCAGATAACTTGAGAGGGAAAAAGCCTCAGAAGGCTAGTTTTTGCTGGGTACATATTTACTCACATGTCAAATATAAAGATACCACCTGTGCTCTGCTGTTGCCTTTTTGTTTGGTTTGAATTTCTTGGAATTAGAAATGATGGATTTGTTTATTTGTACTGTTTATTGATGTTGTCTTCTTCTGGTGGCATGTGCGGATGGATGATGGTGGCCACTTATTCACAAAAAAATAGGGTCAGCTTCAGTATCTAATCAAATGGTTGGTCTCTCTCATAACCTTTTGAAATCATTTCTTACCTTTCCTTATTTAGAGTGTTTGTGGCCTGTCAAATCAATTGATGGTGGCTAAGTTGTTGTATACTGAAGGCGCGGATGGCCGGAGGCAGCAAACACCTGGGAGCCCTTGGAGAATCTCCAGTCATGCTCAGATGTTATTGATGCATTTGAAGAGAGGTGCTATTCCCTTTCCTTTTCATGATCTGAACTTCTTCATTGGGTTTCTGAGAAAAATGAGAGGCAAAAGGGGAAGCTTTTCTGAACAATTCCACAGGAAGTACACAAAGTCAGAAGTAATTGACTCGATTACTTCTAGACTTTTGCTTGGTGTGTCATACTTCGTTTTATTTGTTTCTCACCAACCAGGCAGCAAAGAATGTAGAGCTTTATATCTCTTTCCCTTTCTTTTCCTCTATTTATAGAAACGAAAACATGTTGATTCTAGCAATTTGATTTTTCTTTTTGCTTTGTATAAGTTTATATTTTATACATTTGTGAATGTATAGTTGTTCTCCTCCTGGTTTTGAAGCTTGCGATCAGGGAAGCATCGCAAACGCAAGCGAAAGCATGGGACTCCTCTTACTCAACCTAAGAAGAAGCAGCAGCGTTCCACCATTGCTGCCTATGATTTAACATGCGTAGATATAACCTTTAGTGATACTGTGAAATCTGTCCCTCCCAAAAAATCAAGCCTGACTAATCTTCGTGCTGTCCCTCAATCTGCTAATGGAGATTATAATGGGGAGATAAAAGATCTTGAAGCAGCCAAGCAAATTAGCGTTGAAAATGGTTGTATGAATGTTTCTCAACAAATTGAGAGCCTCAAAGATGGAAATGAATATGATCCAAAACTTAGTGAGCTTAAAGCAACGTTTACCAATGAGATCAACATGGATAAGCTTGCGATACATTTCGAAGAAGCCAAAGCTTCAGAGGGTGATGGCACTGTAAATGGGGTATCCAAGGCTGACTGTGTTGAACCAGATCAAAGCAATCGCCGCACAGGAGCTAAGAGAAGGAAGTCTGGTTCTGTTAAGAGGTTTAAACAAGAGTCATGCTTGTGTGAGCCAGGTGATGCACAGAATGCACGAACCAGAAGTGGTGGCCTTGGAAGTAGAGTTCAGCCACCAGGGACTGGAAATATTGGTTTCCCAGGGGAGAATTCAAGCAGCAGGAATGGAGTTGATGGTTTTAAAAATGAATCTAATATCACCAGGATTATCAAGCCTGTAGGATATTCAGCTACTGTATCAAACAACATCCAGGATGTGTCAGTAACCTTTATTGCTATGAGGTATGTAATTGTGGCTCCAACTTTTAGTCTTCTATGTTGTTGAGAATAAATTTGTCAGTTCCTTTTCCTTGACTACTCCAGCTAATGGGTGAAAATATATCAGTATTTTCTTTTTAGGTACTGATAATTTATGTGATAGATGGAAGAAAAGCATAGCATCAGTCATCTGTAGTGAACTTCAATCTCTTATTAACTTTGTGGGAAGGACCACTTTCCTCAAGCAAAAGGATTAATAATGAAGCTCTACAGCTTCATTTCCAAGATGCACCTTAAAGACTTAGGTGTAATCTGTGCGTATAGATTTGAATATTTGAGCCCCTTTAGCCTGTCATTGAGCTTGTTGTCTGTTCCCCTTCAAGTCCAATAGTATGTTATGCAGACAACTTATACAGGATTGTGGTGTTGTCATGGATTACTTTTCATGTTGCATCAAGTCTTGTTGAAGCAGGTGCAGATCTTCTTTCTTTTCTATTTTGATAGATTTTCTACAACCTTGACGTAGAATTTGCATTGCTCAAATATCTAAAGTCACTGCAAATTCAGTCTTTCAATTAGGCCTGGCCTGGGCGGATTTTATGTTGAATTATTATTATCTTGTCTTTCACAACATTTTTCTACTGTGTGGAAACATTATGCTCCCAGCATGAGATTCATGATTTGAAACAGGAACTGGTTCCAGAAGTTGTTAATGCAGTGAATTTGATGCTTGCTATGATAACAATGAGGTGCATGTTGTGCGAGGAAAAAATTCCACTTCCTCGGTTGATTAGGAAAGGGGGAAAAAAAAGCGTGAATTTTTGCTATGCTCCCTTTACCAACATGGTCTCAAGACTTCTTAAATCAGAAGAAAATTAAAGATTTCCTATCCGAGAGGTTTTGGTGATTTACAAACACTAGTATTTTTCCAATTAAGTTTATGGATGCTTGATTGAGTTTTGTCTAGTTCATTCTTGTTTGGTTTGAGTTGGGATCTCTTTGTATTTTGTGTTTGGTTGCTTATAAAAGCCAAGTCTGTGCAGTACAGGTTGACAGAAGATAAATGAGAATCTGTGTAGATTTTTGCAGTTCTATTTCTTTTATGTTTTGTTTTTACCCTTATTTTCATTGGTCTAAAAGACTGCATTGATTCCTCTATGAGAGACTGTACAAGGCCCTCACTGAAGTTTAAGGTTTCCTTTTTTTTTTTTTATCTTTTCTTTTGCATTCTTCTTTTTAAGTTGTTAAGCTGCTGTCCAGGCGTTTGACCCACGCTCAGTCCATCTTCATGAAGAACCAGCCAATACTTTTCTGTCCCCTTATTGTTGTTTCCTATGTGATTTCATACATGTTTTTTATTGTTATGAAGTTATCTTAGGTTTTGTGAAATGTATGGAGTTCAAATGTTATATATATTTTTCTTTTGCCTCTCACCACAGTAATTGATTTGAGCCAATTGTTAGTGGTATTATGTAACTACTGTCATAAAATCTAAGCCCGATGATGGAAGTGCTCAGTTGCAATCACTATATCATGTGATTGAAGTTGTCTTTTTGCTTTTAAGGATGAATGTGCTGTCCCTCTGTTCAAAAAATGCATGTAATGCTACGACTGGTGTTACAGTTTTTAGTCATAGTGCCTGTATTAGGTTGTGCTGCATTGTTCATCTATTATCCATTTACTAAATATGCATGCACAGGAGAGATCCATTGACAATAGTGTAAAACTACGCTACTGTCACAACCTGTTTTTTAGTGGGGATTATATTTTGTGAACCAAAGCTTTCTATGTGGTCCTAAATGCCTAACATACTTGCTGAATATCCATTTAGTAGTGAAGATTGAAGTTTCCTTGCATCAATAAAATATAAGATTAGGGCTGTATAGTTACTGAAGATGGATCCCTTCGATAATTGGCACGCATGGTGAGCACATAGAAAACATTTGACCCAGCTAGAGATTTTGTTAAGATAAGACCCTAAGAAAGTTATCCAGTGGCCTAGAACAACTTATTTGGTACTGTTGAAACTTTATCATCGCACAGAAAGGTTTGGAGTTTCTCCTACATGTGCCAAAAATTGTTGGCTGTTTTGATACATAAGATTCTCATTAGTGATTGAGGTTCCTATGTCGCAAGAAAATATAGTCAAGGGAGGTTGAAATTGTTTTATTGACCAAGAATAATGAGGTGTTAGTGTATATAGCAGTAGTAATAAATTATAAGCAAGCTTAGAGAGCTGATGGTGGTGGGAAGGATCCTAAGACTACTGATGGCTGTACATTTTGGTATGTAGCATAGGCAAATGCAGACTTAGTTTACTTACAGTAGTTGATGTTAACAATTGTTCTAATATATCTGATATATGAATTTCCGCACCTATGCTTGCATGTGTACTCTTGTTTGCCATCCGTAGGTACATATCCCCTATTGAGTGTGTGTGTGTGTACAAGTACGTGTCTGTATGACTTTCCCTCCTTTCAGCTATAAGTACGTGTCCGTATGACTTTCCCTCCTTTCAGCTATAACAGCTGATGAAAATATATTAAGATTGAAGTTCTAGATGTTAAAATCAAGTAATCTAATGGTATTATAGGCTAATTTTAATCCTCTAAAATGTTTACTGGGAACTTTTCTTATGGGAATAAAAGATGGCATCTGGTTGTGCTAGAATTTGGAGTTGGGAACTCAGTCCTAGTCTCCAGGAGAAATCATGGTTGTAGAATCTTATTGTGGGTAAGCTAAGAGAAGGAATAGCAATTGGATATCTCCTTTCCAGGATGACCAATCCCTCTATTTATGAAGAAAGATTTCTTCCCTTAGGTAGCTCTGAATGCGGTTACCCTTAACCTTGTTCCAGACATTTGTTCATTTAAGGCCTTAAGCTGAACCCTTTCTAATATATGGGTCTTGATGGGTCAGAGGGTGAACCAAAAACTTTGTTGCATCAGCAGTTGCCCTGACAGGACAGCCTGTTCATGATTCACACATAGATATATAGGCACACCTTGCGCCTATATAATCCGACACTACTTTAATCATTAGAGAGTCATTTATTGGAGTATACATAATGCTCCTTTGCATCGGCAATTAATTTAACACCCAAACTTTTCTGCAATCCCTTCCCCCTGAATCCCTGGGCAGAAGAAATTTCTAGCTTTCTTTGTTATGGTAGCATAGTTTGTTCTTGATTTGGAAAGCTACTTTTTAAAACCCTGTCCCTGTCACCTCTGTGTCAAGCATAATTCTTTTGTTTTAATGTATCAAGTTGCTTTTAGGATTTGATCAAATCATGCACCTTTTAGACAACTGATTTAACAGAATTCTAATTGAGAACTTGATTCGTGCTTTTCTTTCATCACAACATCCTTCTAACTGGGGTGTTCAACCCAATCCAAGCACATTGCACAATCTGTCCGCCTTAATATATTTGTGGAATATCACCTCAGGATCCAATGGTCTCACTGATCTTGATCACCTTACTCTTGATTTTACGGTTAAAGCTAAGCCTTCCACTTCTCCTGCACCATTGCTGCTCATATGGGAAAGTTAAAGGAATATTCTTCTTATAAAATTTCTCAACTACGATCATATTTGGTGATAAATGATAAGTGAAACATTGTACCGGTTCCCTTGTATGTGTGCCATTGGTCATCTTATGCATGACATGCAATTTGCATTTAGGCATTTGGCAATGATGTTAATGACTCAATTAGAATGTCTGCATCCCTTTGAAAAACTAGCTTTTTGGCGTTGACAGCTTTGTTTAGAAAGCCACATTTAGACATGGCTTACCAATTTTATTCTCACTAATCTGGATAACATGACTCTTTATTCTAAGCTTCCTGGAGATAAATTGAAGAGAGTAAACATTTCTGCTTGGATAGTTTATCTTCTAACCCTGGCAGGTTGATGGGAACTGTTGTCTTCTCTTTCCACATATGTGTTCAAGTTGTTTAACACATTGGCATGTGAAACAATTGACTACAAGAGTCAACTATGTATATTCCAGCTATACTGTATGCTTTTGCATGGATATAGTCACTAATGTGATGAAGGTTGCTTGTAAGCAATTAATATATTATCCTTCACTGAACCACATTAATGGAATTAGTGTTTATATTAACCATGAGAAAGAAATCCTCTGGATATTTAGATTAGCAGTTGTGGAAATTTCTTAAAAGGGCAGGACTTGTGCTAATACATTATAATATGGAACTGATGTTGTATTCTGGGATCTACTCAAAAGACTTTCTTTTTTTTTTTGTAAGGACCTCTCCACTTAGATGACATTCATTAGGAAAAGTTGATTTGCTCAAAACGTTAGAGCTGGTAGAAGCTAATTGTTCACATGAAATTTTCAAATTATGAGTCACTTGTGTGAGATGCTTGCTTGTGGTTAGATTTTTGAAAATACATGGTGATTTGCTGATTGTGTCAGGCAACCTGGTGTTTTAGAATTTTGTTTCTCCCATAAGAAATATAGAAGTAAGCATTTCATCTCTTCTATTGGGCACGTAGCTTGTTGATATGGATGTCATGTTTCTTTTCAAAAGCTTTAATCTCCTGATTACAATTGTGGTTGCTTTTATAAAGGTCTGATGGAACAGAAGTGACTGTGGATAACAAATTTCTCAAGGCTAACAATCCACTTCTGGTAATTTACTTTACTTTTGGGGTCAATAGTAATGAATATGGTTACTATGCTTTTTTTTTTTTGTATCAGCATAATTCTTACTGTATTATTTTCTTGTTCTAGTTGATCAACTTTTATGAGCAACATCTGCGGTATACGCCTACATCTTTGGACAGCGGTATAGACGGAGAGTGAGTATAGCCAGTTCTGAATCATCTTTTCAAATAGCTGTATACAGGGTTGTACTTTTGTAGTGGCAGGGATAGTGCAGGATAACATTTGACAAATGCTTTCTCCATGGTAATAACAGTGTATCAGTTTAGTTATATAAACAGCAGCAGCGATGTGTCTCTCCCTTTGTATCTTTTTTTGACTGCATATGTATTGTCGAGATGGCTAACATGAAGATGTTTAGAAACTGTAGTTCTTCTCCAACCTTCTGTATTTGGTGTTCAGTGATGAGTCTCCATTTTATTCAGTGACACAGCTTCCTCTTGCCTTTCTCTACTCAACTATTCATGGTGTATGATATCTCACCCTATTCCTTGTGAGATTAAGTACTATGATATCTGGGTGATCGCAGCCTTTCTGCCTATTTCGTGTTCCTTTTGGACAGAATATTTCATTTCTTAGGAATGTACTCTTTTGTTGTTCATCAAATTTTATTTCATTCCTGCCCTTTTCTCAATGGGTCGATAGGGGCCAAAAAAGGGTTGGAGGTGTCAACTGTCATGGACAATTTGGCTTTGTCGCTTTGCCTTCAAATTATGTCGATCGCTAAGGAAATATTGGCTTAATTGTACCAACGGTATTTGTGGTCATTTTGTGACAAATTAGTCTTTGGGTTTGAAATTCAACATATTAGTCTCTACGGTCACATATTTGTGGCATTCCAGTCCTTCTGCTAGTCTTTTTATTAAGTTTCTAACGAAATTTGATGATGTGGAAATTTATAAATTTTTTTAAAAGGTAAAAAAATTTAAAAAGTTGAAAAATGTTGGAGTCATTTAATAAAATAAAATGAATTTGAAAAAGCGCAAAAAAACTCTAAAAATTGAAAAAAAAAAAAAAAAACTTAAAATCCTTTAGAAAAGAATAATTTTAACATAATTGCTTCCATAATTAAAGGCACTAGTGACTAGCCTCAAAACAGTCATTCAGGCTCATTGAAGTAGCATTTCTTGAGAGGCCAGAGCCATCAAAAAGTTATTTTGTTCTAAAGATTTCTAATTTGTTCTATATGTTTTTATAATTTTTTAAATTTATATAAAATGTTATGTCATCAAATTTTATTGGTAGTGTAATGGAAAACTAATAGAGAGACTAGAATGTCACGATTATGTGACTCTAGAGACCAATTTGTTAAATTTCAAATCTTTAGGGATCAATTTGTCATAAAGTCAAACTATAGTGATAATTGGTACAACTAAGTCGAGAATAATTATCATTTTCAATAGGCATCCAACTTCATGCCTGATTTACATTTTTCTTAAATTCTGTCAGAGCATTTCACTTAATTCGTTGTGGTCCCCCAGATTTCAAGTCCAAAACAACCGATTTGTCAATTCTTCATGTTGGAATGTCGACTGATATTACTCTTTCATCAATATCTTTTTATTGTTTTTAGGCTGTCGAAGCATTTAGAATTCTTGAAAAGCATCAAGAAACAAATAAGTTGTCCTTTTAGGTGTAGAATTCTATGCCAGCAGCCCACTTAGAAGGTTGTCCTTTTAGATGCATAATCCTATGTCACAACCCACTAAGATTAACTTACAAAAGAAATTAAGCATTTCTTCTCAATTAATCTATGACAAAGATCTTCTGCTTGCTCTCCGAGGACGTTGAATCAATTCTAAATAACTCCAGAAACGACGTGGAGCAGTTGGCATAGCTCAACTAACCAAATTGTTAACCCAATGAGAAGAATCCGATTGTCCAGAAGTCATCTGTGCTCTCAACTACCGAAATGCTGCTTTTTTTTTTTCTTTTTTCTCTTTAGATATGTCGTCCCAGTTCTAAACCCGAACTAAAACAACAGAGAGTGAGAGTTTAATGGGGGAGAGAGGGCCATCGCCATTGGTGCCTTCGCTCGTGGTGGCGGTCTTGGGATGGTTTATCTATGGCTCTACACTGGTAAGCATTCTTGAAAATGTTGTCTCTGTACTGAAGCTGGGAACAGAAGAAGAAGGTCCTGACGCCTTTTCTATCTTGATGCTGCTGTTTCTTTTCCTTCTATTGCTTGTCTACCTGCTCTATTCATTCTTCCCGACTCTTGGCATTCCATCTTCAACGCAGCAAGGTAGCTCTGGGTATGATGCTGAGGGCGGTGGGATTGGGTTTGGAACATTTCTTTTCGTGTCGCTCTTCTTTGTGTTGTGTCATATTTTCTGAGCTCGTATTTGTCAGCAGATAGGCCTGTCCCGTGCTCGTGTTGCGCATCTGTACGAATCAACAAAAGAAAATGTTGTAGAAGCGTTGTGTCCGGCGTTTTGGGTTTGCTCAAAGCAAAGGGTTAAAGAATGCCCGTGCCTTTGGGTTATGTTTTGAGGTTGATGGGAAATTACCCTGCCTCTCCACTCTGTACCATCACACCCTAGCTTGACCCTCTTTTTTCTTTTGTTTTTTTTTATAAGATAAGGATAAAACCAGCTAAACAACTCAAGAGTCAGAATTAACAATAACAGCTGGAATGGAATCAACAGAAATAAAACCGAAACAGCGCAGCCCACTTGGCTAAACGATGTGCAAGACGATTGCGTTTACGAGGAATCCAAGCAAGAGAGTGCAAGTCCGGATCAGAAAAGAAACGCCGAATAGAACCCATCCAGTCCTCCATCTGCCAGCCAACCCGTGGCTCCAAAGCAATGAACATCCTGCACCAACGTCCTACAGTCGCTCTCGAAAATAATGCGTCAAGGAGGCTGAGAAGAAGCAATCCGAACAGCAGCAAGCAGAGCCACAGTTTCACCAACCAAGGGATCTTGGTCAGGAATACGCTCCGTGTACAGAGTACAAAGGGAGCCTCATGATCGCGAAACGCGACAGCCAAGAACGAGTGAGAAGACCTCACGGCAACATCAACAGTGCATTTTAAAGCCCCCACAGGAGGCAAAATCCAACCACCACCAGAAGAAAAAGACACCCCATCCCAAGCAACAACATGCTCATGAAAGATGAAACCTCTGACTAACACTGTTAATCAAAACCCACGGGTCGGGAGTAGCCTGAGAATGCACGGTGCACCACTTCATTCCTCAGAAACCAAATAGAATCCAAAATAAGTGCTGCACAAAGAATAAAGTGCTGCACTGAAGCCTTAACAACCCCGAAGAACCTATGCGGAAACAGGAGCTGTTTCATAAAGACAGCAAAAGAAATATCAGGAATAAGATCCACTTGAAGAGGCCACGTGGCTTCCCGCCACACCACACGCGCAACCTGACACCTGAGAAATAAATGCTCAGTAGTCTCAATCCCCAACCCACATAACGGACACAACCCCATTTCAGGATTCGCAGCATCAATGAACCGAGATAACACAGCCCACGAACAGGAATGGCAGCTTGCAAGCACTTCCAAAGGAAGAGCTTAAGACGATCCTGGAGGTTCAAAGACCATAATTTCTTCCAATCCTTCCCACTCATCGGATGATGCTGATGCATAGACCACGGCTTGGTCAAACGGTAGGCCTGAGCAACTGAAAAGGCACTCTTGGAATCAGGAGTCCATAACCATTGATCTTCACGGGTGGGAGACAACAGAGGCAATTGGCTGATAGCCAATGCAGACGCAGCATCAAAAGTGGCGGTCAAAACATCCTGCTTCCAGCACCTAGATTCAAAATCAAACAAGCTGCAAACCAACTGCTCTTCATCCAAGAGACCCACGGTAGAAAGCACGGACTGAGCAGGAGAGGGTCGAAAATTAGGCAAGGAAAGCACCCAAGGATCCTTCCAGATTCGAATGGACTCGCCCCCACCAGGTAAACAACAAACACCTTTCGCCACAAGGTCACGAACATGCCACAGACTCTGCCAAACCCACGAAGAAGAGCCCCTTGCCGAAGCATAATGCAAATGCTTACCACCCGTGTACTTGGCTTTCAAAGATTGAACCCAAGGGCTAGAAATTTGCGTGTACATACTCCAAGCCAGCTTAGCAAGGAGAGCTAAATTAACATCATACATTTGCCATAAGCCCAAACCTCCACATTCCTTTGGATGACAAATCGCAGCCCAAGCCTTTGAGTGAAATTTCTAGATTTAACAGGATCGAACCCCCACCAAAAATCTTTGAAAAGCCGATCTAAATCTGCACACCGGCTTTTAGTCATAAGGACACTAGACATGTGATACGAGGGCATGGCAGCCGCCACACTTTTGAGCAAAACCGTGTGCCCAGCTTAGGATAAAACACGAGCTTTCCAACCAACCAGCCAACTTGCCCACCACTTTCGCCTTTAGTGCAGAAAAAGCGGGGTGCGTTTGGATTTTATTTCTAAAAACAGTTTTCTGTTTTCAGTCTTAGGCGCATAGGCATGTCAGCGCCTTTCTTAAAACACGGTCTCAGACCCCTTAAGTGGGAACCGGATTTCTACAATGACTGAAAGGACCCGAAGTGACAAACCAACTATGGGCCTATGCGGGCTGCGGAAGACACGTGCCAGAGAGCATGTTTATCCCATAACTGACCCACTTAGAGCACGTTTTTCTTTTTGTTATAAGCAAATGCACTACTTGGGGTGAACAATTAGAAGAGTTGTTTTTTTTTTTTTTTTTTAATTTTTATCAAATTACCAATAAAAGCATGAATTCCATTAAAACCTGCAAGCTCTCCACGAACGCTGATCCCTCTGTCTGTGCTCTTCTTTTCTCGGGATCACGTGGCACTCCCGTGTTGTAGGCCGGTTAAGGAGTCTTAAAATAATTTTTATATAACCCTCCTTTTATTTATTTATTAAATTATCCTTCTTTTTTCTTAATTCTCTCTTTTTGTTCTTTCTACTATCGAATGTTTGGACTCAGACACAGAAGGAGTATAGAATGTGAAATAAGCTTTCGTAATTTATCGGTATTAGTGCCACTGGTGGATTCGAACTTTATAATTCATTAAATTAGGGTAATCTTTTAATCGTGATCAAATCTTAAATATAATATTTAAGCAAAGAATATTGTAATCATAAATTAAAATTTTCCAAGTTGGCTAACTTTGACACTTTATCGAATTTTGATCCATTTTCAATCAAATTGGTACTTTAGAATACTAAGAGGGTGTTTGTTTGTCAAAATTTTGAGGAATATTTTCGAAATTTTGAGAATCTTTACTTTATTGAGATTTATTGGGTTTGTGAAAGTGAAGTATGTATGTGTAAAAGTTAAAAATTTTGGAGTGTGTTTGTTTTGTTAAAAATTTTCATGCCCCAAAATATTGGAGAAACAAACGGTACCTAAATCATGAAATTTCAAGCAAACAAACAAAAAGTATACCGAACAAACAAAAGGCATACCCCTAAATTATTTATCAGTTTAAAATATTACTCTTTTTATAAAATCCCGTTTTTATTCAAAAAATAATTATAGGCATCATAACAAAATTAACCATTTATCTACAAGCATAGAAAAGTTGGCAAACATCAGAAGGTATGGATAATAAATCAGCAAGATCTTCAGGAGATAAAGCAGGCTGACCACCACAGTAGAGATCTCGGGATAATTTGAAGCAAAGACACGTTGAAAATGGGCAACGATATACTGCCCAATATCCTCCCGACCATGCAACCAACGACCAGCTGCGGTTTTGAGAGAATCAATAGAGTTTCGCCTTCAACGAATAATCGTTGAGAGGTGAAAAAACTTGGTGTTGAGATCCCGAGTAGTTAACCAAGTTGAGTGAGACTTTTGGCTCCACAAATCTTCTTCCATTTTCTGCAAATGAAGAAATTCCCTCCAAACAGCCAACTCTTGCTCAAGAAAAACAGCTTCGTCACCAGAAGTTTGAAGCCTATCTAATTCCTCTCCAACAGCCCGAATACGAGTTTATAACACACCAAAAACCTCACGATTCGAAGCCCGCAAGCAATTGCGTGTATTTCGAATTTTCTTGACAAGTTTAAAGGCCAGGGAACCAGCTCCATGATAAGACCACCCATCATGGATCACCTCCATACAACGGGCATCTTTAGTCCAAAACGCTTCAAACCGAAAAGGTTTGGGACCCATCCGATCAGCCCCATGAGTGTCCAATAACAACGCTAAATGGTCGGAAGCCGCTCGCGGAAGGAGATGAATAAAGGAGTGAGGAAATAATAAACTCCACTCCGGGTTAGCTAAACCACGATCCAAACGTTCATGAATAAGGTGACGACCATGCCTTCGGTTAGACCAAGAAAAGGGACCACCAGAAAAACCCAGGTCTATCAAACCATGGCAAGCAACCAGGTGCGATAAACCGGTAGAAGCAGAGGTTCTAACCAGCCAGCCACCATGTTTTTCCACCTGCGAAAGAACCATGTTGAAATCACCAATCACCAGCCATGGTCCCTGCCAATCACTTCCCAACTTAGATAATTTATCCCAAAATGCAACCTCTTCCTCCAACAGATTCGAAGCATACACGAAAGTACATAACCAAGGATGAACAATAGAATCTGATTTAACCAGAATATGAATGATGCAGTGATTAATGAACAACAAATCAAAATCAAAACCAACACGCCAGGCAAACACTAAACCTCCACTCAAGCCCCTCGAAGGAGAATGAAGAAACTGCTGAAAACTGATCCTCCTGATATCCAATTGAGGGTCCCCAATTTTAGTCTCTACAAGGCACAGGCAATCAGGGGAAAATTGCCGAACCAAGGCCTGAGTAGCACGAATCGCCAGACCTCGAGCAAGCCCCTTGCAATTCCAAAACAGGTGTCTCATGGAGCTTTAGGGGGCATGGGATGGCTCGCCTCCTTAGCCATAGAAAAACCCAAAACATCAGGAACAACTTGTGAAAGACCGCACCCCAGTACATCTGAAAGCACCCAAAATTACTGCCTCCTCCGAGGCCCTGGAACCCACGACAAAATCAGCCTGCCTTCTAGCACGAGACCCCTCTCCTCCACGGCGCACAGTGCGATGCATGTGATGAGCTGATAGACCGCGCCACATCGCAAGAGGAAGAGAATCCTCAGAATCCACCGGACTAGACATCGACCGAAGATGGAATGCCCCAGTAAAGCGTTTAACAGAACGCAAATCATCAGCATCGTCAGTACACACCAGCTTGCGTTTAGAGGACGTAGTCATCGAGGTGTGCACCACCACCTCACGAGAGGAAGAAGCAGGGGATTTGACAACAGTCGAAGTAGATACAGAGTCCGAATACCCAAGATGCTCATCGACCAACTCCTGAATAGAGACCGAATGGGCCGTGGGAGAGGCCAGCGTACAAGTCCTACCCAAGGAGATATGGGAAAATTGACTAGGCCTAGAAGAGAGCCCAGCTTCCTTAGCCCAAGCCTCACGTTGGCCAAAGAAAAAATCAAGATTGGTGTAGAAAACCGTATCATTTGTGACCACCTCCAATTGGGCTTGAGAACATGACCTTGAACTTGAAGGGCCAGTAGTCACACATGGTCCAGTAGCCACAGCAAGCAGATCAGTCCGCGAATAAACCATGTGGCGACCCCTAGATGCAGAAGTGGGCCCAGCCGCCAAACCCCGAGACACTGGTACACCAGAAGCCGAAGTACGAGGGACCATAGGCCGGCCCGAATCAACATGTAAAAGCACTGATTTGTCCTTACTAGAAAAGAAAACCGGTGTACGAGGAGGCACAGAAACCACCGACGGTGAGTTACTAGGCGACCGAGCAGAGCTCAGAGGACGCACTGGAGTAGGTGCTGAATGTATTGGTAACGCCATACCAGAGCCACCCTGCGAACCAGGCTGCGCAGTAGAAGCAAAAAATCTCCTATAAGCTGAAGAGTCAGCTCTTATCTTGGGTCCAAACGTAGATTTAGGAGACCGAACCAAGGGAGGCATGATGCAATGAGCTTGAACGTGACCTAATCTCCCTCAAGAGAAACAAAATCCAGAGAGGCGTTCATAGCGGGAACTGGATCCAAACATCATCACGGGATGGCCTCCGAAAGAAAAAACCAGGAATGAGAGGAGTCAAAGTATCAAACAGCACTTTGACACGAACAAATTGGCCAACCCACACCTTCTTCTGAGTATAAAAATCAACCTCCAGGACATCACCCACCTTCGCACCTGCTTCCATAGCAAGAGGGCAAGTGTTAGAAATAAAAAAATGTAGACTGAAAAAATTATTTATACTAAGAGAGAGAAGATAGATAAGTGAGACACAAGATTTAAATGGTTCGATTCATAGACCTACATCTACTGTGGAAGGCCCAACTGGGCTTATTGGTGTACTCACTTATATTATTTTGTTGAGTTTACATTAGCTTTATTTATAAGCCTTTGGAAACAATAGCCCACATTGCTTTAGCAATGTGAGACTCTAATAACTTTAATACTCCCCCGCAAACTCAATGTGGACACACGTTGAGTTTGGACTTACAAAAATAATTCAAGAAAAAATGACAACGCCGGAAAGTTGCCGGGGTGATGCCGGAAGGTCGATGGAGTGATACTGGAAGTCGCCGGAGTGATACAAGAGGGTCGCCGGAATGATGCCGGAAGGTCGTTGGAGTGATGCCGAAAGGTCGCCGGAGTGGTGCCGGAGTGATGTTAGAAGGTCGCCGGAGTGAAGCTGGAAGGTCGCTGGAGTGAAGACGGAAAGTTGCCGGAGTGAAGCTGGAAAATCCAAAAAATGATAAAGAAAATGACTAAACTAAGCCAGATTGGATTAAGCTTTATCTAGGCCAAGCTGAGCCAACAAGAGTGTTGGCTAGCCTGAGCCAAATTGGGCCACAGGATCAAAATGGCTCCGATACTATGTTAGAAATAAAAAATTTAGACTGATAAAAAATTATTTATACTAAAAGAAAGAAGACAAGATAAGTGAGACACAAAATTTAAATAGTTCAATCCATAGACCTACATCCATTGTGGAAGGCCCAACTGGCTTATTGGTGTACTCACTTATATTATTTAATTGAGTTTACATGGGCTTTATTTATAAGCCTTTGGAAACAATAGCCACATTGCTTTAGCAATGTGTGACTCTAATAACTTTAATAGCAAGTAAGACAGCCCATAGGAAATCCGTGAACCTAAACCCAAAGAGGTGCAAGGTCTAGCTTGAGCTCAGCAATAATAGCTCCAGAGATACACGGCCTGAGGACGAGCAGATGTCCTTTGATATTGCACAGGCTCTGTGCTAGAACACAAGAGAGTGTATCGGTGGACGGAAAGGTAAACAAAAACCCATTATCATCAAGTTCTTCGATGTCAAATTCCTTCACAAAGTACCATGACCGAAAAATAGCCTATCGCACCCCAATACGATGGAGAGGTCGATCAGTGATAAGCTTGCCAACCAGTACCAACCCAGTCGCCAGTTCAACATCCTCCTGAGCATCAGTAGCCAAACCAGACTTTTCCCAGCCTAAAGTTGCAGTGTGAGACACTAGAACCTCCAAATCATGACCATCCATTGCCATTGTTCGAGAAAAAGAAACCCCGAAAGAGAAGCAGTAAAACTGAAAGCACGCAGCACCACCACGAAACGAAGGAGCAATACCCAAACCACAAAAAATGAGACGAAAAGCAAGCCAACCAGCATGCTAGAGAGGAAGGGAAGGGAGGGAGGGGCAGAAAGGTGTACCGGGGAGGGGTTGGTAGCTGAAACGCGAATGAGGGACAGGTGTGGAGCCAGACGAAAAGGACAAGCAAAAGCACAAAAACGGTTGAGATACGGTTGAAAAGGAAGCAAGGACAATAGGGCACAGCCACCGGGCAAAGTGACACGTCCAAAAAGCAAAATGGTCGCAAGGACCAGGAGAGAAAACATAGTCCCTAGAGAGCTCTACACAAGAGAGCGGATGACCTTTTGGGTTCACTTTTACGAATCGAACCCTGCAAATCCATGGTTGGTTTAGAGTAAACCAATTGAAGTAATCGTCAATGGAGATTAGATGACCCAATCATTTGTTAAACCCCAATTGAATCCCATAAAAGTACTGGTGAGGCATAAATAAAAATCAAAGAAAATTTTGAAATAATCTTTAGCCCATAATCACAAGGGAACAACGGCTCGTCTCTTGAAAACTTCCTAATTAACCAAATTCAGTGGTGGTTTTACGATTACAATCTTTACGGTGGGTTTTAGATGATGACGCAATTATCTATAATGTTTCTAGTGGTCATAAAAATTAGGCTAAATTGAAAATAATATATAAGTGCTTTTAGATGATTTGAAATCGATGCTGGTGCTCTTTTTTTTTTTTTTTTTATGACCTATGCAGCATTAACCGCTAAATTCGAGACCCCACCCCCCTTTTTGTCTAATAATTGACGGAAATGTCTGACATGTACTGACCTAATCTGACCTTGCATTTAAAAATTCATACATAATCCATGTCACCTAATGCTCATCCGTTGCAACAAAAAAAATAAAATAAAATAAAAACAGAGTTACAATTTCATAAAACACTGACCGTATTGTTCATCATTGGTGTAAAATGGTGCTTGCAGATGAAGACGCAGAGCAAGCTTGTTGCACGGTAATTATAAGACAAAAAGTGGCGTGGAGTCTTCAATTTAATGGTGAAAGTAGCTTAGGTCTTAAAATCAAAAAATTAGGAGTACGAGTCTCAATTCCAAATCGCCTAAAAGCACATGTATGTTATTTGTAATTTAGTCTAAAAATTATAAGCTGGCTACTGTACATTATATAGGGCAGTTGGTTGTTGAACTTCAAACTTCACCTTCCTAAAGGAAAAAAAAAACTAATGACATTTATAAAGAAAATTTAGACATCAATGAAACTGATGGGTAAAAAAGGCTTCGCCCATAGAAGGAAGATGGCCTAGAAAGGCCTTGGGGGCTTCGGCCCATGCCCAAGTCAAGAGTATAAAATAACAAGTCCAAGGCCAAGAACCCTGTTCGGAGGCTCAGCTAGGACTTGGGGACATGGAAGGAGAGGATATTCAAAATATGGCGCCCCTTGACCAGCTTCGCCAACGACAACTAAGCCTAAACCTAACATGAAAAGAGTAATCAAATCCGAGTCCAATCGGAGAAGAATCTCCTAAAATACTACAAATCGAGGAAACTATCTGCCAACTAAAGAAAGGATAGTTGGAAACTACAATATCAAGAATGATTAACGACTCCTTAATTTAGAGAAAGAAAAGGAAAATCAAGTATCAATTACGTACAAGTATAATCGAATCTACTCCAACCCATGTAACAGGAACACGTATGTGTTCCATTCTTTTCTAACCTTTATTTTACCTACATACTCTCTAGAAACTCAGTGAGGCACTCACGTGATGACTCTAGCTTGGTTTGTCTCTCTCTTGAGGTGTCTACCTTGGGCCTCAAGACGTTGGAAGGTTGACCATTGTCCATCCGCTGCGCCAAACATTTTTTGCATCATCAGAAAATTTTAGAGAGCTAACTGAGACTAGGTAGTTTATAGATAATATTGTGAATTAAAAGTGTTTTGGTATGAAGGCTAAGTATCATTTTCTGAAAAATATATATGAAAAAAAATAATTAATAAAACTCCTTGGTTCAAATTCAAACCAACATCAATGCAGCCTACAATTTTCACATTGCAAAAGAAATACTCATTGCTAAAATATATAATTGCTAACCTTCCAAAATAATATAAGATGGTCGTGCAGAGCAGATAGAACGCAGAGTAGAAAAAACAGTCTCGTTGCATTTGATGCCCTCCTATGGTATTATAAGTAGCCCAAAGATTATTTTTTCATACCTGAGTATATTCTCAATATTAAAACAGAACCTTCCAATTGAGATTAGAGTTGTTCAAGTATGGTAGCGATGGCGATACCAGATGGGACGGTTTCCAAATAGTGGCCACTGTCATCATGGGCGGCTAAAAGAGGTAGGCAGGTGAGGCAATAGTCTCCTAATTAGGAAGGCTCCGTATTATAAAGAGCCTATATTATAGTAAAATTAAAATTTTCCTATATTATAGCAAAAATAAAATTAAGAGGAAGAAAAAAAGCCTAATTTTTTTTAGATAAAACTTAATGAAAGGTCTACAAAATGGGAATATTTCAAAATTAGTTTATAATTTTTTTTTTAAAAAAAAATACATCCTAGAAATTAGCACTATCAACAACGTCTCTTTTCAAAATAATAACACTATCAACGTCAATTTTCAAAATAATCATCATTTATAATAAATTCTTGACTCTTAAAACCTAGAACCACAACTCTCTATAACAACTATTTTATTGTTAATTAAGTTATCAAAAAATTAAATTCTAACATCATTCTTTTAACTAAAGTGGCACACCAATATCAAATTAGCTAGATTATTATAAGTAGTGGATTGTTCTAACAACCATACAACACAACCTATTTTTTTGCTAAACTCATTGATTTTGAAGTATTTCCTATTTTTTTGGTAACAATATTTGTAAAACAACCTCTCAAATAATCGACAAATTAGATTCTCAGTTGTTGCTGGTTCAACAAATCTAGGATTACGCTAGATTAAGCTGTTTAGTAATTTTATCTATGGAAACTTATTTATTCGGTAAACTTGAATACAAAAGTTTAATTAGTAATTTTACATCTAAAAAGGCAAGAAGTAAATTTATAGTTTAATTTTAAATTTATTAATTTTTTTAAAAAAAAATTAAAAGGCCTAATTTTTATGACTTGCCTAAGGCCCCTAAAAATGTTGGGCCATTTACGATACCTATTTTAGTAGTAGCGGTTACCAGGCACCGGCATTTATATTGGGCCATTTTTTGAGCCGTTTGTGCAATTGGCGCAATTGTTTTTTTTTTGGTCCATTGAGCCCATATTGAGGCCCATTTTAGGTCATGTAGGCGCAAATTTAATTGTAATGCTATTGAGCACATTTCGAAAAATGAAATATGTATGAAAAATTTAGGAAAAATCTAAACTAATGAAATTCAAAATCAATAACATTATAGAACATATTAAAAGATAGTAAGAGAAATCTAAAGCAATAAAAAAATGTCGTTTTACTTACTTTTTTTTTTTTTTTTTTTTAAAAACCAAGGGAATTTTCGATTTGCGGTACCTGCCCAACTGGTGATAGGTTCACCGCAAACCAGGAATTTCTTTGGGTTTATGAAATTTAGGCTACCGGTACCGTAACCAGTACATGCTGGGTGTCAAAATTTCGGTACAGATGATTGTCATCAGTTCCGGTAGTGGGGGAATCGTAAAATTTTGGTTCCTATGAGCAACCCTATTTGAGATGTGTTAAAACAGGAAATTAGAAAATCCTTTTGAATTAGAAATGGATCACGTCGAATGCTATTAAAACATTAAGGTTCCATGGTTGTTGCTCCTGTGCTACATGCTCTATCTCTCTAGTGTAGCTACTACCTACGAAAATGAATGTTAATGATGAAGCCAAGGATGCTGGACAATATGGATTTTTATGTGTTTTATCTTGCTTGTTATTTGTTTCTCTGTTGTGTTGATTTTGTAAGCTTGTTGAGCTAGAAAGATGCTCTCAGTCCATAGCACATGCACATAAGAGTTAGGATAATTTGTTATGCTCACAGGGGCATTACGATTCGTTCATTCATTTGACAATTGTATATAAATTTTATTGGTTCTTGTTAATACAATACATAGAGAATTCTCCTCATTGCTCTGCTCTTGTTTCTGTTCTAATTCTAATTCTTCTTCTTCAACTTTATCTTCTTACATATTATCAAAGCAAGTTTGAGAAGATCATGTCTATTGAAGTAAACTGAACCAATGGAGAAAACCCCCTTTGGTTTTGGAAACCCAACCCTTTCACCTTTTCTCAATTTCAATGACATGAATAACCCATATTGCCTTGACAATGGCAATAACCAACCTACTGTTTTAGTGGATGACCTCCTGACCAACAATAATTATATATCCTGATACAGGGCTATCGTAGGGCCTTAAGGGCCAAGAATAAGATTGGATTCATGAATGGGGAATTTCTCAAACCAATTGGTGACTGTGACCCTCTTTTGAACGCTTGGGAGAGGTGTAACGACCTAGTGGTTTCTTGGATACAAAATTTTGTAAGTTCTTCAATAAAATTTAGCCCCACGTTCATAGATGATGCTTAAGTGATGTGGAATGAGTTATTGACACAGGTCCAAAAATTTTCAACTTAAGAAAGCATTAGCAGCGTTGTGGCAAGATCAAGACTATATAAGTGTTTATTATGGAAAACTTAAAAGTGCTTTGGGATAAACTCTCAATGTATGATCCAATCCTCGACTGTGCTTGTGAAGAACTTAAAGTTCATTAGGATAGATATCAACATGACCGTGTAATCCAATTTTTTATGGGTCTTAATGAGACATATGCCAGTACTCGAGATCAAATCGTGCTCATTAGTCCTTTGCCTTCTGTCAACTGTGTATTTTCAATGGTCCAACAACTAGGGCTGTGCATAAGCAGTGGCAGTGATGATTTCTGCCCTAATCGCAACCGCCACTAGCCCCGTTAGGAGAGGAAACAGGTACCTAATGATGGTGGTTTCAACAATAGCGATTGTGGTTACTGCCACCCATACAGTAAATCACAAATCTCAACAAAAGTTCTAAAAAATCTACCAAAATCATCAAATCACAATAGAACTTTTTAAATTGCAACAGAACTCTTGTCTCTTTAAATTGCAATTGAAACTCAACCAAATCTATCCAAAAAAAAAAAACAATCTCAACTAAATCACAAATAAAAAATACAGCCCAAAGGAGAGAGAGATGTAGAGAGCTAAAAATACTATAAGTTATATGGGTATACACCCGAGCATAAACTCCATAACAAAACAAAGGTCTCTAATATGTCAGTTAATGCTAATGTTGTTGTTAGTGAACATGATGATGATGAAGTTAATAGAATTGCATTAACTAAACAGGAGTATCAGCAACTGCTTGTTCTACTTCAACAAAAGGGAAATCCGACTAATCCTCATTCAGTTAACTATGCCCAAGCAATATTCAAGTCTCCCTGAATGCTCCTAGTGCTTCCAAGATGGCTAGTATCATAATTTACTCTTCCATTTGCACTTCTCGATCACATACATCCTTAGACATCCATTGGGTTATTGACACAGGTGCAATAAATCACATGATCTGCAACACCTCCTTTTTTTACCCATATAACTGCTGAGATGAATTATTCTGTGAAATAATCAAATGGTAGTGAGGCACCTATGAAACATATGGGGTCTTTGTAGTTGACAACGACTCACTCTTCAAGACATTTTATGTATATCCTCTTTCTTTTTCAATTTCTATTTTAACATGATATTTGCCAAGAAATTAGCTTACTCACTCATTTGTTTTCTTGTGTGTTTTGCTGATTCTTGCTATATCCAAGACCTTGCCACTTGGACAACGATGGGAATGTGTGATATCAATCATGGTCTTTATCATTTGCATATAAAGGAAGTTCCTCCTACCACTCTAGTCCATAAACTTCCAAATTCTCTAATACAACTACTTTTTTTTTGGGTTAAATACATTTTGCCCCCCTCCTTTGGGGTCATTTCTTTTGGGATTACTTTTTTGAATGTATTATTTTTTTACCACTTTTTTTTCACTTTGGACCCCGCACCCAAATTGCCTGTTAATTTAGACGGATTCCGTTAAAACGTGGGGTGCAATGTGTATGTACGCCCAAAGATAAGGGGGGCAATGTGTACATATGTCAAAAGATAAGGGGGGCAATGTGTACAAATTTTGACGGAATCCGTCTAAATTAACGGGAAATTTGGGTGCGGGGTCCAAAGTGAAAAAATGTGTAAGTTAAGGGGTCCAATGTGTCAAAAATAATACATCGGGGTGCAAAGTGTAAATGACCCCAAAGATAAGGGGGGCAAAGTATATTTAACCCTTTTTTTTTTTTATTCTATAAGTCGTGTTCTTAGCACTTCTAAGTTATGGCATTATAGAATGGGACATGTCCCAAAGTCTAGAATCCATTTGATTGATGATCCTATTGTAAAAGATAGTATATTGGATATCAATGAAGATCCTTGTTACATTTTCCCTTTGTCTAAACAACACAGATTGTCTTTTCCCATTAGCACTCACCATTATTCTTCTCCCTTTGATCTAGTTCACTATGACATATGGGGACCACTTTCCACTACTACTTACGATGGTTCTAATTATTTCTTGACCATTGTAGATGACTTCACTCGTTGTACTTGTTCAAAAATAAAGCTGAAACTCGACCTTGTTTGGAAGCATTCTACAATCTAATAGAAATTCAATTTCAAACCAAAATCAAAGTTTTAAGGAGTGACAATGTGACTGAATTCAAAATGACCAACTTCTTTAATATCGCTGGTATAATCCATCAAAGAATTTGTGTAGAGACTCCACAACAAAATGGAGTTCTAGAGAGGAAACCCAAACACATTTTGAATGTAGCCCGTGCCCTAAAATTCCAAGCCAACCTTCCACTCAAGTATTAGAGTGACTGCATCTTGATTGCAGTGTACTTGATCAATAGAATCCCTACACCTATATTGTTCAACAAGACACCTTTTGACCTTTTTTTCCATTCCAAACCAAACTATACTAACTTGAAAAGTCTTCAGCTGTCTCTGTTTTGCAACAACTTTATCTAATGATTGACACAAATTTGACCCTTGAGGTAAAAAATGTGCCTTTCTAGGGTACCCTTTTAGAGTCAAGGGGTACAAACTTTGAGATCTTGAGACAGGATACATTTTCCTTTCAAGAGATGTTATTTTCCATTAAAGTGTGTTTGCTTTCCACATCAATTTTGTTGCAACCTCTTCTTGTTGCCACTCATTTGAGTCCCATTCTAGACATCCTGGTACTCAGTTTGTCCTTTTTCCATGTCTGAACAATCTTCACTCTCCAACACTACTCCAATTTCTCTTCCAAATTCTATTGAACATACTACCTCAGACCCAAACTTGCTAGTATCTGTTGCCTTGCCACCTTCTCCAGCTTTCCCATCCAGCACAACACAAGAAACCTCTATCATTTCACCTCATTCCCAATTCCTTTGACATTCCTTCAACTTCTATCCCTCCTCTTTGTAGGCCTTGTAGAACTAAAAAAGCACCAGAATATTTGAAGGATTTTCATTGTCGACAAGCCATGCTTTCTTCTCCACCTTAATCCATGTTCAAGGAGTTAGGTTTTGATATCCCAGTTTTCTTATAAGAATAATTGCTTAATACTAGGGATTGATCCCTAGACCTGAGAATAAAAAGGAATGACCACTAGGCCAGGTGTCATTGACATAATCCATTATTCGGTTTTAAATTTGTTTTATAAGCATTTCTGTAGGCCAGGTGTCATTGACATAATCCATTATTCGGTTTTAAATTTGTTTTATAAGCATTTCTGATTTATTTAAAAAATAAACTGTAATCGTGAGATTTGTTTGAACCCATCCCTGAAAATAAATCAGTTTTGCAACCTAACCACTATGATGTTTCACTTGTTTGGTTAGTATTGTTTAAGTTTTATTTTACTTAAACCCATTCCCATTGATTTGGAATTTTAAGTGAAATGATGCGTTTCACTCATCTCTTTTAGCAAGCCTTAAAACCCTCAATTTTATCTACTTTGTAGTGTCATTTCACTTGTTTGGTTAGTGTGGTTTAAGATTTATTTTACCTAGACCCGTTCCAGTTGATTTGGAATTTTAAGTGAAACGGTGCGTTTCACTCATCTCTTTCAACAAACCCTAAAACCCTTGATTTTATTTACTTTGTAGTGTCGTTTGACGATTCAATTCTTTCTCTCTCACCGTCTCTCTCTCTTCATATTCATTTTGGATTTAACTCATTTTCAACCACTTTTTCGTGGCCTTTCATCTCTTGAATGATTTTCTTGAAGTTTCTTAATGATTTTATGCGATTAATGACAATAATGGATGGTATGTGAAAAGGGTGTCGGGAGGATTATGATTTAGAACATTTTGGATTGATTGTCAACCGTGTAATTAAACCCCCAACGCTTATAAAAAGGAGGCTCTATTCAAAGGATTGAGCACACCTCACAAATTTGGTTTCTCTTCCATTTTTGAGTTCTCTCTTTCTCTCTAACAATATGTTCGTCCATTGTTGGGATTTTCACCTTTCTTTGATTCTCTTTGTTCACTACAACACGTGGATTCTCTTTTTGCTAATTTTGTAAGCTTACTGAGCTGGAAAAGTGCTCTCTGTCCATAGCACATGCACAACAAAGTTTATTAGGATAATTTGTTATGCTCATAGGGGCATTGCTATTTGTTCATTGAATTGGCAATTGCATATAAATTTTATTGGGTCTTGTTAATACAATACATAGAGAATTCTCCTCATTGCTCTGCTCTCGTTTTTGCTCGAATTCTCCTTCAACTTCACCTTCTTACAAATTCCGCTCGTTCTCAGTTCACACCATTATAGATTTTGTGAAAAATCGAAAACCAGCAATATTATATGTGTCAAAATATGTTTGATCTATGGGTCCATATTTTTACATCCTTCTAAGATTTTTAAGAGAAATGCTAAAGGGTTCAGATTCCATCTGAATGGTGTAGATCCAAATATGCCTAAATAGACTGACCGGATTACATCCCAAAAATCTTGTGCTCTAAAGGATGCCACATCGATTAATAAGGGGAGCTAGCTTGTAGTTTGCTCAGCTCCTCTTAGTCCTCGCCAGGTGCTATCTTCTTCCTTCTTCGTAGTACCGATTGATTGGTACAATTAACGTGAGAACCCTCTTTCCGCCCTTTCCCCCCAAATCTCAAAATTTGATGAGCCCTAAAATCAAATTCTTAAAATCCAGCGAACCCTACCCTCTCCATAAATTTTAGGGACCACTCCCTCTCTTAGAACCTTAGCTTCAATTTTCCCCCCAAAAACTTCCGTCCCTGGTCTCTCCCTTTAAACTCCTTCTAAGGCATCTCTCTCTCTCTCTCTCTCTCTCAGCCCGTTGCAATACTTCTTGATGATTTATTTTTTTATTTTTTTTTTCATTTGAGGATGAAGAAAATATGAAAGCGGAAGATAGAGGTGAAACTATTGGCTTGGCTTTTGATAATCTGTACATAAAAGAGTTTAGCAGCTGTAAATGCACATAACTAATGTATGAAATCCGTAAATTCTATAACTGCTGAACTCAAATGTATGTTGTCGATTTGTAAGCTTACTTATCAATCTCGTATATTTATTCTATTTGCTGCATCTTTTGTAATTTTTATTTGTTTTCTTCGACTGGAGAAGTATGTATGTTATATAGGTCTATTTACGTATGTACTATATATTATTATTATTATTTTCGTTTCCATCTGTCATTGCCATCAGAACCTTACGAAATAGTTCCACAAAGGGATACACGGATTACAATAGTTTGTATTTCTAAATGTTTGTCGGCTGGCGCACGGTGAATGTAGAGGAAAAGGTACATCCCATGACATATTAAGTAGGCATTGGAACTTTTTTAAAAGCTCCTTTCCCGATGGTTCACCTGAGAAACCTTTTTTTATTCTACAATGCTTTACATGATTTTACCCGTGCCTACGGGGACACACTCTCAAAGGATTTATTACACAGCGAAAATTAAAACATCAACTTAATGTACAAATACGATTAACAATCAAGTCAAGAATTGTCTACAAGAAACAATAATAATAGGATTAGATTAAATTCTACAATGGTCTCAAGTGCAAGAAATCAAAGATATCAATAGTACCCAAAATGACAAAAAAAAAAAAAAACAGTTTCCAATTAAGAACTCTTGACAAATTTACTGGATAGTATGACCAGAACAAGGAATATTTCTGCAATGATTCAAGCAGTGTTTCATATCTGGATCTAAAGTGAAATTCTGGCTATTCACAAAAATACAGAATTCTTCATGAACAAACTTTATAATAATATAAACTTGCCAAAAAGGCAGATCAATCAAAAAAGCAAAAGTTTAGGCCTATCACAAAAGGATTACAAAGAAAAACTATCAAAACTTGATATCCCTTGAAAATTAGCAATCACAAATCATCGAGTATTTTCAAAAATCTAACCATAAGCGAGCATATCACAAATGACTCCAAATTTGAAAATTTCATGTGAGAGATTAGCTTCTACCAGCTTTTAAGTTTTGAGACAATCAACTTTTCCTAATGAATGTCATCTAAGTGGAGAGGTCCTTACAAAAAACAGAGAAAGTCTTTTGAGTAGATCCCAATATATATTCCTGTATTATAATGACATTAGCATAAGTCCTGCCCTTTTAAGAAATTTCCACAACTGCTAATCTAAATATCCAGAGGCTTTCTTTCACATGGGTGCAATAGATGCTTAATGTAAGCACCTACTTCCATTAATGTAGTTGTCCAGTGAAGGATAATATATTACTTGCTTACAAGCAAGCTTCATCACATTACTGACTCCTGTAGTTAGTTGTTTTACTTGCTAATGGGTTAAACAACTTGGAGCTACAACTCTTTCACAGTTCCAATACCCCTTGCTTAGAGAAACTAACTCAACTTCTTCTATGTAAAACATTAAATCTTAGAGCAATACAACATCCTTTTAAACCATTTGTGGAAAGAAAAGACAACAGTTCCCATCAAACATGCCAGGGTTAGAAGACGAATATCCAAACAAAACTGTATACTTTTTCAATTTATCTCCAGGAAGTTAGAATAAAGAGTCATGTTATCCAGATTAGTGAAAATAATTTGGCAAGCCATGTCTAAATGTTGGCTTTCTAAACAAAGCTGGAAACACCAAAAGGAAGCAGATATTCTAATTAAATCATTAATATCATTGCCAAATGCCTAAATGAAAATTGTATGTGTCATGCATAAGATGACAAATGACACATACAAGGGAACCGGTAGAATGTGTCACTTATCATTCATCTCCAAGTACGATCGTAGTTGAGAAAGTTTATGAGAAGAATATTTCTTTTAACTTTCCCATATGAGCTGCAATGGTATAGTAGAAGTGGAAGGCTTGGCCTTAACCGTAAAAGCAAGAGTAAGGTGATCAAGATCAGTGAGACCATTGGATCCTGAGGTGATATTCCACAAATATATTAAGGCGGACAGATTGTGCAATGTGCTTGGATTGGGTTGAAGCAGTTTTGGATGTGGTGGAATGAGACCCCATTAGAAGGATGTTGTGATGGAACGAAAAGTATGAATGAAAGTTCTCAAAGAGAATTCTGTTAGATCAGTTGTGTAAAGGGTGCATAAGGAATGATTGGATCAAATCATAAAAGCAACTTTAGCAGCGATATATGTATAAATTGATAGTAAGAATACCACAGTAAAAAACTAATATAGTAAGAATAATGGTGATACTTAAACTAAAAAACATATTTATTACTATTGACCCCAACTGTAAGGTTAACAAGGAAGATCGTAACCACAACAAAGAGTGTAAATTTTACCAGAAGTGCTTTGTTAGCCTTGAGAAATTTGGAATCCATCGACACTTCTGTTCTACTAGACCTTTATCAAGCAGCCACATAGAAATCAGGAGATAAAAGCTTTTAAAAAGAAACATGACATCTATATCAACAAACTACGTGCCTAATAAAATAGATGAAATGCTTACTTCTAGATTTTATTTATGGGTGAAATGAAATTCTGAAGTGGAATATATTGGCTATTCACAAATTACAGAATTTTTCATGAAAGAACTTTAAATATAACTTGCAGAAAATGCAGATCAATCAAACAAGAGCCTGCTAGTTCAAACAAGTAAAACTTTACACCTATCACAAAAGGATTAAAAGGAGAAACTTTCAAAACTCGATATCCTTCGAATCTGGCGTCGATTTGTGGTATCCAATATACTCCAATTTCACGTCGAGTGTGGCAGAGACTGCCCTAAACTTGAGCCTCAAACCTTCCATCAGTTGTTGAACACTCTCGTTTTCTGGGTTCGAAACTGGGTATTTCTCCACTAACTCTTCCATTTGTTTGATCATCTTCTGCACCCGTTTCGAGAATCGAGTTCGGTCGACCAGAATAGTGGAGTTCCAGACGTTGACGTAACAGCAGTAGAAGCCCAACTCCTCTCTAGTCTCGAAGCCCACCTTCAAGCCCACTTGCCAGGCGTCCTCCTTTCCAGCAACTAAACCCTGATCGTAGCCCTCGGAGAATCCTTCCTTGAAGTGGATCTCTTCCAGATTCAGGGAGGAGTCAAAGATGTCCTCCATACTCGTGATGACAAAGAGAGAGAGAGAATGATAGAGGCGTCGTCAGATAGTTTAGAAATCAGCTCCGTTTGGCTAAAATTTTGGACTAGCGGGCACGATTGCGAAGTAAAATTTTGGCTAGAATTCTCTCCCGAAAATTTTCATTTGTAAAATATAACTAACTCAAAATTTTAGTCAAGAAAATAATAAGAATTTTTTAAAATCATCTTTCTACTCCCATTAAAATTATCCCTTTCTATTATAATAAGTATAAAAAATTCACTCAAATCATATTACCTTTCACTTTTTTTATTAACTCCCATAAACTTTTACTTTTCATTATTTTTTCTCAAAATGCAATAAAACTCTAATATATCTAAATTTTCTCAACATTTTCAAAACTTTTAGAGAATCGTAGCTTGCAAATATGAAACTCTTTGCTTTTACACTTCGCACCCTCTAACTATGAAGTCTTCACACTTTACAACCTAATCTATTATTTTTGTCACACTGCACCCATCAATTATTGGTTTTAGATAATTTTTACTATCCCTTAAATTTTTTGTTTAATTTTGACGAAAAATAATTTTTATGTGCGAAATCACAATTTTGTCCCCAAATTTTATTTTTATTTTTTGCAGTGACCTTTTTTAGGTTAAAATCAAAATTTTAGAGATCAAAAAATAAATTTTCTTCCCAATTGACAAAAAATTTTAACAAATCGTGCGAAATGTCTGAAATCAATAGTTGGTGAGTCCAATGTGACAAAATAATTTGTAATAGTGCAAAGTGTCAAGATCCCTAAAGTTAGAGGGTGCAAAATGTACTTATCACTTTTAAACAATTGTCAATGTTGTAAGACTATGGAGAAGATATCAATATGATCTTAAAAGCATGGTAAAAGAAAATAAGACGAGAAAAGAGAGGAATAATTTTTCAGAAACTATACTCTGCTGATTCAATTTTTTGTGTTTGTAATTCATCTCAAGACCCCTTTGTATAGTGGAATGTAAAAGTGTACATAAATGTTGGAAATCAATAGGTGGGAAAAATTAAGAAGTATTGTGGAAATCAAGAGTGAGGGAAACTCAAGGGTTAGCAACTTAATGGTCATTCACAATCATATGATTCATAACACTCCCTCTTGGATGACCATATATAACGAATCTAGTGGAAAAAAAACTAATGGTAAAGGAAAAATAGTACAATATTCTTGCCTGCCTTTTTGTATTAGAAGATTGCGTCATTAAAACCTTGCAAAGGAAAACTCAATGGGACAAAACCCTAACGAAGGAAAATTTGTACCAATATAGAAGACTCTACCTCAAAAGGAGGACTCGCTTCACGATGAAAAATCTTTGAGTTGTCGCATTCCAATGTTGTGCACAATCTTCGAGTGTTGCATTTGGTAATTGAGTGGTTAAAAACAACCCAAGAGGGGGGGGTGAATTGGGTTTTATAAAACTTTTCTCCCTTTTTCTTTTAAACCCAATATGCTAAGGAATCGATCTAAGGAGCAAAAATAAATCTATATAATCAAGGACTAATATAGAGAATGAAAGAAAAGACAAACAAGTGCAACAAATAAATGGAGATAAGGATAGAGAGATGACACCGTGTCTTTTAGGTGGTTCGGCCAACACTTGCCTACGTCCACCCCCAAGGCTATTGACTTCCTTGGGCTTCCTTCACTATTTTCCAAATAGTAAGTACACCTTAGCTTCACGGGTGCTAAGTAACCTTTACAAAGTGTTTTCGAGCTTACACTTTAACTCACTCTCTCAAATCCTCACAACCTAGAGGATTTCTTCTACACAACAAGTAGGACAAGTGTTTTTCACAAACACTCACGTGTTTTTCAAGAATGGGTACAAAGAGAATCTTAGTAAAAGCTCTTTAAGCTGAATAAACAAGTATGAGTACTGAGGTGTGCAAAGAGACAAGATTTGCAAGAGAGCTACAGTATTTTCAGGTGGGAGTACGAGCTTTCTTGGATGGTGGAGCTTCCTTTCTCTTTGAAAGCTTTTTCTCTCTCTAGAAATTAGGGCAAGTGTTAATGGCGCAACCTCCTTTCTTTTCTCTCTCCATCTTCTTCTATTTAAAGCTTCTAGGGCACCAAGGGTCTTCTTGTAAAGCTTGAGTGCCGTTGGAGGTCATTTGAGACATTTGGATACCTTTTTGAATAAGTTGACGTTGCTCAAAGAAATCTGCAAAATAACACAATGTGTCGACACTTGTGGTATGTGCTGACACATTGAACTTTGACCAAGAAAAGGAGTCTCGGGTGTTAGTTCAATGTGTCGACACTTAGGTCAATGTGTCGACACTTCCCATACTTAGCCAAAAAATCATTTTGAATGGCCTGGAGAGCAAACTTTCGGGAGTTAGTTCAATGTATCGACACTTAGGGTCAATGTGTAGACACTTCCCATACTTAGCCAAAAAAATCAATTTGAATGGCCTGGAAAGCAACCTTTCGGGAGATAGTGCAATGTGTCGACACTTCCAACACTTAGTCAAAAAAAATGTTCTTTAACAACAACTATCCCAATTCAATCATTCTCAAAACCATTTACAATAAAAAGATGATCATTTAACAAGTACAATGAAGATCAAGTAGCTTAGAGAGAATTTATAAAGAGAGAAACAATGATACTTGACAAAAATCCTTTTAAGAAAAAGGATTGATAATTGTAAAATCTAAAGTCCTTAAAAACTTAGAGACTTTGTTATCATCAAAATCAATTGAAGATTGTTTGCAAAAAAAACCTTGGGCTAACAGTAATGATTTGGTGAATAAATTTGCCAAATTATCACTTGAACGTATCTGCTTGACATCAATTTCGCCTCTTTTCTAAAGTTCATGAGTATAAAAGAATTTAAATGAAATATGCTTGGTTCTATCATCTTTAATGTAATCTCCTCTGATTTGTGTGATGCATGCAATATTGTCTTAATACAATATTATTGGACAGCCTTTAATTGATGGAAGACCACATTTTTTTTTAATATGCTGAATCACATTCCTTGCTTGCCTCATGAATTGTAATTATTTTAGAATAATTTGAAGAGGTAGCATATATTGTTTGCTTATTAGATCTCCTTGAAATGACAGTACCTCCATAGGTAAATAAATATTTTGTTTGTGATCGTCTTTTATGGGGATCAGATAAATAGTATGCATCTACAAAACCAACCAAGCAATTGATTCTTTTTGATAAAATAATCCCATGTCAGTTGTGCCTCAGAGATAATGTAATACATGTTTAACTCTATTCCAATGTATCCAAGTTGGTGTAGAAATATATCTAGCAAGCAAGTTAAATGTAAATGCTATATCAGGATGTGTGCAATTTGCAAGGTATATTAAGGCACTAACTGCAATGAGATATGATACTTCAGGACCAAGAATTTCTTCTTCTTTGTCCTTAGGAGGAAATGAATTTTTCTTCACATCTTGATAAATGGTTCAAGATAACTAATAATAGATGGAGAATCAAAACCAACATAAATACTAAGTCTATGTTAAGGACTAATCTTCGTGCGTTGAGTGGGTGAAATTGAAACATACATGTACAATAGAACAAAATTCGAAGATGAGAGATATTCGAAGATTAACCAAAAGCAAGTTGAAGAGGAGAATATTTATGATAAGCAATTGATCTGTTTCGTACCAGTGATGCAACATGTAAACTAGCGTGTTCCCAAGTAGGAAATGATAATTTTGTTCTTATAAGCAAAGGCCGGGCAATTAATTGAAGTTTTTTTTTTTTATAAAATATTCAGCTAAACCATTTTTAGTAAGGACATGAGGAACATTATATTCAACATCAATTCCTATAGATACACAATAGTTATTAAAAATCTCAGATGAAAATTCAGTAGCATTATCTAATTATCAAATGTTCTTAATAGGATGATCACGAAAGTGTACTCTTAGTCTAATAATTTAAGCAAGAAGTCAAGTGATTATGCCCAAAGAAGAATGCGGCTATCGCAATACAGATTGGGGTGTTGATTCCACAAGGAGATGGTAGAAACACGTGTGTTTGATTGAAAATTTTTTGGGTGAATTTTAAAATTTTGGTACTTTTTGCTAAAAAAGAGGTGTTGTTGGAGTTTGTAAAAAGTGTTTAAAATTTTGAAGTGTGTTTGAGTAGATGTTGAAAAATTTTGGGGTAGTAATGATTGGATGTTTATTTGTTTGAGATTAGTGTATACAGAGAGAATTTTACTGAATATTTTATTAGATGATAATAAAAAATACAAAACACGAGTCAACAATAAAACTATTTGTATTTTTGAGTATAGCGCCAGTAACACAATCATGACCATTTCGTTGCTTTTTTAGATTTTTTTTTCTCTACAACTTTATTTCAGTTTTGTTTTTTCCTTTCTCCTTTAATTATTTTTATACTTAAAAATTTTCATTTTTGTTTAAATCTACCACGTAAAAATCACACTATAATAATATTTTTATTTCATTGTAGTCCCTGTTTTTCAAACAACTATTTTTTTTTTATAATAATGCAGGTTTTATTTGTCCTAGAATCACAGTGTTCAAAAAATTGGGCGTTCATTTTCAAAGTGAACTTTCTTGTAGCTGTTTGCCAAAATTCCAATGGATCTGAAAAACCCTTAAATCATTGAAGAAAGAAAATGACCATAATTCCTTAATGATAGAGAACTCCTATAAGACAACATAACATGCACATAAACAAGCTCAACAAGCATGTCTTCTAATGCAGATCACAGGATATTCAATGAATATTTACCAAGTACAAAGAAGAAAAACAAACTATTAGATATCAAGGTTAAACCCAATCATTTCTAACTACACTTTCTAAAATACCTTCATACCCTGTATCGACCCGTCAACAGACAATACACTAAACTCAAAGCAAATCACTTCCCTTTTTTGCGAACGTCCTAAGCCCTAATTATGATTCCTAGCTGGGAAAATAATAAGCATAAAGCAAAGCCAACACTATAAGACAACCATATCAATCAATATCAATTACCATATAAAAACCAGAAACCACAACAGCAGAAAAACAAATCCACAATTCATAAACAAGTCATCCTATAAAACATCAAGGTCCAACAGGTCCAAGTACTAAGGCTAAAAACACAACAACCATATAAAACAAGTCATCCTAATAAATCATGGTCCGAAAATCTACGGGGGCATCATTTGCAACATCGTGCCTATTCACCCTTTTATGTCATCATCTACAGCTAGGAAGGCTTCATGGGCATTGCTATTCCCAGTTAGATAACTTACAACCTAATAAAACCAATCTATCGGCAATCTTGGATTCAAATTTTGAAGAGCAACAATGCACTCCTTCATACCCCCAGCTTGGTCGCTGCTGCCCGCATCGTCTTTGATCTGCCTACTACTGATGTACTCCCTCGCCTCATCATAGTATAGGTCCTCAGAGGTGGACCTGGCCTTCAGATGTTGTCGAGCACTCGTAACCAAAGCGAATCCCCACTTCCTAGAACCCGAGCCTGTGTCTATAGACTACACCCTGCCACAACTGAGGTTGACACCACCACTGTAAACGATATGCTCTTCATCCATGTTGTGGACCCCCTGTGTCTATCACGGACCGCGTGCTCCCACTGCATCACTTCCTTAGGTGTAGGTGCTATCTAGAAAGAGGACTGGCATATGGCCCTAGAGGCAGTACTAGAAGCGAAAAGCAGATGGAGCTTGGGATAGTGGGCATGCCCCTTATTTTTGAACCTTATTATGTTTGCGTTCACCTAAAATCACAAAATCGAAGACAATTTAGGATTTGAAATAAATAAGCATTAGTTTTATTGTTGAACATATAAGGTAATGAAACTATTGGCACATCGTGAATGTATACCTGAGCCTTTTAATTCCACCAAGCATCATCAGCATTAACAATGTATTTTTCTTATTCCACCAGACACCAATTTGGTCTTTTAGGAATTGGAATGCCTTATAATCTGTTTTTAATGAATTATTAACTTTTCCTATTACTTGAACTCCCAATAACCCTGGGTAGTTTGGGATGTCTAGCTTTTGTGCTATTTGCTCCCACATTTTGGGATCTTTTGGTTTGCCATCCACAAATCACCTTTCATTATAATCATCTATCAATAGGTAGATCAAATTCTGGACGTCTTTGGGGTGTCATATCATTCGTGGATTCTATGGAGATACAGACAATCCAATAAAATAGATAATAACAACAACCCAACGAAATCCAACATAGCAACATGCCAACATGCCATTAAAATCATTTACACGAACAGCAACAAATAACATACCAACATGCCATTACATAAAAAAACTAAGTGTATTATTAGAGTCATAGGACTCCTTAATTGCACAAACCCAAAGAAATGGGCCCAACCACTCTAACATATTTTCAAAGATAGTAAAATACACAAGGGGGAGAAAAAAATCTCTTACCTGGGACATTTGTAGTGAAGAATAAGTGCTAGATGGATCAAACAATGATTTCCTTGGTCTTAAAAAGTGCCCCTGCATATGGTTGATGAATGAGTTAGTTACATAATAAACAATATGTCAAGAAGTCTAGCTTAGAGGAAAATAGAGTAATACTATCCTTCTGAACAACTGATTGTAAACTCTATTCAATCATCAGACCTTGGATTTACCATTTACTAGAAGGGAGAGGAGGATAATATCTGTGGGAAAGAAGAAGGGAAAAATAGTCCCAAACAACATCACCAAAGACACAAACTGTACGCTTCACCATAGTTCGACACTAATTTCTAATTTTATAGCATCTGAATGAACGAATTTAGACACAAAAATATGCAAGCACCATGCCCCAGACCAACTAGCACATATCATATATGGACTTATACCCAATGCTGTGAGAACCCCACAAAACAAAAAATCCAGAAATCAATAGCATACCATAGTTTGTTGTGGAATTATAACCCAATACTGTGGCAACCTCACAAAACAAAAACTCTAGAAAATGAATAATATGCCATGCTCGAGAAATATATATAAGAAGATATTTGTTGAAAATACTTGAGAAGTAAATAATCCCAAACAACATCACCAAAGAAACAAAACTATAAGCTTCACCATAGTTCGACACTAATTGCTAATTTTATAGCTTCTGAATGGATAAATTCAGAGACAAAAATAAGCAAGCACCATGCCTCAGACCAACCAACATGCATCGTATATGGACTTATACCCAATACTGTGAGAACCTCACAAAAAAGCTCCAAAAATCAATAGCATACCATAGTGCTCAATATATATATATTTGTTGTAGAATTATAACCCAATACTGTGGCAAACCCACAAAACAAAAACTCCAGAAATGAATAATATGCTATGCTCGAGAAATCTAGACAAAAAGACCCCGTCCTATGCTCAGACCCTTTTCCAATGATATTCTAATGACAAAGGGAACAAGACGTTGAGAATTTCCTTGAACATTTTCTGTGCATACGATCTGTACTTCCCCTTCCAAACGTAGGAACCCAAAAAGCCCCAAAAGGGAAGAGGAAAAAAAAGAGAGGAAACAATGAAATCCTGCCAAAGAAAATGCCCAACACCATGTCTTGCAAAAATTGAAAATAGAGACTCACCTAGACGTGAGCAGAGGCACGGGTGACTGGTGCCGTGGCTGCTGTACGACTTGTGTCTTGCCTCCGCTTCCTTGGAGCCTCTGTGAGAATACAACTATGGAGCTCCCCTTTCTCACTCGTGACCCACATTTGAATTGGTGATGAATGGAAAGGGCAAAGAACATCGATCTCATGATATGGGTATGGGAATGGCGAAAGAGGCCACTTTGGGTAGAGGGAATCTAATTCCCCTTTTGCAATGGTAGTCTGCGTGTTGAAGAAGAGAGTAACTTGCTTCTTTTTGAAATTCTTATTTCGCCTGCCTGCTGTTGGCGTTTTATTTTTAAGTCACAATTAATGGGGCGTCCATTCTCATTTATTGTTTTTGATTAGGAGTTGAAATAGAAAATGAGGTGTGCCTGCCTCACTGTCCTCCGACCGTCAGAGTTGTTGGCATGTCAGGAGGAAAAAATTTTACTTACCGAAAATGCCCTTTAAGCTATGGTTGTGTGAGAAGCGGCTATGGGGATTTGTGTAATTTGACTCTGAAAGAATATTAGTGAGCGTTAGAGTGGAACCCATCAATTTTGCAACAACTCGTTAATGCCCTTCATGTTTGAGATGGTACCAGCTGTTTGGAAAAGGGTATAATTGGTCATTTTATGAAGCAGTTTTAGGGGCTAAAGCAGAACAAAATATTTTGAACTGCAAAATTTGGAACTGAGTAACTATCTTCACCAAATATTTTGGGCAATATTTTGATTCTCAAACGCACTTGAAATACTACAAACTTAAGAGAGAATATTAAAGCAGCAATGTAAAATGAATGCTTTCTAACAAGAAATAAGTTGAAGATATGAAATGTAATATGAAAAAGGTGTAACCAGAGTTAATGGCAGCAAAGCATTGGACATCCCTTACTTGAATGTGATAATTTCAATCATATTTGATTCATTGGAAATTTAATTAGAGATCATAGTAGCAGACTCTCCAATTGGAAAATATAACATTGCAACCAATTTCTTTCTAATGTGATTTTAGAAACACCTTATTGCGAGACAATTTTGGTATAGTAAACGTTCGAATTATAAATATCTTATGTTAGCCCAAGGTTGTTTTGCAAACAATCCATAATTGATTTTGATGATAACAAAAAATTCTAAGTTTTGAAGGATTTTAGATTTTACATTATCAATCCACTATTTCTATAATGTATTTCAAAGGATTGAAGTTATTTCCTTAAACTATTTTTAAGCGGACTTGAACACCATTACACAAGTTGATAAGATCAATTTTTCATATTGTAGGTGTTTAAAGAAGTGTTGGAATGGTTTGGATGCTTTAAAGTTGAATTGGAGAAATTGCTGTCAAAGAACAAATTTTTCAGACTAAGTGTTCAATGTGTCGACACATTGAAGCATGTGTCGACACATTGCACTGTCTCCCGAGAGCTTATTTCCAGGCCATTCAAAGTGATTTTTGGCTAAGTATGGGAAGTGTCGACACATTGAAGGCATGTGTCGACACATTGCACTGTCTCCCGAGAGAGCCGGAAGTGTCGACACAATTTCAGACCATAATGTGTCGCACACACAATCGGTGCAAATTTGCAAAAATCTTGGAATGACGCCAGATCGTCCAAAATGGTTCTCAAAATGACTTTTAAACCCCTCCAACGGTAAAATGAAGCCACTTGATGACCGTTGAAGACCTAGGGCTATAAGAAGAACGAGATGGAGAGAGAAGCAAAGATTTGATCATCATCGCAACATATAAAGAGAGAAAAAGCCAAGATCCAAAGAAATCCATTTGCTGATTCCTTCAAGATCAAAGCTCTCATTGTAAATCTTCTTCTCTTGCTCATCATTGACGACCTAGCATCCAAAGAGAGAGATTTCTTGAAGAAGAGACAACACACTTTGCAATCAATCGTGCCCTAACTTCTAGAGAGAGAAAGTGCTTTGAAGAAGAGGGAAAACCGCATCTACCAAGAAAGCTTGTGCTCCTACTTGCCAAACTTTAGTTTCATTCAAGAATCTTGTCTTCTTGCACTTTATTGAGCTTTTCATTTGCTAATTTGGCTTAGAGAGCCATTCACACGTTGTGAGCTTTCCACTTGCATATTCGGCTTAAAGAGCCATTCCTTATTGTATCCATTATTTGTAAAACACTTGAGTGTTGGGTGAACACTTGTCCTACTCGTGAGGGTAGAAGAAATCCCTTGGGTAAACACTTGTCCTACTTGTGAGAGTAGAAGAAATCCCTTGGGTTTTGGGATTTGTGAGAGAGTTGAAAGCGTGAGCTCGCAAAACGCTTTGTAAAGGTTCCTTAGCACCCGGAAGCTAAGGTGTATTTGCTATTTGGAGAATAGTGAAGGAAGCCCAAGGAAGTCAATAGCCTTGGGGTGGACGTAGGCAAGTGTTGGCCGAACCACCTAAAATTACGGTGTCATCTCTCTAACTCTATCTCTCTTACTTTTTCACATTTCATACTTGTGGAGATTTATGCTTTATCATTATTGCTTATATTTTGCTTAGCATTATACACTTTCAGATCTTCCTTTTTAATTGTTAAAAGGGGTATTTTTCAGATTTGGGTTTTTATCGAAAAAGGACTAAAGTTTTTAAAAACCCAATTCACCCCCCTCTTGGGTTGTTATTTAGACTCACATCTTATTTCTATAAGAAATGTAGCATGTTGTGTTAGTGTTCCAACACATCTCTCAACTCATTTACTTCATATTCTAGGTTTTCTTTTTAAATTGGAATAGTCCCACTTGAAGTTGAAGACTATCTACTGGGCTTGGGATATAGGAAATTCTTCGTTTGATTATTCTTTTCTTTCTTATTTATGTCAAGCTTGGGTCCAATTATTCTTAGGTTCATTCCTGCCATAAAATCATTAAAATTGAATAAAAATTTTGGATACTATGGAATTAAAGTTCAAGTTGGAAAAAAATAACCATACTACCCAAATAACACATATAATCTAGCAATTAAACCTACAATAGTAATGTTCAAAGTACACTTTCGTGCACTCATCATTGAGCAAATGCAACATTTCGAGTAGAAAGAAGGTAAACATGTGACTATCTAGTAATGCATCAATCAAAATCATGAAATATCTAAATGGTCCACTTGAGGGATGAATTGACCAACAAATATTTCCTCGAATTCTTTGTAAAAATGATGGAGACCCAACATCTACCTTTGAGAGAGATAGTTTAATAATAAATTTTCTCTGAAAACATGAAATACATAGATAATTACTTGGTAAAATAATCTTTTGATTCTTAAAAGGATGTCCATGTGAGTTCCCAATAATTCGACATATGATTATAGATGTTCAAGTCGTTCATGCCAAAGCATAAATATAGCACTTTTGGTGGATTATAATATTGGGGTAAAATCATAGTTAGCTCCATAAGTATGAGCTAAAATCAAATTGGTACCCTTAATTATCAATTCGGTGATTTGAGACTTATAACTTTTGAAAATCATCAATTATAGCCCCCCGTCTAAATTAGGCGTTAAATCTGATGGAAAATCATGCAAAATGACCAAAATGCCCTCCAAGACTAAATTTTAAAAAATAAAAAAAAATAAAAAGAAATAAATTAAAAATAAATATTTTATTGAAATAGTGTTTCAATATTTTTATTTAAAAAATATTACAGCAAAAAAAATTTCATTTTTTATTTTTAATGAATTTTTTTGGTAATTTTATCTTGGGAGGCATTTTGGTCATTTTGCATGATTTTCTGTCGGATTTAACGTCCAATTTAGACGGGGGCTATAATTGATGATTTTCAAAAGTTATGGGTCTCAAATCGCCGAATTGATAATTAGGAGTACCGATTTGATTTTTTCTCATACTTATGAGGCTAACTATGACTTTACCCCTATAATATTTGATTTAACTATTCTTATGGTCGTGTAATATAATCCGAAAGAGAAAACAGACAGTTTTTCAAATATGAGCTTCTGCCTTGATACTCTAGATGTAATATAAAGAAATTCTTTATTGTCTTCATTATTAATTTCAATATGATAACCATTGAGATATATATCCTTAAAACTAAGTAAATTTATTCTAGCTTTAGAAGAATATAATGCCTCATCAACACACAATTTTGTTCTTTCATGGAGCATAATATAGGCTATTTCGGAGCCTTCAATTAGGTTTGCAGAACTTGATATATGTTATTAACACATGCAATAGATAATGTTAAGTATTGAATAAAAATTCTCTTTCAGGATTGCATGTATTGTTTCACACTCTGCTAGACAAAAATCATCCTCGACCATCTTGGAGTGAATCAATGCATTAGATGAATCCTTGTTCTTTCACACATGTAAAGTATTTGTATTAGTCATCACTATCACATAAGAACATGAAAAGAAAGCTCTAACGTTTTATTTCATCATGAAAAGAATATATTAATTTATCATAACATTTCAATCACCAATAAAATAATCAAATTTTTAGTAGGATCTTCAAAGAAATCTAAAACATCAAGATGAGTAACATAAACTCCATCAAAACTATCAAGACAGTTATTATGATCAACAAAATCCGTTTCTTCCTTTCTCATTTAGAGAGGCTTGTACAGGTCAACCAAGTGCCTTGGCGCATGACAAGTACGAGACCAATGCCCATTCATCCCACACTGGTAGCATTTTTTCATTATTCTTTGAAGGTTTATTCTGCAAACCTTTACTTTTTTCTTGTTTGGCATTCCCCACTTCTAGTGGTTCGTTGTTGAAGAGTTATTATTCTACTTCTGGTGGTTTAGTTTTTCCATTTAGTTCTTTTCCGACCACGACCATGATTGTAGTTCCTTTTATGAAATAATGTCTCATTCACTTGAGAGAGTGAGATTCAATTTGCTTCAGTAAATAGTTGAGAATCGGTTGGTCAAGACTGATGATTTTTCATCAAAAGCTTATTATTTTGTTCAGCCATAAGAAATCAGTTCAGAATATTTCTTGAACTTTTGCTCTTGATATTACTGTTGCAGGAGCATATTCGAGGCATGAAAAGTAGTAAATGTTTCTCTAACATGTCTTCTTTAGTGACTTTTCTCCACATAGTATCAACTGTGAGGTGATTTTGAACAAATCAGAGTTATACTCACAAACATATTTAAAATCTTGTAACCTTAGGTGCATCCAATCATATCGAGCTTTTGGGAGGATTACAATCTTCTAGTGCTCGTATCTCTTCTTTAAATTATTCCATAAAATAGGGGGATCTTTTACCGTAAGATATTCAGATTTCAATTTTTCATAGAGATGATGGCATAAGAAAATCATTCTTTGGCGCGATCCTCCAGGAATGCATCATTTTCCTCTCAAATAGTATTTCCAAGATTCTTAGCATAAGATGAATTTCAGCATCAAGGACCCATGAGAGATAATTGTTGCTCGAAATATCAAGAGCTTTGAAATTCAAGTTTTGCAAGATTCGACATTATCTATGACAAGCAACAAATGAATAAATCTCTAATACAATTAAACAAATCAACAACAGAGAAAATGTCAAATCGAGGGAGGTTACTCATTTATAATAAACTTAACATGAGCTGTGAAAAGGGATATAAAAATATGGAACCTCCTTTGACTTCAGGAATAAACTTTTTGCAACAAGAAAGTACGCCACCTTCTCTCATAATTTCAAGAGCTTCGACCTGATAATGTGTTGTAAAATTAAGGAGAAGATGGCACTAGGATCTTAAAAGCGTAGTAAAAGAAAATAAGACAAGAGAAAAGAGGAATAGACATAGGGTGAAGATTCCATATATATTCTATTGATTCAATTTTGTGTGTTTGTGATTCGTCTCAAGACTCATTTATATAGACATAGGGTCATAATAAGATATATGGAATGCAAAAGGGTACATAAATGGTGGGGAAAATCAAGAGGTATTGTGGAAATCAAGATTTAGGGAAACTTAATGGTTATAATTTCAAGGGTTACAAGCTTATGGTCATCCAAAATCATAAAGATTCATAAAAGCGTGCTTTTTTCGGAAAAAAAAAAATTACGAGAGTTTTTAGGATTAATTTATATTTGACTACTACTCAAAATTTACCATTTTGATTCAATATTTTAAAAGAAAAAAAATTTACGGCTGAAAATCCAAAATCTCAAAAAATTCAACACAAATTCCAACACATTTTCAAAAAAAAAAAAAAAAAAGATCTTCTCCCTCTCTCTCTCTCTCTCTCTCTATATATATATATATATATATATATATATATATATATATTATATTTTTTATTAAAAATTTCATCTAATCATATCTCTCCACACCTTTGTATAAACTCTAATAAAAATCAATTTACAATAAATATTTTTAAAAATTTCACCAACTTTTTACAGTACTCCAATAAGACTCCAATCTACCTAAATATTAACACCACTATCAATTTTCTGCATATTTTGAGAATTTTTTTTGCAACCAAGCATCACTGTTGGATTATTAAAACAGTATTAAAATCACTGCCTAGTTTTTATTAGATTTTAAAAGACTGTCTAAGTTTTTACAATTAGTAAATCGCTGTTGGGTATAGGCCCTGTTTGAGAATCACTCCCCTATCTCATTTCCATCTAGATTTATAACAAAATTAATGACGTGTGTCAATATATAGTACAGTGTCAGGCCGTTTATCTTAAAACAAATAAAAATTATAATTATAAATTAAATAAAGAAATAAAATTAACAAATTAGAAAACTTCAGTATCTTCGATTCAGAGGTTGGAGTATATGTGATTCATGACTTCTTTTTACTAAATTTTGTGTTGAAGAATATTTTCTATCTCGCCTCCTTGCTCTACAATAAATCATCCAATCTGGAGTTGAGGGCTACGAACATCTCATGTACCGGCTCTAATACTATTTCTACACTCAAAAGTATTGATTTTTCGAGAAAACTAACTTCTCGATGTAGGTACGTAACATTGAGAAACCATATTGAGTGACTAGGTATGAGTTCCTTACTCTTGGGCGAGTCCTTGACTAACTGCATATGGGCTTGAAGGGCCAGGTCTATATGCACCATCCAAGGAGATGATACTTCAATGGGCCTAGCTTTAGCCTTTAAAGATAGCTTCAGTAGATGGTTAAGGTTTTTTTAATATTTGTCTTTATCCATTGTGGTCACCCTTATCCAGTCTCCCATGGCTTCGCATAAAAGTTGAGGTGAAATCTATTCTTAAAACTAATTTACTTTTTTTTTTTTTGTAGTAATGAGAAAAATCTGGGCACCTATTCAAATGTACTGAGTTCGGGAAGACTTGACCTAGTATCTGCACGAGATAGATTTAATGTCACGAAAATTTTTGAAAAGATTGACCCATCCTATTGATCAGCTCTCATTTAAGTCGCAATTTTTCTGTGCAAATGATAGTTTAAACCCTTGAATCTGCGCCTAACCCACATTCTCAATGACCTCCTACTGCCACTTAAGTTAGTTGGGTGGGCTAAAAACTATAGTAGATTTGTGAGTACTTGCTATTATATTAAAGGTTTAATTAGTGTAAGTGGTTTTGGGAATCCTTCCTGGGCCGTGACTCGTGAGCCTCTCTAAATCAGGTGTTCTTTTTTTGGTAAATAAGAAGGATGGGCTACATCATTGAGGGGAGGGTCCTTGTCTTCGTCAATCAGAGGTGTGTATTCAAATCTACTTCGACCAAATCTACGAGCCTTCTGTCTGGCCCATTCGTGCGCCATAACATTCGCCCTTCGATGGACAAAAGAGGCCTCCCACTCGACGAAATAAGAAAAGACCTCCAGGATCTCTTCTATTCTCCATTGTGTAGTCCACCCGTTCCACCCAACAACCAACTGTGCGGTCTTGATAGCTTGAATGACTCTGAGCGAATCCCCTTCCAGATGAATCTTCCTTAAGTTCCAATCACGAGCCTTTTCACTGCAAAAAGAGCCGCTTGAGCCTCACCCTCCAATGCTGAGCACGGCGGGAATACTTTAGTAGCATGGTGCAAAACAGCCCCATTCCGGTCGTGAAAAATGGTAGCAGCCACAGCAAAGTTAGGACGGATTACTGTATCAAAATTAGCCTCGATGACACCTATGGGGGGCGGTGTCCAACGGTCCTCCATTGATGAAAGTGATGTCACCCATGGCCTCTGCTCAGTTGCGCCAAGGTAGATGGATTAGGCAGTTTGCTTCCATGAACGACTTGGTAGCGATGAAACCATATAACATCTGTAGCATTAAGCGCATAAAGCAAGAAGAAATGTCTTATCTCCAACAGGGACGTGGGAAATCTGTTTGAAATTTAAAAGCAATTTAATCCACTGGATCCCCGACCCAACAAAAAGCAGAGGTATTTTAACAGACCAAGGAGATAACAACCAAACGATTTTAGCAAAACTGCATTAAAAAAATAGATGTTCAATGGTCTCATTGGCCGTCCTACATAGAGGGCACAGAATAGTATCCTCATTCAAGGGATTGCTGGCACACCCAAAAGAGAGTTTGGCTTTCGTGGGGAAGAGGTTCCAAGCTAATTTCCACAGCAGCAGTATGAAGCATTCATGAACTTCCAGTTTCCAAAGCTGACGCCATTCTTGACTAGTAAGGGGACCTGTGGAGCTGGTTTTATATTGTATAAGCAGCTTATATGCGAATTTGATGGTGAAGAGTCCTGAATCTGTTGGACACCAAAAGAGAGTTAGATTTCGCATGAGGTGTGTTAACTGTTGAAGTTGGAGGTTTGAGAGAAAAACAGAGTGCTAGAACATGGTGTATAATGCGTAAGTCTTATTACTGTATGAACTGATATTTATACACGAGAGCTGAACTAATTACGTAACAACTTGCTAACAGCTTAACAGTTATTCTAACAGCTTAACAACTACTCTGCCACGTCACTTAGATAAGTTACAGATAGTTGAACTTCATTCGTTAATACTCCCCCTCAAGATGGAGTGTGTATGTTAAGCACACCCATCTTGGAGAGTAAGTACCGAAGTTGAACAGGGCCGAGAGCCTTAGTTAACAAATCTGCAACTTGATGTTTGGAGGCAACATGAAAAGTCTGAAGGACACCAGCAGTAAGTTTTTCATGGATGAAGTGGCAGTCAAGCTCAATATGCTTGGTGCGCTCATGGAAAACCGGGTTAGAAGCTATATGCAAAGCAGATAGACTATCACAGAAAAGCATTGCAGGTTTAGTGTGAGAAACTCGGAAATCAGCCAGAAGATACAAAAGCCACTGAATTTCAGAAACTGCAGCCGCCATTGCCTGATACTCAGCTTCTGCAGAAGATCTCGAAACCGTAGGTTGTTTCTTGGATTTCCAAGACACCAAGGAGTCACCAATGAAAATACTATAACCAGTGACAGACTTTCGAGATTCGGGACAAGCAGCCCAATCAGAGTCGGAATAAGCTTTGAGATGTAGAGGAGATGACGTAGGGAAAAACAAACGTTGCCCAACAGTGGTCTTCAAATACCTGAGAATTCTATAGGCAGCTTGAAGATGAGGTTCACGAGGTTTATCCATGAACTGGCTAAGGACTTGAACTGAATATGACAGATCCGGCCGAGTCATGGTAAGATAAATGAGTCGGCCAATGAGTCTTCGATAACTGGTAGCATCAGCAAGTAAAGTGCCACTAGAAGAAGTCAACCCATGATTCTGTTCAAGAGGTGTATGAGCTGGCCGTGAACCCAAGTGACCAGAATCACTAAGAAGATCCAGGACAAACTTAAGTTGACACAATGAAATTCCTTTAGCTGACCGGGCAATCTCCAAACCAAGAAAAAATTGGAGAAGTCCCAAATCTTTTATCTTGAACCGGGCATCAATTAAAAGCTTAAAGGCAGTAATACTAGGCAGATCACTACTAGCCAAGATAATGTCATCCACATGTACAAGTAAAGCCATAAACACATTATCTTGCTGCCGAGTAAAAAGAGAATAATCAGCCTTGGATTGAACAAATCCATTATCAAGCAAGAATTGAGAAAACTTAAAAAACCATTGGCGGGTTGCTTGCTTAAGGCCATAGAGAGATTTGGTAAGTTTACAAACTTGGTTCTCCCCCTCAACATGAAAACCCGGAGGTATAGTCATATAAATCTCTTCATTGAGGTCCCCATGTAAAAAAGCATTGTTTACATGAAGTTGATGTAAATGCCAATGTTGGGTAGCAGCTAAAGCAAGTAACACTCGAACGGTAGAAATTTTTGCCACGGGTGAAAAAGTGTCAAAATAGTCAAACCCCTCTCGTTGAGTGTATCCTTTAGCAACAAGCCTTGCTTTATAGCGCTCAATAGAGCCATCTGATATGTATTTAATTTTATATACCCACTTACAACTGATAGGATGTTTATTAGGAGGAAGAGTAGTAATAACCCAAGTGTGATTATCTTGCAGGGCTTGAATTTCTTTTTGCATAGCCTCTTGCCATTCTAAGTGTTTGCTGGCTTGAAGATAGGAAGTAGGTTCAGTATGAGTGGTAATGGCAGTAGTGAAAGCAAGATGACGAGAAGACAACTTATGACAGCCAAGATATTTAAGGATGTCATGAGACGTACCTGAGGAAGAACCGGACAGTAAAGGAGAGACAGATTGTTGTTGAGCTGCCTGACAGTAATAGTGTTGAAGATAAGATGGTGGCTTGCTAGGTCCAGTGGATCGTCGAAGAGTAATTGATGGAGGAGGAATGTAACCTATAGGAGCAGAACTAGGTGAAGAATCTGGAAATGAGGGAGAATCGGGTAGAGATGAAATGGGAAAAGTAGAAACTGTGGGAGGCAAAACAAAATCAAAATCTGGAAGAGAAGTAGGAAGAACTAATGGAGAAGAGGAATTTGGAATATTTTGAAAAGGAAAATAATTTTCAAAGAAAATGACATTAAGAGATATAAACACAGTGTTAGAATCAAGATTAAGAAGTTTATATCCCTTAACACCATGTGGATAACCGAGAAAAACACACCTAGAAGCTCGGGGATCAAATTTGGTTCTGTTTTGAGATAAGGTGGAAGCAAAACATAGACAACTGAATACTTTGAGATGATTATAGGTGGGTGGTGTAGAAAATAAAACTTCATAAGGAGATTTGTTAGACAATAAAGGAGTAGAGGTACGGTAATCAAATGGACAGCATTAAGTACACAATCTCCCTAAAAAATTAAAGGGAGATGAGACTAAAATCGTAATGCACGAGCAACATTGAGAATGTGCTGGTGTTTACGTGACAAAACCGTTTTGTCGAACGTAAAATGAGCAGTATGAATACTTGAAGGAAAAGGCAACTTGAAGGAAAAGGCAACTTTCGTTGCTTAGCTAAAGGACATATAGTACAAGGAATAGAATCTGTAAAGGTAATATTAGGATGAGTTCTATGTATTACTTTTAACATTGGAAAGGAAATGTGGCCAAGATGACAATGCCACAAATTATTTGCAGAACTAGAACACATAGCAGAGCTAGATTTATTAAAAGCAGCACGAGAATTGTCAGGAAGCAGCATATGATATAATCCTGCATGCTGTTCAGCTAACCCAATCGTCGTCCATTTGCAAGGGTCCTGGATATAACACAGATTAGTCATGAAGAAGACACAGCAATGAAGTTCTCTAACAAGCTGACTAACGGAAATGAGATTAAAATTGAAGGAGGGAACACAAAGAACGTTGGTCAATGTTAATGGAGAAGAAATTGTAACATGACCTATGTGAGTGACCGGAACTGTATGACCATTAGGAAGTTTGACAGTAGAAGAAACTGTAGAAATGTTGTGTGTGAGAAAAGATTTGGAGGACACCATATGATCGGTGGCTCCCGTGTCGATAATCCAATTGGAGAAATGTGCAATGGAGGATAGACAATATGCAGTACCTGTCATAGTAGGCAGATTAGATTCAGTGCTAGGGCCTGAAACTTGTAAAGCAGAGGACTGTGGTGGTGTTGGAGGAGTAGGATCGACAGAAGGCTTAAGAAGAGACATAAGCTGATGACACTGATCTTGAGTCAAAGAGAAAGAAGATTCATCAGTTGTAGGTTTAGTAAAATCAAATTCAGAATCAGAAGATACTTGATGAGCATAAGCTTTTGCTTCAGGATTTTTGTAGCCGGGTGGATAGCCATGGAGCTTGAAGCACTTATCCACTGTGTCCTACATAGCCATAGTGACTACACACAGGTCGGTCTCTCTTGGACTGCTGATTAGCTCCAAACCGAGACATAGAACCATAATTAGCATTGGTTGCGTGAGTAAAAAAGGCAAATGAATCAGGATTCGGAAGTGCAGCAGATGTAATCTCTCGCTGCTTCTCTTCTTGTGAAATGAGTGAGAACACCTTGTTGATAGGTGGCAATGGATCACTAAGAAGGATTTGTCCTCGAATGTGTGAATAAGACTCATTAAGTCCCATTAGAAACTTCATAACATATTCTTGCTGTTGAAATTCAAGTAGAACCTTCATTGCACCACAAGAACAAGAAGGAATTGGTCTATAATTCATCAGTTCGTCCCAAAGCCCTTTAAGCTTGGTAAAATAAGAACGGACGTTCATATTGTCCTGAGTAAGACTGGAAATAGCCTTCTGTAGTTGAAAAATATGAGGTCCCTTTCCTTGAGAGAAACGAGTTTTCAAATCAGACCAGATCTCTTCGGCTGTGTCAATGTAGATCACACTGGCAGCAAGATCTTTCGAAATGGAGTTGAGAATCCAGGAAATCACTAGATTGTTGCACCGGAACCATATTGGAAAAAGAGAATCATTCGCGTATGGCCTAGTAATGGAGCCATCTACGAATCCTTTCATGTTTTTCGCACTCAATGCCATCTCCATTGAGCGGGACCAGGAAAATTATCACCTAGGAGCAGTTGAGAAACTAACATCGTTCCAGGATTATCTCCATGATGGAGATAATACGGACTTGAAATATCATCATTCAGATTGCGAATTTCAGGAACTACAGGACGAGAGATTTCAGGAGAGGTTGGAGGAGAAATTTCGGGAGAAGAAGGATTTGCGGAAGTCATGAATCAGAAGTGCTCTGATACCATATTAACTGTTGAAGTTGGAGGTTTGAGAGAAAAACAGAGTGCTAGAAAATGGTGTATAATGCGTAAGTCTTATTACTGTATGAACTGATATTTATACACGAGTACTGAACTAATTACGTAACAACTTGCTAACAGCTTAACAGTTATTTTAACAGCTTAACAACTACTCTGCCAAGTCACTTAGATAAGTTACAGATAGTGGAACTTCATTCGTTAATAAGGTGATAGTCGAATCTCCTGAATGGCTGCAAATGATTGGGGGGAAAAGGAACTATGCAAAAGTTGAAGGTTCCATCTACGAGGGGAAGTGAGCATTAGAGAGCTGACTCTATTGTCAATGTCTTGGTGCTGATCAGAGACCCGTGGGATAGGAAGGTGGTTAGTAATAGCAGGGATCCAAGGGTCTCGCCATATTCGGACATTATCCCCGCTACCAACTTTAAAACACATATATCGAGTGAGCAGCTCTCGGGACTTAAGTATGCTTTTCCGGACAGCCGGTTTGAAGACTTGGGCACAACATCTAAAAAGGAGCTATGCTTATGATATTTACGAGTAAGGACTCGGTTCCATAAAGATGGAGAGTGAGAAAGTATTTTCCAACCTAACTTCAAGATGGTGGCTAGATTAACCTCATGAAATTTTCGAAATCCAAGCCCACCATATTCTTTAGGAACCCACAGTGAGTCCCAAGCCTTTGGTATCCAAGTGTGTTTTGTAGACAAGTCAGCCCCCCAACCAAAATTGCATGAGCATAGAATCAAGCTTTGAGCAAAAGGATTTAGGGAGGAGAAAATTTGCCATTGTATAATTTGAAATTGTGGCAGCAATGGATTTAATCAGTGTACCTCGCATTAATGCTTTGGAAAGAGTATGCGCCTTCCAACCAGCAATCCTATGTTAAATCTTCTGCTGAAGCTCCTCCAAGGCTTGATTTTTCTGATTTTTCCAGAAAAGAGGCATCCCTAAATATTTTGTCGATGTCGGTGTGTTTTGAAGATGGAGGATTTCATGAATACCTTGTCTCACATTCACTGGAGTGTTAGGACTGAAACCGATTGTTGATTTGGAGAGGTTGGCAAACTGCCCCGACCAGCTCATATATTCCTCTAGGCTATCCCGAATAGCTGATGCATCAGAGTGAGAGGCGCAGGCAAAGAGGAGCACATCATCAACATACATTAAATGAGTTATGCGAGGTCCTCCCCTACTGACTTGAATTCCTTAAATGCAGCGTAGAGATTCTTTTCGAAGGAGAACTTGAGTTAGAACTTCAGCACTGAGAATGAAAGGGAAATGAGAAAGTGGGTCCCCTTGACAGAGTCCACGGGCAGGAGTAATGAAGCCAGTCAGAGTGCCATTCAACAGGATTGAATATGTTGTAGAAGATATACATTCCTTTATCAAAGCAACACTTCGAGAATTACATCTAAAGCATTTAAGCACAATGAGAATAAAATTTCATTATAGGCTATCATAGTCCTTTGCCATATCTAGTTTAACGGCCATAACTCTCTCTCTCCCTTTCTTATTTTTAAGGGCATGCATACACTCATAAGCAAGTATCACATTTTCTTGAATCTGGCGGCCTGGAACGAATGCAGTTTGACATGAGGATATTAGTTTAGGCATCAATGGCTTTAAGCCGAAGAGTAACTTCAGATGCTTTTGGAGATTTAGGAATAAGGGCTGTGTTAGTGTAATTAATTTCAAGAAGAAGTTTTCCATGCGTAAAGAAGTCTTGGACTGCAATCTTAACCTGATTACCAACCAAAGACCAAAAGGTCTTGAAAAAAGGGCGAAGAATCCATCAGGGCCCGGGGCTTTTCTTGAGCCAACACTGAACATAGCAGTTTTAACCTCTCCAGCAGTCAGAATACATGAGAATTCCTCATTGTCTAGGTCAGATAGTTGGGGAGTAATAAGGCCAAGCAGATCAGCCGGAAGCAAAGGTGCTGTGGTGGAATAAAGGTTGCTGAAAAACTCCTCGAACCTTGTGCTAATGAGAGGTCATTCGTGGATCCATTGCCCATTATCCAGTTTTAATGATAAGATCTGATTGTGTTTGCGACGAAAATATGTCGATGTATGAAAGAAGGATGTGTTCAAGTCCTTTTTTAGTAACCGTTGGACCCTGGATTTCTGTTTCCAATAGGTCACCTCTTGCTTAAGGAGATCATGCAATTTATGTTGCAGCTCTTGCTTAGCATGAATCATTGTAGCATACTTGGGGTCAGATTGTAGAGAGGAGATCATGGTAATTACCTGGTTCTTGTTGACTTGGATGTTTCCGAAAACTTGTTTGTTCCAGGTGCGTAAAGCCCTTTTGACCGCTTTCAGTTTACTAGCAAACTGAAAGAAAGGTGTACCTGAATGGGATTGAGCCTAGGTCTCAACATCAGTAGAGAAGCAAGAGATGTCTTGCAACCAAAATTCCTCAAAGCGGAAAGGCTTTTTGCAAAGAAGTTCGAACACCATATAGGTTAAATAAAATAGGACAATGGTCTGTTGAAAGACGTGGCATGTGATACAACTGCTTCAGGGAACATAATCCGCCAGTCCTGAGAGGTTATAGCGCGATCAAGTCGTTCACATATGTTGGCTGGCATTTGGAGATATGCAGAAAATGCCAAAAAGAATCTTGGCATTGGCATGAAGGGGGCAGTAATCAAAAGAGAACATACATGGGGACAAGTCATAAATCTACAACAAAGCATTAATAATATTATTGTTAGATATTACCACATCCAGTGGAACAAAATCCTTCCAAGCTAACAATAGACCACCCTTTAAATTTAAAGGCGGTAATATCCAGAGATGAGACAAACCGAGCCTATTTACAAACTGATCAAAACCAGCTAAGGAGGATTTAGTCTCAGAAAAAAAGACTACGTCGGGATTAAAATTATGTATATAGACCGACCCTGAAGAAAATCTTAGGAACCCAAGATGATCGATTCGGAAGAAAATCTTCAATCATGAAATGGGGAGTGCATAGTAATAGCGAAAATGTCATTTATTTAGACTTTGGGATTCCAAAGGTGCTAAATGTAATGATGGTGTCATCAGGATTGTGAATGCTTTTTGAGTTCAAGATTGTTTTTCTTATGGTAGTAGTAACTCCAATAAGCTGATTGTTGCATCAGAATTTTACTGAGATACTGCAACATAAATGTTTGTTCTTAGCTTTCAACCATTTTGGATGTCTAGTTGAGAGTTTGCTGAGGTTTCTAATGCTCATATAGTTTGTCATCTGCACTTAACATTCAACAGCATGTGAAATTCGTCAGAGAATGAAAAATTCTGTTTAGGTTGTTGGTTGACTATTTGTTAGTCTCCCCTGTTCTCTTGTCGACAAGGTTTTTTTAAAACTTTATTCAGTTGTTACTTCCAGATTTCAGCATCCGTCAATTTGACCGAGGAGAAAAAGATACCAAAATTAATGGCTGAGACTACATGGAATTTGGAGATCTGACGGTCTCAGAGCATATGATTTTCGGGTTTTTGTTTACTTCTTGAATTTCTTGAGATTGATCATACAGCTCTCCATTGGCTGCGACTGCCTGCAATTCTGAGACTTCGATCATCTCATGGCAGCCGAGCTGATCTAGGGACAACGCCTAATGGTTAGATACTTTACTCCCTAACCTCTTAAGATTTTCTTATATACAAAATTTCCTATCAGATTGAAGAAGTACTATTGCATCTAAATGTGTCAAGTAGAAACATCTTGAAATATTATTACATCCCAGTCAATTTGCCCTAGCTTCGCTTGATCTTGGCTCGAGCGAGTGATGAAGTTTTATACAGATTCAATTCGCTCGATGCTCGCTCAATCTTGGCTTGAGAGAAACCTCCAGATTTGAATTTTCTTATCCTATTCTATTTAAACCATGTGAGAACAACCAAGCACCTTTACCCAAGCCATTTTATTGTTTCTTGGAGTCTCATGCTTGAGAGAAAAATCCTTTGATACCTTTGCACCTAAAGTATTCATATTTTCTCTCTCGTACATCAATCACCATTGAAACCAGCCTCTTGTGAGAAGCCTTCAGAGAGCATAAGGAGATTGACAGCTAGAGTTACCGGTGTTAAAGAATTAGGGCGTTCTTGAAGAGATTCATAAGAAGAACCTCAGAAGGCTGAGGGTTAATCGCAAGGGAGTGGGTCTAAATTGGATTGTTTAGATTATTACTTCGGGTTAGTCAAAGTCAAGCAATTGGATGTTGCCATTTTCTAAATCACTGGTGTAAGGTTTATCTTCTTAGTGAATTTTTGGAGGCTGCTAGACTGGAGTGGTTTTTCCTTTGATATGGTTTTCCACTTTGTTATCAAATTTCTTGGCTTGGCGTGTGATTGATATTTTATTTGTGTTTGTTATTTGTTAATTGGTTAATACTTTCCAGATCTAGACAAGTTTTAAATTCATCTAATCATTGAAAAAGAAAGTGTCAACACCTATTCACCCCCCTCTAGATGTTCTTTAGGATCTAAACCTTACTATGTTTGGTTTGGTCTCAAAAAATTTTCAAAAATTTTTCACAATCACTTTTTCATCAATTCCAATATCTTTTTACAAACTCCAATAATTTTTTACAAATTCCAACAAATTTTAACAAACATTTTATAAACTCCAACAACTTTTAACAAGCGTTTCACCAATACCAAGAGAATCTACGTTACCTCCCAAAAAAATAAACACAAAAAATATTTTCAAATCCAAACCAAACATAGCCATTTTTCATCTTATATCAAGTGACCCGCTCTAGCTGTTAGTTCATCTTAGAAGAGACATAATTAATGTTAGAGAATATAACTCTAATTCAAAAATCTATTTATTCGCTTAACCTTTTGAGATAAGTAGCAGTTTCACAATTAATTATATCTATTCGTTGAAAGTGATCACTTTTTAATCGACCTTTAGACATTTTTTAAAAATGTATATAGAACCCCAAGCAAGCACAACATATTATATATACTAGAATTAATGTTCATCTGTTTATAACCTATATCCTAGATCTAGAAGGGTTAGGGGCCTAGGGCTAACGATCATGAGCTGCCTTGTTCTCTTACATATGATATTCTACAAATTAACGTTCAAAAGTCCATGGAGATTATATACGCGTTATTTCGCTGTCATGATTTTCATTAAAGTTAACTATTATTCTGCAACATCTAGCCGTACTTTGTGCTTTTGTATAGGAATAGTTGCATTCGTGGGGTATTAAAGTTCTTGATCTGCCACATCTATCCAATTTTGTTCTTTTCCACAAGAATATTTGTTCTAGGAAACTGAGGTTTAATTTGCACAATCTTAATTTGGGGGTTGAAATTAGACCTTCAATTTGTTTTCTTCATTAATCTGTCAAGTGTTGACTCTGAGGTAGGGAGTTACTTAATTAAAGTGGTTAATTACTTGAGCTGACAGGGGTGTAGCATCTACAGCGGCTCGAGCAAAGAAAAACGATGAGGATCATACTCAAAAGAAAAATATCTTTATTATAATATCTTTGTATTGGAGACAAAGAAAATCGACGTCGATGGATGGAAAGAAGTCCCGCAAGTACTCTTCCCGTAACTTTATTTGATTGCTCCTGTCCGAGCTCTAAGAGTACCGTTTGCTTCTGTTTGCTCTCTTGAAATTATATATTGTCTAACAGAATGGCGGACATTAGGGCCAATCCTTCATGCACTCGGCGGAGCAATTGTTGAAACAGTACTGCCTCAAAATCGGGTCGGCTACATGTTGCACGCAGTTGTAGTCACATGAGTCTGTGCACTCAGTTACGTCCCCAGCTACGTCGAGGCGGCCCGTGCATGCTGCAAGGATAACGATGCACACGAGGAACACAGCAACGGACTTGTTGGCCATTAGTGTCTTCGCGCCTAGCTAGTATTTGTTTTGCTAGCTTTGTTCTCTGTATTTCAGATCTAGATGGAGATGGATGCATCATGTCTGCATGGCAAAGAGGGTATATATATAGGGGAAGTTGCAACGTGGTGTTCCTTTTCTTGGAGGAACTATCCGAAAGTACGGGAAGTTTTTGTGAATTAACCTGCATTAATTGTGCCTGATGTGCACATGAGGATAAGCTGAAAATTTGGGTTTTTGAGTCGATTTTTTAACTCCTGGGAAAAAGTCTTCTGGCATCGTTTTGTTTGCAGAAAAATATGCCAAAGAAAGCTCTCTCTCTCTCTCTCTCTGAGTCTCGACCACACAGACAATTAGACGACGTCTGCGAACTAAGTTGCCAATATCTCTCTCTTTCTCTTACGATTTTCTCCAGTTAATGCTCGTGATTCCACACGTAAGATGACTTAAAATTTACAATCGGGAATAGAAAATAAGAAAATCAGCAACAAACTGGGAATATTCAAAACGATGTTCACGAAAAAAACGAAAAGTTTGTGGGACGAAATACCTCTGCCTCCTACGTAAAGCAAGGAATTCCCAACATTTCACAGAAATGTACGTAGCAGTAGAAGATATTAACGATCGAAATCCTCAAAAGGACCACTAGCGACCATGCTCTTCCGCTCACACTTAGCAACTAGGCGTATTTTATTGATTAAAATTCGTTAATTTTTCAAGCCATATCATACCTGTTAAGATAACATGTTAATTAATGCTACTGAGATCTAAAAACGGAATCTATTTGTTCGATCCGCATTATCTATAGAACTGTACCTCTTCCATTACTATATATAGGTCACATTGTGAACATAGAAACTAAGATGTACTGACAAGATAATTAAATAAAATTTATCCTAATTAGTGCCATGTTAGGCTTCAAACGTACCACAATATTTATTACATATGTTTATGTTTTTCTTTTTCCTTATCATCATGTCGTATTAAAATTTAATACATGCCGGCCCAATCCACTCTCTTCGGGACATAATCGTCTTTTCGATCGTTGTTAAATAATAAGTAGCTAGGATAAGAAAATGGGGATACCACTTATAAATTTTTAACAATTAAAGGCTGCTCTCCCTAAGTAGCTAGGATAAGAAAATGGGGATACCACTTATAAATTTTTAACAATTAAAGGCTGCTATCCCGAACCTGCCATGCTGACGACTACAACCTTCATGACCATTTGAAAGATGCTTCAAGCTCTGCGAACGCGATGGTTGCAACTTTTCGCCTTAATCCGACCCTACGTGGGCAACACGTACGGGTTAGGAACAATTACAGTCACTGCCCAACAAGATGTAATGAGTTGTTCTTCACGTGTAATGAGATATTATTAGAGGAAAAATTGTAGTAAATTTATTAAAGCTGTCAAAGTTAAATATTTTTATTATTTTTCTCTTTGTTTCTTTATTCATTAGTTATCTGTACCAATACTTTAGAACTTGCGCATCAGCGTTGTTAGGATGAAACGCAGGAACATGTTAGCATTATAAGTTTTTGTAAATTAAAATTTTGTTATGATTAAATTTTAGCTTATAAAAATTAATGAAAAAGTAAAGAGATATAATTTAAATAATTTTTATTTTTTATTTTTTTATAATGAAAAAGAAATGAAAAATCAATAATTATTTTATTAGACTAAAATTTTAAAATGACTAAATATTTGATATGCGAATACTAGGTAAGCCGACAAGACAAGAAACTAATGACTTTCAAAATGATTATAATAGTGTGGGCTCTTCGACGTAGAATCTGCACGCAATGCCCGAGCAATAAGGAGAGAGTCACGTGAAAGAAATAAGTAGTCACTACAAGAAAAATGACATTAGGTGTCAAAAGTTCGGGTGTTAAAACAATTTTTGTCAATAAATCATACCCTTCTCTATCAAAAAAAAAATTTCGTTTTGGAAGGTGTGCCCGGAAATACAAAAATGTCCTAACGGCCTTAAAATCGGTCCACACGATTTTCGACTAAAATCCGAACGATTAATACAGTCCATGCATGATTGACATGTATCAATTTCAAACTACCGTGGATAACAGCTGTTGGAGTCCGCACAGTTCTTTCCTGTTTGAACGCATATGGCTATAATTTCAGCGAATGGTGGTACTCCACATTGCATGTTCCAGACATCTGCCCTCCCATTACTGTTAGTCCCATTTGTCGAACAATTTTGAGCCGTTCTGAGGCTCAGCTTAGGCTGCAGTAGATACCGCGAGCAGCTCCCGCAAAGCCACAGTTGGTGGGGGAGCCCCCTCGTCATGATGCCAAGGAGAGTTCTACTTATCGGGTGCAAATATAGCGACCAGCCTGGGTTGATGCTTGATGATGGACTTGAAGAAGATAGTTGAGGCTACTATTTCGCCGATGCATCAGATGACGGGATTGCAGCCATTTCTCACTATCACTCCGGGCACTTTGCGTGTGACATCGAAGAGGTTGGGTGCCATTGAGGATCAGATGGGGAAGATGAGCAAATCCCCAGGGGATGGATCCACTGAGCCCGGTCCGCAGCATGATTAGGACTTTTATGATTTTCACGTTATGTTTTGGATATTTATGTTTGACATTTTAGTATGTTTTGTATTTTGGATATTTATGTTGATTTTGCTTTATGATGGTTATCATGCATCTTTTTTTTTTTATCATGGTTTGATATTTACCCTTGACGGTTTGGATATGTTAAGTAAAAAAGAATAGTAATTACATGCGTTAATTAAAATAAAATAATTAATTAAGTACTAAATTTTTTATTAGTATCACCATTAATATGTTATTAGTTATTACTTTATAAGAAATGAAATACTATTCTCATGCAATAAATAAATATAGACGTATAGCATTCAGACGTTTAATAAACCATTCGGATGGTCATTATGTATAAGACGACACTTGGGTTGCAAGCGTCTGAACACTTCTTCATCTTAATCGAGTCGGGATTCCTTATCATGCAATTGAATCCACACAAGTCTTGGCACTCAATTAGCTGCTCCTGACCTCCATCGAGGCGGTCGGTGCATGCTGCAAGGATAATGATGCACACGAGGAACCCAGGAACGGACTTGTTGGCCATTAATGTCTTCGCGCCTAGATAGTATTTGTTTTATTAGCTTTATTCTCTGTATTTCAGATCTTGATGGAGATGGATGCATCATGCATGCATGGCAAAGAGGGTATATATAGGGGAAGCTGCAACAAGGTGTTCCTTTTCTTGGAGTAACTATCTAAAAGTACGGGAAGTTTTTGTGAATTAACCTGCATTGTGCCTGATGTGCACATGAGGATAAGCTGACAATTTGGGTTTCGTTCTAACTCCTGGGAAATAGTCTTCTGGCATCGTTTTGTTTGCAGAAAAATACGCCAAAGAAAGCTCTCTCTCTCTCTCTCTCTCTCTCTCTGTGAGTCTCGACCACACATGATTAGTTCATGATCCGTAATTTATGATTTTGAAGGGGTGTCGACAGGAACCATGGGATCGTAGGTCTCTTACAGCTCAAAAAAATGGCAATGATATTCGGCGAGAATGAGAATTGCATGTCTTGCACTATAAGCTCCAGCTCATTTCCAACCCCAACAGCTATAACGGCACAGTAGAAATGCTGCACCAGGCCATCCACAGTGAAACCAGCCGTCCAAGAGAGTTGATGTAAGAATCACTAGTACTCGAAAAGCTGGAACAAGGTGTGATCCTCGTACATCAGCTCATCAAAATCAGAGAGAGTCACTAGCCACTTGCCGCATCCTCAAGAATTCCATCCGCTTCTCCATGGTTAGCTTCAGCTCCTACTGCTCATGAGACGATGATCCCACCCCAGTCCTAGAATTAGTGTGTGCACGCTTAACTCTAGACATTTTATGTATGTTGCAACAATTCGATATAAATGTGTTAATAAATTAAAAATAAAAACATAATTAACAAACTGAATTTGCAATGACTGGCGATCCATCGGCTGCCAATTCAACGATCGAACGTCACAAAAACACAACCGATCCCTTATCCAAAACTGTTCGTTTTATTAAGGCACCGATCGATCGGTCAACAACATAGATTGATCACCAGTGCAACAAAACACATAGTATTATAGAAGTGATTGATCAGCCATGTGACGATTGATCGGTTGTTATTGTAAACGCTCCATTTCAATTACTGTTAACCGATCGATCAGTATCAATAACGGCGATTGATCGCGAAAATTTTAAAACGCACCGTATCAGATGTCGATTGATCGTTTGTAATAAGTGAAACGCACAGTTTCAAACAGCCGATTGATTAGTAAATGTGTGATCGATCGGTCCCAAAAATAACTAAACGATTGATCGACCACATCAACCGATGGATTGGAAGGAAAACAAAATGCACCGTTTCGACATCGATCGATCGACTTTCTAAAGTAACTACCTACCATAGATCACTTATCTCATCGACGACATGCCGATCGATCAACATGAAATGGCGATCAATCGGCATGGGGACAATGGGAACAAAAATCGCAAAACCTATATTACCCCAAAATAGGCCTTAAATGACCCCAAATTGATCCCTAAATAATCCTAAACTCCTAAAATAAACGTTAGGACTAAATCAATTATATAGCAAATTAAACAAACTAAACTAAAAACCTATTTACAACCACTTAAAAACACAAAATAAATACGTAGCTTTAGTGTAGATGACAATTGGGGAAGTTTCTTTGCACGTTGGAGGACAATGCAAGATGAAATGGCCGCTTGGAAGTTGAGAGCATTTTTGAGATTGTAGGAGAGGTAACTAGGAAAATGGCCATTTGGCGATTTTCATACCATCCCTCGCGCCGATCGATTCGTGATTCCACTGATCGATCACCTATTTTTTAACACGTGGCAAACTACCATTCGTTAAGAGTCCCATCAATCGTCTATTCCATTGATCGATTGAGGACGATCGGTCACCTGCTTCATAACACGTGGCACACTTTCATCCATTGACTTACTGATCGATCGGTGGTTCATTACGATCAATCAACTATTCGACATCTTAATGGTTATGCTACTCGATCTATAGTTTATTACGCCCGATCGATCATGTCCATACGTTCTCGATCGAATGTGGGATATGTTTTTATTTTTCGTGACTAATTTGGGAAAGGAAAAAGGGGATTAACACAGCTATTTCACAATATCAATGAGTTCTAACCCAATCTATATTGCCTCAGTGGTTAAAGCACACAAGTTTGAATTCCATTCTTCGTGAGGATAAAACTACTGGCTGAAGTAGGAGATCATAGATTATGGGCCACCGTGCTAGTCTTTGTGGAGTTTACCCTCTGTTCAAACTTGGTCAGTTCCATCCCAGCCTAATGTGAAGAGTTGATCCTCATTACCCAATATATATATATCAAACAATTCTCACTAATATTTATTCTTAAAATGAGTAAGTAACTATTCTTTTTTCTAGGCAACTATGACAGGCAGGACCTGAGCCTATACTGAACAGGGAATGAACTCCAGGCAGTTCTACCCCTCCCAAAATGTAGACATTAAAGACTTTATTTTTAGAGAGAGTCCAAGTTAGAGAAAGCCCCTCACAAATGTAGACAATACAATTACGTATTTCTTGCACGTTGAACTAAACAGGTCACTTATTTATAGGTTTAAGTTGCTAAATATTATATCAACAGGCAGTGTGTTGGCTTTCTTATTAAATCCTATATTAGAGCTGCCGATGAGTCTCTCTCGCAATAGTGGCATGATGGCCAAGCTCATGCATGATGCATGCTGGGGGTGGTGATGATTACTCCCTTGCTGATGGAAGTGTTGCCAGTCTGCTAGACAACTCTAACTACCATGTGTCCTCCTTTTTCTTCCTTCATAATGAAGTTTGTCTAAAATGCCACTTTTACCATCTCCTCAATGTAAATATAGTTGAAATTTATTTCTCCTCTCCACATTATATCTTGTATATAATGGTAATTTACATCAATGTGTTTTCCTTTAGAACTTTGTGTTCCACTTTTTATTAATGAAATAGCAGGCTTGTTATCACAAAACACATCGACTAGTCCAATAGGAATACCTAAATGTAAGCATTCTACAAAGGGTTTAATCTAGACCGCATCGCTTACTACTGTGCTGCATGAAATATACTTAGTCTATGATGAGAATAAAAAATGTCATATTTTTCTCCCTTAATATTTAGTCTTTTATACTTATTTTCTGTCTAAATGTACTCATTATTCTTATGTTTTGATTTAGGATACAAATGGAGGCATTAAGTGCAAAACGAAGTTAATTGGTTGATTTTGGGCAGTTTCGACATTGCTTCGTAATCGGGGAATAAATCTCTCATCCAAGCTCTGATTGAGATGATTCAAAATGCTATGGAACATCAAGAAAAGATCTACAACTTTCATGTTTTGAGTTTTAAGAGATTCTGGCTGCATAATGGACGAAATTGGGCTTGAATTTATGGCACCTGCACTGTTGACGTTCTGGAACATTCCATAGATTGCAATCTTAATATGTGAATCTGACCTGTTAATTTTGGGAAGTTTCCAGACCTGGTGCACGAAAATTCCAGAGGAAGATGTTCTTAGTTTTATTAGGTCTTTATTTTATTTTTAATATTTTCCTTAAATAGTCAGATATTGATATTGTTATATTGGAGAGATTGGCTAGGGTTGCAGCACTTGGAATGAACGTGTAAGAGAAGCATCAAACTTCTGAACCAGCCGCCTCTCTCTCCCCTCTCTTCTAACTTCTCCTTCGAGTTTTCATCATGGCCCTGTGTGGCTAAACTTTTATACTTGGTCAAAGGGAAACGGAAGCCTCGGAATCAGTAAAACTGTGAGATCTAATTTATTTTCATTGTTCAATTTATGCTTTAAGTATTGGATGTTCTTCTGTGCCTATTTTCATGATTTTCTCATTTAATAACTAGGAGGCCTACTAGTTTATTATTCATTTCAATTAATGCTGGGTTAGATATCAAATCCGTAATTGTTTGATCCCTCTAATTTGTGAAGCAACTAAGATTTAATGATTTGTTGCGTCAGAAATCATTAGATCTTAGGAAGAATGAACGACTAAATTAAATGCAACCGCTTGTGCTTGTGTTGTTTAGCTTCATCGATCTCTCTAATTCTTAAGGCTGCTACTCGATTAAACCTTTAGCGCTTGTCTTGGGTTGTTTAGTAGTTAGGGTTAATTAAATCGCTTGTTTTCTAATTAACTACGACTAAGGAGAGATAGGAAAATAGTTCCAGCGGTGAATATTCAAAGTGTGAATTGATATATATTTGCATCGATGATCAGTTGTAAAATTCCGATGGTGGATGTTAACCTAGACCAAGGTTTGTTCTTTTGATTGATTTTGATACTTTAATTTGAATTGTTCCTTAGTTGTTTTTCTTAAAATTATTTTCGTTATACTCAAACCCCCCCAATCCTTGTTCACGTAGCATAAAACTAGGCTAGATACTCCTCGTGGGAACGATCCTTACTTGCACCACTACATGTATTTTTAGGAGTTTAGGTATTATTAATTTGGTTGCCTGGGACAACACATCAGTCTCTGTTTTAGATTTTGCTGCATAGCTCTATTTCTTACTTAACCAAAAAATAGTTGTTCCACCGAATAGAAATATATATCCACTTGTGGATTTTCTATCATCATGATCTCCTGCAAAATCAGCTTATGTATAACTGATGATTTCTAGATCACCAATTCCAAAACATAATCCCGTATTTCTTGTGCCTTGTACATATCTGAATATCCTTTTAACTGCTTGTCAATGTTCTTTTCCAGGATTAGATTGATATCTACTAACCAAACCTATTGCAAAACAAATATATGGTCTAGTAGTAGTCACAGCATACATAAGTCTGTCTACAGCTTGAGCATAAGGAATATTTTCCATTTCCTCTCTTCAGCTTCACTTTGTAGACACATCTTTTTGCTTAAATTTAATCCTTTACTTATGGGAGTATTTATTGGCCTACAATCATTCATACCAAATCTTTTAAGCACTTTATCTATGTATTTTTCTTGATCTAAATATAAAAGTTTTGAATCTCTACTTCTTGAGATTTTAATTCCTAAGACATAAGTTGCTATACCCATGTCTTTCATTTCAAATTTAGATCCTAAGATTTTACCTCATTCAACATTTATGGAGAATTACTATAATAATATGTCATCAACATATAAAGATAATATGATTATGTTTCCTTCCTTTTTCCAAATATAAACACACTGATCTGAAGGACTTACCTCGAAACCAAATTCCAAAATTGCTTAGTGAAACTTTAAGTGTCATTGTCTCAATGATTGCTTAAGTCCATAAAGAGATCATTTCAACTTGTTGACTCATTGAAAACCTTCAGGATGAATCATGTAGATTTCTTCTTTCAATTCTACATTTAGAAATGCAGTTTTTACATATAATTGATGTAATTCTAAATCCATTTTAGCAAGAATGGACATTAGTATTCTTACAGAAGAAAATTTTACTACTAAAGAATACGTATCTACAAAATCTACACCATGTTGTTGAGTATATCCTTTTGCCACCAATCTTGCTTATATTTTTCTAGACTTCCATCAGCTTTGAATTTCTTCCTTAATACCCATTTGCATCCTATGGCTTTTCTTTGACTCAGTAAGTTTGTAACTTCCAAAATTTCATTTTTATTTATTGAATTAATTTCATCATTCATAGCATCAAGCCAGTCTTTTGCATCTGGTAGGCTCATAGCCTCTTTGAAATTCACTGGATCATTTTTTAGGTTTATATCATCCACACTTAGAACATAATGATCTCTTAATCTACTAGACATTTTTCTAATTCTTTTACTCCTGAATTTCCAGCATCCTTAGATAATGAATTATTTTCTAAGGATTTTCTTTTATTTGTATTTTCGATCTCATCATCCGATAGCTTTATTTCTTCTAGGGGAATAACTTGATTGATATTTTCAAGAAAAACTACATCTCTACTTTCTATTAATCCCTTTTCAGAATATAAAATCTATATCCACTACCATTCTTTGCATATCATATAAACCTGCATTCCCAGGTTTTACTTTCTAACTTATTCCTTAAGGGTTTTGGAATACGTACATGTGTTTTACAACCCAAACTTTTAAATTTTCATAATTTGGTTTTAGCTAGTCCAACATTCATATGGTGTTAAATATTTTAGTCTTATTCTTGACTCTATTTAATATATATGCAGCAGTTGATATTGGTTCTCCCCAAAAATGAGTTGGCATCTCTGTATATGTTAACATGGATCTAGTCTATTTTGTCTTCCTGCAATTCCATTTTGTTGTGGTTGATATGGCATTGGATATAAATGTTGAATGCCATTTACTTTGCAGAAAGGGTTATATACCTATTTAGTCCTAGGGTTTTGATCTATTTTAATAAATAGTCCTTGGGTTTTCAAATTGATAATAAAGGTCCTTAAGTTTGCAATTTTTATCAAACAAGTCCTTTCGTTAAATTTCTATTTATAAAGTTAACAATTAACACATTAGTTCCAATACACATGTCAACCAAAACTAAAATCATGTGACTTATAATTTTTCTAAGTTTTTGTCTTAATTTTTTGTTTTTTAAAAGATAAAACAAAGTAAATTATTTTTAAAAATAAAAATTAAGAAAAAAAACTTTAAAAATTATAAGTCATATTATTTTAGTTTTTGAGTTACCTGTGTGAACTTATGATTGGAACTTATGTGTAAATCATTAATTTTGAGAATCAAATTTTAAGAGGACTTCTTTGACAAAATTATAAACTCAGGGACCTCTATGATCAAGTTGAAAACCAAAGGACTATTTGTTAAAAAAGGGTTAAAACCTAGGGATGAAATGAGTACTTAACCCTAGGGCTGTACATGATGGGCTCGACCCGCTTGAAACCGACCGAAATGGGTCGGTCCATATGCGGGCCTGGGTGGGGGTGGCCTAGAATATTAGAACCCGCCAATATTCGGTCAGGCTGAGGCCCAGACTGCCGATTTCACTTCAGCTCGACTGAACCCACCATTTTCCTAAACAATGCTTGTAGGAGAACCCGAAGCAATATCCTTCTCCCTGTCCTCGTGCGGTCGTGCCTCACTTCCTGCCTCCTTCAGTCCTTCAAGCTTCAACACGACAGTCTTCGAGCGAGGAGCTGCTTACCGGTAGCCCGATCGTTGACTCTCTCTCTCTCTCTCATCTTGAATCTCAAATCTCGAATCTCGAATTTGAGAAAGGAAGAGGGTGAGAAGGAGAACAAATTGATTTAGCTGCTCCTGCTGCTTCCCTTTTTCGCGAAATGTGTACTATTGCTAAATATGTATGTTCCATGGCTTATTCTTGGTTCCCTTCATTTGCTCTCTTCCTTTAACTATTTGGGCTCTCTCTGGCATCAATGGTTTTCTAAGATTGCTAATTAGGTCTCCTCTTTTCTTGGTTGCATATACTCTATATTGGGTTTAATTGGAGGTTTTTATAAGGCTTGAATAGTCTTTTGTTCGTTCAAGTGTGTTGTGTTTGAATAGACCCTGCTAAGGGGATGACCAAGCCATTGAACCCAAATGCGAGCAACTTCCTTAATGGGTACCAATCTTCTGCTTTTACAATGGAGGTAAGGTAAGCTCTTGTTATGAGGATAATGCCCTATTAGGTCTCTCTGAGATTTTTGTTTCTCTAATTGTGGGGTTGCTTGCAATTTAAAACAATTGATGGTTTGGTTATTTTTCTTTCACCTGCAACATAACATATTAGAGTGACCTGTGCCTTTAGGTTATGATAAGCATACAAATGAATGGAATGACTACTCTAAGCATGTGAATCCTGATGGTGGAATGGCTCATGTAAGTTCTGGCAATTACTCAACATCTCGTGTTCCTCATAAGTATGTTTAAAGTATGAGGTTGATTTGTTGGAAGTGCATAGCAGTCTCTTGAATTTTTTAAAGTGCTGGATGTCTTCCTTTCAGGTCTTTCTTTTCTCCATTCCCATGGATGGTCCCATGTCCTTTTATTTTTTATCAATAAATTAATTAATTACACCAAGAAAGGAAATTACTAGAAAAGAGAAGCCCAAAGCAAAAGAAGTTAGGAAAAAAAGTAAAAAAAGTGAAGCCCAACGCTAAGGAAGGAAATTACTAGAAAAGGGAAGACCAAAGCAAAAAGGAAAAATGCAAAAAAAGTGAAGCCCAACACTAAGGAAGGAAATTATTGGTAGAGGGAAGCCCAAATGAAAGTTACTGGAGAAAAAAGGAACCCGACCTGGCTGTGACCCACCCAATGAAGGTTAGATTCTGGGTGGATTCATTAATCCATCACAGTCGGGTCGGTTTTTAGGTCAGCCTGAGAAATAGTGCGCGGTGCCACATGGACCTACCCAGAACCGACCTGACCGGACCCATGTATAGCCTGACTTAACCCTTGCAAAAATCGTCCATGGCTTCATATTCACCACCTCTATCATTATTCAAATTTTTTATGGGCCTACCTAATAAATTTTCTACATCCAACTTATATTCTTCAAAATTTTCTATTGCTTCAGATTTATGTTTAAGGAGATAGATATGTCCATGTCTTGAATAATCATTTATGAATGTAATAAAGTATTTCATTCCTCTATGTGTCTTAGTTCTCAATGGTCCACATATGCCATAAGGAATTACTTCAAGTAATTCTGATGGTTTCCAATGCTTTGCAAATGACTTACTAGTCATTTTACCCCTGATACAACATGGTTCACTGTAATGGCCCTGACCATGAAGACCTAAAGCGTTGTCTTATAGTAATGGACGTCGCTATTAAACTGAGGTTACGGCCAATGGGAGGATCATTAAAGCAATAGATTCTAAGAAATAAACATCATCAAGACTCTTTATTCCAACCTTTATATCACAAAAGAGTATCAATTTGCTTTCTATGTATGTCTACAAAACATGGCAGAATAACTACTAAATTCAGTACAATCTACATAGGTCTTTATCTTATTCTCCTCTACTCTTCCTCTTCATGATTGCTAGAAAATATAATCAGGACGCTCTCAACGATGATGTCTAGGTTCTCAGTGACCAGACCTAACTACCATTAGTATCAAGACCTCATGAGTCAAAGTCTAAGTAAATTCTCCTAGGTACATTCTGAACATCTGCTAAAAGAATTTAACAAACAACGGTGAGTCCAAATGACTCAGTAAAGCTAGTGGTTAGACAGACAGCAGATAAAGAACAAGATATTGAAGAAAACCGTTCATCAATAAAATCTCAAAATAGAAGAAGAAAGTAAATGAAAAGACTCAATTCTTAAATAATGATTTTCCATTTTTCCATTCTCAATCACCACTCCTCTCACTCTTCAGAGTGAATCACTTGGCCAGAGTGATGGGTTACAAGTAACCTCCATGTTTTGCGGCATTACTCCCAGAGTAGAACATGTGTATTTTGCGCATTACTCCTAGAGTAGAATACGGTATCCTCAAAGAGGATCTTTCGCGTACGACGGAGAGGCAGAATGTCACAACAAGTGAACACATCCTCTTGTGCACAGTACTGTCACATCTTCACAGTATTACGTTAAGTATGCATGTCTCATGTCAACGCCCATACATATCATTCATGATATGCAACACCTTAACCATACTTGAACATCACAATATTCCTTTCCAACGTACAAGTTAAGTATGCATGTCTCATATCAACGCCCATACATCTCATTTATGATATGCAACACCTTAACTTGTTTCCATCATTACAACATTATAAAACAGTTCTCAAAGGAAAATGTTGTGAAGAGAAAACAACACTTTGATTTCTCATTAAAAACCGGCTTAATCACCACGTAGAAAATACTAATTTTGACATGAAAAGTATTGAAATCAAAAGGAAAGAAATATGTTCAAGCTTTGAAAAATAACTTTTGGAAGAAATTTTGAAAAGAAACGGATCAAAGTTGAAAAACAACTTGAAAACGAATCGAACTTTGAAAATGATACTTTTTCAAAGGACGAGCTTGTTCTTCGTCAAGAACACGAAGAACATCAAGAACAATAGGAAGAATAGAAAAATGCTAATCAACATCAAGAGATGCTAGAATAATAAAGACAAGAGATTCACAATAATCATCTTGAAAACTTGAATCGAAATCAAAGATAACCAACTAAACTTTACCTCTAAGTGAGTTTGATCTTCACTAAGCGATTTCTTCCTTCTTCCTTCTACTTCACTTCTCTACTAATCTCAAGCTTAACTCACAATTTGCTAATGAGATGGTGTAAGTTTAAATGGCCAGCCACCCCCCTATTTATAGGCAAGCTTGGTTCGTCACATCGTGACACGTGTCTAGGCTAGTTCAGTGACTCAAAAGGCTACATTCACCTCATGTCGACACCTAGCAACCTATAATAGCTGCAAGACATGGTAGCTATGGCGAGTCACCCTGAAACTCCTACAGTTCGACACCTCGTGTTTCTCTAGCTTTAGCCTTTTTGGTCGTGCTTTCTAGCCTTGATTAGTTGTGCTTCCTATGTGTCATCTGTATCCATAATTTTATCTGCATCCACAAGTCATCTCTATCCACAATTCATCTCTATCAAAATTCATCTCTATCTACAATTCATCTCTATCCACAATTCAGTTCCAAAAATCGACCTACTAGCTTCCGAAAAATTGAACCATAAGCTCGTGGATGAACTCCCAACATATTAGTAGAATAAAAATCATGTGGTTCGGTTTTCGAGACAAAAACGTCCTACTTGCTTAAAAAATTAAATTGATCCAATACGAGCTCCTCAACATTCTGAACAACAACCTAGTTGCACGCGAACTCCAAATCTCACTTAATCATGTCCTAATCAAGGTTTCGAGATAAAAACGACCTACTAGCTTAAAATTTTAAATTGATCCAATGCGTGCTCCTCAATCTCCTGAACAATAACTCAGTTGCATGTGAACTCCAATTCTCACTAAATCATGTCCTAATCAAGGTTTCGAACTTAGTATCTCAGTACTAAATACTCTCTCTTAGTCACTAAGTATCCCCTAAATGCACTACTAATCACAAACAAGATATCATAAACAATATGCATGTAATGTTTAAAAGCTCGGGGTATGACATTCACAAATATCAAAATCATCAATTTTAGGTTGAGGAATCAACCTATTATAAACCATTATGAGCATTTTATTTTTATTTATGTGACCTAACTGCAAATGCCATAAATTAGAACTATTTTTATCATTTGACACATTCAAAAAACTAGAAATAGAAACTTTATTATTATCAACTATGATTAAATACATATCATTCACTTTTGTTCCTTCTAAATTTACATCATCTTTTTTAATATATACATGACTAGACTTAAAAACATACCTTATATCCTTTATTGTCTAAGACAGGAATGGACAATAAATTTCTATGGATATTTGGTACCAACAAAACATCACTTAATATAATGACAGATACTTTATAATAAAATTTACATTTACCTTCTTCCATGACATCATTGTAGGTATTGTTGCCCATGTAGATCTTGTGCTCGCCTAGCTCAAAATCTATAAAGGGCTTTAAGGGAGAGAAAATTGGGGTCCCTACACCATACTTCCTATTGCCTCGGGATTTTTCCGTCAGCTCTATGAACAAGTCTATATTCCTGGATATATGTCTTGTAGCACTAGAATCTATCCACCACGATCCGTCATTTGTTCTGCTAACATAACTTCAGTGATAGTCATTGTAGTCACCTTGTCCTTTTTGCAGTCATTATATTTAGGACAATCCGTTTTAAAGTGTCCCAACTTTCCACACTTGAAGCACGCTTCTTTTATCCCTTTTTTGTACGCTTGAACTTCTTCTGCCATTTCTTTTTGAATTTGTTTGTCTTTTTACTTGTAGTTGTGGAACCTGGGAACTTGTTGCTTGTGCGATCATGAGTCCACCTTCTCTCATTCTTTTCATTCTCTCTTCTTCAAAGTACCAGCAAAATAGAAAGAGAAAATATTGAGATTTCTTTCCCACTGTGTGAAAGATTTGTAACAACATGCTCCCATGAAAAAGGTAAGTTGTTAAGTATGGTTGTAACTTGCATCTTGTCAGATATTTGGAGACCAAAATTTTCTGATTCTTTTGCAATTAATTTCATTTGGTTCACATGTTTCCCCCCCATAATCACTCTCATTCATACGTGAACTATTATATTTATACAATAAGAGATGTATGTGAGTATATGATCTTAGACCATACTTAGCCTCTAAAGCCACTATCATTTTGATTGAGTTAGAATATTGTATGTTTAGTACATGTAAAACTAATATAATACTAATTGTTTAATATTCTAAATATTGGTTTTAGATGAAAAATAGTTAAGAGGCATAAATCTAGGGTGTGCATTTAATTGTTGAAGTTATATGACTTTAGATTTAATTTATTGCACAGGCAATTTTTCCATCTTTAGCTTGCCTCTACTTAAGTCATACCGTGTCCAGATACATTCTAAAATCATTATTTTTATCATTTGCACTATAATTATTGGCATTGTAATTATTTTATGAATTTAATTTCGTCATATGATGCCATGAACTAATTAAGTATTTTTGTGCGTGAGATAAAATTAATTACTTTTTTGACTCGTAAACAATAAGAGTGGTCTACCATATTAAGAGAGATTCATTAATGGCAGTGATGTAATTCAATGAAGAATGGAGAGACACTTAAATCTCAGCCATCCATCTATCTTTTCACACTCTCTTCTTTTTAACCTAGCAAACCCTACATCTTATCCTCTCAACCTAGCCTCATTTTTCCTATTTTTTCTCTCTCTCCTTGGCCGACTCTTCCCCTATTCTTTCTCTCTGTCTTTTTTTTTTTTAGCAAAATCACTCTCTCTACCTCTTTATATTATTTTTCCAGCTGCACTTCTTCTCTCTCTCTCTCTCCTTCTTTCTCTCTCTTTGCTGCAGCTTTTCTTCTCTCTTTTCTCTCATTTTTCCTCTCACCACTTGGCTGAACAAACCCTAAACATTTTCACCTCTTTATTTCTATTTTTTTAGCTACACCTCTCCTTCATATTCTCTCTCTCTCTCTCTCTCTCTCTCTCTCGCTTTTTCTTGTCCAAAACCTTATTTTCTCTCTCTAGCTTCCATTATTTTATGCGTTACTCTCTTCCCTCTCCCTACTTTTCACCTTTTATTTTTCCTTCTATTCTTCTACTTTTTCTCTTTGGCCACATCTATACTCTCTCTCTTCATTATTTTCGGTTTTTAGATTAGTTTCTTTTATGTTTTATTATTCCAATGTCTTGTATTTCAATTCCTAAGATTTAGATTTAAGTTTCTTGCTCTTTAATTTTCTGTCATTTCTATTTCAATTCCGGACTATTTTCTTGTTGTTTTTCTTTTTAACTTGAATCTTGGGTTGTAATAAGACGATATTATTTAATCCAAGAATCTTGTGCTCTCTTTTTTTATTCGTTGTCATTTAACTTTCCGTCATTTACTTATTGTTATTTATTTTTTGTCATTTAATTTCCGTTATTTACTTTCCATCATTTACTTTAATGCATGTTATATTCTTAGTTTACATTTTGTGTTGTTTTAATTCGTTTCGAACTCTCCAAAATCCAAAAATATGAATATGAACTGTGTTTAGTAAATGCTTTTATTTTATTTTTATTTTTTTTACGCGAGTTTGAAAGTTAATCTATTTTCCTTGAGAAGATGATTTGGCCTTTTGGGCTAATTATTATACGACAAAATTCCTATACTTGGGATAGCCTTTGCGCTGCTCATTTTAGAGTGAGTCAAGTTTTTGGTGCCGTTGCCAGGGATTATTAGACTTAGTTTCAAACTTGTGATTTTCCTTTATTTTATTTTTTTCTCATATCGTCAAAAAAAAAAAAAATTCTCATACCTTTTGAGTTACTATATCTCTATGGCACATTTATTTGTTTTCTATTGTATTGGTGAGCCTTTGCTATTTGGACTGATGTATGATGCCTTGGGTCAGAGACATTTCAAATAGATTATATAGAATTACACCCAGTACTAGTAGTGATATTCACAATAGAGCAGATAGTTCTTCTGTCTCTTTTACAAGTGAGGACTACTAAAATTGATTTATAAATCCTTTTGTGGAAGAGAATTTTGAAGAACTATGGATGCTCCTGCACCCCGCACTCTTAAAGATTTTTTGCAGCCCACACGAACCACTACACCATCATGCATTGTTTTACCTAATGACGCACCTAATTTTACGATTAAGCATAGGATGATGTCAGTATACCTCAGTTCCACGGGATGGATTTTGAGAGTCCTTACCAGCACCTGACGGACTTTGAGTTGGCTTGCACTACTTTTATTACTAGAGCTAGCACTGATGAGTTTATTAACTTCGTTTATTTCCTTTCTCTTTAAAGGATAAAGTGAAGATTTGGTTTAATTCTTTGAGACCTAATTCTATCTCTAGTTGGTCTGATATGCAACGTGAGTTCTTACAGAAATTTTTTCCTTTTCAAATAACTCAATTTTTACAAGAGCAAATAGTCAATTTATGCAGAGAGGTGATGAGACTTTCCATGCTTGTTGGGAAAGGTTTAATGATTTGATGAACATTTGTCCACATCATGGGTTTGAGTCTTGGAGGTTGGTGAATTATTTCTATGCTACACTTACTCTTGAATGTAAACAGTTTGTTCAAACTATGTGCAACGGGGAATTCTTTAGCAAGGAACCTGATCAAGCACTCACATTTTTTGATTACCTTGCTTAAAATACCCAACAATGGAATACACAATCTGACCAAGCACCATTGGCAGTACAACCTCACAGAGCAATTGGTGGTGGTAAATATGAAATCAAAGAGGATACTGATGTCCAAGCATGTATTGCTGCTTTGACTAGGAGGTTAGAGGTTATGGAATTAGAGAAGGTGAAGGCAGCGAAAGCAGTAGAGGTGTGTTCTCTATGCACCGATTCAAGCCACAAGACCTAAGATTGTCCTATTATGCCAGTATTACAAGAGAGTGGGTTTGATCAAATGCAATCAGCGAATTGGGTTACCAAAGCCGAAATCAGCCTTTTCCAACACTTATAAAGCAAGGTGGAGGAATCATCCGAATTTTTCATGGAGGAATGATCAATCTGTCAATCTTCTTCACATTTTCAGCAACCTTTCCAGTTCCATGCACTACCTTCTCAGCATACCTCACATAAGGCTTTTCCTCATACCAGTATCAGCCACAACAGACTTCTCAGAACTATTCTTTAGCAGGACCTCCAGGATTCCTAGTCTCATGTAGCTGCTCAAATTTTCATTCTCTAGCATCTGCTCCATCATAGAAGTCTCTTGATGAAAATATGGCACAGATGGCTAATACACTTCAGCAATTCTTGCAGATTCAGGCCACTACTAACAGTCAGAACACTCAAGACATTACAAATGATTTGCGGGGCACCATTAATAAGATGAGCACGACATTGAGTACCCTAGAGAAAGGAAAATTTCCAGCACAGCCTCAACCTAATCCTCAAGTATGCCGGCAACAACAGCAATAAATACATAATGTCTCAGGGGATTCTCTTGAGACATCAAAGGCCATTGTTACTTTGTGAAGTAGAAAGGAAGTTCTCCGACTTGAGACGTCCATCAACAGACAAACAGTTGTCCCAACACCTAAAGTTACAACTAATACTGATGAAGCCGAAGAAAAACCAGAGGAAGTGAGCCTAGAATTAAAGAAGCTGGTCAGTGCGGAGGCCGAGATGACTCACTCTAAAATGAGTAGTGCAAAGGCTATCCCAAGTATAGGAGTTTTGTCGTGTAATAATTAGCCCAAAGGCCAGATCGTCTCCTCAGGAAAAATAGATTAATTTCAAACTCACGTAAAAAACAAGAAGAATATAAAAAGCATTTACTGAACACAGTTCAGATTCATATTTTTGAATTTGGAGAGTTTGTAATGAAATTAAAATAACACAAAACATAAACGAAGAATATAACAAGCATTAAAGTAAATGATGAAAAATAAACAAAGGTAAATAAATGATGGAAAGTAAATAACAATAAGTAAAGGACTAAAATTAAATGATGGAATTTAAATGACTAGGAATAAAAAAGAGCACAAGATTCTTGGATTAAATAATATGTCTTATTACAACCCAAGATTCAAGTTAAAAGAAAAAAAACAACAAGAACATAATCCAAAATTGAAATAAAAAGTACAAAAATTTAAAGAGAAAGAAACTTAAATCTAAATCCTAGGAATTGAAATAATGAAGCATAAAAGAAACTAATCTAAAAACTGAAAATAATAAAGAGAGAGAGAGAGTAGAGATATGGCCAAAGAGAAAATATAGTAGAAGAGAGAGAAGAGAGTGGCGTATCGAATAAAGATAAGGAGAGAAAAACTAGGGTTTTTGCACATAGAACATAATGGAGGAAAGAGAAAATAGAGAGAGGCACGGCTGAAAAACATAAAAAGAGGTGAGAAACTCTAGGGTTTGATTGGATAAGAGATGAGAGAAAAAAAAAATAGAGAAAAGAGAGAGAATAATTGTTGGCTAGAAGAGAAAAAGAAGAGTACTGAGAGAGGAGAGGTGCGGCTAGGTTAAAATATAGGACAGAAAAGGCTTTGTGCGTCAAATAGAGAGAAAAATAAAGGAGAGAGGAGAGAGAGAAAAAGTGCGCTAGAAAATAAAAGAGAGAGAGAGAGAGAGAGAGAGAGAGAGAGTGTGTGATTTGCGAAAAGGAAAAAAAGAGAGAATAAATAGGGGGAAGAGTTGGCCAAGAAGAGAAGAAAAAGGGAGAGGGAGAGACAATACGGAAAAAGAGGCTAGATTAGAAAAAAGTAGGGAGAAGGTGAATAAGATGTAGGGTTTGCTAAGTTAAAAGAAGGGAGAGTAAAAAAAAAAGATGGATGGCTGAGATTTAAGTTTCTCTCATTTTTTCATAGAATTACAGCATTGCCATTAATGAAATCCCTCTTGCTCTGCCATGTGTCACAGTAGACTGCTCTCGTTGTCTGGGAATCTCGAAACAATTAATTTTATCACCCTGCACAAAAATACTTAATTAGTTTATGGCATCATATGAAGAAATTAAATTCATAAAATAATTGCCAATAATATAGTACAAATGATAAAAAATAATAATTTTAAAATATATCTAGACACGATATGACTTAAGTACAGACAAGCTAAGGATGAGAAAAATTGCATGTGCAATAAATTAAATCTAAAGTCATATAAATTCAACAATTAAATGCACAACTTAGATTTATGCCTCTTAACTATTTTTCCACCTAGAACCAATATTTATAAAATTAAACAATTAATATTATATTAGTTTTTGATGTACTAAACATGCAATATTCTAAGCTCAATCATACCCCCAACTAACTTTTTGCTAGTCTCTTAGCAAAGAAAGTGAAAGACAATGAGCTAGACACATCAGGAACAAAAGCTCAACTAACATCAACTACTATCAAACTCAAACACCATAACTTATTATGAAGTCAGGAAACAGATTTTTGAACACACTTACATTTTCAAATATTTCTCAACAAGTAGGCAAGCATTTTACAGAGATAAAGAGATCAGTTCTGTGTGTGTGTGGGGAAATACTCAAGACAAAAGAATGAATGTCAATCACAAGAGTGACAAGCCTTAGGATTAATGTCCAATAAAGGAAATTAGCATGCTTCAAAACCCATGGAATGGCAGTTTTCACGCTTAGCACTGTTAATTAAAAGCTATTCTTTAGCTCCCAATGCTTAGGTAACTGTTTCCACCCCAACACTCGAGTTTATCGACTCAAGCCTGTCATCACAATCATTGCACAACTTTCCCTTTTTTTTTATTTTTTTATTTTTTTTTGCCATTTCCATTTTTGAAGCATGCTAGGGTCCATTCTTCTCCTTTTTTTTAGTGGTTCAGCAGGCCTACCGCTTATTTGCTTCTCAAAATCTCACTCACCCAAATGTCAAAAGCAATCCTGAGTATGTGCTCAAAATTGAACTGACCAAATTATCTAAGTGAAGTGTGCTAGTGTGAGATGCAAAAATGTCATGCAAGTTCATTCTCAATTCAAAATCCTGATTCATATAAGGCATATTGTAGGAGTCCAAACAAGTAATATCAGTTGAATACTCGCTCCTAACATGTTCCTATATCAAATGCCTTTCACAAACCTACTCAAATTCATACAAAAGAGTGAATTGATGCATGTTCAAATAAGCATAGTCATGTGAAATCAGTATAACATGTGAGTTTGATGGAACTCGCTCCCCCCAATTGAATGAAACATTGTCCTCAATGTGAAAGAATAAAGGGAAACAGAAAAGATGCGCACAGAGAGAAGTAAACCAATAGAAAAACAACAAAAAATCACAGCCAGCAAATGCAAGAAAAAAGAAAATGAGTATGCAAAAACAATAAATAAAAGAAAAGGAAAAGGTCAGAGGACTCCCCTAGATCTTGCACAAGCAAGATCTCTTCATTTGGCTCGAAAGGAGTCATAAATGGCTTGAGACGTTGTCCATTGACAGTGAAGCTATTGTCATTCTTTGGATCGACAATGTCTACAACACCATGAGAATGGACTTCTTTAACAATGTACGGGCCACCCCAGCAGGACTTTCAGCTTCCAGGAAAAAGATGCAGTCTGGAATTATAAAGAAACACTTGCTGATTAGGGAGAAGTTGTTTGTCTTTTATTTTCTTGTCATGTAGCGACTTCATCTGCTCCTTTGCCAAGCGGGCATTGTCATAGGCTTCCCTCCTTGCTTCATCAAGCTCAGAAATCTGCAACTTTCTTAAATCTTTGGCAGCATCAAGTGAAAAGTTAATCTGTTTTATAGTCTATAAAGCACGATGCTGAATTTCAACAGGTAAATGACAAGCCTTACCATAAACTAATCTGTAACAAGACATCCCTAAATTAGTTTTGAATGCAGTCCTATAGGCCCAGAGAGTATCAAGCAATTTTTTGAACCAATCCTTTCAACTAGGACAGATCGTCTTTCTCAAGTATAAGCATGATCTCTCTATTAGCCAATTCAACTTGACCATTAGTTTGGGGGTGATATGGAGTAGAGACCTTGTGAGTCACTCCATATTTTTGCATAAGTTTTTCAAAAGGTTTATTGCAAAAATTCGAACCTCCATCACTAATGATCGCTTTGGGCATGCCAAAACATGCAAACAACTCTTTAAGAAATGGATGACAACCTTATGATCATTTGTCCTACAAGGTATGGGTTCCAACCATTTTGACACATAATCTACAGCAACTAAAACTAGGAGGGTATGATTGAGCTAGAATATTGCATGTTTAGTACATCTAAAATTAATATAATATTAATTGTTTAATGTTTTAAATATTTGTTTTAGATGAAAAAATGGTTAAGAGGCATAAATCTAAGTTGTGCATTTAATTGTTGAATTTATATGACTTTAGATTTAATTTATTGCACAAGCAAATTTTCCATCTTTAGCTTGCCTCTACTTAAGTCATACCCTGTCCAGATACATTCTAATATCATTATTTTTATCATTTGTACTATAATTATTGGCATTGTAATTATTTTATGAATTTAATTTCGTCATATGATGCCATGAACTAATTAAGTATTTTTGTCCAGGGTGATAAAATTAATTGTTTTCTAGATTTGCGGAAAACAAAAGCAGTCTACTGGGATACATGGCAGAGCAAGAGGGATTCATTAACGGCAATGCTGTAATTCTATGAAGAAATGAGAGACACTTAAATTTCAGCCATCCATCTCTCTTTTCACTCTCCCTTCTTTTAACCTAGCAAACCCTACATCTTATTCTCCTCCTCCCTACTTTTTATAACCTTTTAGCCAAACAAACCCTAAACTTTCTCACCTCTTTATTTTTATTTTTTCACCTCTCTCTCTCTCTCTCTCTCTCTCTCTCTCTCTCTCTCTCTCTCTCTCTCTCTCTCTCTCTCTCTCTCTTCTCTCTTCTGTTGTCCAAAACCTTAATTTTTCTCTCTAGCTCCTCATTATTTTATGCATTACTCTCTTCTCTCTCCCCACTCCTTACATTTTCTTTTTCTTTTTCTTTCTCTTCTCCTACTTTTTCTCTTTGATCGCATCTCTACTCTCTCTTTTAATTATTTTTAGTTTTTAGATTAGTTTCTTTTATGTTTTATTATTCCAATGTCTTGTATTTCAATTCCTAGGATTTAGATTTAAGTTTCTTACTCTTTAATTTTCTGTAATTTCTATTCAAATTCTGGACTATTTTCTTGTTTTTTTTCTCTTTTAACTTGAATCTTGGGTTATAATAAGATGATATTATTTAATCCAAGAATCTTGTGCTCTCTTTTTCTATTATTTTTTTTCATTTAATTTTCGTTATTTAATCTCCGTCATTTACTTTAATGCATATTATATTCTTACTTTACGTTTTGTGTTGTTTTAATTCCTTTCGAACTCTCTGAAATTCAAAAATATGAATTTGAACTATGTTCAATTAAATTCATATACGACAAAAATCCTATACTTGGGATAGCCTCTGCGCTGCTCATTTTAGACTGAGTCACATTTCTTTTGATGTTTCACAATATTCAGAGAGAGGAAAGAAATTATCTTTCTTGTTGTGTAAAAAGGTGGCACTAACCATTAAATAGTCATCAACCCATTTATCGCGTTTTTTAATGGCCTCAGCATCTTTTAAGTTTAAACCTGTGGCTTTTCAGTTAAGAGAGCATATAATATTCTCTAATGTGTAAGTAAATAAGACTTGTGTCGTCTCCACATTCTATAATTGATGCCATTTAGATTTTCTATTTTTGAGGCATCAATTCGGCTTTTAAAAGCCATTTTTTATATCCTAAAAATATGGAGATAACAAAAATAAATGCACAAATATGTAAATAATAAAATACCAACGGTGCTAAACAAAAAACTTACAAACCACATAATGTCTTTAATAGAAACTAGAATAAAATAAAATAAAATAAATGTCTAATAACAATTTTATGTTTTAATCAACATATTTAATACCTATTACAGAAATTCTTATAAGGTCCAGGCTTGAACTTCTTGGGAGATGTCCTTGCCATTTGTCCTGGCCTGCCATATCTCGGAACGTGCTCGAAAGTACCCTTCACGCCACGGTCTAAACTCTTCCTCCTCTAAATTCTTCATGAAAGAACTTTAAATAGAAACTTGCCAAAAAGTAGATCAATCAAACGAGAGCCTATTAGTTCAAACAAGTAAAACTTTACACCTATCACAAAACGATTAAAAGGAGAAATTTTCAAAACTCGATATCCTTCGAATCTAGTGTCAATTTGGGGTATCCAATATACTCCAATTTCACGCCGAGAGTGGCAGAAACTGCCCTAAACTTTAACCTCAACCCCTCCATCAATTGTTGAACGCTCTTGTTCTATGGGTCCGAAATGGGGTATTTCTCCATTAACTCTTCCATTTGCTTGATCATCTTTTGTACCCGTTCCGAGAATCGAGTCCGGTCGACCAGGATAGCCAAGTTCTAAATGTCAACACAACCACAGTAGAAGCTCAGCTCCTCTCCAGTCTCGAATCCCACCATCAAGCCAACTTGTCGTGCCTCCTCCTTTCTAGCGACTAAACCCTAATCATAGTCCTCGAAGTACCCTTCCTTAAAGTGGATTTCTTCCAGATTCAGGGATGAGTCTGTAATAGTCCCAAATTATTTAGGAAACATATGTAATGGCTTTATATAAGCTTGGAGGCACCTTCACTTGGTAAGCCGATTTTCTAAGGTGTGAATCTCCAAGCTTATGTGGGTTTGTTACAAATGGTATAAGAGCCGGTTGTGGGCTCTTGTGCTACCCTGCCACCGCACCTACGGAGTGGCCGGCCATGGATCTGATGGTATGAGCACGACCCTAGTCCGAGGAATAGAAGGCATGGCCATAGATCTAGTGGAACGGGCACGTCCCCAGTTAGGTGAATAGAAGCCCCATTGTGCTCGACCAACGTAGGCATTGGTCTTAAAAGAGTGGGACTATGTAACAGTCCCACATTGGTTAGGAAACATATGTAATTGCTTTATATAAGCTTGGAGGCACCTCCACTTGGTAAGCCAATTTTCTATGGTGTGAATCTTCATGCTCATGTGGGTTTGTTATAGAGTCAAAGTTGTCCTTTAGCTCCGCGATGAGAGAGGCAAAGAGTGATAGAGGCGCAGCTAGAGGGTTTAGAAACCAGCTCTGTTTGGCTAACATTTTAGACCAAGCACGATTGCAAACTAAAATTTTGGATAAATTTCTCTCCCTTCTAAAATTTTCATTTGCATAACTCAAAATTTTAATAAAAAAATAATAATATTTTTTTTTTCAAATCAACTCTTTCCTCCCATCAAAATTATCGTTTGGTATTACAATAAATAAAAATAATTCAATCAAATCATCTTTCTCTTCACTTTTTTAGCAACACCAATAAAAATTTACTTTTCATAATTTTCTCTCAAATTACAATAAAACTCTAATTTGAATTTTCACAACATTTTCAAAATTTTCAGAAAATCTTGTTTGCAAATATGGGACTCATAGCTTTTACACTTTGCACTCTCTAACTATAAGGGTCTTCACACTTTTACACTCTAATGTATTATTTTTGTCACACTGCACCCACGAACTATTGGTTTTAGACAATTTTCACCATCCTTTAAAATTTTCAGTTCATTTGGGTGGAAAATAACTATTTTACGTATGAAATGACAATTTTGTCCCCGAATTTTTTTTTGCGATGACCATTTTTAAGGTAAAGTCATAATTTTAGAGATAAAAAAAATAAATCTTCTCCTCAATTGTTGAAAAATTTTAACCAATTGTCCAAAATATCTAAAATCAATAATTGGTGGGCGTAATGTGACAGAAATAATAGATAGTGGTGCAAAGTGTCAACTGTCAAGATTTCTAAAGTTAGAGGGTGCAAAGTGTATTTATTCCTTTAAAAAAATAATCAATGATGTAAATCTATGGAGAAGATTGCAACATGATCTTAAAAGTGTGGTAAAAGAACATATGACAAGAGAGAAGAGAGAAATAATTCTTCAAGAACTATTCTCTTTCTATTCAATTTTGTATGTTTGTAATCATATCAAGACCCCTTTGTATAGGCATAGGGTTATAATAAGATACATGGAACGTAAAACGGTACATAAATGATGGAAAAATAAAGAGGTGGGGAAAATTAAGAAGTATTGTGGAAATCAAGAGTGGAGGAAACTCAAGGGTTAGAAATTTAGGGGAAATTCGTTTTATAAAAAATTGTAAGATTTGTAGGTTTTTTGATAGAAATGTGAATATTTATGTAAATTGGAGTTTTATAAGTTTTCATGTAAAAGTTGGTGAAAAGTTATAAAGATATTTAGTTTTTGTTGGAGTTTGTAAAAAAGTGTAGAGAGAGATAATTTGATATAATTGTTTAATAAAAAAAGTATTTGAGTTAGGTGAAAAAATATGGAGAGAAAAGATTTGTGATAATTTTTTTTGAAAAGGTATTGGAGTTTATGTGAAAAGTTGTTGGAGATTGTGTAAAAAGTATTGTTATTTGTGTAGGAATGTTAGCCCAAATTTGTTTCTTAAACAATCTATTTTTGGTTTCGATGAAAACAAAAATTTACAGTGCTTCAAAGATTTTTAGAACTCATTTTTGTCAATCCACATATTCTAAGAAGTGTTTCAAAAGATCGAGGTTATCTCACTCAAATAGTTCTAAATGTGTTTAAACACCAATGCTAAGTTAAAAATATCATCTTATTTATTGTAGGTGTTCATAGACAATTTGGAGTAGAAACGACATTTTTAAGTTGCTGAAAATCTTCTCTAGCATTAATGGTGTCCACACATGAAAGAATGGTGTCGACACATCACACTGTGACCCAAGAACATGTTTGACAATATCGACACATGGAAGAATGGTGTTGACATATCACACTGACACTTGAGAGCATGTTTGGTGGTGTCGACACATTGAAGGGTATCAATACATTACCCTAGCACCCGAGATCAAATTTTCAGACCAACTTTGTGATGTCGACACATGCTGCGATTTTGCAGAAATTCCTGGAATATTGCCAACACATTTGAAAGCTCTAAAATGACTTGGGTACCCCTCCAACGGTACAATAAAGTCTATTGAAGACCACTCAAGCCTAGAGGACAATAATAGAACAAGATGGAGAGATAAAGACAACAACTTGCACAATATTTATGACCTAGCCTCGTAGATGGAGAAAGAGTTTTGAAGAAGAGAGAAGAACTTACCTTCCAAGAAAGCTAATGTCACACCTGCCACTACTAAAGCTTTCTCACTCGAATCTTGTCTTCTTGCTCACCTTAGTAGTTTACACTTGCCAATTTAGCTTAAAAGCCCTTCTTTATTATTCTCTTGTACTTACCCATCTTTTGTAAAACACTTGAGTATTGGGAAAACACTTGGTCCTACTTGTGAGGGTAGAAGAAATCCATTGGGTTGTTGGGATTTGTGAAGAGAGTGAAAGTGTGAGCTCGTAAAACGCTTTGTAAAAGTTACTTAGCACCCACAAAGCTAAGGTGTATTTGCTATTTGGATAATAGTGGAGAAAGCCCAAAAAACTCAACAACATTGGGGGTGGACGTAGACAAGTGTTGGCCGAACTACTTAAAAATACCAGTGTCATCTCTCTAACCCTTGCTCTCTTTTATTTGCTTTATATTTGTGGTTGTGGTGCATTGATTATTTATCTTGAATCATTATCGAAAATATTTTAATTTTTATTAAAACTCAATTCAACCCTCCCTCTTGGGTTCTTTTCAATACTCACAAGGAATTTTTGAGATTTTGGATGTTCGTTTTGTAATTTTTGTTGAATATATTGTATTGTAGAATACTTTTGTAAATAAACATGCCCTAATGCTCATTTATAATCATAAGATTTATAATACTCTCCCTTGGATGACCACACACAAAGAAAATGCCTCGTTCCTTACTAAGGGAAAACCTAGTGGAAAAAAACTAATGCTGAAGGAAAAACAATACAATATTATTGTGTACCTTTTTGTATTAGAAGATTATCTCATTAAAATCTTGGAAAGGAAAACTCAATTGGACAAAACCCTAACGAAGGAAAATTTGTACCAATATAGAATTTTCTCCCTCAAAAGGACGACTAGCTTCACGATGAAAAATCTTCAAGTCGTCGCACTCCAATGTTGTGCACAATCTTCTTGAATGTTGCATTTGGTAATGCTTTGGTGAATAAATCTACCAAATTATAACTTGAACATATATGCTTGATATCAATTTTGCCTCTCTTCTAAAGTTCGTGAGTATAAAAGAATTTAAGTGAAATATGTTTGGTTCTATCACCTTTAATGTAACCTCCTTTGATTTGTGTAATGCAAGCAGTAATGTCTTCATACAAAATTGTTGGACTACCTTTAATTGATGGAAGACCACATTTTTCTTGAATATGCTGAATTGATAATTTCAACCAAACACATTCTCGGCTTGCCTCATGAATTGCAATTATTTTAGAGTAATTCGAAGAGGTAGCAAATATTGTTTGCTTGATAGATCCCCATGAGATGAAAATATGTTTGCTTGATAGATCCCCATGAGATGAAAATATCTCCATAGGTAAACAAATATCTTTTTTGTGACCGTCCTTTATGGGGATCAGATAAATAGCATGTATCTGCAAAACCAACCAGTAGAGCAATTTTGGATAAAATAATCCCATGTCAATTGTGCCTCAGAGATAATATAATACATGTTTAACTCCATTCCAATGCCTCAGAGTTGGTGCAGAACTACATCTGACAAGCATGTTTTTGCAAATGCTATATATATCAAGATGTGTGCAATTTGCAAGGTATATTAAGGCACCAACTACATTGTGATATGGTATTTCAGGACCAAGAATCTTTTCTTCTTCGTCCTTAGAACGAAATAAATCTTTCTTCACATCTTTCTTCATATACTGATTAATGGTTCAAGATATCTAATAATAGATGGAGAATTAAAACCAACATAAATACTAAGTCTACGTTGAGGACTTATCTTCGTACGTTGAGTGGGTGAAATTGAAACATACACAATAGAACCAAAAATTCGAAGATGAGAGTAATTCGAAGATGAGAGTGTTGGCTTTTGTGCACAATCGAGATTTTGATGATTTCAATAAATGGATCAAGTTTATAAAACGGACATCTTCAAAGACAAAGACGTTTTGATGAAAGAGCCAAAGACTTGAAGAAAGAAGATCAAGAAGATGCAAGGAGCTCAAAAGTGAAGTTTCAAGACCTTAGGGTATAAACCTTGTAACTCTTAGTTTCACTTTTGACAAGGATTATGAATCACACTTGCATATCTTTCAAAACGTGCATAAACCGTTTTACCTTTTGTTTGAAAGATTAAAATTTTTTAAAGGTTTTAAAACACCCCAATCAAACTCCAAACCTTTCTTATACTTATGGGAAGTAAGTCTTTAAAATTGGGTGTTTCAAAGAGGTCAAAAACGTGGTTTTAATTGAACCAGATCATGTGCTTAAGTTGAGGAGGTCGACCGGCTGGTGAAGCGGTCGACCGTCTTCGACCGCTTGGTATAGCGGTCGACCGGTTGATTTGAAATAGATCCGTTGAGCTTCTGACAATATGACCGTTGAGTAACGGTAACTTGAAGCAGTCGACCGGCTCGTTTTAACAGACGACTCCCAACGGCTATAAACGGCTAGTTTTCATATGTGGCCTATAAATACACCTTCATAACGTCCAAAATAAATACACAACGACCACATATCATTTAGATCACTTGAGAAATATTCCAAACCTTCATATTCTATATTTCTCATATCATTCACACAAAACACACTTTCATATCCTTGTCTTTGTGTGAATCAAGAGATAGAAATTTTCAATTTCATATCCACTCTTTGAGAGAGTTTATTCTTCAATCTTCATATCCAAAAGAGGTGATTCCTTTAGTGAGGTTGTTCACTAAAGAAGAAGCTTAGAGAGGTATATCTCAAGCTTGGTTAGGTTGTGAGTGGTGAGCCCGAAAAATCACTTGGGTGGGTTTGAGTGTTAAGCCCCAAAAAACACTTGTACGGTTCTCTAGCACCTGGAAGCTAGAGTGTATGCTATTTGAAGATAGTGGGAAAACCTCAAGGCTCGGTGAAGGAGCTTGAGGGGTGGATGTAGGCGGGTTTGAACCACCTAAAAATCACGTGTTTGCTTCTCTATCCCTACTCCTTACATTTAGCACTTATTTACTTGTTGTTTTAATATACTTGTGCTAAATTAGACTTTACTTTGCAAACACGGTTTTGGGTTAAAAGCGAAAAAGTTTGGAAACCCAATTCACCCCCCTCTTGGGTTGCCTTAATCTAGGACTCACAGAGAGCTATTCAGAGGTTGACCAAAAGCAAGTTGAAGAAGAGAATATTTATGATAAGCAATTGGTCTAATCCGTACCAGTGATGCAACATATAAACTAGCGTGTGCCTAAGTAGAAATTGGTAATTTTATTTTTATATGCAAAGGCTGAGCGGTTAACTAAAGTTTTTATGAAAGATTTAGCTAAACCATTTTCAGTATGGACATGAGGAACCAAATATTCAATATCAATTCCAATAGATACACAATACTTATTAAAAGTATGAAAGGAAAATTCAACATTATTATCTAATTATTGAATGTTCTTAATATGATGACCAGGAAAGTGTACTCTTAGTCCAATAATTTGAGCAAGAAGTCGAGTGATTATGCCCAAAGAACAACGCGGCTGTTGACATATAAATTGAGGTGTCGATTCCACAAGGAAACGGTAGAAACACTAAGAAATACTACAAACCGAAGAGAGAATAACAAAACAAAAATGTAAAATGAATGATTTCTAACAAGAAATAAGTTGAAGACACAAAATGTAATATGAAGAAAGGGCACTAGAGTTAATGGTAGCGAAGCATAGGAAATCCCTCACTTGAACATGATAATTTCATTAATATTTGATTCATTGGAAACTCAGTTACAGATCATAGCACCAGACTATTCAATCGAAAAATATAACATTACAACCAATTTCTTTTAATGTAATTCTAGAATGTCATTCTTTTCTTTTGAGACCACAGATTGTTATTCTATTTGACTCAAATTCAAAGACAACAATATACATAATAGAAATATTGCAACAGAGAATTACACCAACAAGGTTGTCAATCGGATTAGGACATAATCAAATACCTTAACAATTCTATCGAAAAAGCATGACTGAATCTATGAAAAGTATCGGTTTCAAGAATTATCCAAATACAGAAGAAAGGTCTATTGATAAGAGATGAAAAACAATAATTGTATGAGCATATAAGTTCATTATATTAATCGAGTAGAATTGAAATTATCATCATCGAAGCCAATTCATCCCTAGTTTCACCAAGGAATTAGCCTTCCATTTGAAGCGAGGACTTCTTTTTTTTTTTTTTGAAAGATGGCTCTCTAAAAAACCCTAGGGCAGCCTCTTCAAACCCAGACGTCTCCCCCTTTTATTATAGACTCCTCTCGCCTCTTATTTTCAAGCCCTCCCTCCTAAGGAAAGGAAATCGCTTAAAAAACTCACACAGGGAATCTTGTAGATTTTCAGGTGCATATTGCAAGCCACTTTTGGTATATGAAACTTTGAATTATAAACATCCTATTTCTGTACGAAATCTAGTTTATTGTGTTAGCTTTCCAAACATCTTGATTCGTCTTAATCCGATATCAGATGTGAGAGATACGATCACAATACTGACCGCTGCTCTGAAAAAAAAACTTCCAAATTGGGATTCTTACCAAACCCATCTCTCAACTCATTTACTTTATGTTCTGGATTTTCTTTTTGAATTGGATAGTCCCTACTTGAAGTTGAAGACTATCTACTGGGCTTGGGATATAGGAAATTCTTCGTTTGATTGTTCTTTTCTTTCTCATTTATGTCAGCTTAGGTCCAATTGGCCTTAGGTTCATTCTGCCGTAAAATCATTAAAATTGAATCAAAATTTTGGACTACAGAATTAAAGTTCAAGTTGGAAAAAAATAACCATACTACCCAAATAACACATATAATAGCAATTAAACCTACGTAGTAGTAATGTTCAGAGTCTACTTTCATGTTATCATTATTGAGCACATGCAATATTTCGAGTATAAAGAGGGAAAACATGTGAATATGTAGGGATCAATTAACCCAAAAATATCTCCTGAATTCTTTGTAAAAATGATGGAGACCAACATCTACCTTTGAGAGGGATGGTTTAATAATAAATTTTCTTTGAAAACATGAACTACATGGATAATACTTGGTAAAAAAAAAAATTTGATTATTAAAAGATGTCCATGTGAGTTCTCAATAATTCGACATATGATTATAGATGTTCAAGTCGTTCATGCCAAAGAGTCAAAGTTGATAAATGCCAAAGCTTTAAGTCTTTGGTCAAAAACCTCTATGCATTACAATATTTGATTTAACTATTCTTATGGTCGTATAATATAATCCGAAAGAGAAAACAGACAGTTTTTCAAATATGAGCTTCTGCCTTGATACTCTAGATGTAATATAAAGAAATTCTTTATTGTCTTCATTATTAGTTTCAATGTGATAACCATTGAGATGTATATCCTTAAAACTGAGTAAATTTATTCTAGCTTTAGAAGAATATAATGCCTCATCAATACAAATTTGTTCTTTCATGGAGCATAATATAGGCTATTTCGGAGCCTTCAATTAGGTTTGCAGAACTTGATATGGTATTAACACATGCAATAGATAATGTTAAGTATTGAAAAATAATTTTTCTCTTTCAGGATTGTATGTATTGTTTCACTGTCTGCCAGAACAAAAATCATCCTCGACCATCTTGGAGTGAATCAATGCATTAGATGAATCCTTGTTCTTTCACACATGTAAAGTATTTGTATTAGTCATCACTATCACATAAGAACATGAAAAGAAAGCTCTAACGTTTTATTTCATCATGAAAAGAATATATTAATTTATCATAACATTTCAATCACCAATCAAATAATCAATTTTTTAGTAGGATCTTCAAAGAAATCTAAAACATCAAGATGAGTAACATAAACTCCATCAAAACTATCAAGACAGTTATTATGATCAACAAAATCCGTGTCTTCCTTTCTCATTAGAGAGGCTTGTACAGGTCAACCAAGTGCCTTGGCGTATGACAAGTACGAGACCAATGCCCATTCATCCCACACTGGTAGCATTTTTTCATTATTCTTTGAAGGTTTATTCTGCAAACCTTTGCTTTTTTCTTGTTTGGCATTTCCCACTTCTAGTGGTTCGTGTTGAAGAATTGTTATTCTATTTCTGGTGGATCCTAGTTTTTTCCATTTACTTTTGATGAAATAATGTCTCATTCACTTGAAGAGTGAGATTCAATTTGCTTCAGGGAATAGTTGAGAACCAGTTGGTCAAGACTGATGATTTTTCATCAAAAGCTCATTATTTTGTTCAGCCACAAGAAGACAAGAAATCAGTTCAGAATATTTCTTGAACTTTTGCTCTTGATATTACTATTGCAGGAGCATATTCGAGGCATGAAAAGTAGTAAATTTTTCTCTAACATGTCTTCTTAGTGACTTTTCTCCACACAGTATCAACTGTGAGTGATTTTGAACAAATCAGAGTTATACTCACAAACATATTTAAAATCTTGCAACCTTAGGTGCATCCAATCATATCGAGCTTTTGGGAGGATTACAATCTTCTAGTGCTCGTATCTCTTCTTTAAATTATTCCATAAAATAGGGGGATCTTTTACCGTAAGATATTCAGATTTCAATTTTTCATAGAGATGATGGCATAAGAAAATCATTTCTTTGGCACGATCCTGCAGGAATGCATCATTTTCCTCTCAAATAGTATTTCCAAGATTCTTAGCATTAAGATGAATTTCAACATCAAGGACCCATGAAAGATAATTGTTGCTCGAAATATCAAGAGCTACAAATTCAAGTTTTGCAAGATTCGACATTATCTATGACAAGCAACAAATGAATAAATCTCTAATACAATTAAACAAATCAACAAAAGGAGAAAATATCAAATCGAATTAGTTACTCATTTATAATAAACTTACTGTTAGCCCAAAGTTGCTCCTTAAGCAATCATATTCGATTTTGATGATAACAAATGTTTTAATTGAAAGTTTATCTGTAGAATATTGTACTTACTTGATCTTGACAAACGATCTTGAACTTGTCTGCAATTGAATCTTCAATCAATCTTAATAATTTCAGGTCTTGTTGATCTCACACCTTCTTGTGAGCAGCCAAATGTTTTGCCTCCTTTTCCACGCTTATAGCTGTCACAGGGTTTTTCTGAGGTTTTGATGGCCAACCCAAAACAATAAACATATCTATATATCTTTTTATAAAACCCTAGTTGTGATAGTGCGTGGATCGTTAGGGATTTCAAATCTTGGCGTAGGATCACATGAAAAAACTATTTTTCCATTTTCCTTATATTCTTTTATCCGAATTTTAGGCTTCTACTAATTATAATCATGTTCGTAACATATTACAATTTACCCCCGAGTATTTGAGATTGATTTGTGAAATCCTTTTGCTAATAATTATTCGTTTATTTATCCTTCACCATACTATATTCCACATGAGTCAATAGGACTGGAATCATATCACCGATTAAGTCTCTAACTCATATAATTTTCAATTCAAATCTGTAACTTGTTGGACTATCAATTGTTTCAAAAAAATTTCACAAATAAATATATAATATATATATTAATTTGAAAAAATTTTCACAAAATACATTGGCCAATTCTTTTCTAGTCCAACCCTATACAAATATATTGAATATACTCTCATCAAAGAAACTGGTGGATTCTTATTGACATTTATACAAACTCATTTATTATGTACAAGACCCAAGTTATCTGGAATATTTGACCTAGAAAGATCATCACCAAATGACTCGGTCAAAGCACAAGTACACAATAAATAGATATGTATAAACCTCTCAGGTCTAAGATACAATAAATCAATTGTGTTGAATACCTTCTCAACATCAGTGATCACTTCCAAAAGGTATTCATATTTGATCTCGTTCAGTGCATGTACTCTTACATTGCACCCACTCGTTTGCTTAAGGTCACTACCTCAATGACGAAGTCCATCATCCTATTAAATAGAGGCACAACGAGTATAGACCTATCGTACATCAATATGTACCTTGGTCTATAACAAAATATCAAGTGAACAAGGAACCAAAAAGTCATACTTCCGCCTTTGATTCATTAATCATTAGTATGATTTTCTACAATGTCACTAATAATATCTATGTAACATCTTATGTCACATCATATTACCCAATAAATAAATATAAACATGTAACATCTAAATCACTATTATCTAGATAAATGATTTTTAGTGCATTATTCTTTCATTGATCGCTTTGGAGCATTTTAGATCATGTGGTGGTCAATCTACAATCCCGTAAATTCAATTCAATTTAATTTAGTCTCTCTCGCTATACATAGCCCTATATTTGTATCAAACACCATGTCTCACACTTAGATTTTCATATTTTCTATTGTAGGAGTTTTCAAGTAAAAGTAGAAAGGAAATTACAACATCCAAGCACTGAAAAACTCCTTCAACAAAGATGGTGTCGATAGATAGTGGATAACACATTGAACTCACACCAAGAGCCTCTTTGGTGGTGTCGACACATAGGGAAGGAAAGTGTCAACACATCGCACTGCAACTCTGAGTGCCATTTTTGTGGTGTCGACACATAAGAAGATAGTGTCAACACATGCCATTGACACCCGAGAGCCTCTTTCCAAGCTTGAAGATGGCATATAGGAGCAATGTGTCGACACATGTTATGGAATTGTTGTTTAGTTCAAAACAACATCAGCTCTCATTTATGATGTTGTGGCACTTAGGGCACCTTTCCAACATTACATGGACCACTCAAGACTAAAGGCTATAAATACAACAAGATGGAGAGAGAAAAAAGATCACTACTCTACATCATCATTCATGACTTAGCCTACCATGAGAGAGAAAGAGCAAAAGAAGAAAGTTTGCATAAATCCCTAGAAAGCTTCTGCTACCACCTGCCATTAAAATTGCTTTCATTCTTTCATCTTGTCTTCTTGCTCATTATTGTTCTTTGTATTTGCACATCAAGCTTCTGTTGCCACTTGCCATTAAAACTACTTTCATTCTCTAATCTTGTCTTGATCTGCTCATTATGAGCTTTGTATTTGTGATCAAGCTTTAAGAGCTATTATTTATCCCTCTTCATCAAACTTTGAAAAATCAATTAAAGTGTGGGAAGCACTTGGCCTACTGGTGAATATGTTAGAAGAAATCTTATTTTGGAGTGTGAGATTTGTTGTGTAAAAGTGGACCGTGAAGTTGGCAAAAACGCTTGTAACGATTATTTAGCACCCGAAGCTAAGGTGTGATTACTATTGGATAATAGTGGAGAAAGCCCAAGGAAGGCAACAACCTTGGGTGTAGATGTAGGCAAGTCTTGGCCAAACCACCTAAAAATATTAGTGTCATCTCTCTACCTTTACTCTCTATTATTTATTGTGGTTATTTACTGTGCTGTGTTTTATTACTCTTGACACAATTTTTAGATTTGGGTTGTTCTCGAAAAAGTTTTATTTTTATTAAAACTCAATTCACCCCCCCTCTTGGGTTGTCACCTTTACTCGCAATTGGTTTCGGAGCTGAAGTTTTTACATCTTTATTTATGACAACCCTTGTTAGCTTTTCATTGGCTGAAGGTCAATCAACAAATAGACCTCCTTGTTCAATGGAACGTGCTACAACTACTGAAGCAAGGATGAAATTTACATCTAAGTGTGGATTGTGACTTTTGGAGAGTATATCTCATGTTCTTTGAATTTCCTAGAGACAGAGAAGATAAGCTGAAAGAGGAAAAAGATTAGGACGATGCTGATCTTAAACTAATGTTTTTAAATTCCAAAGCCATGAATGTCTTATATTATGCTCTTGATTTTAACAAATTTAATTGTGTTTCTGGTTGTGATATGATTAACATATGGGATAAACTACTAGTTGCCCATAAGGGTACGAATCAAGTCAAGGAAAATAAAATCAGCATATTTGTTCATCTTAAGACTCCTTTATATAGGAATGAGATCATAATAAGATACATCGAATACAAAAGGGTACATAAATGGTGGATAAAATCAAGAGGTATTGTGGAAATCAAGAGTTAGGGAAACTTTATGGTTATAATTTCAAGGGTTATAAGCTTATGGTCATCTATAATCATAAAGATTCATAAAAGCGTGCTTTTTTCGGAAAAAAAAAAATTACGAGAGTTTTTAGGATTAATTTATATTTGACTACTACTCAAAATTTACCATTTTGATTCAATATTTTAAAAGAAAAAAAATTTACGGCTGAAATCCAAATCTCAAAAAAATTCAACACAAATTCCAACACATTTTCAAAAAAAAAAAAAAAGATCTCTCCTTCTCTCTCTCTCTCTCTATATATTATATATATATATTTTTTTTTACCAATTTCTTATATTTTTTATTAAAAATTTCATCTAATCATATCTCTCCACACCTTTGTATAAACTCTAATAAAAATCAATTTACAATCAAATATTTTTTAAAAAATTTCACCAACTTTTTACAGTACTCCAATAAGACTCCAATCTACCTAAATATTAACACCACTATCAATTTTCTGCATATTTTGAGAATTTTTTTTGCAACCAAGCATCACTGTTGGATTATTAAAACAGTATTAAAATCACTGCCTAGTTTTTATAAGATTTTAAAAAAATAGTATTAAAATCACTACCTAGTTTTTATGAGATTTTTAAAAACTGCCTGAATTTTTAGAATTAGTAAATCACTTCTGGATCTAGGCCTGTTTGAGAATCACTCCCCTATCTCATTTCCATCTAGATTTATAACAAAATTAATGACGTGTGTCAATATATAGTACAGTGTCAGGCCGTTTATCTTAAAACAAATAAAAATTATAATTATAAATTAAATATAAAGAAATAAAATTAACAAATTAGAAAACTTCAGTATCTTCGATTCAGAGGTTGGAGTATGTGATTCATGACTTCTTTTTACTAAATTTTGTGTTGAAGAATATTTTCTATCTCGCCTCCTTGCTCTACAATAAATCATCCAATCTGGAGTTGAGGGCTACGAACATCTCATGTACCGGCTCTAATACTCTACACTCAAAAGTATTGATTTTTCGAGAAAACTAACTTCTCGATGTAGGTACGTAACATTGAGAAACCATATTGAGTGACTAGGTATGAGTTCCTTACTCTTGGGCGAGTCCTTGACTAACTGCATATGGGCTTGAGGGCCAGGTCTATATGCACCATCCAAGAATGGGCCTAGCTTTAGCCTTTAAAGATAGCTTCGTAGATGGTTAAGGTTTTTTTTTTTTCAC